>CM035118.1:98533473-99733473 GCA_020205555.1 Panax stipuleanatus | reverse complement strand
ATGTTATTATTCTCCATGAAATTTCCTCTCTTAAGTTTAAACATCTTCATAGTATGTCATTACGTACTTGTACACACGTAGCACGACATCAGATTATAAGACATCATGAATTCATCAACATAGTTTCTAATCGTTGCTTCATAGTTCACAAACACCTTTTAGACTTATCATTGAGAAGTTTATAATCAAACGTTCAATTCTATCACTTAGCATGCCTCTTAACACATTACTTAGCATACTGGTCATATACTACAAGTTAAAGTAATCATATAAGCTAACTGTCAAAAATCAGATCAACAAACTGACTCAATCCTGATTCCAATATGGCGCAGCTGCGCCATGGCTAAGCCTAGGGCCGGCGCAGCTGCGTAGCCCTCTGGCCAAGCCAAGGCTGAGCTGTTGCCTTGTGGTTTCTGTCCAGTCATGAACGCAACATTCACATAAGTTATCATGCTTGCTATTTAGACATATACGGTAGTCATATAACCCAAGCTAGGCATGCTCACGAGTATTCACATCACATATATATAACTAGCACCGTTATTGGTTTTTAAAAACATAAAATTTCATACTCGATTAACTCGCATTGTTTTTAACAAGTATGTGTACATACATGATATATTAGCGATGTTATTACACTATGATCATGTAACTTCGTTTGCAAAAAGTTCGAACTTTGCTTTTGAAATCGTTACGACTTAATCATGTATACTAGCGTAAACTCAACACCTTATATTCACATTGCATAGGTAGTTAAGTCAAATTTACATGCTCACAAGGTTAGAACATCTCTTATATGGTATTCATAGATATTAGTTTCAAATATATCAAGCTTCCTTTGAAAAACCATTTAGTTTAAGTTTAAACAATTGGACACGAGCAAGGAAACAATGTATTGCTAATCATGCTAGCTTATGGTCATAATTACTCATATAAGTATATTATCATGCTCATATGGTTAAAATATGAATATCATACTTATATGTCAAAGTCTCTTTTTAAAACGTATACTTTCTTTAGTAATTATATACTAACATAACCAAACATACTCATGCTACTTCATGACACATATATACACATGTTATCATGATCTTCATGCATATATAGACCACCCAAACACGCTTACAAGGTTAGAGCATATATCGTGTAATATTCATACATATTAGCTTTGATATCGTCAAGTTTCTTTTCTTTGAAAAAGTTTGCTAGCTCAATGCTTAACCACTTGGTCATGAATAAAGGACCACAACTCATGCTTATTTATTTTCAGAAATCATGCGTATGCTATCCTATGTACACATGTTTACAAAAATTAGAACTTAAGTTCCTTAGTTTCATTCAAGCCTATTTTCATGCATACTAACACCAACCAACTCATTCATGCTATGCCAAGGAACCTAAATAGTCTTGTTAAACTTATTTCCATACATGTTTCAAGTCATATCAGTACGCTAGAATTGATCAGATTAAGAAACAAAAATCAAAAACTGGTGCAGGGTACCGGCGCAGCGCAGCTGCGCCGTAAGCAGTTCAAGCTAGAATTTTTCCTGCTTCGGCAGGTTTCAGGCCAAACCTCAAAATTCCTTCACAACAATAGTTTTAAACAGCCATATTACAATCCCAACATGCATATAAATTCATATAACAACTATATAAGTGTTCTACAACCTAATTATAATCCAATTTGGCATAATTAAAATTCAAGAATAGGAAGTTTTGACAGAGAATGAAAATGAAGAACAATAGTATGTGATTATACCTCTGATGCTATCAATTCCTTCGATTCTCAGAATGCTTATTACTAATATATAATTTGCTCTCACTTCTACACTTAGGAAAATTCTCATCGAATCAAATTGAAGGAGAAGAGGCTACATTTATAGAATTTCAATTACACAGACAATGTATTTGTTCTTCAAATTAAACCAATGGCAATGTTAGATTACATGGTGGTTAAGAAGGAGTTGGTAGATGGTTGGTGAAGGAAATCATGAATCCCACTCCCTTGCCCATCATGAGCTATGAGGCTATGAGAGTTTGTTGAAATTGAGAAGAAATAGTAGGCTTAGACTTTGAGTATTTCACGTGAGGAAAAATTGTGACTCTCATATTAGGACAAAGCAACATATCTTCAGCATTTTGCAAATCTCATATACTAAGGTTACATATATAAGTCTACTTAGGTTATATAATGTATACCTAGGTTATAATGTAATGTCACAATGTATTTCAATGAATAAGTAACATTTCAATATAGTAAATGCAATTCATACATATATAATCCATATACCTTTTATCATATACCATTATCTCCTTTATTATTAAATTTTATTAATCAACAATTATTATTTATATTCATGATACATTTATCTTACCGGTATAATTTAATCGGATATTATCTCATTACAATGTATCCCTTATTTATTAAATTACCTACCATATATTTATGATGTCTCACTTTAATGTATATTCACATCGTCACATAGGCATTTCATGTAACTCATATAATTTAATAACCCTACTATGTAGTTTATATAACATAGTCACATTATAATATATAGTTAGTTACTATACTTTATACTTTTTAATTCGCATGCTCGCACATAGAAGTAAATAATTTTCTTATCTTATCACTTAATTAATAATATTAATTAATCCATTCTTCGTAATTATTAATAACACTTAATTCATAATGATAGGATTAATTATCACATTAACAAATATAAATCTTAGCATATTTATAAACAGGTGGTTTATTATTATTTCATCGCTTGAAATAATAATAATTGACGTATTATTAATTGCTACTACTATTCCATAACAATTAGTTAATATTCTTCATCACTATGCCACACAAGGCTTTCACGAGTTTATTATAAACTCCACATTTTTCTCAATTATTATAATTACTTAATTTAATATAATTGAGTTAACTCACAAAATTATTTATATTCAAATAAATTCTCATTTCCATTAATATCTTTATTTATTCTTTAACCAGTTATTATTCTTAATAACATGTATTGCAATCATCAATAATCAATTATAACTCTTATTATACACATCAATTATTTACTTGCAAATGTTTTGTTACTCATAATGACGTATTATAAATAATTACTTATTAATATGCTATTACTAATTACGATGATTAATTAATAATGTAATAATAATTAATCCTTCACTTATTAATTTCTTCATCATTTAATTTATTAAATCACCACCATTTCTCTTCTCACGCCACACAAGGCATTCTACAAGTTCGTTGAATTCCTCCATATTTTCTTCTAAATTCAATTTAATACAATCGAATTACTTATCTCATAACTCATAAACATTTCTGTTCCAATACGTATTCGTTTTCTTATTATATCAAATAAAAGAAAATTTTTAATTATTCATGAAATTCACGGTTCTTACACATCACATGAGTCCTCAATGGAAATTCAACACTTAACTCTATCTTACTCTATCACTTGCTCGTTACGAGCTTTCTACGTTTCATCACATACAACTCTTCATGAGTTCTTCTCGTACTTTTTATAGTACATTCTCTCATAGCATCAAGCTATACACACTTAGTCGTTACAGACTATCTATCATTTCACAATTCAATCTGATCACGTCATGATCATCACTATACCTTAGGGTTCTTTCCCTATTATCAACCAAACTCCATCTGAGTTTATTCTCACTACCTTTGTCATATTCATATTATAGACATCGTCTTAACATTTTCATTACCGGAGTTAGGAAACTCTTGATTCTCATTCTCTAGATATTTCGAGATTCTTCTTTGAATCTTCATTTAGATATATTTTAATCTTATCTTTCACTCTCTCAGGTTATAGTCTAAGGTACACTTACCTAAGGTTTATAACTTATAGCTTTGATACCAACCTGTGACGCCCCCAAATTCGGGTTCCTCTCTTTCCTCGAATCCGGTGCAGTCACGATACTACTATCGTCAAACTATTACATCTTTTATTCAAAACTTAATGAATAAATTTCACTTATTACAATATAGAAATATAATTTCTCTTCATATCCAAGATCTTGTACGATGACCCTAAGCCTTAATATATGTTTTCCAATCTCGGTCATATACCATCCCTGTTTATACACCATAACTGATGTTACAAAAATGCGGAATAACTTAAACTTTTCAATATCCTTGGAATAAAATATTTTATTGATTTCATAACTTGAGTCAATTACAATTTCCTGAATCAACTTTATAATATGATTCATTCTATTTGAGTTATCGTATAACGTTTACAACTCGACTTGATATCCTCTATGTATCAACTAATATATCTTTACAGTACGACAAGTTTTAAACAACGTATATAATTATCAAGTAAACAGGGTTCAAACGATAATCTAAATAGTATTCTTCGTTGCTATACTATCTGTCTTTATCAATCAAGAAGCACGAAATCTTTACCGTGAATCCTTAACCTGCAAAAGTGATTATTTGCAAGAGTGAGCTCGACATCTCAGCAATTCTAACAGTTTTCATGCAACACATAGCATACAACAACATATTCAGTTCATGCATTTATAAATAATTTATATTTACTACGTATGCTACTTTTCACATAACAAGTATATCATCAAAGATCAATTTTCAATCTCATTTATATCTCATATACAGTTCACATATAAGTTCACATTATCACAGTATAATATAGTTCAACTAACAGTTATTGAATTCATATATCAAATAGGAACTGAAAGACTTGCCTGATTTGTAGTTTAACAACTACGACTTAACTACTTAAAGCTTATCTGCACTTCGTGTATTCCTACACAGATATATAATCATGGATCTATATCCATTAGTCATATATATTTCATACATTCTTAATATAATAATAATGTTACATTATTTCCTAACAAGGTTTGTAAAACCTATATTTCACTTTCTCATCATACTCTTAGAATAGCTAGGTATGTATAGGTATACCTTAACCACTCGTACTTGACATCAACATTCATATATATATCTATCACACACTTGACTCGCTATATGTTTGTTACACATTTAAAACTCATAGATGTATGATTCACATAGTTCTTACATTTTGCAAACCTTAATAAAATTTAACAACTCT
The DNA here is from genome assembly GCA_020205555.1 of Panax stipuleanatus. Lineage (NCBI taxonomy): Eukaryota > Viridiplantae > Streptophyta > Magnoliopsida > Apiales > Araliaceae > Panax > Panax stipuleanatus. The sequence continues at coordinate 99,728,356 of CM035118.1, read as the reverse complement.
GTGTTTTACATAACCATTACATGCTTACATACTTAGAATATCAATTACGTCAAGTATTATAACTTAAGACACTCGTACACACATGTGTTATGGTCCTGGTTACCATTAAAATTGTTTGGCAGCACTGTCCTGCAGCGCAGCTGCGCTGTAGTTTGGCCCAAGATGGGCGCAGCTGCGCCGTCCCCTGGCCAGACCAGATTTATGCTTTTTATTATCCATTATAAATTATAGCATAACACGTATTCTAATACGTATTGTAAACATACCTCAAGTAGGTTGTGATCTATTTTCAAGTTCATATTCAATCTACTTAGCTCCATAATGATTTATTTCGATCAATAAGTCTTAACAACTTTCTTTGACAAGATTCGATATTATGAGCTTTTAAACCATATATTGGTTCTAATAAGCTTCTAATAGCATGCTTCTCATAGCTCATTATTTGAAACGTATTTTAAACTACACTTGAAAGGTCCAATTCATGCTTATCTAGATGATAAACATATTCGTCATGTCTAGAGGCATAAGGCGTTCAAGTTCACTTTTAAAAGTAATTATAGGCCAAGCTAAAGCAACTAAGTGTAACTTTTAATCTCATTTCATAGTTAACTAAGCCATTATGTATGTTATCATGTTTAGAACATTAAGTACACAAGTTACTTTAAGTTCGTTCTCAAAGTTTCATGTTTTCTTTAGAAATTATTTTCAACTAAGCTATTGTAAGTTGATAATAAGTAAAGTAACTTTAAATCACTTCTCATGCTTAGGTATACTCATAACTCAACAATATGTATGTGTTAAAATATCATAACTTCAAAGACTCAAGGTTCGTCAATATTCGTTTTCGAAACTCTAAGTTTCTTTTCAAAACACATACTAAGTCATGCTAAAACATTCCATTATAAGCAAGGAAATCTTATATGTCATGTCTATTATCATGCATATTCATGTTTTATCACTTAGAATAACATATTCCATCGTCAGGAGCACTATACTTGCGTATGTGCTCGTTCGACGCCCTCCGATTGTCTCTAAATATGTAACAGCCACAAAGATGACTGTTTTGACCCCTTCTAACGACTTCAAATTGAAACACTTAAAGAACAAAAGTTGTAGGTATATTCGTTCTCGTTCCGGATCATCTTGAATCACCTCAATCGAAGTTCGTATGAAAAAGTTATGCCTAATTTACTATAGCAGGTCAAAGTAGTCCACCAGTTATTGATGCCCGGCGCAGCTGCGCCCTAATTGGCCTTGGGGGCAGCGCAGCTGCACCCTAGGAGGTAGAACAGCCCTTCAGGTTCAGTTCTTTGCGATTTTACAGACCCCTACCCCTTCCGATTTTCATAACATTAGTTATACTCATCCAAATTTGTCCGTTTTCGATTCTATGGGTTTATAACTCATAAAACTACGACATACCAAATACCCAACAATTAACATAAACATTAACTAACCCAAATATTAATCCAAAACTCATATTCATACTCAGTTTTTATGTTTTGAAAAGTTTAGCGAAATCATTCACTACGAATTCGTTTCTAAACCAAATTGGTTCGTTTAACTTCCGTTGTTTTCGCATTTAACTGTATTAACAGTATCTAGCAATAATTCATGGATTATAACAATCCTTAGCCATAAATTTTGTGACTCAAAAGCAACTATTTCTTGTCATTTCTAAGAAATTGTAAAACTTAGGAAATCAAAAGCATATATGTTAGCATTATTACCTCTTAAATGCTTAGTTTGCTTAATTTCTCCCTTCTGAGATTGCTAGACTCCTCTTTGAACTACAAATTCTCAGACTCAAATTCTCAAGGTTTCACAGACATTTCTTAGCAACTGAAAACATGAAGGGGAAGAAGCTTTATATAGACAAAGTTTTACCCAGACAATGCTCTTCTCCCTTAAATCAAACCAAAGGAAAATTGGATTAATTGATGGTTTAGGAGGAGTTGGTGAACTCCATCATAATTCCCACACCCCTTGTAATCATGTGCTAGGATTGTTGATTTTGAGAAGAGTAAATAGAGTAGATAGCCATGTGGCTATACACGGGAAGAAGGACTGGGCTCTTATTATGGAACAAACAATAAATCTCAGCAAAAGCAACTAGTGAGTGTATATCATGTATGCCCAATACTTAGTTTATACACTTCTACATGTAATATACACACTAAGGTTATATAATATGGGTATACATTCCATCCCATATAACTTAGGTTATAATGAACTAGAGTCACAATGACATTATCAATGAGCAACTAAGTAATTCAATGTATCAAGTAGGGTACATATATATATCATCATATAATCTATGTACATTTTTTAATACCGAATATAATTTAATTGAGTATTACTCATTATTATAATAGTTAGTATTACAATTATAATAACTTATTGAAATTATTATCAATTAAACAATTGCTTACTACTTATAATATTCATGTAGTACTTAGCTCACTCACACATGTACTCACATTACCTCATGTACACATTTATTTTCTAATCTTACTATATAGTCTACATGTATCATGTGTAGCCATATTAATGCGTCACCTTGTATTATACTTAATAAAGATAACTATCATATATTAAAGGTTGAATTATTACATGCTTGCATAAACAATTAAATAAATATAACCGCATTATAATTACACGGTTATGTTTTATTATGCTCAACAATAATAACTTCTCACGTTATCGATTAATTAACATTTATATGATTAATTATCACTTTAAACAAATATAAATCTTATTATATTTATAAACAAGTTTGCTTATTATTATTCTATTATTTGTAATAATAATAATCAACACATCATCATTTAATTCTCATTAGTATTCTATTTCTCATAATAGCAATAACGATTAATATTTGATTAATCGTTCACGTGGAAATTCCTTCATTAATTTACCCTTATCAATACAATTTCGATTATATCTATAATCTATTTCCTTGTTACTATACTATTACTAGCCATGATAATAAAGCAACATACTATTATAATAACAATTAATATAGACTAATTGTTCAATTAATAATTCTTCCATCCTCAAATTAATCAATTCATTATCGAATCTATTATCGTGCCACACAAAGCATCTCCCACAAGCTTAATCCTAAGCTTATTCTCATTACTTACTCATTTTCCACCACATTACTCACCCACCATATGTTCAATATAATTAGAACTATTAAGTCACAAGGTCCATATATAAATATATTATGAATAGAAATATTCAAATATTATTTATAACACCTTACGGTACTATAGCAACTGAAATTATTAAAATAACATGGTTTTCTTTTATAAATTAAACTCCTTCTGAAAATACATTAAAAATTATGTATTTAGCCATAACATACAATATTATATTTTTTTCAAATAAGCACATTCATTATTAGAAAATAATTTACTTATTGTCTCATGATATTATTCTTAATATAATATCAAATAACTATATGTACGACACATGTACATTATATATAGAAAATAGGTAATAAGTTTATTTTTTATTATAATAATTTGTTTCCATCAATTTATTTATATATAGCAAATACGTTTTAATATATTTACTATATTAATTAATCATACCTATCATCTCAAATATATAAGGTAATATTATTATTTTAAAATAACATTTCCTTCATATATTAAAATAATTCAATATCAGAAATTATTTTAATATCCTTTATTAGAAATATATAATATTGATTTCTCTTTCCTTTCTATAAATTGTCTCCAAAGCAATTTCTTCAAATATTAATTATTCATTTAAAATATAATGATTTTCATCTTCCTTTAATAACGTATGTATATTTATTAACGTTATTCGTACATTAGACTTTCTCATATATTATCATTTTAAGTAATATATATAAAAAGTATCAACTATAATCATATATTCAATGTATATATTAATTCACTCATTTCCTTAAGTAAATTAAATATTGTACTATATCATCATAGTTAATTAAGGTTCAATACTCACATTATATTATTCCCTAATATAACCCACAACTTAAATTAACTAATATTTATTCTTATTAGTTAATTCCTTAACAAACTCATGCTTCACTATCCAAACCTATTCACGGATAGCTTAAGTGCTATTAATAACCTATATTATAAATATACTAGTTATTAATACACATACGGAAGAATATGGTGATTATACATTAAGGATATTTAATGTCACCAACTTACTATGATAAAATAATTCTATAAATTATTTAATATCTATAGATAATTTTATTCACTTCCTTTATCTCAACTGAATCGTCTCTACGCTAATTAACAAATATATATTTATAAATCACAAAAACACATATTACATAGTCCATATTACCCTATGTAATATAATACCACATACTTCATATCGCATATATATACTCTTATTCGAACCCATGTCACAGTTTTAGAATTTTATTTATTAAATCCTTATTTAATAATATCTAAAAATTCGGGTTCTTACATCATCCTTCCTTAATGCCGTGCTAATCTGCTCCACCCAAATCTGAAGATCCTCAATCGATTGCTCTTGCTCAATCAAGGTCTACTCTGTCGATGCTATGGAATTCCACCACATAATTTCCAATCCTTCCTTTTCTGTTTCAGCAACGAGATCCATGTACTGAGTCTCACTGGTAGAAGCATGGTTGATGGGGGCCATCTGATATTAAAAACTTTGGTTTGATGGTTCATGGCTCTCAAACAACTCCTCTTGGTTTTTTGAGCTTGCATTCATGAATTCCATTGAAGACTGTTCTCCTTGTAAACACGGGGGTCGGTATGTGGGATCGGGTGCATAAATTGGACTTGGCTCGTATTGATCTTGATAGCTCACAGTATTGGTCAGAATCCCTTGTTCTTCCTCTATTATCAAGGCCTTGCTAATTTGCTCTGCCCTACTCGGGATATTCTTGACTGACTTCTGTTGCTCAATTAAGATGTTCTTCAGTGATATGTCACCTTCTTCCTCCAATCTTGCATTTTCTATGCCACCCTCAAAATTGTATTGAGGCTCGTAAACTGGAGTCTGGAAAGTGCATTCTGGGGCGTAAACTGGATTTGGATCCAAGTACTGGTCTTAAAAATAGTCTGATGAAGGGTTTGCTGAAGGGTCTGGGTGATACGCCCAATCTGGCTGATACGTGGGATAAGGTTCATTGTGGAAGTACTCACCCCCATACTGCTCTTGTCCAAAACTGATAGGCTCGTGATGGCTCGTGCAGCTCCCATCACCATAGTCATATGTCACTGCCGTCTCTCGACTCTGCTGGGCTGAAACAGTATCCAACTTCTTCGAGATAACCTCTAATTGTGCTGAAAGTAAAGTAATTGGGTCGACGCCATCACTGTATACTTCCCTTGGTTTCTCTTGCCTATTGTAACCCCATGGATAGAAATTTAAATCCATTGTACCTGAAAAGAGAATTTGAGAAGAGAATTAAACAAAATAAAATAAAAATGTTTAAATTAAGACTAATTTAATTTAAACTAATGTTGGCAAACAATTATCAAATTAATTCCCCAGCAGTGGCGCCAAAAACTTGTTGGTCGTTTTACCGATCAATATATTCGTGCAAGTATACACGGTCAACAAGTAATAAAGTGTAAGTATAGATATTGTTCCCACGAGGATTTAACAGATAAAAAGTCGCCAAACTACTAGCAAATAATCATTTCGGTCTTATTCAAACGGGTAGTAAAGAGATGGAATTAAAATTAGGCTAACTAGGCAAGGAATTAAACTTAACTAATTAAACCTAGACTAAAATTAGAAAATGAAGATAAGAGATTCCAATTTCCCCTAATGATTCGTCTAAGGTGACACACTTCCAATTAGGTCAAATTAATCATTACAGTTGTTAGCCGAGAACACGAAGGTAAGAGAAGGTCATCTTTCAATGCACCTAATCTATATCACATGCAATCCACATATGATAGAACGCACGTGAACACCCACATTATCTAAATCCCTATATGTCTATGGTGTTTACAAATAAATAGGGTTTAAGGTCAAGTTCTCTCTTGACTACGAGAGGCGCTTCGTTATATGTCTATTCTAAGCACAAATCATACGTCCAAAGCCATGTGAACATACAATTGCCCCCCACTACGATTAGATCTAAACCTACATTTCATCTTTCGAGCTCACATAGGTTATCACTGTAATTGGTAGCTAATCAATTAAGCAATTCATGCGTAAATCGTAGTAGACAATCACATAACAATCAATAAGAACCAACATGGAAGTATATCAAAGTAAACTACTCAAAAGGTTCCATTGAAACCTCAAAATAAGCTTAAGCCATAAATAACTTAAGTATATTAACCACAAGATTGATAAACATCATCCGAATATACAATGATAACAAGGAGAGATTAAGGATAAAAATTAAAAATCTTTCTCCAAGCTTGGATCCTTTGATGTGAATCCACTTGCTTCAATCTTCAATACTAACTAAACCCTAGAATCTAACTAACTAACAACTAATCTAACACTAATCTAGTCCTAAGCTATATAAGAAATGTAATGGAAAAGGAAGAGAGCTAGGGCTAGGGCTTAAGGCCAAAAATATGTTGTCTTTCTTGCCAAAACTGAGCCCCCTTATATCCCAATCCCTAGCCAAGTCCCGTGCACTTGAAAAGTCAAGTTTGGAAGCATTTTTGAATGGCACAGCCGTGCCCAAAATGCACTAGAAATCCGCGCGCCCGCGCCAAAGACTTTTTGCTGCAGAGTCCTCTGGTAGAACAGCCATAACTTTTGATCCATGAGGAGTTACGAGGCCTGCCACTTGTCAAATCGAAGCTATCGAAGAGCTCTACAACTTTCGTTCTTTGAGAATTGAGAAATAATGGATGGATGAAGGCTGAAATTGAGCTCCAAGTGACAGCTGTGGATGAAAATTTAAAACCGTGAGGTTTGACATCCGTTGGTATACGAGGCATAATTCTCGCCTCCGAACTCCAATTTGGATGATTCAAGATGTTCCTAAAAGCTTATAAGATGCTCTATAATATGAAACAAGTTCTAATACAAGAACATGAAATGAACGTGAACCACCCAAATGATGTCCGGATTGCATTTCCTTCCCATTGTCATGCCATCATTCCATTCTTGCTCCTTTTGGCCTCATTTTGTCCTTTTAAGGTCAATATACGCCAAGAGAGTTCTTGAACCTAAAAATCACAAAATAAAGGAAAAACAAGTGAAAATCACAAAAGTACTTGAGTTTCGGCAACAGAACAAGCTGGTTACTATCCGAATAAGTGCTTATAAAGACCACTGATCACTTGACTTAGCTCGACAGGTGCTCGGATCATCTCCACGATTCTGAGCGTGGCTTCTAGGGCAAATTATAATTATGGACATCTTCATTAAAGCTCGACGATTCTGCCTTGGCTTCTTTAGACTGCCTTTGACAGACTACGATTCTGTCAAGGCTTAACAATTAAATCTCAAAATATATCAATCTAACAGCTTTGATCTTTCTTCTATACATTCATTTATAGAATGATAAACATTAAAGCACAGATCAACCTAATAATTTTGATCTATCATATAAGTCCTTGTACATATGATCTTTGAAGGACTTTACACTTAAGCATTTAAATTTACTTTAAACATCAAATTTGAATATGCAATTCCCAACAATCTCCCCGTATTTGATGTTGACATAACCAAGGAGATTTGTATCATTGCATCATTTTCTAAATGTAGAGTGCTAGAATGTAAATATGACTTAGTGTTTCAGTGAGTAGCTGAAATTTCTAGAGAATAAGCATGAATTTATTGATTTTTGAAAAGATATTACAATCTAGTATAGAAACATCAATACAGCATTAATTTTGACTTATCTCTATCTTCTTTGCCTCTTGTTCTTTGGAGGGATGGCATGCTCTTCAGTTCTCCTTCTTCTACTGACTTCATCTCTCCATGCAATGTCAGCTAGCTCCTCATGGGTCAGCCTTTCTAAATGATCATGTCTGTTCATGAAGTTAGGATCTCCAACAGGCATGCTGAGGCCAATAGAGGATACTCCTTGTGAGCTATGAGCTTGGCCTTGACTTCTTTCATAGGGTTCAGCTTTGAGAGATGATGGACGATTTTGCTACTGTTAATCAAATTGTGGAGGCTGATAGCTAAGACTTCTTGGGTTGCTCCTCGACGATTGACCAATGTGAGTTTGCTTTGTTTTGCCTCTTCCTCTGCTGCTTCCGCCTCTGCTTCTGTCTCCTTCCTCATTATTCTCCCCTTTTATATTAGCATCAAGGGTTTCTAATGTCTTCAGAGAGGCGTTGGACTCCTTGCACCAGCTCATGCATCTGAGAGCGGTTAAGTGCAATGTCACTATAATTTTCCTTGACTAAAGCCTCAATATTTGTTCTCTGTTGCTGAAGCCGCTCCATGGCGTTATTAGATTGTTTAATTTGAGTCACACTATAGTCTTGGAATTCTCGTAGTAAGAGGCGCAACTCTTGAATCTGTTTGATCATTAGCTTATTTTTCATTTGTTGAGTTTTCTGCCTGATCTCCATAGATTCCTTATGCTTTTTCATTGCAGCAAAATGAATAACATCCCTTTGACTGAGGCTGTCAGCCATTTCCTTGACAATCTCCCTCAGTTTCTTTGACAGCTCAGTTGACAGGTTCCCTGGCAGAGTTTGGATATAGTTGATTATATGGTTGAATCTCTTGTGAAGCTCCAGAGAGTTTACTTCAAGAACCTCCTTAGACTCTAAAGCCATATAGCTTGTCAAATCATTCAGTTCGTCCTTTGTTGGCATTAGAGACAATCGATCAAGAATTTGCTGAGTCTCAAGAGGAGGAGGGGCAGTAGTGTGTTCACCTCTCCTTGACATGCTCGTGAGAGAAAGTGTCATGTCAAAATATTCATTGTTTGAGGACGAGGGAATATCTGATTGGGTTATAAGGGCTTGTGTTTGGTGTATGGGCGAAGTGTTTGGTTCAGGGTCTTGCATTTGTGGTTCGTTGATTGGTTCTGGAGACTCTACGATTATTGTGTCAGGTTGATCAATAGGCACGAATCGTAGTTCGTCGTCCAGAGTTGGTATCTCAATGGTTGAGCTTGCAAGCATTTGTTCAACTACTCTTGTGATATGCTCGGTGACCATTGGGTCACTGACATTTTGCTCTACGAGGACAAGTTGGTTATTTGGTTCATCAGGTACAGAGTTTTTGGCCTCTATAACTGGAAATTGATTGAGTGGGTGCAATACCACTTCCAACCACTTTGGCAATTCATAGAATTGATTGAAATGTGATGATGGAGAGTGGTTGATAATGAAGGAGAGGTGATTAGTGTATACCTCTGGCTCAGCTTCTAAAGTTGAGCTATTTGTGATCAGCTTCTAAGCAAATATTCAATCTCTTGGAATTCCATAGGCAAGCACTGAGATTGCTAGATAGGCCTTGAAAGTCCAAAATATATGATTCTAGTAGCTTAGAATCATGGCTCTATAATAGGGCATCATAGGCAAGTAGTTGAACAACTAATTGTAGTTAGCTGTCATTTCTCCATCTTGGCCCACATACAGAATCTAAAGTTCATCGTCGTCTTCTTTATCACCATCTTCATTATCTTCATCAAGAACTTCCACCACATCTGACATCACATCATCCTTAATGTCCACCATTCCTGCAGCAGTAGACTCTACGAGCTCTTCATGGACTAGGGGGACTTCAAGATTTTCTATTGGTAGCTCCCCCTCAGCTGTATCACTCCCTTGAATAGGAACATCATTGTCAGGGTTAATTTTAGGAGTTTCTGGCACATATTCTTTAGATTAAGTCACATCTTCTACCAGAAACCTCCTTTGATTGAACATTAACTTCAGGCTGTACTTTCTCAGCAGCAGCACTTGGTTCGGGCATTTCCTCTTCAAGATTATCAGGGGATATCACAATTGTTTCTGGTATAATCCTTTCAGAGTTGGCCATTTCTTCTTCCTGAACTTCATAAACATGAGCACCAACTTCAGGCATCTCCTCCTCAGCTTGATTCACAACCTGATCAGGTGCATCAGTTTTGTTTGCATTACAGACGTAGGCTACCACAGCTTCAATGGCTCTGGTCTCTTCCAGGGTTGGACCACATGCTTGAGGCTCAATAGTATGTTCAGCCTTTTCAACAGCAATTCTTCTGTCATTTTCCATCATTATTTTCTCATTGGTAAGAACATACTTCTTGACCAATGTCTTCACCCTCTTCTTTGGCTTGGACACAACCTTTGTACTTCCTTCAGCTTCAGTCCTTTGATTTTGTTCATGCTGAGAGGTTGTTGCAGCTTCTCCTTCTATAGTGGCAGCCAGTCTGGACTCTACGATTGGTGATGACTCCACAATCGTAGTGAGTGAAGACATCATTTTTACATTTTCTGCTGGATTCGTCTTCCAATTCTGGAACAGCTGATGGGTCATCTTCCTGTGAGGATTGATGGAGATGCCTTCCTTATCCTCAATCTTGTCACCCAAAGCAGTCTCTAGAATTATGCTGATAAACCTCCCATAGAGCATTTTAGCAGTGCTCTTGGGCTTCGTAGGTCTTTGCATCCATTTCCCAAACTAGTCCACAACCAAAGCTCTATAGTTGAGTTGAATTTTGAAGCGAATGGCTGTCATAAGCTTCAGTTGCTTCTCTTCGACAGAATAGTGACCAGAGCCCTTGCAGCATATGCATTTCCCAACAATGTCAGCAAGGAACTCATATTCTTGGGGAAATTCTTTCTTCATTGTAGCCACTCTTTCCTTCAATTTTTGTGTAGTGCATCTTCTTTAAGCCTTCATGGAAATGAATAACTTCCATGGATGAAAGACCTTTAGATTTGAAACCTAGGGCTAGGTTTATGCTTTCAGCGTTGAGTCGCATCTGCACTCCCTTGACCTTTGTGATGATGAAGTCTCCTTCAACGACTCCATTGCTGTAGAACTCCTTCACCAATTTTGGATAAAGCATTCTGCTGTTGCTCAGATCTTCTTCGAGGCCAGCTCTCTTTAGCAGTGACAGAATCTTGTGAAACATGGGGTCAGCATTCTTGAACTCTTCAAAGCATAGCTGGTAACCAGAAACAACATTGGAAGCAGCCATTTGATTTTGATTGAGTATCCTGTCACGAACAGATTTGTCTTATCTTTCTGAAACTTAGGGTTTTGTTTGAGAGAGAGATATAAACTTTTGAAATTCAAAAGTAAACTGACAAATGACAGTTCAAAATAAGTTTATAACTTCACTCCATTTATTTTGCATAGTGGGACACGTGTCGAGTTCTGCCTGACTCCACGATTTTAAGTAGTGTGGAAAGTTTGGTTCTGCGTTTAGGTCCCCCTGAGCTAGTGAGTCCTTATGAGAGGACTACGATTGCCGAGAACCACTCCACAATTGTTGAGTTCCATCCTTAGCTTGCTCCTTGACCATTGACTCTACGATTTTCTGTGATGCATTCTGAAATGACATCCCTTCTGGGTTAAGGTTGCTCAGGAAGGGCCAACCTCTAAGTTTAACACTAAGGATCAGGTTTGTCCCTGAGGCACTTATCAGAAGGAGTGCTTTTCTTTATAATATTGCTACCACAGTGAGCTTTTCTTCCTCGTTGCGATCACTCCACGATCGTGGTTTCTCTTAGTCATCTCAACGATTTTGACTTAGCCTTTGTATCTGTATGGTTAGGACTAACTAGAGCATAGAATTTATGGTTGCAAATTTAACATACCGAACTCACTTATTAGTTTATTAAATCTGGATTCATCTAAGGGTTTTGTAAACACATCAGCAAGTTGATTTTCAATAGGGATGTATTGAAAATATATAGTTCCATTTTGAACATGATCCCTAATAAAGTGATATCTTATCTCTATATGCTTTGTCCTAGAATGCATGACAGGATTATGTGTTATTGCTATGGCACTTGTGTTATCACACTGAACAGGTAAAGATTTGAAATAAAAACCATAGTCTGCTAGCTGGTTCTTCATCCATAAGATTTGAACACAACAGCTACCTGCAGTAATATATTCAGCTTTTATTGTTGAAGTTGACATTGAGTTTTTCTTTTTGCTGAACCAGGACATTAGTCTATTTCCTAGCAGTTGACAAGTGCCACTGGTACCCTTTCTATCTGTTTTGCATCCTGCAAAGTCAGCATCTGAATATCATGTCAGTTCAAAAGAGGACTCCTTGGGATACCATAGTCCTAAGTAGAGTGTTCCTTTAAGATGCTTGAAAATCCTTTTTACAGCAGTCAAGTGTGATTCCTAGGATTAGCTTGAAATCTAGAACATATACATGTTGCAAACATTATATCTGGTCTACTGGCAGTTAAGTACAGATGGGAGCCTATCATACCTCTGTATTGAGTAATGTCAATACATTTACCTTTTTCATCTTTGTCAAACTTGGTAGCTGGAGCAATTGGAGTTTTCATGGGAAAGGCTGATTCCAAGCTATACTTCTCAAGTAGGTCTTTAATGTACTTGGCTTGGTTGATGAAGATACCTTCATCAGTCTGCTTCACTTGCAGTCCAAGGAAGAAGTTTAGCTCACCCATCATGCTCATTTCGAACTTGCTCTTGCACAGATTTTGTGACACCCCCAAATTCGGGTACTTCGTTTCCACGGAATTTTGTGCTTAGTATCTAAATAGAACATACATCTACCCAAAAACAAGGAATGTAAAATAAATTACAACCTTGAATAAACATTAAAATCTTCCTTAAAAAAGAATTACAACCTTATTTAAAATGTCACAGGTTTGCTAACCTTAACATAAACAAATAAGTGAGGAAATGTAACATCATAAATGAAATCTTATTATAATTAACATAAAAAAAAACAACAAGTCTTCACTTGTTCATCTTGCCTTTCCCTTTACTTGTTGACGGTACATCAACATTCTCGGCTTTACCTGCAAGGGATTATTAAATATGCAAGAGTTAGCAAACAAAAGCTCACTTGGAATACAATAATAATATGACATAACTGAATAACTTTAAAAGATTGGAATAACTTTACTTTCATCAACAACAAAGAATTGAATAATAATTCTTTCATTAATATTTAGAATTTCGAATATTAAAATCATCTGAGGGTCATAAGACCTTGAACCATGTCCTAGGTTATAAATATTTCTATTTAAAACCTATAAAAGTCATATAGACTATAGAATCTTAACTCGTAATTAGGGGGATCAACCCTTCGTACCATGTATTGTGCAAAAACATTTAACGCTTTCGCGTAGTAATCTCCCCTAATAAATAGGCTTGTTCATCTAAGTATTTGATATTAGTCCGTACCAAAGAAAGTTTGGTTTTGATAGCTAAAAGGAAATTTGGAGTTTCAACTATCATCAACTAAGGAGTAGTTGAATCGACTCACAATAACTTAGCATAATTCGATAATATAAGAATTTTGAACCAAAGATAAGCCATAACAATAGGCTTCACAATAACTAGGCATGCTTTAGAAATGATTTAAAGCAATTGAAAGATTAAGTAGATCTTGCTTGAACAAATAAGTCAAGATTAAATAATAAGTTCAATACTTGCTCATTATGAATATTAGAATATAACATAACTTGTACAATAATTAACAAGTTAAGAATTGAAAATAAACTTGTATGATATAAAGAGTAAGGATTAAAGAACTTGTACAATATAAATAACAACTTTTTAGGGATAGGAAACTTGCTCAATGAAAGAATATAATGAGAAGACATGTAGAAATGTAAAAGAAAGGTTTAGAAAACTTACCTCAAGCGCAAGCTACACTTTACAATTAAAAATTACTTCCACAATTATCCTACATTTTACATTATGTTTATAACATCAATTAGTACATTACCAAGATGTTTAAACCGTTGAACTTCATACTTAAGTTCAACTCACAACGTGGTTTACAACATAAGTCACTAACTAACCACATACGTGAGTCTAACTCACAACATGTACATCATATGTGATGCCCCCAAATCCGGGTACCTTCAAACCCAAGACATGGTGCTACACGATGCTACAATCTACTCATACATTCAATTGAGGATATCAATAACAATGCATAAGTTTACTAATTATTGCATTCTATTAATCCCTTCCCAAGTATTCGTAACTAATACATTGTTATGTGTCATAATATCAGTAAATACAATACTAATACTAATGCTATTACAAAGGTCACTACTTGTCCAGCTTGGACTTGCCTTTGTCTTTACCGGATCCTTCAGTTCGTTTGTCCTTAGCTGAAATCATTTAATTTTAAGCAAGAATGAGTATAAACAGCTTAGCAAGTTAAACCGTATATCTTGAAACCACAAAATCAAGAATCATATATCTTGGTCTTCAATAACTGTACAATAGTTATGAAGTACTTAAGAATAATCAAATTATCATTTTGATTCTTTTAAAACCATTCCTAAGGACTTTATAGCCTCTTCAGAATCCATCTTGTTCAACGACCACAAACCATTATTTAGTTCTCATTCATGAAAGGAACAACCCAGTACGAAGACCGTAAGTTCAATATAGCTTACGAGCACATCCAGGTGATCAGGTTGTAGTACTCTATGTTGATCAACACTCATACATTAAACGTGTTTACGTTTAATTGGTGGCAACCTCAAGTGCCTGTCAAATTAACAATGTTTAAAACCTTTGTTTTATTCATGCACAAGTTTACCTGAGAATCCGTACCAAGTAATTGGCTTATCACCACATTGTATATATATATATTGGAAAGATTTGTGGAAAAACCCACCAAAATATGCTAAGTCTCAGTCTAGGCGAATCAAATGGTATTGACTATGCAATAACAATTCATGCATAAGTAGTTATGCATAATGACCACTTATCCAACCATAACGTATAGACAATGGTTTAGCAAAACTCGCATTCATAATAAAGTATGAACGAAGTTAGGAAACTTGCATAACACAATGTTAATGCAAGAGTTAGAAAACTTGCCTTTGCGTCTCTTAATATTTATACGTAGTCTACTTGGTCTTTACAACGTCTACAAAGCATAACACAGAGCATACTAATGAGAAAACATATTTGATATACAATGTGTTTGCCTAACTCCTCCTTCTTGTATAACTAAATCGAATTGTTAAACTAATAACATTCGTTCAAGTTATTTAACGTTATTATGGCTTATTAACATTCCTATGTTATATACCGAGCTCTCATTGATCATCACTAATGATGTTGATAATGAGACTTCACTTGTTCCTTAACTTAATCTTGGTTTGTGGTTTCCAATCTTAAGTTTAATTACGTTTAGTTAACTTTTAATGATCATATACCCTTGGTTAAACATGTTGTTTAAAGGTTTACAATCATGTTCATTCATTACTTACTAATACTTTACTACTTATGGAAATAGATGCGTAAACATTTCATTTGGTCAACAGTTTTTTTCTTGGACGACGCGGTCCACGCTCTATTTCCCTTGCAAATGGTGCAGTTAGCGCTACCTATGCAGGGAACCTGATCCGAAACAGCGCGACCAGTGCTGTTTAAGGCGCGGCCAGCGCTGCACCTGTGCTGCAGAAAAATTTCCTAAGTCTTGAAAAGTTTGAAATTCCCGAACTCATAACGTGATCGTTATAACTCGGAATTGGCTCGTTCCAAAGCCCATAGTTCACAAATGATATGCTCTATCATCCTATCAAGTCAAAATTCATTTTCGAATCCGTCGGCGAGAAATTCACCGATTAGTCCATTTTTACGTTTTCGTTAAACGTTCGTGAACGTTCGACGCTGAATTCTTTGTTTTAAGTCAGAATTGGTTCGTTCTTGTTCTCGCAAGTCTTATTTACCTAATTAGACGTGTTGCAATCGAAAACCATCATTTTCGATGCACACAACAACTTTTGACTTCTAATCTGAGAAATTTACGTTTTCGGCGATTATCGTCTAATCGCGTAACTTTCACCAAATCTTCGTTCATCATTATTACTAGTTCAAATCAATTGGAATCAATCCAATGGTTGATTATTACTAATTCTAATCATTCAAAACATTTAAGTTTTTATGGTTTAACATTCTCATTAGTCCATTTCTTATGAATTCATTAAGTTCTTCATTAGTCCTTCATCAATTCTTATTATCTCATCATACATGACTTGTTAAGGTTCTTAGGTTCTCATTAAGTCATCCTTATAACTTCTTAGGTTAAGACTTCCTCTAACATTTCTCTATCAATTTAACTATTGAAAAAAAAGAAAGTTTTACATATTATTCCTTATGGTTATACCTTTAAGGTTCTTGGTGCTTGAGTATGGGAGACTCAAAAGCTTTCTTTCTTCTTCGTTGATGGATTGTCTAGGCAAGTATCAAGCTAGCTCCTTCTCTCTCTCTCTAGATGTTGGTAGAAATTCTCAAACAACAAAATGGCTAGCATTTGCTCTCTATTTATAGAATTGGCAAGAGTTGGGATAGTTTGGTCATTAGGCCAAACCTCCATAACCCCACCTCCTCTCCATACCTTGCCTATGTCCCTCCCATGTGCTAGCATGTGCTAGAACATGCCCCCCCTTGTGCTCCCAAATGCTCCATTTGACCTTGGGTTTCCCCATGGGTTGCCCCATGGGTTTAACCCACCTGTTTTTCCACCTGTTCAACACATGTGTTAAATTATTAACTTTAATTCAAATTAATTCCAATTCAATGTATTTTAACGTATTTATTTCGTATAAAATTTGTATACTGTCCATATTATTCTCGTATAATACCTCGTATTATACATAAATTCTTTCCGTATAATAATTAGTTATTATTATACGTAAACCATTAATCATTGATTTTACATTCCCTAACGCTTAGGATTTTAAGTCCCTAAGCGAAAACTTCGCGAGCCATAAACGAATTATTATTACATAATCCACCTCGCCTTGAAATCCTATCATTACGCGTTTCTCAAAATTTCAAAATAAATTCCTAAGCAGAAACGGATGGATAGTGATTTTCGTACTTTTCCTTCTGAGAAAACTTTTCTCGGCTAACTTGACTTTTCACGGTATATTACCGTCAAATCTTTCGACAGAACGTCATTCTGACATTCTGAACCCTCAAAATGGCCTAGGGTCTCAAACCCTAACCCTTAGGGTCAAACCCTGACCCTTAGGATTAAATAGTGCCTATTTCGTCTTTTTCCAAAATATTTTTATTCTCGAAAATATTTTATTTTCATCTTATAAATTCATATCAATTATTCCTAGCATGTAGCCAGAATCCTACTTATTTCTGCATTCTCTAGGTCATAAAATAACCTACAATTAGCTTACTCGGTTTAATAAACAAATAAGCAAATTTTATTCAATAATTCAAATAAGAATTCATTTACATAAACGCTCGATTTTCTCGGGCGTTACATTCTCCACTTCTTATAAGAATTCTGTCCCCAAAATTATAATACAAGTTAATCAAACAAATGAGGATAAGCCTTCCTCATTTGTCCTCGAGTTCCCAGATTGCTTCGTCGGCATTGTGGTTCCTCCATATCACCTTCACCGAAGGTATAATTTTGTTTCTCAACACTTGTTCTTTCCTATCAATGACTTGAATAGGAATCTCCTCATATGTTAAGTCTTTCTTGACTTAAATTGGTTCATACTTGATTATGTGCTTGTAATCCGGCTTATAGGGACGCAATACCAAAACGTGAAACACGTTATGGATATGCCCCAACTCTGGAGGTAATGCTATTGCATATGCTACCTCTCCTATCCTCCACAAGATTTCAAACAGTCCTATGAACCTAGGGCTTAATTTCCCCTTTTTCCCAAAGCGTATGCTCTCCTTCCAAGGTGACACCTTCAGGAATGCATACGAACCGACTTCAAACTCTCTATGCTTCCGATGTAGATCGACATACTTCTTCTATTTGTCCTGAGCTGTTACTAGCCGTGTTCGTATCAACTTAACTACTTCCACCGTTTGTTATGCCATCTCAGGTCCTAACATTCGACGCTCTCCTACTTCATCCCAGCAAAGTGGCGTTCGGCACTTCCGTCCATATAACGCTTCGTAAGGTGGCATGCCTATACTAGCATGATAACTGTTGTTGAAGGCGAACTCTACTAACGGTAGATGATCGTCCCAACTTCCTTTGAAATCCATAACGCAAGACCTTAGCATGTCTTCTAGCGTTTAAATTATTCTTTCACTTTGTCTATTTCTCTGTGGATGGTACGCCGTGCTCAACCTCAGTTGTGTTCTCATCTGCTCATGCAAACTTTTTTAGAAATTCAAAGTGAACTGCGGATCGCGATCGGACATAATCAAAACTGGCACTCCATGTATTGAGACAATCTCTTTGACACAAAGCTTAGCTAACTAATCTAAATTGTATCTAACTCTTATCGGCAAGAAATGAGACGACTTCGTTAATCGATCAACTATTACCAAAATAGCGTCGTATCCTTTCTGCGTAGTTGGAAGTCCTACCACAAAGTCCATCGTGATATGCTCCCATTTCCACTCCAGAATCTCCAATGAATACAACAAACCACTGGGTCGTTGATGTTCGACCTTAACTTTTTGACAAGTTAAGCACCTACTGACGTACTCTGCTATCTCTCTCTTCATGTTTGACCACCAGAAATTTGTTCGAAGGTCTTGATACATCTTGGTACCACCAGGATGAATCGAGTACCTCGAATGATGCGCTTCGTCCATTATCTCCTCTTTTAACTCTGGCTCTCACGGAACTCAAATTCTTTCTTAAAATTTTAATAACCCTTTGTTATCAAGACTATATGCTTCCTCAGTACCGTATGCAATCTTCTTCCTTATCCGCTTGCACTCCTCAGTTCTGAGTTACACTTCCTTAACCTTCTCCACTATTGTGTGTTGAACTTCTGTCGCAAACAGCTTCTCCCCTTCTTCAATTGGACATCGCACCTCTAATTCCATTCTTTCCGTCTTTGTTACCAACTCGCCTTGAGCGCTTAACATTGACAGCTTCTCCCAACCATTTCTACTTTAGGCGTCGGCCACTACATTTGCCTTCCCTGGGTGATACAAGATTTCACAATTGTAATCCTTTATCAACTCCAGCCATCTCTTTTGCCTTATATTTAACTCCTGCTGAGTGAAGATATACTTCAGACTTTTATGGTTTGTGTAGATCTCACACTACTTCTCATATAGGTAATGCCTCCAAATCTTAAGGCAAAAACCACTGCGGCAAGTTCAAGGTCATGAGTAGGATAATTCCCCTCATACTCCTTTAACTGCCTAGATGCATATGCAATGACCTTGCCATACTGCATGAGCACGCACCCCAGTCCTTTATGCGAAGCATCACTATACACTACAAAATTCCCCGTCTCATCTGGTAAAGATAATACAGAGACTTGACTCAACATCTTCTTCAGCTCTTGAAAGCTGTCTTCACACTTCTCTATCCATACGTACTTCACCGTCTTTCTGGTTAAGTTGGTTAACGGAGTAGCTATCTTTGAGAAGTCCTAAATGAACCTCCGATAGTAATTCGCTAAACCTAGGAAACTCTGCAACTCAGTCAGCGTTTTCGGTTGCTCCCAGTTAATCATGGCTTCCACCTTCACTGGATCAACTGACATTTCTTCCTTGTCAATAACGTGCCCCAAAAACTGCACCCTCTCTAACCAATATTCACACTTCGTGAATTTCGCATACAACTTCTCTTTTCTTAGTGCCTCCAACACTAATCTTAAATGTTCAGCATGATCCTCCGTCGTCTTGGAATAGACTAGGATATCATCAATGAACACTACGACCAACTTGTCCAAATATTGTTTGAACACTCGGTTCATCATATCCATGAATGTGGCTGGCGCATTCGTCAACCCAAATGACATTACTAAGAACTCGTAATGGCCATAACGAGTCCTAACTGCTGTTTTAGGTACATCCTCTGCCCTAACCTTCAACTGGTGATACCCTGTATGTAAATCTATCTTCGAAAAATATTTTTCCCCTCTCAACTGGTTAAAGAGATCATCGATCCTGGGCAATGGGTATTTATTCTTTATCGTTAATTTGTTCAACTCTCGGTAGTCAATACAAAGCCTCAACGATCCATCCTTCTTCTTTACAAACAATACCGGTGCTCCCCACGGATAAACACTCGGTTGAATGTACTTCTTGTCGAACAGTTCTTGTAACTGAATCATCAACTCCTTCAATTCTACTGGCACCACAATATATGGTGCCTTCGAAACTGGTGCCGTCCCTGGCGCAAGGTCTATAACAAATTCGAACTCCTTATCGGGTGGAAGATTTTGCAAGTCACTCGAAAATACATCCGCAGACTCATTGATAATAGGTATATGTTCCAATGTTGCTCCCAATCTTTGGTTATCAACAACAAGCCACAGCTAACCTTCGCATCCTTTCTTTAACAATTTTTTGGCTTGCATCATGGTTTGACAACAAGAGCGTCCCGGTGATTTACTATTGTAGAACACTATCTTGGGTTTCTTAGAAATCTGAAGGTTCACACTCTTATTTTGGCAATCTATCATTGCCCCAAGGTTACCTAACCAGTCCATCCCGAGAATTACATCCAATTCTCCCAGTCTTATCGGTATAAGATCTACCAATAATTTGTTACCTATAATATCCGCACTACAACTCCTATGGACCGAATCCATAGGAATTACTTCATCGTTAGCTACCTTAATGTTTAAAGGTATTACAAGTTTTTCGGGGAGTAATCCTAATCGTTTAGCAAACTCACATGCTATAAATGAGCATATTGCACCCGAATCAAACAATACATATGCATTAATGTCATTGACCAGAATGATACCTACTACGACGTCGCTCGATGCTACAGCATCCTGGACCGTCATATTAAAAGTACGGGCAGTCGGTCTACCCTGTGGTACTGCGCCACCAATCGCCAGCTTATTACCGCTAGCTCCTTTCCCACTATCCGAACCTTTTCTTCGGACAATTTCATGCCATGTGGTTCTTAGATCCACACACAAAATAATCGTGGCTCTTCTTCGGACTAGGACAGTTAGGCAAAATATGCCCCTCCTGTCCACAGTTATAACAGACCGCCTTACCCTTGAGGAAGACTCCTAGATGAGTCTTACCGCAAATCTTACATGCCTCCATCTTCTTCTTGGGAAATTCCTATTTTACTTATATATTCCCGGAGCTGAAACCCTTCCTCTTCTGGCCACGTTCGCTGGCTCCCTCAATCTTGACTGATACCTTAGTCCTAGCTTTATTCTTCTTCTCCTTGTGGTATAAGGTCAACGCCTCACTACCACCTCGGCGATAACTGCCTTCTTTAACACCACTCCAAAGGTAACACTTTGGAAAATCGATATCCGATTGTAGAGACAGGGTTTTAATCCTTGCTCGAACCATCGTGCCTTTCGCAACTCTGTGTCCACTTGGTGTGGAGAAAATCTTACCAGTTTATTGAACCTGGCTGCGTATTGGGGTACGTCATGTCCCCCTACTTCAGTTTAAGGAACTGAATCTCCATTATCCCCTGCATACTCGTAGGGAAGTACTCTCGAAGAATAACTCCTTGAACCGTTCCCACGTAACCACTTCTGTTCTTGCCCTACCCTGGTTGGCTTCCCACCAATAGTTGGCCTCCCCCTTCATCATGTAAGTCGCAAAAGAAGTCTTCTGCGCCTCACCGACATTTACAATAACAAATGCCTTCCCTATTTCCTTTACCTAAACTTGGGCTGCTATAAGGTCCGTAGTTCCGTAGAACTCAAGCGAACCAATTAACTTAAATTCCTTAAATGTAGTCCCCCGGCCTACCCCAGGATTAGTGCGTATAGTATCTCTCATTCGATTGAGAGCCGTAGCCAGTAGATTCACAAATTCTTGCATCGGGTTATTATTCCCTTGCTCCTCCTCATTACGAGGTTCTTCTTCTTGATTTCTTGTGCGTCTTCTTGGCGGCATTTTCTATTAATACGAAAACATTTCGTCATTCTTTACTTCTTCATTCGGTTATTATTAACAATCAAATAATAACTCAATCACATTGCCAACCATTTTAAATAAACTTTTATATTAAAAAGCTTCTTTGTAGTATAACACTACACTGTACATTACATGGCTTCGGCCATTTACAATACTATCCCGCAATTACTTTCCAAAAGTTGGGATATACAAAAGATTACCCTTGTCTATACACAAGAGAGTTTTATGTCATTACTAGCTATATAAACATTTACATAGCTATTTAACATGCTATCTCTTCTATATATACTACGGAATTACATCTGCAACACGACATTCATGTAATACGCATCGGCCATACTAACCACAATGTCCCGGCTAATAGTATGCCGAGTCTGTCCCTCCTCCACAGGATAATCAGCCATCTGCTGCTGGTAATCCTCGTGCGAACACCTATGAATATAACACATTCGACCTATCTTCTGCTTCTTGTTCAGAAGCTCCGCCTTCAGTTCTTGGACTTCTAGCTTCAAGTCCCTGAGTTTATCTTTAGCCAGCACTTTCTCATCGTGCTCGACCTCCCAGAAAATCTCCATATCCTCTCTATCTTCTACCATATCATCCACCACCTTCTTGAGGTCACAGACCTCCTTTCCTAGTTAGACATTTCTGTCCAGTATTGCCATGAATAGCATTTTCATGGACTCCCCTTGTGTATACTCCTCCACTTCCTCCTCATCAGGCAATACAGTATTAATCGGCATTGTCTCCACCTCCTCCTCTGACATACAATCAAACAATAACGTGAAGTCAAAGTTATCCGAATATTCGAACGGGTCCTCTTCTTTTATATCAGTCCCCTCTAAGATTACCAAAGGTATCTCTGCTACCAGCATAGGTACTACTTCTATGAAGTTGACTGAATCCTCACTAACCTCATGTATTTCATTATACATGCTCATTATTTCTGTTATCTACATAAAACATAAATAACTGGATTAGTATATAATAAAATATGAACAGTTTATATCACATTTAATATGTTTAAGGTTACTTTCTTCTTTCAAAACTTTACCCAAGTTTGTTAACTTCTAACTTCTAATTCACTTCTCCAGGTTACAGCCTAAGGTTTTTACCACTTAAGTTTTATAACCTACGGCTTTGATACCAACTTGTGATGCCCGCAAATCCGGGTATCTTCAAACCCAAGACATGGTGCTACACGGTGCTACAATCTACTCATACATTCAATTGAGGACATCAATAATAATGCATAAGTTTACTAATTATTATATTCTATTAATCCCTTCCCAAGTATTCATAACCAATACATTGTTATGTGTCATAATATCAGTAAATACAATACTAATACTAATGCTATTATAAAGGTCACTACTTGTCCAGCTTGGACCTGCCTTTGTCTTTAACGGATCCTTCAGTTCGTTCGTTCTTAGCTGAAATCATTTAATTTTAAGCAAGAATGAGCATAAACAAATCAGGAAGTTAAACCGTATATCTTGAAACCACAAAATCAAGAATCATATATCTTGTCTTCAATAACTGTACAATAGTTATGAAGTACTTAAGAATAATCAAATTATCATTTTGATTCTTTTAAAACCATTCCCAAGGACTTTAAAGCCTCTTCGAAATCCATCTTGGTCAACGACCACGAACCATTATTTAGTTCTCATTCATGAAAGGAACAACCCGGCACGAAGTCCGTAAGTTCGATATAGCTTACGAGCACATCCAGGTGATCAGCCTGTAGTACTCTATGTTGATCAACACTCATACATTAAACGTGTTTACACTTAATTAGTGGCAATCTCACGTGCCTGTCAAATTAACGACGTTTAAAACCTTTGTTTTATTCATACTCATGTTTACCTGAGAATTCGTACCAAGCAATTGTCCTATCACCACATTGTATATATATATTTTGGAAAGATTTGTGGAAAAACCCACCAAAATATGCTAAGTCTCAGTCTAGCCGAATCAAATGGTATCGACTATGCAATAACAATTCATGCATAAGCAGTTATGCACAATGACCACTTGTCCAACCATAACGTATAGACAAGGGTTTACCAAAACTCGCATTCATAATAAAGTATGAACGAAGTTAGGAAACTTGTATAACACAATGTTAATGCAAGAGTTAGAAAAATTTCCTTTGCGTCTCTTAATCTTTATACGTAGTCTACTTGGTCTTTACAACGTCTACAAAGCATAACACAAAGCATACCAATGAGAAAACATATTTGATATACAATGTGTTTGCCTAACTCCTCCTTCTTATATAACTAAATCGAATTGTTAAACTAATAACATTCGTTCAAGTTATTTAACATTATTACGGCTTATTAACATTCTTATGTTATATACCGAACTCTCATTGATCATCACTAATGATGATGATAATGAGACTTCACTTGTTCCTTAACTTAATCTTAGTTTGTGGTTTCCAATCATAAGTTTAATTACGTTTAGTTAACGTTCAATGATCGTAAACCCTTTATTAAACATGTTGTTTAAAGGTTTACAATCATGTTCATTCATTACTTACTAACACTTTACTACTTACAGAAAGAGTTGAGTAAACATTTCATTTGGTCAACAATTTTTTCTTGGACGACAGGGTCCGCGCTCCATTTCCCTTACAAATGGCGCAGTCAGCGCTACCTATGTTGGGAACCTAATCCAGAACGGCGCAACCAGCATTGTTTAATGCGCGGCCCGCGCTGCACTTGTGCTGTAGAAAAATTTCCCAAGTCTTGAAAATTCAAAAATTCCCGACGTCGTAACGTGATCGTCATAACTCGAAATTGGCTTGTTCCAAAGCCCATAGTTTACAAATGATATGCTCTATCATCCTATCAAGTTGGAATTCATTTTCGAATCCGTCGGCGAGAAATTTGTCGATTAGTCCATTTTTACGTTTTCGTTAAACGTTCGTGAACGTTCGAAGCCCAATTCTTAGTTTTAAGTCAGAATTGGTTCGTTCTTGTTCTCACAAGTCTTATTTCCCTAATTACACGTGTTGTAATCGAAAACCATCATTTTTGACGCACACGATGACTTTTGACTTCTAATCCGAGAAATTTACATTTTCGACGATTATCGTCTAATCGCGTAACTTTCACCGAATCTTTGTTCTTCATTATTACTAGTTCAAATCAATTGGAATCAATCTAATGGTTGATTATTACTAATTCTAATCATTCAAAACATTTAAGTTTTGATGGTTTAACATTCCCATTAGTCCATTTCTTATGAATTCATTAAGTTCTTCATTAGTCCTTCATCAATTCGTATTATCTCATCATACATGACTTGTTAAGGTTCTTAGGTTCTCATTAAGCCATCCTTATAAATTCTTAGGTTCAAACTTCCTCTAACACTTCTCTATCAATTTAACTATTGAAAGAAAAGAAAGTTTTACATATTATTCCTTATGGTTATACCTTTAAGGTTCTTGGTGCTTGAGTATTGGAGACTCAAAAGCTTTCTTTCTTCTTGGTTGATGGATTGTCTAGGCAAGTATCAAGCTAGCTCCTTCTCTCTCTCTCTAGATGTTGGTAGAAATTCTCAAACAACAAAATGGCTAGCATTTTCTCTCTATTTATAGAATTGGCAAGAGTTGGGGTAGTTTGGTCATTAGGCCAAACCTCCTCAACCCCACCTCCTCTCCTTATCTTGCCTATGTCCCTCCCATGTGCTAGCATGTGCTAGCACATGGCCCCCCCTGTGCTCCCACATGCTCCATGTGGCCTTGGGTTACCCCATGGGTTGCCCCACGTGTTTAACCCACCCGTTTTTCCAACGGTTCGACCCATATGTTAAATTAATAACTTTAATTCAAATTAATTCCAATTCAATGTATTTCAACGTATTTACTTCGTATAAAATTCGTATACTCTCCATATTATTCTCGTATAATACCTCGTATTATATGCAAATTCTTTCCGTATAATAATCATTTATTATTATACGTAAATCATTAATCATTGATTTTACTTTCCCTAACGCTTACGATTTTAAATCCCTACGGGAAAACTTCGTAAGCCATAAACGAATTATTATTACATAATCCACCTCTCCTTGAAATCATATCATTATGCGTTTCTCAGAATTTCAAAATAAATTCCCAAGCAAAAACGGATGAATGGTGATTTCTGTACTTTTCCTCCCGAGAAAACTTTTGTCGATTAACTTGACTTTTCACGGTATATTACCGTCAAATCTTTCGACAGAATGTCATTCTGACATTCCGAACTCTCAAAATGGCCTAGGGTCTCAAACCCTAACCCTTAGGGTCAAACCCTGACCCTTATGCTGCGTTTGGATTGAAGAAATGAAATGGAGATTAGAATAATTCATTCCATTCTAGTTGGAATGAGTTATTCCATACTCACCCTCCCCCAAGATCCTTATGACTCAATGATAAAAAAAATTACTCACAAGGCTTTGGGCATGAAATCTTGGGCAAGAATGTTAAATTTCAGTCAAAAATAGCCAAAAAAAAAGGATGGTTCAATTCATTCCAATCGCAACCAATCTTAATTTTTTTTTATTCCATAAGAATGAGTCATTCCATTCCTACCTTTATTCCTTCAATCCAAACGCAGCATTAGGGTTGAATAGTGCCTATTTCGTCTTTTTCCAAAATATTTTTATTCTTAAAAATCTTTTATTTTCATCTTATAAATTCATATCAATTATTCCTAGCACGTAGCCAGAATCCTACTCATTTCTGCATTCTCTAGATCATAAAATGACTTACTATTAGTCGAAAAACCGATCACTAAATACGCGCAAGTATACGCGGTCTAACAAGTAATACAGTGATAAGAAAAGTGTCGTACCCACGAGGAACTATCACTAATATTTACCAAATACCAACTCTGTATCGCTTAAGTCTTATTCGAACAGTAAACTAATAGGAGTGTGGTTAAACTAGTTATCACTAATTATTAAAGCAAGTAAACGGATAATGAATGGTAATCGAAGGAATTACAAGCTAAGGTTACAACTTCACCCCACACAGGCATTCCGTCGAACACCTGGCGTGCTATGCTTCATCAAACTTCTTCCCCTTCTCTCTTTGGTCTTAATGGTTACGACAGTTTGTCGACCGAGAACACACAGGTGCTCATACACCTCTGTCGAGGTATGCACAAACATATCCTCTCCAGATCCACCCGATAAGGAATAGAACAGAAAAGAACGTCCAAGTTAGGTGATAATCCTACACATGTCTATGCGAATTAACCTAACAAGGATTTAAGCATAAGTTCTCAATTAGGTCACACGTGCCACACAGATATATGTCTATTCTACGCACAACTTATGCAGTCGAAACTCATAATCAGATGCCAATATATTTAGGTGTAAATTTATAATCCTTCTTTCGATATCATATAGATTACCAAAATCATCACTAATGTCTTAGCGAGAATCAATAAGCATGAATATATTAAACCAAACCATATGGTGCCAACCTAAAGAGATAAGACAGTCAATTTAACTAACAAAGGGTTCCATTATAATCTTAGAGTCAATACTTAGTTCATAGCTATTGAACAAAATATAAGTAGTAATAGAGTCAACATCTATGGATTACAAAATCAGAGGAAATAAATGGATAAGAATAAACTCTGTCGAGGCTCTTCAGTTTCCAAACATTTCGCTCTTTTCAAGCTCTCCAATCCGTGTAGCTCACTACTCTTGTTGCTCCAAGGAAATCCCAGGCTTTTCCCTAATCTACCTAATCTATATTTACAAACATTAACTAAGAAATAGAGAGAGAAAGATTACAAAAGAGGATCTAATCTAATCTAAGCTAACCGAGTCTATATCAGTCTCCTCTCTTCTTCTTCTTTCTATGCAGATGCTCACTTGATTTATATATCTCTTTTTTTTCTCGCTAGGTCAAAAGCAAGCCTTCTCTGCCTGGGCATCTAAGGTCGCACTTCGGCGCAGGCAATAGACTTATAAGTGGCGTTGTGGCGTCACTTTAAAATCAAAAGACCGGCGGCCACGCTGCAGCGCGAGTCCATGAAGGATCAGGGGCGCTGCAGCACCATGGTGACGTCAGGCTGGACAGGTGGGTGGCACTGCGGCGCAAGATGAAGGCATGGCATAGGCGCTGCGGCGCCAGTGTATGTAAATTGCCCATTTTGTCCCCCAAAAGATAGAAAAGTCCTGTAAAGCCCTGCAATACGTTGGTTTAGCATAATAATACTATAAACATATAAAACTATATAAAAACTACGAAGATCAGGCAACTATTTAAGCCGTAAAGTATCCGATTTGCGGGTATAAATCCCACTCATCAAATACCCCCAAACTTATGTCTTTGCTTGTCCTTGAGCAAACTATCTAACACAAACTCACAATAGTAAAATACACGCGAAAGAAAAATAAAACTGTATACTATTATCATGGCTTCTAAGCTCGAACATAGCTACTTCCAGAGAACAGGGCAAGCACAGATATTAGTAAGAGTTCATTCAATATCAAGCATAAGACTGTATTCGATCCATTCTATGTGTGTGTGTGGAGACCAACCATCCTAACTAATCATAGCTCAAATAAGCTCGCACAGTCGATTGTTAAAACCAATACACACACTTCGCAACTTAAACATTCAACAAGCAGTAAGACTAAGATGCAAGCGCAGGAAGAGATCAAAAGGCTCTAGCATGAAGACAGTAAAATCTGACTCGGACAGTCCTTAATTACCTTAGGCTAAATAGAGCTACCCATTAATGAGCTTTTGATCAGTAACTCCCAAGTCAGACGACTTTAGGGCACTAGGTGTGGAACACCCCTATGAATCTAATACCTCTAGCAGTAAAGGCCACGTAATCAACATAAGCCAAATTAGACTTTATAAAATTTGAAGATTATTTGACGAGTGTATTTTATGCTCCATCTTAACATCGGTCCTACGTTTATGGGCGAGTGCGTTTTACACTCCATCTCGACCCACCGCAAGACTTTCGATATTCAATCTCCTTTTCTTTCTTTCTTTTCTTTTTTTTTTATTTGTCAACATGCCAGAATCCAAGATCCAAAACTGTATATGCGTTGAAGTCTTTTATTACCTTGTAACAATGAAAGTTTATAAGAGTGAACATACTCCCAAAGAAATAAATAGGCGAACTAAATTCGAAAAATAACTAGTTAACATAGTTGGTCGGTGCTTGCTAAAAAGGACGGATCAATAATAGTCTCAACTTATCGATTGAACAACCCCTGACTCATACATGCTTGACACGACTCTAAGAAATAGACATAATTACATGGCGCCTGTCATTAGCCATGATCAAAAATTAGCAAAAAATATAACACCCTTGCATAATAACAGCTCAAAATAGGGGAATAAGGATATTCATATGGCACAAATATCTAAATCTGTACAAGCCCCAAAAAGATGGCTATAAACCACAAACATGGCAATAATAATCAAAGCGTTAATAAATAACCAAAAATTATTCATGGCATCCATCATAATAAACCCAAAATATAATACCGCAGTTCAAAACGACTTCACTACAATCTTGATAAAAACATAAGCAAAGTACTGAAATAGCAACCTATCATGGCAATAGATAGAAATAAAATAGATAATAAACCATAACACCCCCAAACTTAAGGTGAGCAATGCCCTCATTGCTAAACATATATCAATCGAAACAAGAGGGCTTTCCCTGAAGTTTGGTCACTCGGCAGCAGCAGCGTCCTCGTCAGCTTCGGCGGGCGGTGATGGTGGAGGGTATGGTGGGAAGACAGAAGGCTCTAGGAACTGGAATGGCATGAACTCAGAATCCTCGCCACTACACATGGTGTATATGCTCTGCATCGTGTTGACCAACTCAGCCTGATACTGCATCGCTATGTCTTGCCTCAAGGCCACCGCTGCTATATGTCTTTGCTGCCTCTGAGCATTGGCGTCCTTGTTCTGATGTAGCAGGGTGAGGGATGCCATGATTTCTGCCAGTAGTCAGTGTAAAGCTGGGCCTGTGTCTGGTGGCTGTGAAGGCTCTGCTGTAGGAGGTGGCTCAGTAGGTGGCCCGAATCCTTCGCCTCTAACATGAGAAACAGTCCCGTCCCATACATCGAAGCGTGAGATGGTCTGATTGTCAATGACTGACATGGGCGGCAAAGCTATCTCTTCTGGCCCCCAATGGATACCTGCCCTCTTGCATAGTCGGGTGATCAAGGATGGATGTGGAAGTCCCGCAGAGATGTTACTCTTGATCTCCTTCAAGATGGACTCATGGATGAGAACTCCGATGTCCACGCTCAGACCCGTGACAATGGAAAATAATAAGATCGCTCTATCCTTAGTCACGTTGCTCAGGTGACGAGTCGGGATCATGTTGGCCACAAATAAAGCTGAACCATGCCTTCCCATAGCGACTGAGTGCAGCATGAGGGAAACTGGTCCTCTCACCCGTGAAGTCATTTGCTTTCCGTGTAATCCCGGGCTTGCAGAGCCTCCTAACAATATCCTCGAGGCCATAGCTGCGGAGTCCCGGCTCCATATAGTCCTTACCCTCAAAACCAGGAGTCGCGAATAATGTATTGATGGCTTGGCTTCCAAACGCCACTGACCACCCCCTAACTTGAACAACTAGCAGGACCTTCAGGACTGGCATTTGTATAAAACTCTCTGACCACTGAAACAATGGCCGATTCGGGTGGTTTTGTGAAGTGCACCCACTGGTGACCCGCAATCATGGCTAACAACTCGCCATCCTTTGTTTTGTCAGGCCTCAAACCCTTTCGGGAATCAAATTTCGTGCGGCAAAGGAGCTTTTGTAACGTTTCCATGCCTCTTTGTTAACAAATTTGGTGTTGTCCCATGCCGTTGGTGCTGCGAACGAGGAACCGCCGACGCTCAGTCGCTGCCTCTTTGATGCCATGTCAAAATTTTTAGTTGGCGTGAACAAAAATAGTACCTAAGCAATGCCACTCTCTATAGAAGCAACCCTTAAAGAAATAGGCAGCAAATCCCCTATAAAACCCACTAATTATAAGCCAAATCAGTCAAATTTATATCTTAGGCAAATTATCAAACACCTTGTGTACGTTCTGAAAATCCAAATTTGGACAACCCTTGCTTGACAGTGCTCTTTCCCAATTTCCGTCAGTGGAAATCACCCCAATCAACAGAGTAAAACCAACCCAATATCGAAATCAAATAGTAAATAAATGACTAAAATCCCCCAAATACCTTAAGTGGGAAACCCTAGATTGACTCTGATCTCCTCTTGCTGCGTGCACTGGGTTGGGGTCTTGTGGGAAGAATGTATGAATTCTCTTGCGGGTAGAATTGATCAACGGTTCGGGGTGGAGAAATAAGGCACGTTTTGGTTTTGGGTCAGTTGGGTTCTCTTTGTGCTGCCGAAACTGTCGAGAGAAATGGGAGGTAATGGGCAACTGCTGACTTCAGTTGTGCTTTTAAAAACCAAAACTCGCTACTGGCGCTGCGGCGCGGGCATTCCTTCGTTGATTGGCGCTGCGGTGCGACTTGGCAGTAGCTTGGTCTCCCCCTTGGCGCTGCGGCGCGAGTCCCCCTTTGTTCCTGGGCGCTGCAGCGCGAGGTAGGAAATTTGAATTAATAGCATGGCGCTGCGGTGCGAAGTTCAGTGTATATGCTGGCGCTGTGGCGCCAGCCTTGTATCTGAGTTTTTTCTGCACAAAAACCATGTATTAGACAACATATATTACATAGATATCATGCTAAGTAAATAACATGCTATATACTAAATTCTAACTAAGATATACACTAGTAACATACTAAATAACATGCTGCCTGCATCCTATAATCAGAAAAACATAAGCATTGGCAACAATGTTTACATGGTAAAAAGAAAAGACACAATATAAACTAGACATAAGTAAAGAAAAAAATAGAAAATTGATACTGAGATGGGGTTGCCTCCCCACCAAGAGCTTGTTTTAAAGTCGTCGACTTGACTATACCGATGCCGCTCAATCCGGCTCATAAGCAAAAATAACCATTTCATGCCGCCTATTTGTCAATTCCTTTAAATTTGTGGCGGACATGGATGATTGATCATCCTCATTTTCATCACCCATCGGCACGAAGAATCTTTCACCACTAGAATTATCCAATAATTCGCCTTTTTCATCAAGTTGAAAACGTTCTTTGTGCGCTAGAGGGTCCTCCAGGGTTTCCACAATCGTGAGCGTGGTCTCCGGTTGTTGATTAGTCTTGACAATACAACCACTCTTGATCCTGTTTTCTCTAACTTCAGACTCCACCGGTTGGACAATTTGCACCTTAACATCTCCCTCAACAACTTTGTGAGACTCTTCGCCTTCTCCTTGCATATCCACCGTGCAATGCTCTACTACTTCATCGTTGAGATCAATTAAGACCGGTAGATTGCCCTGCGGTAGATTTGTGATGGCATTGACGAGTTGTCACAATTGATTTTCGAGGCTTTGCAATGCGGCGTCTTGGCTTGCCATTCGAACCTCATTTCTTTCTATAAAGTTGGTGAGGAGCTCTTCAAGCCTTTTCTCGTCGTCTGTTAAGTCTACCAAAAAGCTCTCATTGGGTTGGAATGTCACCTTATACTATGGAGGATATGGATATTCAAATTGATTCGGATAGGAGTAATTCAGATCATGATATTGCTCTTGACTGTAGTCCCAAGAGTTTGGATAACCCTGACAGTTTGGATGATAGAAAATCAGTTCAATGTCAGCTCGTTTCTGACAGTAGGCAATCTGAGTGGACTGACACTCAAGATTATCAGAAAACCTCAAGACATTTGTAATTTGAACTCGCAATTGCTCGAGTCCTTCTTCCGAGCTTGGTTGTGTCGTCCTCTCATAAGGCCATTGATAACATTGTTCGTCCATAACTTTAAAACTTAAAAACAAAAAGGAAGATCAAACAAATAAAAGAAATATATACACGTTCAAATTAAGACTAAATTAATTTAAATCAAGATTGGACAATATTAGAATAATAGTTCCCCGACAACGGCGCCAAAAACTTGTTAGTCAGAAAACCGATCACTAAACACGCGCAAGTATACGCGGTCTAACAAGTAATACAGTGATAAGAAAAGTGTCGTACCCACGAGGAACTACCACTAATATTTACCAAATACCAACTTTGTATCGCTTAAGTCTTATTCGAACAGTAAACTAATAGGAGTGTGGTTAAACTAGTTATCACTAATTATTAAAGCAAGTAAACGAATAACGAATGGTAATCGAAGGAATTACAAGCTAAGGTTACAACTTCACCCCACACAGGCATTCCGTCGAACACCTGGCGTGTTATGCTTCATCAAACTTCCTCCCCTTCTTTCTTTGGTCTTAATGGTCACGACAGTTTGTCGACCGAGAACACACAGGTGCTCATACACCTCTGTCGAGGTATGCACAAATGTATCCTCTCTAGATCCACCCGATAGGAAATAGAACAGAAAAGAACGTCCAAGCTAGGTGATAATCATACACATGTCTATGCGAATTAACCTAACAAGGATTTAAGCATAAGTTCTCAATTAGGTCACACAGTGCCACACAGATATATGTCTATTCTACGCACAACTTATGCAGTCGAAACTCATAATCACATGCCAATATATTTAGGTGAAAATATATAATCCTTCTTTCGATATCATATAGATTACCAAAATCATCACTAATGTCTTAGCGAGAATCAATAAGCATGAATATATTAAACTAAACCATATGGTGCCAACCAAAGAGATAAGACAGTCAATTTAACTAACAAAGGGTTCCATTATAACCTTAGAGCCAATACTTAGTTCATAGCTATTGAACAAAATATAAGTAGCAATAGAGTCAACCTTTATGGATTACAAAATCAGAGAAAATAAATGGATAAGAATAAACTCTGTCGAGGCTCTTCAGTTTCCAAACATTTCGCTCTTTTCAAGCTCTCCAATTCGTGTTGCTCACTGCTCTTGTTGCTCCAAGGAAATCCCAGACTTTTTCCTAATCTACCAAATCTATATTTACAAACATTAACTAAGAAATAGAGAGAGAAAGATTACAAAAGAGGATCTAATCTAATTTAAGCTAACCGAGCCTATATCAGTCTCCTCTCTTCTTCTTCTTTCTATGCAAATGCTCACTTGATTTATACATCTCTTTTTTTTCTCGCTAGGTCAAAAGCAAGCCTTCTCTGCCTGGGCACCGGAGGTCGCGCTGCGGCGCCTGCAATAGACTTATAAGTGGCGCTGAGGCGTCACTTTAAAATCAAAAGACCGGCGGCCACGCTGCAGTGCGAGTCCATGAAGGATCAGGGGCGCTGCAGTACCATGGTGATGTCAGGCTGGACAGGTGGGTGGCGCTACGGCGCAAGATGAAAGCATGGCATAGGCACTGCAGCGCCACTGTATGTAAATTGCCCATTTTGTCCCCAAAAAGCTAGAAAAGTCCTGTAAAGCCCTGCAATACGTCGGTTTAGCATAATAATACTATAAACATATAAAACTATATAAAAACTACGAAGATCAGGAAACTATTTAAGCCATAAAGTATCCGATTTGCGGGTATAAATCCCACTCATCACCTACAATTAGCTTACTCAATTTAATAAACAAATAAGCAAATTTTATTCAATAATTCAAATAAGAATTCATTTACATAAACGCTCGATTTTCTTGGGCGTTACATCATAAGCATATAACACTTTAAAATATCACGTCGTACCTTATGAAAGTAATATCCAAGTACACACATAATATATTAATATAAGACTTCAAATTATCTTAAACATATCGAAAGTATGTTATCTCATTGTCTAATACACTTAACATGTCATTAATTTAAGTTAGCTACACATGTACTTACCAAAAACTCAACGAAACCAAACTAAAATTCCCGGACATCATGAAGCCCCGCTGGGGAGGGTAATCCCAGGCTTAAAGCCCCGCTGGGGCGGGGCCCCCCCCTTTGGTGGGTTCCCCCTGCTCGCGATTGTGTAGAGAAATAAGCCAATTGACTTATTTCTCCGCAGCAAAGTCTGATTTTTATCAACATAATGTACATAAAATTTTATAAAAACAAAATCTTAGACTCTTAACATGAATTTAACATATATAAATACTACTACACATAATCAAAACACAATTTTCATGATTTTTGAAGAAAACGACATTCTTAAGCGTTCTTGACGAAAATTGCTACTGTTAATTCATTTTTAAATCAAATCATGAAATTCCAATTGTGCTGACTCTATTTCTTAACATATTAACATAATCCATGATCAATTTCAACAACAATTGACAAACACATAACAATTTTGATGATTTAACGACCATTTTCAAAACTAGTTCACTTTAAATTACTATGAACGTGATTTCTTCATGTTAATCGTATTTACATCAATCTAATCACTTAAACAACTATATGAATCATATATAAACATGCTATAACACATATCACATATAAATTTCATGTTTACATTAATTTTATGAAAACTAATTTTACAGAGAAGTTTTAAACTATGAAAACACTGAAGAACATAATTTAGAAATCATGGAGTTAGGATTATACCCTTTCTAGCTTTGATTAGGAGAAAAGATTAAGATGATGATGGTGGTGTGTTTGATTCTCTCAAACTTACTCTTCCCCTTTCTTCTTTCTCTCTTCCTCTTCTCTTTTCTCTCTAACTCTCTTTTCTTTCTATGTTATTCTTTGTTATTCTAATTCAACTAACGTAAAACTATTTTGTATAACATATAATACGTATACTTACATAATATATATGTAACTAGCCATTACTTAATATATATAATAATTATCAATTACTAATTAACAATTAATATATAAGTTACATATTTTGAATTTAAAAAGCCCTAAGGCCATGTTTGGCAAAAAATAGTTTTAATTTTAAAATAGATTATTATTAGCTAAGGCCTTGTTTGGCAAAACGAGATTAAAATAAGTGCAAGGGCCTTGTTTGGGTAAAACTAATTAAAAATCCATTTTATTCTTTTAATAAATCCTTTAACCCATAGTTTAAATGCTACACATTATTTAATTAAATTTCAACCTTCTAATTCAATTAAATAACAGCTTAACATCAACTACTCATAAAAACTGCCACATAACAATTATAATTACTCGCTAATTATAATTTTATGCAACGATTATCCCGTAAATACATCTAATTTAATTATCTGAATTAAATTAGAATCATACCATAAAATCATTACACATCCATTAAATAAAATATTAAATATTCCTTTAATTAATATATTACAGTTAATTAAATTACTCCACAACAATCACATAATTTATTTAACTCGATAAATAAATCAATAAAAATATTTATCTAATTCAATAAATATTTATAATTAATATATAAAAATCTCATTTGTTACAATCTTCCCTCCTTAAAAGGATTCTGTCCCCAGAATCACACATAAAATAAAAAATAAATCTCATCTATTACATTCTTCCCTCCTTAAAAAGGTTCTATCTCCAGAATCGGTATATAAGGGGTTGCACAAATAATTAAGCAAATAATTGAGGTTACGACTTCCTCATTACATCTTTGAGTTCCCACGTGGCTTCTTCAGCACCGCGGTTCCTCCAGATTACCTTAACATAAGGTATCACTTTATTTCTAAGTACTTTTTCCTTTCTATCAATTATTTGAACATGCACTTCTTCATATGTTAAGTCTTTTTCAAACTGTAAAGGCTCGTATTCCATCACACGATTGTAGTCGTGTTTGTAAAGTCGTAACACGAAAATATGGAAACCATTGTATATGTTATCAAGCTCTAGAGGTAACGTAACCTCGTAAGCTACTTTGCCAGCCTTCCGTAGTACCTCGAAAGGTCCAATAAATTGGAGACTCAGCTTCTCTTTCTTGCCAAATCAAATCTTCCCCTTCCAGGGAGATACCTTCAGGATAACAAAACTTCCCGGTAAGAATTCTCGATTCTGTTGATGTTGATCGACATATTTCTTCTTTCTGTCTTGAGCAGCAACCAATCTTGTTCTGATCAGCTTCACGATTTCGGCAGTTTGTTGTACCAGTTACGGTCCCAACAATTGATGTTTACCGACCTCATACCAACACAAGGGAGTTCTGCATTTTTTATCGTAAAATGCTTCGTAAGGAGGCATACCGATGCTTGTGTGGTAATTATTGTTGTAGGCGAACTCCACCAACGGTAGATGATCATCCCAGCTTCCTTTGAAGTCCATTACGTAAGCTCTCAGCATGTCTTCTAGAGTCTAAATTGTTCTCTCGCTCTGGCCATCAGTTTGAGGATGGTACGCCGTACTCATTCGCAATTGCATTCCCAGACATTCTTGCAAACCTTTCCAGAAATTCGACGTAAAATGAGGATCTCTGTCAGACTCAATCGACACTGGAACACCGTCTCGGGATATAATCTCCTTAACGTACAACTTTGCTAACTGATCCAAATTGTATTTAATCTTGATCGGTAAGAAATGGGCTGACTTCGTCAGTCGATCCACTATTACCCATATCGCATTAAATCCCTTATGAGTAGCTGGAAGACCAACCATGAAATCCATCGTGATATGCTCCCACTTCCATTCTGGAATTTCTAACGGTTGTAGTAATCCACTTGGTCTCTGGTGTTCTGCCTTGACCTTCTGGCACGTTAGACATTTCGCAACGCATTCAGCAACGTCTCTCTTCATATTCGGCCACCAAAAATGGTGTCTGAAATCCTGGTACATCTTCGTACTTCATGGGTGAATTGAATACCTCGAACTATTAGCTTCGTTCAAAACCTCCTCTTCGACTTCTGGTACTGGCAGTACCTGTAATACCCTATAATTTCCATATATTATTAAAGGGATATATTAATGAAAATGAATATTTATCTGAATATAAATATTTATATGTTATGAGATGAGTTAATTCGCATGAATTCAAATTAAAATTATAATAATTAAGAAGAATGTGGAGTTTATTATAAGTTTATTGGAATGTCTTGTGTGGTACGATGATAGATTCGAGGATGAATTAGTTAATTCATGGACGAGTGAATTATTAAGTGAATAATTAATCTATATTAATTATTAATTGTTATTATGAAAAATATAATATGAGTCTGTTGATTTATTATTATTGCAAGTAATAGTATAATAATAAGTAAATTATTTATAAATATAATAAGATTTGTATTTATTAAACTATTAAGGAATGTGATTATTTATCGTATAATTGATAAGGGTAAATTAATGAACGAATTACTATGTGAACAATTAATTAAATATTAATTGTTATTTAATTGTAATAGAATACTAATGGTGATAGTATGATGATTGTTATTATTGCAAATAATAGAATAATAATAAGTAACTTGTTTATAAATACAATAAGATTATATTTATTTAATTATCGAGGAATGATAATTAATCATATAATTGTTAATAATGTTTGTTATGAAAATGAATTGATAATATAGTGGTTACTTAATTAATATAATATTTGCTCAATTAATTGCTATTTGCAAGCATGCGATAATTAAATGTATAATGTATAGTAGCTACCTATATATTATATGAAGTGTAAAGTGCAATGTGACTATACATATTGAAACTATATGTTATGACTAATTAAATGAATACATATTGGGGCTTATGTGACAATTATGTGTGAGCATACATTAAAATAGTACATTATGAATATAATGTAAACAACTGTTGATTAATAGAATTTAATAATAAAGGAGACAATGTAATGTGATAATATCTGAGAAAATTATACCGGTATGATAAAATGTACATGGATTATATATGTGCAAGTTGAATTACATACATTGTAATGTCCTCATTTAATGAAACTACCTTGTGACATTAGATTATAACCCATGTATACAAAGTATGAAAATATACATAGCCTATGCATTTACTATACTCCATGTTACCAAATGCTGAGCTTGTTTTTGTTTGTCCCATAATTAGAGTCATCCTCATTCTCCTCACATGAAATACTCATGAAGCTAGCCTACTCTGTACTCCTTAAACTCAGCATTCTAGCTCATGATCAATGGGGGAGTGGTTACCAACTCTTCCATAACCATTAAACAATCCCCCAATCCTTTGGTTGAATTTGGTGAGTAAATACATTGCCTGTGTATTGATTGTTCTATAAATTGAGCTCCCCTCCTTCACAATCCTTTTGCTGAGATTTTTGCTAAAGTGTTGAGTTGAGAGCATATAGAGAGTGAGTACTTATATACATATCAGTAGAGGGAGAAGAGAGAATTAGCAGCAAGCTCATTTAGCAGAGGTATAATTCTTTCATTGTTCTTCATTATTTTTTTCTGAGATTTCTTAATTCTTGAATTGAGTATGAATTCATGATAATGTGAATGGAGAATGCTTGTTAGTTGACATGATGACTTATATGTATGTCAGTGAGATAATGTGGTTAGTTTGAAAGCAAATTCGTAGGAAGTTTTTGTGATTGGGCTGGACTTCTATCGAAGTAGGCAACTGTCTGGTGCGAACCAGACACGGCGCAGCTGCGCCGGTTTAATACTGAGGCGCAGCGTAGCTGCACCGGTCTCTTGAACCAGTTGGTTGTCTTTTGCTAGAAATTTGTTAAGCTATATCATGTTCCAATAGGTTTAAACTAGCTTGATGTCTTGTTTAACATATGTATTGGTATACCTAGATCTAGTGTGAACATGCGTTATTATGTTTGAATGCTCGATTAATGATACGACCCATAGTCTTAAAAATGAACTTAGAGTTTCAAAATGGACGTTGGCATGTTATACCCGTTTTGACATTCTGACCTTCGAAGCATATTAGTATGACCTAGAAAGGCATGAAAAGCATGTTAACTTACGTATATATGTTTCATAATGTAACATGAGCATGTTGAACCTCGCTAGTGAACTTTACTAACAAAAACATAAGTATTGAAAGCGAACTTTGACACGTATATACCATATCCATATTCTGATTTTGCGAGCATGTTTATATGGCCTTGAAATGCATGACGGACATGTTAACATATGTATATATATAGCATGACCATGTTAGGCCTTATTAGTGAACTTTACTAATGAAAGTATAAGTTTTGAACATGCACCTGACATATTACATTGAGATTTAGATTCTGATATTTATGGACATGTTTGATAGTAGTCTTAAACTCACTAATGTATCATACATGTATGCCTACCATGTTAGATGTAATGAAATTAAGTTAAGCATAAATGAAGCATGTTTTCAAAATAATAACGATGCTAGTTATATGTATGCGATGTGAATACTCATGAGCAAGCCTAACACGAGTTATATGAATACCTTATGTGTTTAAAAGGCGAACATGTTAGACTTTGTGAGTTCGTGACCTTGAATGGCCTTAAATTATTAAAAGTATTAACTTAGAACCTATATCATGTATGATTGAACTTGGAAAAGTTTTACAAACATGGAAGTACCCTTTTATATAAATACATGCTATGTGATATCATATATTGATACTTGAATCCGATTTTGACAGTTAACTTATAACAATGCCATAACTTACTAAATAAAATATGTTTGGAATTGATTATGGTAATATGTGTTAATGATGATATATGAAGATGATTAACTTGAGAAGAGGAACGTTAGGGGTAAAAGGCAATAAAAATTATATTAGTCAAGATTTGTGAATTTGTACGATACTATATATGGTATGACTGTATAGTAAGGTTAAAGACTTAACTTATATGTGGATTGTATATAAGATAAAATATGATGTTAAACTATATGACTAATGGATATCATATATATACGTAACTATATTACGATAGGGATTCGAAAATGTAAATTTACTTAACGCGGATAGACTACGCTTAAGGCAAGTATCCTATCCTTGTAATTACTTTATTCAAGGAATATTGTAAGCAAGTTTTCTTACTTACTCGTTTAAATTGAGTTAGTAAGCTTATTGAATACACTCTTATTCCATTTGAGTCTTAGGAAAGCTATTATTAATGTTGAACTTGGTATTGTTCTTGAATATCATGAAAGTGTCTATGCCATTTGATTCGGCTAGACTATATGCATGTTTAGAAAACTATCCAAACCAATTGGCTGGTGCGAAAATCTTGAAAACTGAATTGAAAAACCCTTATTGTAAGGGGAGTGTATATATATTTGGAAGCCCCAACACACGCGTGAAAATTATTGTGGTGTTATGCATAACATAAAGTATTATAGACTGATCATCTATCATACTTATTTCTTTTGGGTTATCAGTTTAATATTGATAATTCTAGTAGATGTTCAATAGTCCTTAGTGACTGCTCAGTATAACTTGTTTTATCCAGTTGGATATGTTGATTCCTTGAATTCATATATGTCTGTTGGTCTATAATGAACTATCGTTTCATATTCCAAGGATTTGATTTGAGAATTATTGATATTCGTTATCCATGATATTATTCTTTAAACTCTGGATTATCATCAAGATTATACTTTGATATTTTGAACTCGTGTTATAAGACTCTTCACCCTTATTTTATATTACTTGCTGGGCAATTTGTGCTCATTCTTGCTTTTCCCTAAAAATATTTCAATTAAGGCAGAGTAGGGTGGACCTTCGGGCGTCGATAAGGGCAAGGGCAAAGCTACCGACTAGCTTGTCCCTTTTATGTTTAAATTTCTGGTGTTATATTAAGACTATTTCAGAACTATGTTTAAGCTTAAGTTAGATTATGTAACAAGTCGTTATTGGATATTATTATGTAATTTATTAAGTACTACAAGTTGAGAGACTTGGGGGAATAAATATAATAAATTATTGTATATTATTCTAGATTATTTGCTGTGATTGTGTGATTTTAGTTATTGTATTATTACCATGAGAACGTGACAAACTGAATTCGAGAGACCAGTGGCGGTCCGAATTTGGGGGCGTCACAGTACCCATATTCTTCCTTCAAATCGTAATAGTCATTCGTTATCGATCTTGAACTTGATTTCTTCACCCCCGGCTATTCTCTTCGGGATCTTCTCGCATTCTTCGTCGTGAAGTTGTGCCTCTTTCACTGTGTCTACTAAAGTAGAACCAGTAGTTACTTGAAATAGCTTCTCATTCGATTCCTTCGGATACTTCACTTCCAGCTCTAACTTAGCCATCTCTGCTATCAACTGATCCTGATCATCTAACATATTCAACTTCTCCCGACCCTTCCTGCTGAAAGCGTCGGCAACGACGATAGCTTTATACGGATGGTAAAGTATCTCGTAGTCATAGTCTTTGATCAGTTCCAACCATCTTCTTTGGCGAATGTTTAAATCCTTTTGTGTAAATATATATTTCAGACTCTTATAATCCGTGTATATCTCACACTTTTCTCCATATAAGTAGTGTCTCCAAATAAGCAGAGCAAATACCACTGCCGCCAATTCTAAATATGGGTCGGATACCGTTTCTCGTAATCCTTCAGTTGACGTGATGCGTAGGCAATAACTTTGCCGCTCTGCATCAGCACGTAGCCTAATCCTATATGTGAGGCATCGCTATATACTACGAAATTTCCCGTACTATCCGGTAAAGACAACATAGGCGCAGTACTCAACCTCTTCTTCAATTCTTGAAATCTTTCCTCACACTTTTTTGCCCAAACAAATTTAACTGTTTTACGAGTCAAATTCATCAACGGAATTGCAATCTTGGTAAAGTCTTGAATAAATCTCTGATAATAACTCGCCAATCCTAAGAAACTCCTCAGTTCTGACGGCGTCTTCGGCTGATCCCAATTTATTACAGCTTCAACCTTCGACGGATCTACTGAAATCCCCTCTTTGTCGATCATGTGGCCAAGAAATTGCACACGTTCCAACTAGAATTCGCATTTTGAGAATTTTGCATAAAGCTTCTCTCGTCTCAGCGATTCTAAGGTCTTGGAATAAACCAGGATGTCATCTATGAACACCACTACGAACTTATCCAGGAATGGCTTAAACAACCTATTCATTAAGTCCATAAATACAGCTGGGGCATTCGTTAGACCAAATGACATCACCAAGAACTCATAATGACCATACTGAGTCCTAAAAGCCGTCTTCAGTATATCTTCCCTTCTCACCTTCAACTAATGATATCCACTTCTCAAATCAATTTTTGAGAAGTATTTAGCACCCTTTAATTGATCGAACAAGTCATGGATCCTAGGTAATGGATACCTATTCTTGATCGTAACTTTATTCAATTTCCTATAATCAATGCATAGCCGCATCGATCCATCCTTCTTCTTCACGAATAAAACTGGCGCTCCCCACGGTGAAATGCTCGGCTGAATATACTTCTTGTCCAGCAGTTCCTGTAATTGAACCATCAACTCCTTCATCTCGACTGGAGCCATTCTATACGGAGCTTTAGAGCAGTTCCTGGCGCTAAGTTGATTACGAACTTTATCTCTCTATCTGGCAGATGTCCTGAAAAATAGCTCAAAAATACGTCCATAAATTCCCTAACCACTGATATCCCTTCTATCTTCGGGCTTTTCTTACAAGTATCTACTATGTAGGTTAGATATCCTACACAGCCTTGCGTCAAAAGTTTTTTGGCTTGCATAACCATCAGATAACTCGTTTGTCTAGGCAATTTACTACCATAGAACACTACCTTCAACGGAGTCGTAAGGTTTACAGACTTCTTCTGACAGTCGATTATCGCCCCATAGTTGAACAACCAATCAATACCTAGTATCACATCGAATTTCCCAAGTTTAATCGAAATCAAATATTACCCTCAATTCCTGACCTTTAATGTCCAATCTACAGTTCTTGTAAACAAACCTAACAGGAATAACCTCCTTATTTGCAATATTTATGTTCAAGGGGTAAACTAATTCCTCTTTAGGTAAGTCTAAGGTCTTAGCAAAATTATTAGATATGAATGAACAAGTAGCGTCCGAATCAAATAATACATATGCATTTATACTATTAACCAGAAGAATACTTGCCACCACATCTTTTGACTACACAGCATCCTGCACCGTGACGTTGAATGTCGAACGACCTGTAGTGGTCCAGCGATAGTCAGAGTGCTGCCGCTGCCATTTCCTACATTCCCTGTTGACTGTGTCGCTGGCTTCTTTGGGAAGTAATGAACCATGTGATCCTTGGATCCACAGGTGTAACAAGCTCCCTTCTTAGGGTTCGGGCAATTCGGCGCAATGTGGCCTTCCTGACCACAGTTGAAGCACACCCGCCTCCCCTTCATGCACACTCCAGTGTGATTCTTCCCACATGTCACACATGCTTCAATCTTCTTCTTCTGCTGATTTCCCTGTTGACTCCCAGCAGACGTGTTGTCATTCCACTTCCTTTTCTAGTTGATAGCCCCGCTACCACCAGCCTTGTTTTTTTTCTCACTCTTCTTCTTCATATCTTGATTGAACTTAGGCTCCGGGTCTCTTCTACCTTCAGCGAATGGCCTTTTCTAGAACTGCTGCAAACGTGTTCAGCTGGAACATGGAGACCTTGCTGTAGATCTAGGGCTTCAGTCCTTGCTCAAACCTCCTTGCCTTCCTATCATCAGTACTGACCTGGTATGTAGCGAACCTGAGCAGTTCGTTGAATTTCGTGATGTATTCCGACACCAT
The DNA here is from genome assembly GCA_020205555.1 of Panax stipuleanatus. NCBI lineage: Eukaryota > Viridiplantae > Streptophyta > Magnoliopsida > Apiales > Araliaceae > Panax > Panax stipuleanatus. The sequence goes on along the minus strand of CM035118.1, from coordinate 99,683,762 downwards.
CATCCCTCCCTGCTTAAGCTCTAGAAATTGGACCTCCATCTGGTCCTGAGAGCTAATGGGGAAGTACATTTCAAAGAACATCTCTTTGAAACGTTGCCACGATATCACTCCTTTCCCCTCTCTAGTCTTGTTGGCTTGGCACCAGAAACTAGCATCTAACTTCAACATAAAAGTCGCGAATGCTGTCTTCTGGTCTTCGCTAACCCTAGCCACTTGAAAGACCTTTTCCATCTCCATTACCCACGTCTAGGCATCTATCAGGTTTTTCGATCCTTGGAATTCTGGCGGTCCTACTACCTTAAACTCATTAAAAGTCGTGCTCTGCACTTGCAGCTGATTCTCAAGTGCTCCTGTCAGCAGGTTCACCAATTGCTGAATCGAGTTGGGATTTGTCCCATCGTTATTGTTGTTGTTCATAGAACCCTCGGGGTTTTGACGTGTAGGTCCTTTTCTAGGAGGCATTTTCTGTTAAGAAATATCCTTATTAGATCCTTTACTCAATACTTACGTATTCAAGTTTAAGTTAAACTTTTAAATAACTCAATTCAAATTTGAACACATAGCACGTCAATAAGCTTCTTTATTCAATCATTCGTAGTTTTAAAAACATAGAATAAATAGCATTTCTGCTATTTACATCCTTTTTCTTGAATTGAAAAAGTTATATGATTACATTCTTATCTTATCCCATTATTATCTAAATTATAAGATTTACATTTACTTATTACATAAAGAAACACATAATATAATAACTCTACTATTTAGGCATGTTAAGACGTCGCACTGCCTCTCTGTGTTCTTCCTCCATCACCCGAAACGCTATTCTGCGATCCACCATGTACCATGTTAAACCTTGGAACTGAGCTGGGTAATAGAAGACACGATCCTGAGCCCTCTCTATAGCCGTATGGAAAGCGTATTCCATTTCCCTCAGTTTGGCCCTCTTTGCTTCAGCCTCGTCTTCAGCTCAATCGGCACGGTGAGTAGCCCTCAAGCTTGTTTCCTCCGCTCTGACACGTTTTGTTGACTCCTCCTGGATGTCGTGCTTCAGCTTTGCTAGCTCGGCCCGTGCATCGTCTCTATCACTCTCCGCGTGAATTAGATCCCACTTCACGTTTCCAATCTCGATGTCTAGCTCTTTAATCGTCTTGTCCCGCTGCTGTATGGTTTCTTCTAGCTCTCCAACTCGACGATGTAGCTCCACGTTGTGGTCGTAGGTTGCCTCGTACATCTCAACACTAGTAGAGTGAGGTGGGAATTCCTCCTCGGGATCCTCCTCCTCTTCTGACTCCTCTGACTCATCCTCATCCTCCTCCTCTCGGTCAGATAACGGCTCATTCTCCTGACCAACTATGGTGATCAATGGAGATGGCTCCATCCTAACCAACTGCTCCCAGACAACATGGATGTCTGGGGGCTCCTTGTCTCTAGGCACCTGAGGTAACTCCTCCCTACCCTGACTGGACTCTCCAACGTTCGTCATCTTGACAAAAGAATTTAAAAGTTTAATTATTACGTGATATCGATCGACACTCTTCGAATACTAAAATGTAAACACATAGCACATAAGGTATTTTTATTATCTTTACCTATCACCACTATCTTTTTGATCTTCCTATAAGGTTACTACATAAGGTTTCCCCCCCCCCCCACCTAAGGTTCATAACCTAAAGCTTTGATACCAACCTATGACACCCCCAAATCCGGGTACTTCGTTTCCACGGGATTTGGTGCTCACTATCTAAATAGAACATACATCTACTGAAAAACAAGGAATGTAAAATAAATTACAACCATGAATAAACATTAAAATCTTCCTTAAAAAGGAATTACAACCTTATTCAAAATCTCCCAGGTTTGCTAACCTTAACATAAACAAATAAGTGCGAAAATATAACATCATAAATAAAATCTTATTACAATCAACATAAAAAAAAATAACAAGTCTTCACTTGTTCATCTTGCCTTTCCCTTTACTTGTTGACGGTACATCAACATTCTCGGCTTTAAATGCAAGGGATTATTAAATATGCAAAAGTAAGCAAACAAAAGCTCACTTGGAATACAATAATAATATGACACACCTGAATAACTTTTAAATATTAGAATAACTTTACTTTCGTCAACAACGAATAATTGAATAATAATTCTTTCATTCATATTTAGAATTTAAAATATTGAAATCATCTGAGGGTCATAAGACCTTGAACCATGTCCTAGGTTATAAACATTTCTATTTAAAACCTTTAACAATCATATAGACTATGGACTCTTAACTCGTACTTAGGGGGATGAACCCTTCGTACCATGTATTACGCACAAACATTTAACGCTTTCGCATAGTAACCTCCCCTAATAAATAGGCTTGTTCATCTCAGTATTTGATGCAAGTCTGTACCAAAAAAAGTTTGGTTTGGATAGCTAAAAGGAAATTTGGAGTTTCAACTATCATCAACTAAGGAGTAGTTGAATCGACTCACAATAACTTAGCATATTTCGATAATATAAGAATTTTGAACCAAAGATAAGCCATAATAATAGGCTTCACAATAACTAGGCATGCTTTAGAAATAATTTAAAGCAACTGAAAGATTAAGTAGATCTTGCTTGAACAAACAAATCAAGATTAAATAATAAGTTCAATACTTACTCATTATGAATATTAGAATATAACATAACTTGTACAATAATTAACAAGTTAAGAATTGAAAATAAACTTGCATGATATAAAGAGTAAGGATTAAAGAACTTGTACAATATAAATAACAACTTTTTAGGGATAGGGAACTTGCTCAATGAAAGAATACAATGAGAAGACTTGTAGAAATGTAAAAGAAAGGTTTAAGCACAAGCTACACTTTACAGTTACAATTCACTTCCACAATTATCCTACATTTTACATTATGTTTATAACATCAATTAGTACATTACCAAGACGTTTAAACCGTTGAACTTTATACTTAAGTTCAACTCGCAACGTGGTTTACAACATAAGTCGCTAACTAACCAAATACGTGAGTCTAACTCACAACATGTACATCATAAGCATATAATACTTTAAACTATCATGTCATACCTTATGAAAGTAATATCCAAGTACACACATAATATATTAATATAAGACTTCAAATTATCTTAAACATATCGAAAGTATGTTATCTCATTGTCTAATACACTTAACATGTCATTAATTTAAGTTAGCTACACATGTACTGCACAAAAACTCAACGAAACCAAACTAAAATTCCAGAACAACATGAAGCCCTCGCCAGGTAATCCCAGGCTTAAAGCCCCGCTGGGGCTGGGCCCCCCTCTGGTGGGTTCTCCCCACCTCGCGATTGTACAAAGAAATAAGCCAATAGGCTTATTTTTTCGCACCAAAGTCCGATTTTTATCAACATAATGTACATGAAACTTTATGAAAACAAAATCTTAGACTCTTAAAATGATTTTAACATACATAAATACTACAACACATAATAAAAATATAATTTTCATGATTTTTGAAGAAAACGACATTCTTAAGCATTCTTGACGAAAATTGCTTCTGTGAATTCATTTTTAAATCAAATCATGAAATTCCAATTGTGTTAACTCTATTTCTTAACATATTAACATAATCCATGATCAATTTAAACAACAATTGACAAACACATACCAATTTTGATGATTTAAAGACTATTTTCAAAACTAGTTCACTTTAAATTACTATGAACGTGATTTCTTCATGTTCATCGTATTTACATCAATCTAATCACTTAAACACCTATATGAATCATATATAAACATGCTATAACACATATCACATATAAATTTCATGTTTACATTAATTTTATGAAAACTAATTTTATGAAAACTAATTTTACAGAGAAGTTTTAAACTATGAAAACACTGAAGAACATAATTTAGAAATCATGGAGTTAGGATTATACCCTTTCTAGCTTTGATTAGGAGAAAAGATGAAGATGATGATGTTGGTGTGTTTGATTCTCTCAAACTTCTTCTTCCTCTTTCTTATTTCTCTCTTCCTCTTCTCTTTTCTCTCCAACCCTCTTTTCTTTCTCTGTTCTTCTTTGTTCTTTTAATTCAACTAACGTAAAACTATTCTGTATAACATATAATACGTATACTTACATAATATATATGTAACTGACCATTACTTAATATATATAATAATTATCAATTACTAATTAACAATTAATATATAAGTTACATATTTTGAATTTAAAAAGCTTTAAGGCCATGTTTGGCAAAAAAAATAGTTTTATTTTTAAAATAGATTATTATTAGCTAAGGCTCTATTTGGCAAAACGAGATTAAAACAAGTGCAAGGGCCTTGTTTGGGTAAAACTAATTAAAAATCTTTTCTATTCTTTTAATAAATCCTTTAACCCATAGTTTAAATGCTACACTCTATTTAATTAAATTTCAACCTTCTAATTCAATTAAATAACACCTAAACATCAACTACTCATAAAAATTGCCACATAACAATTATAATTACTCGCTAATTATAATTTCATGCAACGATTATCCCGTAAATACATCTAATTTAATTATCTCAATTAAATTAGAATCATACCATAAAATCATTACACATCCATTAAATAAAATATTAAATATTCCTTTAATTAATATATTACACTTAATTAAATTACTCCACAACAATCACATAATTTATTTAACTCGATAAATAAATCAATAAAAATATTTATCAAATTTAATAAATATTTACAATTAATATATAAAAATCTCATTCGTTATAGATTTTCATCAGTAGAACCAAGGATAATATCATTTACATATATTTGAACTAGAATAACTTTATCTTTGTGCTTCCTAAGAAATAATGTAGTGTCTACTCTACCTCTAGTGAATCCTTTTTCAATAAGAAAGTTAGTTAATGTTTCATACCATGCTCTAGGTGCTTGGTTAAGTCCATATAAGGCTTTGTCTAATCTGTAGACATAATTAGAGAGGGTTGGATTAATGAAACCTGGAGGTTGTTCCACATATACTTCTTCTTGAAGTTCACCATTCAGGAATGCACTCTTGACATCCATCTGGAAGACTTTAAACCTCATGTGGGCAGCAAATGCAAGGAATATTCTGATTGCTTCAAGTCTGGCAACTGGTGCGAAGGTCTCATCGTAGTCTATGCCTTCTTCTTGAGAATAACCTTTGGCCACTAGTCTTGCCTTATTCCTTGTGATCACTGTGACGCCCCCAAATTTGGACCGCCACTGGTCTCTCGAATTCGGTTCGTCACTTTCTCACGATCATACAATAATAACTAAAATCATACAATCACAGCGGATAATCTAGAATAATATACAATGATTTATTATATTTATTCTCCCAAGTCTCGCAACCTACAGTACTTAATAAATTACATAATAATATCAAATAACGACTTATTACATAATCTAACTTAAGCTTAAACATAGTTCAGAATCAGTCTTCATACATCATCTTAATAGACATAATACAACACCAGAATATTTAGAACATAAAAGTGGCTAGCTAGTCGGTAGCCTTGCCCTTGCCCTAATCGACTCATGAAGGTCCACCCTGCTCTGCCTTAACTGAAAATATTTTTAGGGAAAGCAAGAATGAGCAACAAGTTTGCTCAGCAAATAAAATATAACAATAAGGGTGAGTAATATAGTTCTAGAACCTCAAAAGGTATAACATGATATGATAGTTCAAGGATAGCAAGAATATCAACAGTTTTTAATAACAGTCACTAAGGACATAATAATATCAATATGATTCAATGCTAAATTAATTTAAGATTTCAAGATAATTGAATACTGAGCAGTCACTAAAGACTATGAACTCTTACTAGAATTAACAGTAATATACCGATATTCCAACAAAAGCATGTACAACAGGTGATTAGTCCTAAAGTACCCTACGTTATGCATAACATTTAATCGTACTCATATTCGCACGTCGGTCTCCCGATAAATTATATTTTCCCTTCAAAGAAGGTTGTTCATCTCAGTCAATATAAGACTCCGCACTAATCAATTGGTTTGGATAGCTTTCTAATCATGATATAAGTCTAGCCGAATCAAATGGCATAGACCACTCTTTATAAGTTCAATACTTGACATTAAAGTTCGAAGAATATAATCGACTTTATCGTAACTATGACACAATAAGTCATAATTTGAGTAACTCATTTGCACAACAATAAACTTAATATGTATTCAATAAGAATAGAGTTCAAGTACATGCTTACAATATCCGTTGAATAAAGTAATGCAAGGGTTTAGGATACTTGCCTTAAGCGTAGTCTATCCACGTAAAGTTAATCAATACTTTCGAATCCCTATCGTAATATAGTTACGTATATATATGATATCCATTAGTCACATAGTTTAACATCACACTTTATCTTATATATACAGTCAATATATAAGTTAAGTCTTTAACCTTACTATACAGTCATACCACGTATAGTATCATACTAATTAACAAATCTCGACTAATATAACTTTTATTGTCTTTTATCCTTAACGTTACGCTTTTCAAGTTAAACATCTTCATATATCATCACTAACATATAAGACCATAACCAATACCAAACATATTTTATTTAGTAAGTTATAACATTGCTATACGTTAACTGTCAAAAATTGGATTCAAGCATCAACATACGATATCACATAGCATATATACATGTTAAAGGGTCCTTCCATGCTTTCATAATCTTTCTAAATTCAACCTTTCCAAGTTCAATAATACATGATATAGTTCTAAATCACGATTTCTAACGACTTAGGGTCATACAACGCCATGAATTTACATAAGCTATAATGCTTGTCATTTAAACATGTGGAATGGTCATATAATCTACCAATAGGCATGCTCACGTGTTTCTACATCATATACGTAACACTAGCATTACTACTTGCTTGAAAACTTAATCGAACTCATGCTTGATTAACTAGCATTACATCTAACAAGTGTGTGTATATATATAATGCCTTAGTGAGGTTAAAAGCACATTCAAGCATGCTGAAAATATCAGAATCTAGATCCCAATATAACATGTCAAAGTCAACATTCAAAGCTTATATTTTCATTAGTTACGTTCACTAATGAGGTTCCACATTTGCATGCTAACAAATTCCAGCAGAGTTGAAACTTAACAGATTCCAGCAGAATTGAAAAACTGGAACAAGGGACTGGCGCAGCTGCGCTGGGTCTCGGCCAGCAAATTCAAAGGTAGGTTCTGGCGTAGCTGCGCTGCACCCCAGTATAAATAGGGCGCAGCTGCGCTGTTACCTAGACAGAGCTGAATGCTTCTGCTTTGGCAGAAGCTAAGCCAAATCTCAAATTTTCACAACAATTTCGATTCTAATCAACCACATTGTACTTCTATCATACTTATAAGTTTGTATAGCAACTAAGAAACATGTTCTAATCCAATTTAGCATGAATTGCAACCATAATCAAGAAATAAAATTTTGACAGAAAACAAAAATGAAGAACAAGAGGTGTTATACATCTGCAAATATGGATTGAGCTTGCTGCAATTTGAAGTCTCTCAATCCTTAGAATGCTATTACTAATGTATGTATTGCTCTCAACTTAACACTTGAGCAAAATCTCAGCAAAGATATTAGAAGGAGAAGAGCTGACATTTATAGCAAAACTGTGACACCCCCAAATCCGGGTACTTCGTTTCCACATAATTTGGTGTTCACTTTCTAACATAACATACATCTACCCAATGAATAATGTAAAATAAACTACAACTTAAATTAAAATAGATAAGTCTCGCTTAAAACAAGGGTTACAACCTTTTTAAGATAATCTCGGGTTACTCTAACCCTGATATGAATATAATAAAGTGCAGAAACAAAAACATAACATTCAAGTCTTATTACAATCATTCTCAATATAATAAAAACAAGTCTTCACTTGCTTTGCTTTTCCTTGCCCTTACTTGTAGACAGAGCATCAGCGTTATCAACCTTAACTGAAATTGTTATTTAATGCAAGAATGAGCAAACCACAGCTCACTGGAGTTTAACAATAATATATACATGAAAGGATATCTTTAAAAGAATCTGAACAACTTAGCTTGCTTCAATAATAAAGAATTTAATAATAATTCTCTATCAACATTAAAATTCGAATATAGAATTTATCTGAGGGTCATAAGACCTTTGAACTCTTGTCCTAGGTTATAAATATTTCTATTTAAACCTTTAACAGTCAATAAGGCTATGGACCTTAACTCGTACTTAGGGGGATCAGCCCTTTGTACCATGTATTGTACACAAACATCTTAACGCTATGCGTAGTAGCCTCCCCTAGTATATAAGGTTGTTCAACTCAGTAATTTGAATTCGAGTCCGCACCAAAGAAAGTTTGGTTTGGATAATCTTACAAAGGTAATTTAGAATTCACGTTCATCAACTAAGGATTAGTTGAATCGACTTTCAATAATTCATAAATAAAAGAGTTATGAATTAACATATGCTTTAGAGGTAAACTTAAAGCATTTAAAATAATAAACTAGATCTTACTTGAACAATAAGTTAAGAATATTTTAATTAAATAAATAATTATCCAATACAGAAATGGAAAGGACATTCTCAACAATGAATATATGAACTCAAAGAAATTGTATAGAATTAACAAGTTTAGGGTTAGAAAACTTGCATAAAATTAACGAGTTTAGGGTTTAGAAGACTTGCCTTAAGCACAAGCTACTTAACACAATTCACGTACTTTAATACTTCCTACACATATATATTAAGTCACAAAAAAACCTGAATTAGTTAACACATAAATAATTCACACAAGTGGTTAACCCTCATGGTTAACTCACTCTAATTAAATAAATAATCAACTATCACATAATTAATTACATCACACACATACTCACATAATTAAATTAATTATGTATTTAACTAAATTATAATTAAACAACTATAATTCAAACACTTAATCAAATTATAATTACTTAAATTATAATTACCTTTTAAATTATAAATAAATTATAATTTATAATCAATTAAACTATATCATGCATTATAATTACACAAATTATAATTAATCATGCAATTATCAATTTATAATCCACAATTAAACATGCATTTATTAAATTATAATCACATAGATTATAATTTAAATTAACATCTAATTGATTAAAATAAATCAACTTCTATACCTTATAATTTCATAAAAATTATAATTTAAATTAAACATTTACTCTTAATAATAATTAATCACATTATAATTAAGTAGTTCAATTAAAAAATTATAACTTATAATTTAAATACTCTATTAGGTTTTCAAATCCTTTTTTTTTAATTTCCAAACATGCAATCGTCACATTCATATTAACAACATGTTATAGCAACTAAATATATACTCACTGTCATACAATAATTAAACTAAGCTTAGAAATAACACTGCACAAAAACTAAAATCACTGTCCTTGCCCAGGACACGGTGCACCTGCGCCACCTTTAGCCTTGACACCGGCGCAGCTGCGCAGGGGTCAATCCTGAGAAAACCCAGCAGCGTAGCTGCGCCGCTTCTACCCTTACTGCCCGCGCAGCTGCGCTGGCAACGAACAGAAATAGAGCAGCTTTCGCGAACAGTGCCGAGAAAAGCCAATTTGGCTTAATTCTCTACAATGAGTTCTCAATACAGCCAATGTTTGATATATATATATATATATATATATATATATATATATATATATATATATAATCATAACAGAAACATAATATGCAGTTTCTAACATGATTTGAATATACACATACATCAAATAACAAGGTTTAAAACACTTAATTCTGTAAAATTTGAATAAACGTAGTTTCCAGTGTTCTCGATACATTTAAACACTGTCAATTCATTTTTAAATCAAATCACATAATTCAATTCACTATGAATTCGTTTCTTGACAAGTGAACATAATCTAACATGAATTTGTACGATAATTAACAATTAAACATGAATTTGTTTGATTTACAAGAGAAAACTATCCTATATATATATATAATTTCAAAAATACTTCCCCTGTAATGAATTCATCATGCTTATCATATAATCATGAATTGAAAAATCTCATTCATCATACTAATCCATTATAACAAATTCCTAATAAGCATATTAACACACAATTAATTCATACTTTTACTCTAAATCTCAACCAAATATATAAATTTCATAAGAACACATATCCTCCATTAAAACATGTTCTGACAAAAATTTAATTTCTGAAATTCCTTGATCATGACATACAATTCATATAATAATCATTATAAACACAATTTATATATGTACATCATATTTGCATAACTTTCATGCTAAATCATATACACCGAGAACTCATATTCATGAAGAAAATATATAGAAATATAAAGAAATTGAAATAATACCCTTTTTGCTTAGATGATTGAAGAAGAAGATGATAGTGATTCCCTTCAAGCTTCTCAAGCTATATCTTTTCTTTCTCTTCCACTTCTCTCTATCTTCTTCTCTGTTATTTTCTTTGCTCTTTCTCTCTTTCTTTTCTTAGTTTTAGACTAACTTTAGAAAACTAACGTACTGATAGTATATACATATAATATAGAACACATGTAATATATAAAATATATAACTCCCATATAATAAGTATATGCACTAACTACTAATTACAACATAAGTTACAAAATTCAAAAGCCAACTTGGCTTGTTTGGCTATAGGAAAATTAGAAACTAGTTTTACTAATTTAGGAATGGTTTAGGTAAATTAGGTTTAAGCTAGTGTAAGGGCCCTGTTTGGCAACAGTCTTTTAAAACAAAAGCAATGGCCTTGTTTGGTAAAAATTCTTTTCTTTATTTTAACAAATTATTTAACGCATACTTTAATGCCACATTTTAATTAATTAAATATTAAACACAAATTTAATCAATTAAAATCTAACATCAATAGATCACATAAAATTTGTCACATAATTATAATTACTCGCTAATTATAATTCATGTAACACTAACACAAAAAATCATCTAATTTAATTCTCTCAATTAAATTAGAACTATAATATAAAATATACATCAATTAAATAAATATTACACATTCATTTAATTAATATATAACACTTAATTAAATCTCTTCCATAAATCACATAATTTATTTATTTAACTCAATAAATAAATCACGTAAAATATTTATTTAACTCAATAAATATTTAAAATTTAATATAAAATCTCAATCGTTACAATCTTCCCTCCTTAAAAGGATTCTGTCCCCAGAATCACACATAAAAAAAATTCCCGTGTATTACAAAAACCAATACACAGACAATTCTTTTGAAATGCAAATTAAGCCAATGTGAAAATGAATTGCTTGGCGGTTATGGAGAAGTTGGTAACCAGTTAGTGAAATGCATCATGAAAGCCACTCCCTTAGTTATCATTTGCTAGAATGTTGCTGAGTTTAAGGAGAAGAGTAGGCTTAGGCCTTATGGCTATGCACGTGAAGGGAATGAGTGACTCTTAAATTGGGACAAGCGAAGCTCATCATTAGCCATATGAATTCATACAACACTTATGTTATACACATACATATTATATACACTTAGGCTATTATATATACACATATTATATACTTTGGTTGCAATTAGAGGGTACATATGGATACCATTATACATGATAGCAAGTTGAGTTTTACACATCCATATATAATCCATGTACATTTCATCATCCCAAATTTAATTCAATTGGGTATTACCTCATTACCTTATCTATTATTTCAATTAAATATTAAAGTAATCATTATTTTAATCAATTGTTTATAATATATTCATGAGGTACTAATTTAATGTCCACACCCATTCACATATGGTCACATAAGTATTATCCATGTAACCTTTACAACTTAATAAATCTTACTATATAGTTTATACATATTATATTGATGCGTCACATTGCACTTCATATAATATAGAGGTAACTACTATGTATTATATGTTTAATTATCGCATGCTTGCAACAATTAATTGAGTAATCATTATATTAATTATCCATTTACTCTATTAACCGGTTATTATCTATAACAACAATTATTAACATTATTATACGATTACTTATCGCATTCCTCAACAATTAAATAAATATAATTCTTATTATATTTATAAACAAGTTACTTATTATTATTCTATTACTCGCAATAATAATAATCAACATACAATTAATTAATCACCCATTAATATTCTATTTCTCCTAATAACAATAAATTAACAATTAATATTGATTAATTGTTCACTTAATAATTCCTTCATCCTTTAAATTATTTAAATCATAATTCTCATTGTCGCACCACACAAGGCGTTCTTCGAGCTTATCATAAACTCCATATTCTCCTCCATTATCATAAATTCAATTTGAATTCATTTGAATGAGCTCATCTCATAATACATAATCATTTATATTCAAATAAATATCCGACTTTTATTAATATATTCATTTAAAAATATTCTAAAATTCTCTGGTATTACATCTTCCCCTCCCTTATAAAAATTTCGTCCTCGAAATTGTTACAAGGCTACACAAATAGATGGGGATAGTCCCTTATCATCCTATCTTCTAATTTCCACGTAGCCTCCTCGACATCGTGGTTACGCCAAAGTATTTCTAGAGAGGAAATAACCTTATTCCTTAATGTCTGTTCTTTCCTATCTAGTATTTGGACAGGAATTTCTTCATACGCTAGGTTCTTCTCAACTTGAATGGGCTCGTAAGAAATCACGTGCTTGTAGTCGGTCTTGTACGGACGCAACACGGAGATGTGAAACACGTTGTGGATGTGCTCCAACTCAGGTGGTAATGCAACTTTGTATGCCACCTCACCCACTCGCTTCTGTATCTCGAACGGTCCTATAAATCTTAGACTCAGTTTTCCTTTCTTGCCAAATTGAATTTTTCCTTTCCATGGAGATACCTTCAAGAATACGAAACTGCCGACTTTAAAGTCTCAGTCTTGTCGATGCAAGTCTGCGTACTTTTTCTGGGGGTCTTGAGATGCTACTAATCTGCCTCTTATCAATGTCACCACGTATGCGATTTGTTGTACTAACTCTGATCCGAGTATTCGTCGCTCTTTGACTTCGTTCCAATATAACGGCGTTCTGCACTTCTTTCCGTAAAGAGCTTTGTAAGGTGGCATGCCGATACTCGCATGGTAACTATTATTATATGCAAATTCCACTAAGGGTAGATGGTCGTCCCAATTTCCCTTGAAATCCATCACGCAAGTCCTAAGCATGTCATCCAGCGTTTGTATAGTTCGCTCACTCTGTCCGTCTGTCTGAGGATGATAAGCGGTACTCAACCTCAACTGTGTCCCTATTCTTTCTTGCAAGCTTTTCTAGAAATTTAACGTGAAGCGCGGATCTCGATCAGAGACAATTGACACCGGCACTCCATATCGTGAAAAATTTCCTTTACGTACAGACTCGCTAACTGATTCAAACTATAGCGGATCTTGATCGGTAGAAAATGTGCGATTTTCGTTTGTTGATCCACGATAACCCAAATGGCATCATATCCCTTCTGTGTGACTAGAAGTCCTACCACAAAGTCCATCGTAATTTGCTCCCATTTCCACTCTGGTATTTCCAACGGTTGAAGTAAACCACTAGGCCGTTGGTGGTCTGCTTTGACACGTTGGCAAGTCAAACATCTACTAACGCATTCTATGATTTCCAGTTTTAAATTGGGCCACCAAAAATGTTGCCTCAAATCCCGGAACATTTTCGTGCCTCCCGGATGAACTGAATATGTCATATTGTGTGCCTCGTGCAAAATCTCTTCCCTCAACTCGGTTACCGCTGGTACTCACACTCTTCCTTTGAATCTTAAGATACCATCTTTATCCATTCTGAATTTCTCTTCTTCATTTTTTGCTGTTCTTTTTCTAATTTTCTCGCACTCTTCAACATTCTCTTGTGATTCCTTCACTATATCCAATAATGTTGGACGAGCTTCCATGACAAATAATTTTTCTTCTGACCTTTCTGATCCCTTTTTCTCTATTTCCAATTTCTCCATCTCTCTTATCAACTCCTCTTGAGTTGTTAAATGAAATAATTTCTCCCTTTCCTTCCTGCTCAGAGTGTTGGCAACTACATTTGCCTTACCCGGGTGATAAAGAATACCGCAATCATAGTCTTTGATCAATTCTAACCACCTCATCTGACGCATATTCAACTCCTGTGTGAAAATATATTTTAGACTTTTGTGGTCCGTATATCTCACATTTTATCCGTACAAATAATGCCTCCAAATCTTCAACGCAAAAACTATTGCCGCTAACTCTAAGTCGTGAGTAAGGTATCGTTTTTCGTAGTCCTTTAATTATCGTGATGCATACGCAATGACTTTACCGTGTTGCATAAGCACACAACCAAGTCCCTTGTGCGATGCATCACTATACACCACAAAATTTCCCGCATCGTTCGGTTATGACAACACAGGCGCTTTGCTCAATCTATTCTTCAATTCTTGAAAACTTTCCTCGCATTTGTCCGTCTATACAAATTTCGGTGTCTTCCTCGTCAAATTGGTTAACGGGGTTGCTATCTTAGAAAAATGTTGGATGAATCTTCGATAGTACCCTAGGAAACTTCTCACCTCCATTGGTGTTCTCGGCTGCACTTAATTACTTACTGCTTCGACCTTTGTAGGGTCTACTGAGATTTCATTTATATCCACCACGTGACCTAAGAATTAAACTTTTTCCATACAAAATTCACACTTAGAAAATTTCGCATACATCTTTTCCTTCCTTAGCGCTTCCAAAATAATTTTTAGATGTTTGGCGTGCTCTTCCTCTGTCTTCGAGTATATAAAGATGTCGTCGATGAAAACTTCCACAAACTTATCCAAGTAGGGCTTGAAAACTCGGTTCATCAAGTCCATAAATGCTGCTGGAGCATTAGTCAATCCGAATGACATTACCAAAAACTCGTAGTGTTCATAACGGGTTCGAAACGCAGTCTTTGGAATGTCTTCCTCTAGTACTTTTAGCTGGTGATAACCCGTCCGTAGGTCAATCTTTGAGAAACACTTCGCTCCCTTCAAGTGATCAAAAAGGTTGCCTATCCTCGGTAACGGATATCTGTTCTTGATAATTACTCTGTTTAATTCTCGATAATCGATATAGAGCGTCATCGATCCGTCCTTCTTTTTAACAAACAACATTGTTGCTCCCCAAGGAGACATACTCGGCCGTATATAACTCTTATCTAATAACTCCTGCAATTGTATCATCAATTCTTTCATTTCTACCAGCGCTATATGGTATGGGGCTTTCGAAATTGGTGTCGTTCCAAGTGCTAAGTCTATTACGAATTCAATTTCTCTGCCTGGCGGAAGACCAGGCAGATCGTCCAGAAATACATCTTGAAATTCTCTCACTACGGATATATCCTTAATTTCTACTCCCTTTTTTAGAGTATCAACAATGTAAGCCAAGTAACCTACACATCCTTTCCTTAACAATTTCTTGTCCTGCATCATCGTAAGGCAACACGATTGCTTAAGCGATGAGCTACCATAAAACACTACCTTAGACTTACTCTGAGTCTGAAGGTTTACACATTTTTTCTGACAGTCAATTATCGCTGCATGGTTATACAACCAATCCATTCCCAGTATTACGTTAAATTCTCCCAATCCAATAAGGATCAAGAATACGCTTAGTTCATGTTCCCTAATATTTGCGCGATAATTACAACAAATGAATTCTACAGGGATTAATTCCTTATTAGCAACTTCTATGTTCAAGGGATCTTCTAATCATTCTCGGGGTGTATTAAGTCTACTAGCAAATTCTTCAGATACAAAAGAACAGGTGGCACTCGAATCAAATAATACATATGCATTTATATCATTGATTGGGATTATACCTGACACCACGTCCTTCGCGGCTACTACGTCCTGGACGGTCATGTTAAAGGTTCGGGCGGTTGGGCGGTTGGATTGTGCCGGTCCGCTGATCATTAGCTTGTTTCCCCCTTGTTGGCTGCTCCCTCCGCCACTTCCCTTTATCGGGCAATCCTTGATCCAGTGCTCCGTCGAGCCACATGCAAAGTATCATTGTATCTTTTTCGGTTTCGAACAGTTGGGTGAAATGTGTCCCTCTTGACCGCAGTTGTAGCAAGTGTCGCGTCCCTTCCAACTCTCGCCCTGGTGATTCTTTCGACATTTTGGGCATCCCTCAACCCTCTTCTTGAAACCTGCACAAAAATTCCCCGATTGATTGTTGTTATTTTTGTTGTTGTTGTTGTTGTTGTTATTTTCCCACTTCCTTTTACCCAAGTTGCTTCCTCCACTACTGCTTCCTCCTCCGCGATTTTCTCCTCCGGTATTCTTTCCTTTCTTCTCTCTGTTGTACAGACATAAAGCCTCACTGCCACCTTCCGCAATGATCGTCTTCTCCAGCAAAGTTGCAAAGGAATCAATTCAAAGAACTGATACCTTGTTAAACAGCCAAAGCTTTAGTCCTTGCTCAAAACGTCTCACCTTTCTTTCCTCATCTCCAACTTAGTGTTTTGCAAATCATGCTAGTTCATTAAACTTAGCTGCGTACTGTGCCACCGTCATATCACCTTGTTTTAACTCCAAGAACTTCAACTCCATTCGGTTCTTCATGCTCTTTGGGAAATAATTCTCAAAGAACAGCGTCTTAAAGCTATCTGATGTTATCGTTCATTCTCTAGCTCTCTGCTGATTCGCCTCCCACCAGTAGTTCGCTTCTCCTCTCATCATGTATGTAGCAAATACCGTCTTCTGGTCTTCACCCACACGAGCTATGGTTAAAGCCTTTTTTATTTCTTTTATCAAGGTCTGTGCAATTATTGGGTCGGTAGTACCCTCGAACTCTGGGGGTCATTAATATCATTAATATTTAAATAATTTGAGCATTATAAATGCTTGTAAAAATAAATATTCGTGTACTATATTTGTAATAAATCGAGCATTATAACTGCTTTATAAAATGAATATTTTACTATTCTATTTGATATAATTTCAGCATTATAACTGTTTATAACATAAGTATTCTTACTAAATACTTAAAAAAAATCGGACATAGCAACTGATTATAAAAGTATATTTTTTACTTTATAAGAGAAATAAATCAGACATTATAACTGCTTGTAAATACGACTTTTGAACTATTTACTTAAAATAATTTGGGCATTATAACTGCTTGTAAAAGTATTTTTTTTACCTAATATATAAATAATAATGAACATAATAAACACAAGAGTAAATATCTCTTGGAGTTGCAAGCTTTAACTTATCCTTTGAAATCTTGAAACTCACCAAAAACTTTCCTTTCTCTTTCTCTCTCTAGCCAAAATTCTCCTCTTTCTCTCTCTACCTCCAATTTGGTTTTAGAAAAAAAATGAAGAGAATGGCTCATATTTGTATAAAAACATAGTTTCAATAATTGCACGTTAGGGGCTCGGCTTTTTGCAGTTTGCCCCCGGCTTATTATAGTTTGGTACCCTAGTTAATTACACTTTAGTACCTTATTAATTGTACTTTAGTCCCTCGGTGACATCATGATGACATCATCATCATCATGACATCACCTTTTTGTGTTTCTTTAATGCTGATGTCATGCTTGCATCATCTGTGTTTCTTTAAGGACGATGTTATGCTTGCATCATGCTTGCATCATCTCTTCTCTGATTGGTTGATTTAATTTCACATGGATTGGAGGGTATTTTAGTTATTTCCTAGATAATTTTAAAGGTAATTTGGTCATTTCGCCTCCAAAAGGGTGTTCTAATAATTTCTCACACAATTTTAAGGGTAGTTCGGTCATTTTGCCTCTAAAAGGGTATTCTAATAATTTCCCACATAATTTTAAGGGTAGTTCGGTCATTTTCTATGTTTTCCTTAAAATTTAACCCTTAGGGTTTGATAAATAACATTAGGGTTTGCTAATTACCATTAAAGTTTACAAATTACTGTTTAGAATTCCCAAATAAGAAATTAGGGTTTTCTAACTACAGATTAGGGTTTCTACCATTAGGGTTTACTAAGGTTATACCTTATCTGATCAACATTTGATCATTAATCCCTTACTATACACACACACACAATCATAGATACAATTATAATAACTCTATTAACTATCAAATCCCTATTCCTAATTATGGTTATGGTTTTCATCAACTGAATTAAAATTAGGGTTTTTCCATGTTACCCTTTACCTGATTCATACTCAACCCTTAACCAAATACTGTACACACATATAATCACAAAATCATATAAGTCTTTCGCAAAAATTTTGAATCCACCAAAAACCTTCACAAACTGTCAAATCCATACACTTATTTTCTGTCTAGGTCTATTATTTAACCTTAATTTAATCATTTAAGATTTTAATAAATTGTTTAAATTCTCGGGTTGTCACATTCACCCATTCTTCTAAGAATTTCATCCCCGAAATTTACCTTATATCTTACACTTTACACCTTTCATATTCATCACTATATGTTACCCAAAACATCACTCACCAGAGTTAAATTTTTCAAATCATGCTGAGTAGTCATATAGAGTACGAACTTTTATTTTCAAAAAGGTTATACAGAAATTCATCTACTAACCGTCATGACTTACGGACATAGAGGGTAATTAGCCCGTTATGTCCTGTACTTATTAAGTACTGCTGGTCGGAACAATTTTTCCCCGTTCCTCTTATCCGCCTTAGGCGCACAAAATTTTTCCAAATTTTGAGATGCTTACCTCAGTCTTATCGGATTCCGCACCAAAACCATTTGGTTCGGGAAAATTTTCAAAGAACGCTCAGAATTTTCATAAACGTATGTCTAGCTGAATCAAATAGCTTAGACTCATACTAATAATTCAATTTCAATCAAAATATTTATGTATAGCCAAACCCCATTGACAATTAATAATTAAAAAAATATTTTGAAAATGACGTCATAATACCGTACTAAATTTACAGCCCGTTTGAGGATTCCGTCTTTGTGTGACATTGTTATAACACATCATACAATAGTGGGACAACGATTTTTAGATCGAATTCAACACTAAGTATTCCTGTATTTACAACTTCATCAACTTTTTATCATCTCTGCACCAAGTTACATGATGCATCAATGATAAATAAAACACATTTTGATATTTCAAATCATTGTCGTCTAGCCGAAACAATTAGCATAGACTATTTTTTAAACGGTTCAAAAATCATTGTAAATCATTTTTATCATCTCAACAGGTAACAATGTGTCAGTGTTCCGAAGTCCACACAGACACACTAGTCACCGGGATTTGAGAATAAAAATTCATTTTAAAAAGGCATATAGTGCATATTTAGCTTGATGTCAAAAATTTTGAAGTCTAGCATAGCTAGAAGATTTAGAATACCTACGCTTCCACTATTGATCCATTACTTAATCAGTCTATCTATTCCTATTATCCTTAATACTCCATTCACACTTAATTATACCCAGTTCATCAAACATATCATACGTTATGAGTTCAGAAACTTTCCACAATCATATGAGTTTAAGAACTTGTCCTAGACAGACCATTGGCGTCCATTCGCTGAGGGGTTCAAAACATTTCATATAATTTTAAGTCACTAACTTACCATAAGTATGAGTTTTAAGAACTCGCAACTTAACCTTATATCCTCTACCTATACTCTATCTATCTGTTATACATATGAGAAAAGAATCACCTTCTCATCATACATATAGCGAATAACGCGACACAAACATTTCAATGATTATCACTATCAGAAACTAAGTGGTCGTCAAACCAAACACAATCCCCTGCCCATACAAAGAATTGGTCAACTATGCCTCTAATCAATATAGGAAGCTAAGCGATTTTTACACCAAGGATAAATTCCTTGCCCATACAAAGAATTGTTCAACTTAACCACTATATCGATCAGGAAGCTAAGCGGTTCTAAAACCAAGTACAAATTCCCTGCCCATACAAAGAATCATACAATTCAGCTGCTGACATGAGTCCTCAATTGAAATCCACACTTAATATCCTAGCCCCATTCTTTCTCCATACGAATTGTGTTCAATCCGTATTGCATCAACCCCAACCCTTTTTCTGAGTTGGCACAATACCAATTCATAGTACAACTGACATACATCAACTTTGCTATAAATTTTTCAATCATTCGATTGATCCTCCTCCCTGCTATGACCTTATCAGATCACGGTGTGATCTCATCGTGTCTATTACAATTCATTCCTATGTTACGATCGTTTTGTTATACGATCTTCTTTTCTCGTACTTTTAGTCTTTTAGACTTTATCTATTCATTACTACTGTTCATCTTTATTATCAGAGTTAGGTAACTCTAGATCTTTTATAATTTATCGAGATTCGTCTTTGAATCTTATCAACGCACTAACTCTATTTGAGTTAGTTCTTATCCTTATCCCACTGCGGTTAATAGCCTAAGGTAACCCTACCTAAGGTTTATAACCTACAACTCTGATACCAACTGTAGCGCCCCCAAATCCGGGTCCCCATAACCTCGAACCTGGTACTTTACGATACATCATTTGTATAACTATTGCGGAAGATATAAACATAAATTGTTTATACAATAACTTTTACAACATAATTCCCAAGGTCTGTAACCATAACTTAATACCTGCATTCAACATCCTACACGACATACAATGTCATTTGTATCCCATACTATTACCATTTTAACTGTATAATAATTCCATCCTGGAACTTGTCTTTGTCTTTGACTATGTCCGAAGTTTCTTCTTTAATCTGAAATTTTTATCATGATATAACATGGGTGAGCAACAAGTTTACCCAGCAAGTTTAAGTTCAAATGAAGATATATCATGATTGAAAAGAATAATAAGCTGACAAACTTTCAACAATATAAGAATTGTTAAGGAACATGAATCAATAATGCTGAATAACCAACTATGAACATGAATAAATTCAACTGAACAATATGGTAATGAAGGTGATCAGCCATTCATACCTGATGAACATATACGACATGCACAAGGTGCGAATCAATAATCAGTATAGATATGAATAATTAACAATAATTATTCACAAACATGCTTTGAAATATAACTCAAGGTTGAGTTAAAGAAAACTTGCCTGTATCTTTGATTACTACTACGCAATCTTATTTAATCGTTTTATTGAAAAGACCTATCAGTTATAACATTGATCTTTCAATTAGCATAATATACATTATAAGTAAACTATCTAACATTTAAACACATAGTCAAATATTAGATAACCTTAACACTATACATACACAAGTATAAACCTAGCACACATCGAGTCTTTAATAATTTTTAATATAGTATAATAAGTGGTTTCCCACAAACAACTAACAAATAAGCTTCCGTCTTGTCTACACTGTTTTCACAGCGAGTTAGATCAGTTATTAATTCGTAGATCCCTTCCCCATATGAAGGAGTCGTTTAGCCCAGTTACTATACATCAACCATTAAAGGGTACGACTGTACTACCTTAGACTTATCATTTGCTATC
This sequence comes from Panax stipuleanatus, assembly GCA_020205555.1. Classification (NCBI taxonomy): domain Eukaryota; kingdom Viridiplantae; phylum Streptophyta; class Magnoliopsida; order Apiales; family Araliaceae; genus Panax; species Panax stipuleanatus. The sequence continues at coordinate 99,662,204 of CM035118.1, read as the reverse complement.
AAATATTAATGAAATACATGTCATAATATTATAAGTTATTTATAATATCACAAAGTATTTTTAATACATTAATATCACATTTAATTGATTTTAAAATATTTAAAATCATTATTAAATAACAGTCATTAATATTAAAATATTAATGTATTTCGTAACAATATATTAAAAGTTATATTTTATAACTTAAAATATTTTTTATAACCATTAAATCATTTTATATAATTTTTAAAACATTAAATCTATTTTTTCATAATTTATTTAATATAATTATTAAATAAATTAATTACCATTAATATGAATTATTAATGAAATTTATCCTAAAATATTAAAAGTCATCCAAAATAACTTAAAATATTTTCTAACACTTTAATATATTTTTAAATGATTTTTAAAGTATTAAAATTATTTTTAAGTAATTTATTTAATATAATTATTAAATAAATTTAATATCATTAATATTTAAATAATTTGAGCATTATAAATGCTTGTAAAAATGAATATTCGTATACTATATTTGAAATAAATCGAGCATTATAACTGCTTTATAAAATGAATATTCTATAATTCTATTTGAGATAATTCCAGCATTATAACTGCTTATAACATGAGTATTCTTACTAAATACTTGAAGAAAATCGGACATAGCAACTGCTTATAAAAGTATATTTTCTACTTTATAAGAGAAATAAATCGAACATTATAACTGCTTGTAAATAGGACTTTTGTACTATTTACTTAAAATAATTTGCACATTATAACTGCTTGTAAAAGTATTTTTTTTACTAAATATATAAAGAATAATGAACATAATAACCACAAGAGTAAATACCTCTTGGAATTGCAAGCTTTAACTTATCCTTTGAAATCTTGAAACTCACCAAAAACGTTCCTCTCTCTTTCTCTCTCTAGCCAAAATTCTCCTCTTTCTCTCTCTAACTCCATTTTGGTTTTAGAAAAACAATGAAGAGAATGGCTCCTATTTATAGAAAAACGTAGTTTCAATAATTACATGTTAGGGGCTCTGCTTTTTACAGTTTGCCTCTGGCTTATTACAGTTTGGTACCCTAGTTAATTACACTTTAGTACCTTATTAATTGCATTTTAGTCCCTCGGTGACATCATCATCATGACATCATCATCATGACATCTCCTTTTTGTGTTTCTTTAATGCTGATGTTATGTTTGCATCATGCTTGCATCATCCGTTGTTCTTTAAGGATGATGTCATGCTTGCATCATGCTTGCATCATCACTTCTCTGATTGGTTGATTTAAGTTCACATGGATTGGAGGGTATTTTGGTCATTTCCAAGATAATTTTAAAGGTAATTTGGTCATTTCACCTCCAAAAGGGTATTCTAATAATTTCCCACATAATTTGAAGGGTAGTTCGGTCATTTCGCCTCCAAAAGGGTATTCTAATAATTTTCCACACAATTTTAAGGGTAGTTCGGTCATTTTCTATGTTTTCCTTAAATTTTAACCCTTAGGGTTTGATAAATAACATTAGGGTTTGCTAATTATCATTAAGGTTTATAAATTAGGGTTTAGGATTCCCAAATAAGAAATTAGGATTTTCTAACTGCAGATTAGGATTTCTACCATTAGGGTTTACTAAGGTTATACCTTATCTAACCAACATTTGATCATTAATCCTTTACTATACACACACACACACAATCATAGATACAATTATAATAACTGTATTAACTGTCAAATTCCTATTCCTAATTAGGGTTAGGGTTTTCATAAATTGAATTAAAATTAGGGTTTTTCCATGTTACCCTTTACCTGATTCATACTCAGCCCTTAACCACATACTATACACACATATAATCACAAAATCATAAATGTCTTTCGCAAAAATTTTAAATCCACCAAAATTCTTCACAAAACTGTCAAATCCATACACGTATTTTCTGTCTAGGTCTATTATTTAACCTTAATTTAATCATTTAAGATTTTAATAAATTGTCTAAATTATCGGGTTGTCACATTGTCACTGGTACTGCTTGAGGGTTAGGGCGAATGGGTTCGTTGTTCCTTCCCCTTAGAGCCTCTCCTAGCAAATTTACTAACTTCTGGATCGGGTCTTCTTGTTCCCTCTCATTTTTAACTGATTCCTCAGGTGCAGTTAATCTACACGTCTAGGCGGCATTTTCTGCATCACAAAATTTTTCATATTATTAATACTCAATATTATTACTTAGTTATATTACTTAAGTATTTATTTAATACTAAAAGAATAAATTTTATAACACATTTCTGAAATAAGATAATTTATATTTCTTCTAAGGTTATAGCCTAAGGGCTCGCTCCAAAGGTTTATAACCTACAGCTCTGATACCAACCTGTGACGCCCCCAAATTCAGACCGTCACTGATCTCGAATTCGGTTCATCACATACTAATTCTAATAACAACTAAAATCTCAAACAATGGAATAACAGAATAATTTACATTGATATAACATAAATATACTCGTCCCAAGTCTCGAAACTATTACTAATACACTTCATAACTTAAACCAAACATTTCTTAATACATAACATTTAAATAAGTCTTAATACAACATAACGGAAACATCCTAATATAGAAAAACACAGCTACTCCATAGCCTTGCCTTCGCACTTGTCCTGTCCTTAGCTTCCACCCTTCCCTGCCCTAACTGAAATGTTTATGGGAAGCAAGAGTGAGCAGCAAATTTGCTCAACAAGTAATATGCCAATAAATGTGAACAGGAATATATACGGTTCTTAATCTCAAAGGTAAAACAGTAATTAATCGCTCAGGATTTTCAATAAGAATATTGTAAACAAAATAAATAGCAATGACTTCCAAATCTATTCTGTGAAGTTGAATAAGGACCATTACGGGTCGAGAAGTTATTAAAAGTTTCAAAAGTTTCAACAATTTCAAGTGAATGAATAGATATCACTGAGTGTCGCTATGGACCAAAGATTACTAAAGAATCCAATGAATACAAAGTTTCAAGTTAATAAATACTGCATACTGAGTGGTCGATAATAACCACGAACTTCAACTAGAATCACCAAAAATATTTCTAGTAACCCAACTAAGTACAATTAGGGGATCAGCCTGTCGTACCTGGAGTTATGCATAACCTGTCGGCACCCTGACTATATAGTTCCCCTTTTTACAAGGGTTGTTCAACTCAGTCAATTTATAAGAGTCCGCACCAAGGCAATTGGTGTGGATTGCTTTCTAATTCATGATATTTGTCTAGCCGAATTAAATGGCGTATACAATTTCAACAATGTATATAAGAACAATTTATGAGTTCAATACTCGCAACAATAATTCGAAAAATATAATCGTGATTTAAATCAAACTATGAAACATAAGTTTGTAATGCAAGAATTATTCTAGCACCTATTTACTCGTACGGCCAAAGTTAGTACAAGCTCGAATATGTGTTCAATAAAGAGTATGAATCAAATACTTGCTCAATAAAAAAGTAGTCAGATACTTGCAATTAATATACAAGAACGGTTTCAAGGAAACTTGGACAATGAAAGAGTATAAGTTAGGGAACTTACTTATGACGTTCTACGAATAAGTAACCACAAGGATAGGATACTTGCAACACAATAAAAGTAGGGTTCAGATAGTTGCACTATAAATGTATGTAAGCCAGGAAACTTGCCTTTAGCGTAGTTTATCCACCAAAAGAAAATCGACACTTTCGAATTCCTATCGTAATTACGTATATATATGATATTCATTAGTCATATAATTTAACATCATATCTTATCTTCGGATATACGATCAACACATAAGCTAAGTTTTAACCTAGCTCCACAGTTATATAGTGTCATATAATTATAACTTTTATTCTCAACGTTCCTCCTTTTGAGTTTAACATATTCTCATATCATTAATATCACATAAGATCACAACAAATGGCAACCATAATCTTTCTAGCACTTTATAGCATTATTATAAGCTAACCGTCAAATCGGATTCAAGTAATAACATATGATATCATATAGCATATATACATTTTTAAAGGATACTTCTATGTTTATATAACATTCCCTTGTTCTAAACATATGTGATATAGATTCTAAGTCGACACTTACAGCCATTCAAGGTTATGGATTTCACAAAGCCTATCATGCTCGCTTTTTAAACACATATGGTATTCATATATACCTTGTACTAAGCATTCTTATGAGCATTCATATTTCATACAAGTAACTATCACAGTTATTAGTTGAAAACATGCTTCGTTTGAGTTAAATTTGAACCACGACATCTAGTCATGGTATGTATACACGTATGATGCGTGAGTAAGTCTAAAAGTACTATCTCATATGTCCATAAACATCAGAATTAAAATCTCCACGTATCATGTCAATGCTCACGTGCAAAGCTTGTATTTTCATTAGTAAATCTCACTAATAGGGCTTAACATGTTCATGCTTTCTTGCGAACCATATAAACACAAGTTAACGGTTTATTTATGCATTTCTAAACCATTCTAACATGCTTGCAAAATCAGTACTTTAATGTGTTACACACAATTCAAAGTTCGTTTTCCAAACTTCCATTTTCGTTAGGAAGGTGCACTAGTTAGGTTCACATGTTCATATTATATTACGATACATATATACTTAAGTCAATATGCATTTCATGTGTTTTTAGGTGGAACAAAAATGTCTCAAAAGTCAGAATGTCTAAAACGGATAAAACAAGTCAATGTCCCTTTTTGAAATTCTAAGTTCATTTCGGAAATCTATAACTTCATCGTTCACGTAAGCAATCCGAATATAATATGCTCACACTAGTTTAACAAGTCCATATATATGTATTAATCATACCAGCATGCTTGTCCTAATTCCTTTCAATATCTATCACTTAGCAGACATCAAGGAGGAACAAAATTTGAAGAAACTAGGATCAGGGCCCGGCGTAACTGTGTTGCGCCGCAGTGTAATGCCGGCGCAGCTACGCCGTGCCTGGTTCAGTTCAAGATATAGTCTGCTTCGGCAGACTTTATCCCAATTCACAAAAATTCTTCACAAATTCATTTATAACTAGCAACATTGTATTACCAATATGTTCACAAGCTAATATACAAACAATTTAACATTATCAAATTGCAGAATCATGAATTCCATGTAACATTCAAAATCTAAGAAATCTCAGAGACAAAATGAAGAACATGGAAATTGTTGTATGAATTCGATTGCTAGTAAGCCGCATTGCATTCTAAGATGTTACTAAGTCTATATAACAACCAAATATTACAACCCAATCAATTTATCATGATAATCATGCTTAATTCAAGAATTAGCAAATCTCAGAGAAGCAAAAATGAAGAACATGAATGAAGAATTTTATACCTCTGCTATGAATTAAACTAGCTCCAACTGGATTCCCAACTCTCTGATTACAATCTGAACTTGCTGCTACTTCACAATGCTATTATACTAATATGTGTATTACTTTTAACTCAAGAAATTTATCAGCAAATCAAATTGAAGGAGATAGGTTATATTTATAGAGAAACTAATATACAGACAATGCTATCTTCCCATTAATCAAACCAACGGATTGACAAATTGCATGAAGGTTATAGAATGGTTGGTGAATCAAATCATGGTGCCCACTCCCCTCCATAATCATGAGCTAGGATTGTTGAGTTTGAGGAATAGAGAGCTATGAATTGTTTGCTGAAATTGAGAATATAGAGTATAGTAGCTTGTATGCTACACACGTGAAGGAGATTGGGTCTCATATAATGGGACAAGCCAATTTAAATCTCAACATTCTAGCAATTATACAATGAAATATTATAACATATATCATACACTTATGCTATTACATATATATTCATACTATATATTTAGATTATAATCAACATTATAATGTAAGTCACATGCTTAATATTTCAAGTAGTAGATGTGATATGGCAATGTAACATACGTATAATCCATGTACATTTATTAATACTAGATATAATTTACTCGGATATAATCACATCACATTATCTCCTTTATTAAATTCTATTATTCCATTATATATATAATTAATCATCAATTATTATTTGTATTCATGATACATTATTTTAATGTCCACACACTCACATAGTCACATAGGCATTATAATGTAACTTAGTAAATCTTACTATACGGTTTCTATATAATATAGTCACACCGCACTTTATATTTTATATATTATATAGTTAACTACTATACGCTATACATTTAATTCGCATGCTTGCACATAGAAGTAAATAATTTACTTATCTTATCAATTAATTAATAATATTAATTAATCCATTCCTCGTAATTATTAATAAAACTTAATTCAAAATCATAGGATTAATTATCGCAAATATAAATCTCAACAGATTTATAAACAGGTGGTTTATTATTATTTTATCTCTTGAAATAATATTAATTAGCGTATTATTAATCGCTACTAATATTCCATAACAATTAATTAATATTCTGCAATAATAATTAACAGTTAATATAGATTAATTGTTCACTTATTAAGTCCTTCGTCAATTAATATCATCATTAATATTCTTCATCACTATGCCACACAAGGCTTTTACGAGTTTATTATAAACTCCACATTTTTCGTAATTATTATAATTACTTAATTTAATATAATTGAGTTAACTCACAAAATTATTTATATTCAAATAAATTCTCATTTTCATTAATATCTTTATTTATTCTTTAACCGGTTATTATTCTTAACAACATTATTTTAACTATAACATGTATTGCAATCAACAATAATCATACATAACTCTTATTATACACATCAATTATTTACTTGCAAATATTTTGTTACTCATCATAACATATTATAAATAATTACTTATTAATATGCTATTACTAATTACGACGATTATTGTAATATTAATTAATCCTTCACTTATTAATTCCTTCATCATTTAATTAATTAAATCACCACCATTTCCCTTCTCATGCCACATAAGGCATTCTACAAGTTCGTTGAATTCTTCCATATTTTCTTCTAAATTCAGTTTAATATAATCGAATTATTTTTCTCATAACTCATCATAAACATTTATGTTTCAATAAGTATCCGTTTTCTTATTGTATCAATAAATAAATAAAAAATTTATTTATGAAATTCACGATTCTTACACTAATTGAATATTAAATTTACTTGTAGGTGGCAAGTCTAATTGGATTATGAAAGTAAAGTGGAATTCTTGATTTATGGGTTTGTGTAATAGTCCAAGTAGTAAGTGATACTAGTGGACAAGTTCAATTGGATGATTAATCAAGCCCACTAATTTTATTGGAAGATATACTTTAATGGCATTAGTTAAATTAATTAGCTTAGCCCAAAATGTGGAATAATAAATAGTAGCCCAAGTAATGTACAAATAAACTGGACAACTAATAGCCCAATTTAATTAATTGTAAGCCCAAACATTAATTAAAGAGGCCTAAACTTTGGTCCATGAAGGAAAGGATATTAAATCATTAAAGTAAGTATATAACACAATAAAAATAAATCTATAATGGGAGAAATGGGGGTGTATGGCCGGCCACTAAGGGGCATAATGGGGAGGATTTGAAATTTTTGTTAAGCTTGTCCAATATCTTGGATATAATCTTTTGAAACCAACACCCATGACATGTGTCACCTTCCTAGCATGTCCAATACTTGTGTTTAGTGACTAAGCAACCAAGTAATGATTAGGGGAGAGAGTTAGTGGAAGCATGCTTACACTTTTAATTATACCAATTCCACTAACTTCATTTCATTTGCATACTTACACTTCAAAGCTCATAAGTTAGAGAAAAAGATATTTGAGAGAGAAAAAGAGAGAGAGAATTTCGACCATAACAACAAGGAAGAAGTGGGTCTTGAGCTTCATGCATGCTATGTTTCTAAACTACTTTGGAAAGACAAGAAAGATAGCAAGAAGAACTAGGTATTGATTCTCATCATTCTCATGTTTTGATTTATTATTTGTTGGGTTTTTGATGAAACAAGGAGTCTTAAGTTTGATCTTTGAAAAACTCTTCATTTATATGTGTATAAATGTTTTATATGATGATCAAAACATTTTTTTAAGTTGAATGTAAGATCAAAGAAGAGATTTGTACCAAATGGGTAGAGAAAGGCACATGCATGCATGCACTAGGTAATTTTATGATAGATTCTTGTGATGCATGTTGGATATGGTTGATAACAAGATTAGAGTGTTAGATCTTGAGTTTAACAAATGAGACTTGTGGATTTATATGAGTTCATGTGATGAGATTTGGAAAAAGATGTTGAATGGATTTTTGAAGGAATTTTTATTCAAGTGATATTTGAGGTTTTCTTTCTTGGTATGATAGATGCATGATTTAAGGGCTAAACCCCTTTAGAATCACTCAAATATGTTTTAAAATGAGCAAGATATGAATTAAATCCCAAACTACCCAACTGTTGAGAACATGCTACTGATCAGTCACTTGTGGACTGTTTTTGGTAATCAAAACAAACTCAAATTTGGTTTTTGATATATGAAAAATATAGTTCGAGAACATACAAAATCCAAATATATCAAATGGACCCAAATCTGAGATGTAGATCTTGAGATATGAGTGTTTCCATAAAGGACTCCAAATCTGAAAAATGAATTAACTGTTATGAATGTCCTTGCGGATTAGTCTACTTTGACACTGATTTTCAGGATCTAAACAGAACAGAATCTGATGTTTGATAAATGAAAATAAGAATTTGGGAAGATACGAATCCAACGCCTTCGGCGGAACCAAAATCTGAGTTGTAGACTTCGTTCTACAAGTGTTTTCGTGAAGGACCCCAAATCTGAATATTTTGGCCGAAAATTTGAGAATCATTATGAAGTGAAATGAAAGTGAGTTATTATAATAAATAACTTTAAAGCCACTAATGGGCTAGTAAGTTAATTAGATATGAAATGAAATGTAATTAATTATTTAATTATTATTTAAATGATGTTAAGTAATAATTAAAATGAGTTAGTGTTATTGAGATAACTACTTATTATTTAATTAAGATTAAATAATAAATTGAGTCAATCAATCAATTATTTAATTATTATTAAATAATGATTAAAGAGTAATTAAGTAAGATTAAGTGATAATGAAGTAATTACTTACTTACTTTGGCATGAAAGTTTATAGAATTAATTATTTATTATTTGAATAATAAATAAAGATAACGTTAATTAATTATCTTTTTAATAATAATAAGGAATGATTAAAGAAGAATGAAGTGAATAAATCAAATATTATTTATTCAAAGATGAGGGAGTTATTAATTATTATTTAAAGACAAATAATAATTTAATTGTTCATTATTTAATTGACATTAAGTAATGAGGAGTTATAATTGGTTATTAGTAAGTAATAACTAAAGGTAAATAGTTAATTACTATTTAACTAATATTAAATAGTAATCAAAGGAAGAGGGAGTTAATAATTGAACGAAATTAAATAACTCCGTAATTAAACAATTAAAATAAATTATTTAAAGATCTAATGAGTGTTTATCACTTAAGAGAAGCCTTATTAACTATTAATCCTTAACCAAGATCAATTGAATATCTTACAGAATTAATAATAGTGCATTTGATATATGTACCTGGTGATTGTAGCTCGCTGAACAGGTAAGTTTCATAACTCAAACTCGAGTTATTGTTTTTTAAGAATGTTGGTGGATAAATATTGTTGATTTTTTCACATCCTGATGAATTATTGTGAATCGTACTTGGTGCAAATTGAATTCCTGTTCTACTATATGTTGAACTACTTATGAGATGGATCTATGTTAGTTGTGTCAGCTAGATCAAGCATGTTTAATATTTGTTAATTCAAATTCGTTTATGAGATGGATCAATGCTAGTTGTGTCAGCTAGATTAAGTATGTTTAACATTGCTTATGAGATGGATCTATGCTAGTTTTGTCAGCTAGATCAAGCATGTTTAAAATTTGTTAACTCAAATTCGTTTATGAGATGGATCTATGCTAGTTGTGTCAGCTAGATCAAGTATGTTTAACATTGCTTATGAGATGGATCTATACTAGTTGTGTCAGCTAGATCAAGCATGCTTAAAATTTGTTAAATCAAATTCGTTCTAAAGAGATGTGCCTATTCAATTGATTTGATAAGGATTCTTGACTGAGAAAAGAATTTTATTGAGTCATCATATTGGAAACAATTGTTACTATCTAGTAAGTGTTTATGCATAATACACAGGGTACGAAAGGTTGATCACCTTGACTACCAAACCTTAAAGGACCAGTTTAAATACTGACACCCTTTGCAGATGTTTATGGTCACGTTGGACCACTCAATATCTATAGTTCATAGTCATGGTGGACCACTCTGAACCTATTATTTAAATATTCAAATAATAAGAAAGTAATTCATGTTCTTCTACAATCATATTCTATTATTGAACATTGAGCGATAAATTCATTTCTATCATGATATATCTTCTTGTGTTTATACTTGCTAAGCAAATTTGTTGCTTACTCTTGCTATATCAGGACATTTATTTCAGCTAAGCCAGGATCGTCTAAGAGAGACAAATGAAAGGGCAAGGCTCAGAGGTATTTTGTTATGAACTAAAAAAGTATTTAGTTTGATGTAATCTTTTTTGTAATATTAAGGGTATGTTATATGTTGAGGTTGAGACCTTGGGATTTATGATGAAGACTTTATATTAATGAACAATGTATGTTTATTATTCCGCAAATAGTCTTAGAATGTTTATGTTGATGACGGATCGTGAGCACCGAATCCTAGATAAGAGGACCTGGGTTTGTGGGCGTCACAGTTTTTATAGCTTCTAATCATGATAGAAGTCTAGCCGAATCAAATGGCATAGACCACTCTTTATAAGTTCAATACTTGACATTAAAGTTCGAAGAATATAATCGACTTTATCGTAACTATGCCGCAATAAGTCATAATTTGAGTAACTCATTTGCACAATAATAAACTTAATATGTATTCAATAAGAATAGAGTTCAAGTACTTGCTTACAATATCCGTTAAATAAAGTAATGCAAGGGTTTAGGATACTTGCCTTAAGCGTAGTGTATGCATGTAAAGTTAATCAATACTTTCGAATCCCTATCGTAATATAGTTACGTATATATATGATATCCATTAGTCATATAGTTTAACATCACACTTTATCTTATATATACAATCAATATATAAGTTAAGTCTTTAACCTTACTATACAGTCATACTATGTATAGTATCATACTAATTCACAAATCTTGACTAATATAACTTTTATTCTCTTTTATCTTTAACGTTACTCTTTTCAAGTTAAACATCTTCATATATCATCACTAACACATAACACCACAACCAATACCAAACATATTTTATTTTGTAAGTTATAGCATTGCTATAAGTTAATTGTCAAAAATCGGATTCAAGCATCAATATACGATATCACATAGCATATATACATGTTAAAGGGTCCTTCCATGCTTTCATAATCTTTCTAAATTCAACTTTTCCACGTTCAATCATACATAATATAGTTCTTAATCACGGTTTCTAACGACTTAGGGTCATACAACGCCATGAATTTACATAAGCTATCATACTTGTCATTTAAACATGTGGAATGGTCATATAATCTACCAATAGGCATGCTCAAGTATTTCTACATCATATACATAACACTAGCATTGCTACTTGATGAGTGGGTTTTGTACCTACTCATCGGTAGTCGTTATAGCTTGATTCTGAACGTTTTCGAGTAATTTGCCTATCATTTCTACTAGGTTTATACGTTTATGTGTAGGTAATGAAATGAAGGCGAAATGAGCTCTTTTTTGGACCAAAACAATTACACAAGCTGTTAATGCTAGGAGGAATTAGAGCTAAAAGGGCTGAAATGATGTGGGCTTTTAAACCCAATTCAAAATTGCATGCGAATGTGGGATTTAATTTATCAGTATGAACATTAAAGCAAGATGGGCTTGCTAATATATTAAGCAGCATGCAAAAGGGCCCACGGTTGGAGTAGCTGCGAAGGAAATCAACAAATCCATGCAAAAGAATCGGTCGGGCAGTGTGTTTGCCCGCTGGGGCGGGGCTTTAGGCATGGGAACCCCCGCTGGGGCGGGGCGGCGCGCGGACAGCAGCTGGTCCTTTCCTACTTCAAGACGGATTCATGCAATACTTGATGACATAGAGGGGCATGATATATAGTTTCGCATGCAAGCTGCTGAATCCTTATCTTATTCGAATCGGGTGCTACAAGGAGAATAGAAGGCGGCACTTTATATTATATTGGGGCCACGAGTATTGGGAAGACAATGGACTAAAAAGAATGATATAAGGGCTAGACCCAATATCAGTGGCGGTTTCCCTTTTCCTATTCGGATTTGGGTTATTTTTCTTTTCCTATTCGTTACATGATATGAAGTGGGGGGACTTAACCTAGAAAGAAGCCACGCATAGCTTGGATATATATTATATATTATATAGTTTTAGGAGGCAGCATGCTTCTTTTGTTTTTCCTTTGTGGGCTATCAATTGGGCTGCTGACTTCTTTTCCCATTCGGACTCTAGCTAGTGCAATAATAGAGGATGATGAGGGCCACGGATATATATGTTATACAAGGATAGATAAGGGACTTGAGTGTATAATATATAATGGACTTAAATCATGATATAAGTGGGCCAAGGACTTAAAGCTTTTTAGCAGCTGGCGGTTTTTTTGTTTCCAATTCGGATTGGGCTGGAGTCTTTCCTACTTTGCATAGGAGTTGTGCAATATGGAGAAGTAGTGGACTACACATATTTTATATGCTATATAATAGACTGGACCGAACCTGATAAGGAGCTTGGCTTGGGATCGTATATATTAGAGATTAGATTAGTTTTATGAGTATATCAGTATTAGTTTTATTTTTATTTTTCAAATAAATAATAAACCCTAGTTGAAAGGGGATCTTGGAGATTGAAGTAATTGGAAGCTATTGGAGATCTAGATCAAAAGCAAGAAGGAGCACGAATTTGCCTGCAACAGATTTATTCTCTTCTTTACTTTTATTCTGATTTTTAATGTTTATTCAATTGTGGATTCTTAGTTTTAATTCAATGATAATGAACTAATTCTTTGTTTAAGATTGCAATAGATCTTATTGTGTAATTTATTTTACTATGCTTCTCTATCAATTATTGTGATCTATCGTTGTGAATTATCTATTGTGATTTGGACTTAACTATTTAATTGTCTAATTATCAATTACCGTGATAATCTATATGAAATTGAGAGAGGAGTATAGATTTAGATCTGATCATGATAGCATGTGTTTGTTATTTCTGCGTAGATGGAATTCATTATTCGTATTTAGGATAGAGATATGCCTTTACGCCATATGTAATCTTATAAAGAACTTGTGATTAAATCCTTTTTAATTGTAATTCACATAGAGATATAGTGGATTAGTTGATTAGGGTGTCTTGCTTAATTCTATCTTCTGTGGATTTAAGTGAGTATGAATATTATGCATCGAGAGGTGGTTTTATCTGCTTTAGTGTTCTTGATTAACAATTCAGGATAGAGAATAATTGATGAGAAGTGTGTTAACTTAAATGAAGCAATAAGTGAAGTTTTGATCTTAAATCTCCGTAATCTTAATTTAACTAGTGGAATTTAATAGTAGTGTAATTATATAATTTTAAATTCATTCATTTAAATAAGATTGAGTTGGTTATGGGTTAGTATTTGGTGATTCTTATTAAATAATTCCTCGTGGGAACGATACTCTACATTCACTTTATTACTTATTGACCACGTATACTTGCGTGTTGTGCGTAACTAGATTTTACCCAACACTACTTACTTGAAAACTTAATCGAACTCATGCTTGATTAACTTGCATTACATCTAACAAGTGTGTGTACATATAAGATGCCTTAGTGAGGTTAAAAGCACATCCAAGCATGCTAAAAATATCAGAATCTAGATCCCAATATAACATGTCAAAGTTCACGTTCAAAGCTTATATTTTTGTTAGTAACGTTCAGTAATGAGGTTCCACATTTGCATGCTATATTATAAAACATATATACACAAGTTAACATGTTTTTCATGCATTTCGAAGTCATACGAACATGCTCAAGGTCAGAATACAAACATGGATATAGCATATCAAAGTTCCTTTTTTTTAAACTCTAAGTTTATTTCGAAAACCATAACTTTTCATCAATCATGCATACTAACGTGGCCAAACATACTCATGCTATGTCAATGTATTCATTTATACGTGTTACTCATGCTAGCATGCTTGTTCTAAATCATATTAACAAACTAACACTTAACAGATTCCAGCAGAATTGAAAAACTAGAACCAGGGACTGGCGCAGCTGCATTGCGCCCTAGTTCAATACTGGCGTAGCTGCGCTGTGTCTAGGCCAAGCAATTTCAAAGGCAAGTTCTGGCGTAGCTGCGCCGCACCCCAGTATAAACAGGGCGCAACTGCGCCATTGCCTAGACAGAGCTGAATGCTTCCGCTTCGGCAGAAGCTAATCCAAATCTCAAATTTTCACAACAATTTTGATTCTAATCAGCCACATTATACTTCTATCATACTTATAAGTTTGTATAGCAACTAAGAAACATGTTCTAATCCAATTTAGCATGAATTGCAACCATAATCAAGAATTAGAATTTTGACAGAAAACAAAAATGAAGATTAAGAGGTGTTATACCTCTCTGAAACTGTGGATTGAGCTTGCTGCAATTTGAAGTCTCTCAATCCTTAGAAAGCTATTACTAATGTATGTATTGCTCTCGACTCAACACTTAAACAAAATCTCAACAAAGAAATTAGAAGGAGAAGAGCTGACATTTATAGCAAAACCAATACACAGACAATTCTTTTGCACTGCAAATTAAGCCAATGGGAAAATGAATTGCATGGTGGTTATGGAGAAGTTGGTAATTAGTTGGTGAAATGCATCATGAAGGCCACTCCCTTGGTTATCATTTGCTGGAATGTTGCTGAGTTTGAGGAGAAGAGTAGGCTTAGGTCTTATGGCTATGCACGTGAAGGGAATGAGGGACTCTTAAATTGGGACAAGCAAAGCTCAGTATTAGCAATACGAATTCATACAACACTTATGTTATACAGATATATGTTATATACACTTAGGCTATTATATATACACATATTATATACTTAGGTTGCAATTAAAAGGTACATATGGATAACATTATACATGATAGCAAGTTCGGTTCTACACCTCCATATATAATCCATGTACATTTCATCATACCGAATTTAATTCAATTGGGTATTACCTCATTACCTTATCTATTATTTCAATTAAATATTGAAGTAATCATTAATTAATCAATTGTTTATAATATATTCATGAGGTAATAATTTAATGTCCACACCCACTCACATATGGTCACATAAGTATTATCCATGTAACCTTCACAACTTAATAAAGCTTACTATATGGTTTATGCATATTATATTGATGCGTCACATTGCACTTTATATAATATAGAGGTAACTACTATGTATTATATGTTTAATTATCGCATGCTTGCACATAACAATTAATTGAGTAATCATTATATTAATTATCCATTTACTCTATTAACCAGTTATTATCCATAACAATAATTATTAACATTATTATACGATTACTTATCGCATTCCTCAACAATTAAATAAATATAATTCTTATTATATTTATAAACAAGTTACTTATTATTATTCTATTACTCGCAATAATAATAATCAACATACTATTAATTAATCACCCATTAATATTCTATTTCTTCTAATAACAATAAATTAATAATTAATATTGATTAATTATTCACTTAATAATTTCTTCTTCCTTTAAATTATTTAAATCATAATTCTCATTATCGCGCCACACAAGGCGTTCTTCGAGCTTATCATAAACTCCATAATCTCCTCCATTATCATAAATTCAATTTGAATTCATTTGAATGAGCTCATCTCATAATACACAATCATATATATTTAAATAAATATCCGACTTTATTAATTTAAAAATATTCAAAAATTCTCAGGTATTACATCCTCCACCCCCTTATAAAAATTCCGTCTCCAGAATTGCTACAAGGTTACACAAATAGATGGGGATAGTCCCTCATCATCCCATCTTCTAATTACCACGTAGCCTCCTCGACATCGTGGTTACGCCAAAGCACTTTTACATAGGAAATAACTTTATTCCTTAATGTCTGTTCTTTCCTATCTAGTATTTGGACAGAATTTCTTCATACGCTAGGTTCTTCTCAACTTGAATGGGCTCGTAAGAAATCACGTGCTTGTAGTTAGCCTTGTACGGACGCAACATGGAGATGTGAAACACGTTGTGGATGTGCTCCAACTCAGGTGGTAATGCAACTTTGTACGCCACCTTACCCACTCGCTTCAGTATCTTGAACGATCGTATGAATCTTGGACTCAGTTTTCCTTTCTTGCCGAATCGGACTTTTTCCTTCCATGGAGATACCTTCAAGAATACGAAACTGCCGACTTTAAAGTGCCAGTCTTGTCGATGCAAGTCTGCATACTTTTTCTGACGGTCTTGAGCAGCTACTATTCTGGCTCTTATCACTGTCACCACGTCTGCGGTTTGTTGTACTAACTCTGGTCTGAGTATTCGTCGCTCTCCGACTTCGTTCCAACATAACGGCGTTCTGCACTTCTTTTCATAAAGGGGCTTCGTAAGGTGGCATGTCGATACTCGCATGGTAACTATTATTATATGCAAATTCTACTAAAGTAGATGGTCGTCCCAATTTCCCTTGAAATCCATCACACAAGTCCCAAGCATATCCTCCAGCGGTTGTATAGTTCGCTCACTCTGTCCGTCTGTTTGAGGATGATAAGCGGTACTCAACCTCAACTGTGTTCCCATTCTTTCTTGCAAGCTTTTCCAGAAATTTGACGTGAAGTGCGGATCTCGATCAGAGACAATTGACACCGGCACTCCATGTCGTGAAACAATCTCCTTTACGTACAGACTAGCTAGCAGATTCAAACTATAGCGGATCTTGATCGGTAGAAAATGTACGATTTTCGTTAGTCGATACACGATAACCCAAATGGCATTATATCCCTTCTGTGTGACTAGAAGTCCTACCATGAAGTCCATCATAATGTGCTCCCATTTCCACTCCGGTATTTCCAACGGTTGAAGTAAACCACTCGGCCGTTGGTGCTCTGCTTTGACGCGTTGGCAAGTCAGACATCTACTAACACATTCTACGACTTCCCGTTTTAGATTGGGCCACCAAAAATGTTGCCTCAAATCCCTTTACATTTTCGTGCCTCCCGGATGAACGAAATATGTCATATTGTGTGCCTCGTGCAAAATCTCTTCCCTCAACTCGGTTACCGCTAGTACCCACACTCTTCCTTTGAATCTAAGGATACCGTCTTTATCCATTTTGAATTTCTCTTCTTCATTTTCTGCGATTCTTTTTCTAATTTTCTCGCACTCTTCATCCTTCTCTTGTGATTCCTTCACTATATCCAACTAAGTTGGACGAGCTTCCATGTCAAAGAATTTTTCTTCTGACCTTTCCGGTCCCTTTACCTCTATTTGCAATTTCTCCATCTCTCTTATCAACTCCTCTTGAGTCGTCAAATGAAATAATTTCTCCCTTCCCTTCCTGCTCAGAGCGTCGGCAACTACATTTGTCTTACCTGGGTGATAAAGAATATCACAATCATAGTCTTTGATCAAATCTAACCACCTCCTTTGACGCATATTCAACTCCTTCTGTGTGAAAATATATTTCAGACTTTTGTGGTCCGTATATCTCACATTTCTCTCCGTACAAATAATGCTTCCAAATCATCAACGCAAAAACTATTGCCGCTAACTCTAAATCGTGAGTAGGCTATCATTTTTCGTAGTCCCTTAATTATCGTGATGCATACGCAATGACTTTTTCGTGTTGCATAAGCACACAGCCAAGTCCCTTGTGCGATGCATCACTATACACCATAAAATTTCCCGCATCGTCCGTTAATGATAACACAGGCGCTTCGCTCAATCTCTTCTTCAATTCTTGAAAACTTTCCTCGCATTTGTCCGTCCATACAAAATTCACTATCTTCCTCGTCAGATTGGTCAACGGGGTTGTTATCTTAGAAAAATCATGGATGAATCTTCGATAGTACCCAGCTAATCCTAAGAAACTTCTCACCTCCGTTGGTGTTCTCGGCTGTTCCCAATTACTTACTGCTTCGACCTTTGCAGGGTCTACTGAGATTCCATTCTTATCCACCATGTGACCTAAGAATTGAACCATCTCCATCCAAAATTCACACTTAGAAAATTTTGCATACATCTTTTCCTTCATTAGCGTTTCCAAAATAATTTTCAGATGTTCGGCGTGCTCTTCCTCTGTCTTCGAGTATATCAAGATGTCGTCAATGAAAACTACCACAAACTTATCCAAGTAGGGCTTGAAAACTCGGTTCATCAAGTCTATAAATGATGTCAGAGCATTAGTCAATCCGAATGACATTACCAAAAACTCGTAGTGTCCATAACGGGTTCGAAATGCAATCTTTGGTATGTCTTCCTCCCGTACTTTCAGTTGGTGATAGCTCATCCGTAGGTCTATCTTTCAGAAACACTTCGCTCCCTTCAGTTGATCAAAAAGATCGTCTATCCTCGATAACGGATATCTATTCTTGATCGTTACTCTGTTTAATTCTCGATAATCGATACAGAGCCTCATCAATCCGTCCTTCTTTTTAACAAACAACACAGGTGCTCCCCAAGAAGACACACTCGGTCGTATGTAAACCTTATCTAATAACTCCTGCAATTGTATAATCAATTCTTTCATTTTTACCGGTGCCATATGGTATGGGGCTTTCAAAATTGGTGCCGTTACCGGTGCTAAGTCTATTACGAATTCAATTTCTCTGTCTGGCGGAAGACCAGGCAGATCGTCCGAAAATACTTCTTGAAATTCTCTCACTACGGATATATCCTTAATTTCTACTCCCTTTTGTGAGTATCAATAATGTAAGCTAAGTAACCTACACATCCTTTCCTTAACAATTTTTTGGCCTGCAACATCGTATGGCAACATGATTGCTTAAGCGATGAGCTACCATAAAACACTACCTTAGACTTACTCGGAGTCTGAAGGTTCAGACATTTATTCTGACAGTCAATTATCGCTGCATAGTTATACAACCAATCCATTCCCAGTATTACGCCAAATTCTCTTAATCTAATAGGGATCAAGTCTACGCTCAGTTCACTTTATCTAATGTTTGCGTGACAGTTACAATAAATGAATTCTACAGGGATTACTTCCTTTTTCACAACTTCTATGTTCAAGGGATCTTCTAATCGTTCTTGGGGTGTATTAAGTCTACTAGCAAGGTCTTAAGATACAAAAGAACAGGTGGCATCAGAATTAAATAATACAAATGCATTTATATCGTTGATTGGGATTATACCTGACACCATGTCCTTCGTAGCTACTGCGTCCTGGACGGTCATGTTAAAGGTTCAGACGGTTGGATTGTGCCGGTCCGCTGATCATTAGCTTGTTTCCCCCTTGTTGGCTGCTACCTCTGCCACTTCCCTTCTTCGTGCAATCCTTGATCCGGTGCTCCGTCGAGCCACATGAGAAGAATCCTTGTATCTTTTTCGGTTTCGGACAGTTGGGCGAAATGTGTCCCTCCTGACCGCAGCTGTAGCAAGTGTCGCGTCCCTTCCAGCATTCGCCCTGGTGATTCTTCCCACATTTTGGGCATCCCTCAGCCCTCTTCTTGAAACCTCCACGAAAATTCTCAGATTGATTGTTGTTGTTTTTGTTGTTGTTATTGTTGTTGTTGTTATTTTTCCATTTCCTTTTACCCAAGTTGCTACCTCCACTACTACTTCCTCCTCCGCAGTTTTCTCCTCCGGTATTCTTTCCTTTCTTCTCTTTGTTGTATAGATATAAGGCCTCACTGCCACCTTCCGCAATGATCGTCTTCTCCAACAATGTTATAAAGGAATCAATTTGAAGAACTGATACCTTGTTAAACAGCCAAAACTTTAGTCCTTGGTTGAAACGTCTAGCCTTTCTTTCCTCATCTCCAACTTGGTGTTCTGCAAATCGTGCTAGTTTATTAAACTTAGCTGCGTACTGCGCCACCGTCATATCACCTTGTTTTAACTCTAAGAACTTCACCTCCATTTGGTTCTTCATGATCTTTGGGAAATAATTCTCAAAGAACAGCGTCTTAAACCTATCCCATGTTATCGTTCCTTTTCCAGCTCTCTGCTGATTCGCCTCCAACCAGTAGTTCGCTTCTCCTCTCATCATGTACGTAGCAAATACCATCTTCTGGTCTTCACCCACCTTTTCTATTTCTTTTATCCAGGTCTGCGCAAATATTGGGTCGGTAGTACCCTCGAACTCTGGGGGTCCCACACTCTTAAAGACTTTGAAGTTTGTCACTGGTACTACTTGAGGGTTAGGGCGAACAGGTTCGTTGTTCCTTCCCCTTAGAGCCTCTCATAGCAAATCTACTAACTTCTGGATCGGGTCTACTTGTTCCCTCTCATTGTTAACTGATTCCTTAGGTGCAGTTAATCTACGTCTGGGCGGCATTTTCTGCATCACAAAATTTTTCATTTTATTAATACTCAATATTATTACTCATTTATATTACTTAAGTATTTCTTTAATACTAAAAGAATAAAATTTATAACACGTTTTTGAAATAAGATCATTTATATTCATATGCCAAATCGTTTCATTACATGATTTTTCCTAGCATATTTCTATAAATGTTATGACATATATCCCCTAATATCACAAAAGACGGGGAACCTACTAACATACTACCATACTACCCCTCTAACAAAAGCTTAATCGGGATTTACATAACTATCCCACACTTTACACAAAAAGTTGGGATTTCAACACAACATGTACATCACAAAAGAAAACAACTAAAACTACTGCTAGTCTAGCTAAAGGGTCTCATCCCACCATCCCGCGCTCCACAATGCTCTTGTACTCTATCTGCACTATGTACGCCACCAACTCTCAGCTCATAGTGTATAGGGTCTATCCCTACTCTGCCGGGTAGTGGTATACACCATCAATCACCCTCTCAAAAGCTTAACGGAACACATATCCCATCTTGTTCATCTTCCTCTTCTTGCATCTGACTTCAACCTCTAAGTCTTCAGCCCTCTCATTTGTGGCTTCCCACTTCTCCTCGAAGTGGATCCTATCCATAAACTCCAACTTTAGCTGAGTATGGAGTGCTTCCTTCTCGATCTTCTCACTCAGCTCCCTTTGTTCTACCTCTTCCATCTTTCCTGCCAGATACAAGGTCCCCATCTGGATCCCTGCCTCCATGCGGTATAAAATCTCCACCTCTAACTCCTGCATTGCTAGCTTTCTCTGATGGTCCTCATCCCTCCGCTTCTGGAACTCAGACTCTCTCTCCTGGGCCACAGCCTCTAGCTTCTGTACTCTACAGTCTAACTCTAAAATACGCTCCTCATACTCTCCCAGCATATGCTCCTCCAGATTAGGCTTGTAGGAGTCCTCCATGGGCTCCTCCTCTATAGGCTCGTCCTCAATAGGATCATCCTCCATAAGCTCCTCCTCTGGATCAAACTCCACCTCGATCTCATCCTCGTTATCAGACTCGGATGGTGCAACAGCCAGCACTGGCACAGCCTCTAGAGGTGCCTCGTATACTACATGTATATCTCCGAGCTCCTCCTCTGCCACTCTACTAGGTACTCCCATGTCAGTCATCTTACAATCACAAACATAAGATAAACAACAGCAACTCTATTAGATTGTTAAATAAAACATAAGTTCATTGTATAGAATGAAGTTACATTTCATAACATAGTAAGTCTCTCAAGGAAAACTCTACATGAGTTTTATCCCTTTCTAAGTTCTACTAAGTTAAAATCTAAGGACACTCGCCCCTAAGATTTATAACTATAGCTTTGATACCAACCTGTGACGCCCCCAAATTCGGATCGCCACTGGTCTTTCGAATTCGGTTCATCACTTTCTCACAATAATACAATAATAACTAAAATCATACAATCACAATGGATAATCTAGAGTAATATATAATGATTTATTATATTTATTCTGTGACACCCCCAAATCCGGGTACTTCAATTCCACGGGACTTGGTGTTCACTGTACGAATATCATCTATCTATCTACCCATAGTAAATGCAAACCATGCAATAAATAGAATTAAATCATCCCCTTATAGGGTTACAACATCTGAGTAATAAATAAAATAAATCCCAGGTCATACTAACCTTAAACATCTGTGCGGAACAAAACAATAAATAGTCTTACACAACTAACATAAAGCTGAAACATAAACATATAAATAAACAACAAGTCTTCATCACTTATTGACCTTGCCCTTGCCTTTGCTAGTAGAAGGCTCTTCGGACCTTTCTTTCTTAACTGTAATGTTATTATTACGCAAGAGTGAGCACGATTGCCCACAAGTATAATAATATGACAACAATATAATAACATGTGAGTGAATCAAAGACATATGAATAAAGAAACTCAACTTTTGACTCGAGGATAAATAACAGGTATCAAAATAACATCTGAGGGTCATAAGACCTTGAACTATGTCATAGGTTATAAAGTTTTTATACTTTAAACCTTTAACAGTCATAAGACTATGGACTCTACTTCTCGTACTTAGGGGGATCAGCCTTTAGTACCATACTGTGCACAATATCTCAACGCTAAAGCATAAATAATCCCTTTTTACAGGGTTGTTCATCTCAGTTTTGACATCAGAGTCCGCACCAAAGGAAGTTTAGTTTGGATAAGCTCAATAAGTATTTTAGAATTTAGAACGTTCATCAACTATGGACTAGTCGAATCAATAGGGGTTCACTAGTCCTATAAGGTTCAACAATAACATCGATATTCAACTTGAGTAATAAATCTCAAGAGTATACAATCGAATAAGTATTGTATAACTGAATAATGCTTTTAAAAGAGTTACAATATGTAATATGAATTTCGAGCTGGAACAATTAAGAACACGAGCTTACTCGATATAGAAACACAAGTCTAAGACTTAATAAATGAAAATAAATTAGAATTTAGGGAACTTGCTAAATCAATAAGTTAGGGATAGAATACTTGCCTCTTGCACAAGCTACAAATATAATTACAATTCACTTCCTCAACGTCCTACACATTACATTATGTATACGACATCGATTAGTTTTCATAACTACCATGTTTAACTGTTGAACTATTCACTTAAGTTCGACTTACAACTTGGTTTATAATATTACTCAACGGCTAACCACATAACATGAATGTAAACTCACAACATGCATATCACACATGTATAGCGCTTTAAACAATCATAATCAAGTTTTATAATTACGGTATTCAAGTTCGCACTTAGTTTGTTAACTTGAACCTTCACATTATCTTATACATTTCAATAACTTAATTTATTAATCATGAACTTTAAATCATATAATATTCATGTATGTAACTTAAAACAACATCTTTTATTATCGAGAACATTACACTTGTGTGCGTGCATGTCCGAAGCCCTCCGATTGCCTCCAAATACACATCAGTCACAAAGATGGCCATTTTTACCCATTTTAACAATTTCAAATTGAAAACCTTAATGAATGAAAGTTGTAGGTCTACTCGTTATCTTTCCGAATCATCTTGAATCGTCTTAATCGGAGTTTGTATGAAAATGTTATGCTTATTTTACTACAGGAGGTCAAAACAGTCTCGAAAACCAAAAAAAAGACTCCCGGACAGCCCTTATACCCGTTGGGGCTGGTCATAATGCCCATGAGCACCCACTGGGGTTGGTCCCCCTGCTGGTGCACTCCCTGGTTCGCGATGAACACCCAGAGCAACCCAAATAAATTTAAATTAAACTAACGTAATGAATTTTAAGGCTACCCATAATGTAAAAAACTTCACAGAAACGCTATACAACATTTCTAGCATGATCTTGGCAATTAAAATCATGTAATCACACAATCCAAGGCATCTAATTTCACTGTTTTCATACTTTATCATGTTTTGAAGGAAAATCAAGAAATTCAACGTTACGGATTCGTTATAACGCCGAATCCGTTCGTTTAACTTCTATTTCGTTCGTATAAACGTGTACAATCATATGCAAATGTTAATTCAAAGTTAAACCATCGATTCATGGTATAAAATTTGTACGTAAGGGCCGTATGGGCCGTATGGCCATATATACGACTCTGTAATTTTTGATAACCCAATTTAAACAAAATTCGATCACTGCAAGTTATGCATATATAGCATATAATATGTTATAAACACATATGAATACACATATATCCATATAATGAACAAATAACAATTTTTCCACTCACAGAGAATTTTTAAAGCACGTAAATGGAAAAACTCTGTAAAATTTTGAAAACCCAATTAAGGCCTAATTACATGAATTTGATTATTTTAATTCATTCATACCAAATACAAAACATGTTATAATGATATAATAACACATATATAAGCATATAATCAAAAATTGCTAATTTTTCCCATACACAGAGAACTCATAATATATGTTCATGAAGGAAACATAGTACATGAAATAAAATTGGGACAAATGAATTACCCCTTGCAAACTCTGTGACGATGATATGGATTCTTTTTTTTGATTCGTCAAATTCTTCCAACTCTCTCTCAATTCTCTTTTCTCTAAGTTTTCTCAGAGTATGTATATGATATATAGTAGTTCTGATATATGTTTATAAGATATAAGTCTGATATGAATAATATAAATATACATATAATTAGTCGTGGGGTCATGGTCGTCAGTTAATCCCATAATGGGTTAACTGGTCTCAACCTTCACCAAGGCCTTGTTTGCTTGTCTCTTATTCCCCCTTTTCCATTTAATTTAATTAGCATACTATTATATAGTTAATTAAATGTCACACCCAATTAATCAAATAATCCTATTTAAATTAATTAAATAAAATTGCATAATTTCACAATAATTCACATAGTTACATAATTAAAATTCTTATTTATTAATTATGTCAAATCATTAAATCTCTAATTAATTATTAAATTAATTAGAATAACATTATGCTTATTAATTAATTCATTAAATCAAATAAACTCAATTAAATACATACTTTGAATATAAAAATTCTCCACATTAATTTAACTAATGTAACACATATAATTAAATTACTCTACCACAAATTCATCAATTAATTATTTAACTCAATAATTAAATCATCAAAAAATATTTATTTAATTCAATAAATATTTAAAATAAATTACAAAAATCTTGTTCGTCACATCTTTCCCCCCTTAAAAGGATTTTGTCCCCAGAATCACGGTTCAATTAAATTTCGTCCCGTTACATTCTCCTCCCCCTTACAAAGATTCTGTCCCCAGAATCGCATACACATAAATTAAGTAAATAAATGTGGGTAATTCTTCATCATATTCTCTTTGAGTTCCCACGTAGCTTCTTCAACATTGTGGTTCCTCCAAATTACCTTAACAGAAGGTATAACTTTGTTTCTGAGGACTTGCTCTTTTCTGTCAACAATTTGAACAGGAATTTCTTCATAGGATAAGTCTTTTTCAAAATGTAGGGGTTCATATTCAATAACATGCTTGTAATCGGGTTTGTAGGGTCGTAGAACTGAAACGTGCAAAACGTTGTGCACATTCTCGAGCGCCGGAGGTAAGGCTACCTCATACGCAACTTCTCCAATCCTTCGCAGTACCTCAAAGGGTCCAATGAACCTCGGGCTCAATTTCTCCTTCTTACCGAATCTGATCTTTCCCTTCCAGGGAGAGACTTTCAAGAACACATAGCTACCCGATTCAAACTCAACGTTCTTACGGTGTGGATCGGCGTATTTCTTCTGCCTATCCTGAGCGGCTACAAGTCTTGTCCGGATCACTTTGACTATCTCTGATGTCTGTTGTACCAACTCTGGACCTAGCAATTGTCTCTCGCCAACTTTATCCTAGTATAGCGGAGTTCTGCATTTTCTTCCGTACAACGCTTCGTAAGGCGGCATGCCAATACTAGCATAGTAACTGTTGTTGTAACCGAATTCCACAAGCGGTAGGTGATCATCCCAATTTCCTTTAAAATCCATGATGCATGCTCTCAACATATCTTCCAATGTCTGGATCGTTCTTTCACTCTGCCCATCTGTTTGAGGGTGATAAGTCGTACTCATTCTCAACTGTGTCCCCATGCATTCCTGTAGTCGCTTCCAGAAGTTTGATGTGAAGTGCGGATCTCTGTCGGAAACAATTGACACCGGAACTCCGTGCCTCGAAATAATCTCTTTCACATATAACCTTGCCAACTAGTCTAAGTTGAATCTGATTTTGATTGGAAGGAAGTGTGCTGATTTCGTCAGTCGGTCAACGATAACCCATACTGCGTCGTAGCCTTTCTGAGTCGTCGGAAGGCCAACCACGAAATCCATCGTATTGTGTTCCCATTTCCATTCTAGGATTTCCAGGGGTTGTAGCAAACCATTTGATCTCTGATGTTCTGCTTTCACTTTCTGACAGGTTAGACACTTTGCAACACACTCAGCAATATCTCGTTTCAAATTCGGCCACCAGAAGTGCTGTCGAAGATCCTGGTACATCTTGGTACTACCGGGGTGAATCGAATACCGTGAGCTATGAGCCTCGCTCAAAATATCATCCTTAATCTCTGGCACTGATGGTACCCAAACTCTGTTCTCAAATTTCAATAGTCCCTCACTGTCTATCTTGAATCTCGGTTCGGTTCCTTCAGATATATTTTTCTTAACCTTTTCACATTCTTCGTCCTGAAGTTTAGCTTCCTTAACTTTATCCAATAGGGTTGTACCAGTTTGCGTCTGAAAAAACTTCTCGTCAATCTCCATCGGATACTTCACTTCCAATTCCATCTTTTCCATTGCTGAAATTAGCTCCTCGTGAGCAGTCAACATCATCAATTTCTCCCGACCCTTTCTGCTTAAGGCGTCGGCAACCACATTAGCCTTACCCGGATGGTATAAGATTTCACAGTCATATTCCTTAATTAACTCCAGCCACCTTCTCTGGCGCATATTCAAGTCCTTCTGTGTAAAAATATATTTCAGACTCTTGTGGTCTGTATATATTTCACACTTCTCCCCATAGAGATAGTGTCTCCAAATTTTCAAAGCAAATACCACTGCAGCTAATTCCAAGTCATGGGTCGGATACCATTTCTCATAGTCTTTCAATTGTCGTGACGCATACGCAATGACCCTGCCGTTTTGCATAAGCACACAGCTAAGTCCTTTACGCGACACATCACTATAAACCACAAAATTTCCTATGTCGTTCGGAAGGGATAACATAGGTGCTGAACTCAACCTCCTCTTAAGCTCTTGGAAACTTTCCTCACACTTCTCCGTCCAAACGAATTTCACCAATTTTCTAGTCAAATTCGTCAGTGGAGTTGCGATCTTAGAAAAGTCCTGAATGAATCTTCTATAATAACCCACCAATCCAAGAAAACTCCTCACTTTCGACGGTGTTTTCGGCTGATCCCAGTTTATCACAGCTTCGACTTTAGAGGGATCTACCGAAATTTCGTCCTTGTTGATCACATGTCCAAGAAATTGCACTCTTTCAATCCAGAATTCACATTTCAAAAATTTCACGTACAACTTATCTCTTCTCAACGCCTCTAATGTTAACTACAGATGTTCTACATGTTCTTCTTTGATCTTCGAGTATACCAAAATGTCGTCGATAAAGACCGCCACGAATTTGTCCAAAAACTGCTTGAACACTCCATTCATTAAGCCCATGAATGTTGTAGGAGCATTCGTTAGACCAAATGACATTACCAGAAATTCGTAGTGACCATATCGAGTCCTAAATGCTGTCTTCGGAACATCCTCTGGTCTCACCTTCAGCTGATGATAGCCACTCCTCGAAGTCTATCTTTGAAAAGTACTTTGCACCCTTCAATTGGTCAAATAGATCGTCGATCCTTGGTAATGGATATCTATTCTTAATTGTGACCTTATTCAATTCTCTGTAGTCGATGCAAAGCCGCATCATCCCGTCCTTCTTTTTCACAAACAACACTGGTGCTCCCCACGGCGATACGCTCGGTTGGATGTACTTCTTATCCAGTAACTCTTGCAGTTGTACCATTAACTCCTTCATCTCTACCGGAGCCATCCGGTATAGTTCCTTCGATATTGGGGCCGTCCTTGGTGCCAAATCGATCACAAACTCAACATCTCTGTCTGGCGGAAGTCCTGGCAGATCATCTGGAAATACGTCAATGAAGTCCCTCACGACTGGTATATCTTCCACTTTCGGGTTTTTTTTACGACTATCGACTATGTAGGCTAAATATCCTACACAGCCTTGTCTTAACAACTTCATGGCCTGCATTATCGTCAGACAACTCGCTTGTCTAGGCAATTTACTTCCATAAAACACAACCTTTGACGGGGTCATAAGGTTGATACACTTCCTCTGTCAATCAATTATAGCCCCATAATTGACTAGCCAATCCATTCCCAGAATAACATCGAATTCCCCAAGCCTAATCGGGATAAGATCTACGTTCATAATGTTACCCTTAATATCTACTCTACAGTTCTTGTGTACATACTTAACAGGGATCACTTCTCTATTCGCAATCTCTATGTTCATGGGGTATTCTAACTCGTCCATAGGAAGTTCTAAGTTCTTAGCAAAGTCATCAGATATAAATGAACAAGTAGCACCCGAATCAAATAGTATATAAGCATTAACTTTATTGATCAGAATGATACCTGACACCACATCGCGAGACTGTACAGCATCCTGCACGGTCATGTTGAAGGTTCTGGCGGTTGGTTAGTTGGTTGCGGTTGGTCCCGTGATAGTTAGAGAACTTCCACCGTTGTTTCCCCTGTTCCCTCCTGATCCTGCCCCTCTAGATCCCTTCTTGGGACAGTCCCTTGCCAGATGGTCCTTTGAGCTGCAAGTAAAGCAAGCACCCTTCTTTGGGTTCGGACAGTTCGGTGCTATGTGGCCTTCCTGACCACAATTGTAGCATACTCATTTTCCCTTCATACAGACCCCCAGGTGAGCTTTTTCGCAGGTCGAACAAGCTTTGATCCTCTTCTTCTGACCTCCTTGCTGATTCCCAGTTGATGAGTTATCATTCCACCTCCTCTTCTGATTATTACTCCCTCCCGTGTTGCTACCACTAGCCTTGTTAACTCCTTCACCTTCACTCTTTTTCTTCTTTTGGTCCTGATTGTACATTGTAACAGCGTCACTCCCACCTTCAGCGAGAATGGCCTTCTCTAACTCCCCAGCAAAAGTGTTCAATTGGAACATTGACACTTTTCTATACAACCAGGGCTTCAGGCCCTGCTCAAACCTCCTTACCTTCCTCTGATCGGTGTGCACTTGATACGTGGCAAACCTAGCCAACTCATTGAATTTCACCGCATATTCTGGTACGGACATATTCCCCTGTTTCAGTTCTAGAAACTAAATCTCCATTTGATTCTGCGAGCTGGTCGAAAAGTACATCTCGAAGAACATCTCTTTGAACCTCTCCAAGGTAATCACACCTTCACCTCCCCGGACCTTATTCTCTTGCCACCAATAGCTGGCCTCGAATTTTAGCATGAACATTGCATAAGCGGTTTTCTGGTCTTCTCTGACTCTGGCGACGTCAAAAACTTTTTCCATCTCCATAACCCAGGTTTGAGCTTCTATCGGGTTCATGGTGCCTTTAAACTCTGGCGGTCCCACCGCCTTGAAGTCCTTGAACATTATATTTGGTGGAGCTTGAGGTTGGTTGTTAAGTGCTCCAGCAAGTAAGTTCGCCAACTGCTGAACGGGGTTAGCATTGGTGTCATTATTGTTGTTAGTTGACCCTTCCTGGGCCGGTCGACGGTTTGGTCTTCTCCTTGGCGGCATATTTCTGTTAAGATATACGCTTATTAGAACTTTATTCAATCTTTTAAATATTTAGGGCTTAACTTAAACATTTAGACACAATCAGTCAACACATTATCTCAAATAAACTCTGATATATTACTAAATCAAAAGTTTTAATATAATACGAGAACATCACTTCTATTTACATCAACTATCCCGAGATAAAGAATCTACAGGATTTAAAACATAAAATATTCCTCTGTTTATAAACACATTGGAATTTACATTATTAACTACCAGATAGGTTTCATAAAATTAAATGTTCCTATCACTGCCCAGGTCATACTAACATTAAATATCTGTGCGGAACATAACAAATAAATAGTCTTACACAACTAACATAAAGCTGAAACATAAACATATAAATAAACAACAAGTCTTTATCACTTGTTGACCTTGCCCTTGCCTTTGCTAGTAGAAGGCTCTTCGGACCTTTCGTTCTTAACTGCAATGTTATTATTACGCAAGAGTGAGCACGATTGCCCACAAGTATAATAATATGACAATAATATAATAACATGCGAGTGAATCAAAGACATCTGAATAAAGAAACTCAACTTTTAACTCGAGGATAAATAACAGGAATCAAAATAACATCTGAGGGTCATAAGACGTTGAACTATGTCCTTGGTTGTAAAGTGTTTATACTTTAAACCTTTAACAGTCATAAGACTGTGGACTCTACTTCTCGTACTTAGGGGGATCAGCCCTTAGTACCATACTGTGCACAATATCTCAACGCTAAAGCATAAATAATCCCCTTTTACAGGGTTGTTCATCTCAGTTTTGACATCAGAGTCCGCACCAAAGGAAGTTTGGTTTGGATAAGCTCAATAAGTATTTTAGAATTTAGAACGTTCATGAACTATGGACTAGTCGAATCAATAGGGGTTCACTAGTCCTATAAGGTTCAACAATAACATTGATATTCAACTTGAATAATAAATCTCAAGAGTATACAATCGAATAAGTATTGTATAACTGAATCATGCTTTTAAAAGAGTTACAATATGTAATATGAATTTCGAACTGGAATAATTAAGAACACGAGCTTACTCGATATAGAAACACAAGTCTAAGACTTAATAAATGAATAAATTAGAATTTAGGGAACTTGCTAAATCAATAAGTTAGGTATAGAATACTTGCGTCTTGCACAAGCTACAAATATAATTACAATTCACTTCCTCAACGTCCTACACATTACATTATGTATACGACATCGATTAGTTTTCATAACTACCATGTTTAACTGTTGAACTATTCACTTAAGTTCGACTTACAACTTGGTTTATAATATTACTAAATGGCTAACCATATAACATGAATGTAAACTCACAACATGCATATCACACATGTATAGCGCTTTAAACAATCATAATCAAGTTTTACAATTACGATATTCAAGTTCGCACTTAGTTTGTTAACTTGAACCTTCACATTATCTTATACATGTCAATAACTTAATTTATTAATCATGAACTTTAAATCATATAATATTCATGTATGTAACTTAAAACAACATCTTTTATTATCGAGAACATTACACTTGTGTGCGTGCATGTTCGAAACCCTCCGATTGCCTCCGAATACACATCAGTCACAAAGATGGCCATTTTTACCCATTTTAACAATTTCAAATTGAAAACCTTAAATAATGAAAGTTGTAGGTCTACTCGTTACCTTTCCAAATCATCTTGAATCGTCTTAATCGGAGTTCGTATGAAAATGTTATGCTTATTTTACTACATGGGGTCAAAATAGTCTCCAAAAAAAAGGCTCCCAGACAGCCCTTATACCCGTTGGGGCGGGTCCTAATGCCCATGAACACCCACTGGGGCGGGTCCCCCTACTGGTGCACTCCCTGGTTTGCGATGAACACCCTAGAGCAACCCAAATAAATTCAAATTAAACTAACGTAATGAATTTTAAGGCTATCCATAATGTGAAAAACTTCACAGAAACGCTATACAACATTTCTAGCATGATCTTGGCAATTAAAATCATGTAATCACATAATCCAAGGCATCTAATTTCACTGTTTTCATACTTTATCATGTTTTGAAGGAAAATCAAGAAATTCAACGTTACGGATTCGTTATAACACCGAATCCGTTCGTTTAACTTCTGTTTTGTTCGTATAAACATGTACAATCATATGCAAATGTTAATTCAAAGTTAAACCATCGATTCATGGTATAAAATTTGCACGTAAGGGCCGTATGGCCATATATACGACTCTGTAATTTTCGAAAACCCAATTTAAACAAAATTCGATCACTGCAAGTTATGCATATATGGCATATAATATGTTATAAACACATATGAATACACATATAGCCATATAATGAACAAATAATAATTTTTTCAATCATAGAGAATTTTTAAAGCACGTAAATGGAAAAACTCTGTAAAATTTTGAAAACCCAATTAAGGCCTAATTACATGAATTCGATTATTTTAATTCATTCATACCAAATACAAAACATGTTATAATGATATAATAACACATATATAAGCATGTAATCAAAAATTGCTAATTTTTCTCATACACAGAGAACTCAGAATATATGTTCATGAAGGAAACATAGTACATGAAATAAAACTGGGGCAAAGGAATTACCCCTTGCAAACTCTGTGAAGATGATATGGATTCTTTTTTTTGATTCTTCAAATTCTTTCAACTCTCTCTCAATTCCCTTTTCTCTAAGTTTTCTCAGAGTATGTATATGATATATAGTAGTTCTAATATATGTTTATAAGATATAAGTCTGATATGAATAATATACATATACGTATAATTAGTCGTGGGGTCATGGTCGTTAGTTAATCCTATAATGGGTTAACTGGCCTCAACCTTCACCAAGGCCTTGTTTGCTTTTCTCTTATTCCCCCTTTTCCATTTAATTTAATTAGCTTACTATTATATAGTTAATTAAATGTCACACCCAATTAATCAAATAATTCTATTTAAATTAATTAAATAAAATTACATAATTCCACAATAATTCACATAGTCACGCAATTAAAATTCTTATTTATTAATTATGTCAAATCATTAAATCTCTAATTAATTATTAAATTAATTAGAATAACATTATGCTTATTAATTAATTCATTAAATCAAATAAACTCAATTAAATACATACTTTGAATATAAAAATTCTCCACATTAATTTAACTAATGTAACACATATAATTAAATAACTCTACCACAAATTCATCAATTAATTATTTAACTCAATAATTAAATCATCGAAAAATATTTATTTAATTCAATAAATATTCAAAATAAATTACAAAAATCTTGTTCGTCACATATTCCCCCAAGTCTCGCAACCTATAGTACTTAATATATTACATAATAATATCAAATAATGACTTATTACATAATCTAACTTACACTTAAACATTGTTTAGAATCAGTCTTAATAGATATAATACAACACCAGGATATTTAGAACATAAAAAGGGCTAGCTAGTCGGTAGCCTTGCCCTTGCCGTTATCGACTCCCGAAGGTCCACCCTGTTCTACCTTAACTGAAAATATTTTTAGGGAAAGCAAGAATGAGCAACAAGTTTGCTCAGCAAGTAATATAACAATAAGAGTGAGTAATATAGTTCTCGAACCTCAAAAGGTATAACAGGATATGAATATTTCGAGGATAACAAAAATATCAACAGTTCTCAATAACAGTCGCTAAGATTAGAATAACATCAATATGATTTAATGCTACATCACTTTAAGATTTCAAGATAATTGAATACTGAGCAGTCACTAAGGACTATGAACTCTTACTATAATTAACAGTAATATACCGATAATCTAACAAAAGCAAGTACAATAGGTGATCAGCCTAAAGTACCCTACGTTATGCATAACATTTAATCGTACTCATGTGCGCACGTTGGTCTCCCAAAAAATTATATTTTTCCTTCAAAGAAGGTTGTTCATCTCAGTCAATATAAGACTCTACACCAATCAATTGGTTTGGATAGCTTTCTAATCATGATATAAGTCTAGCCGAATCAAATGGCATAGACCACTCTTTATAAGTTCAATACTTGACATTAAAGTTCGAAGAATATAATCGACTTTATCGTAACTATGCCGCAATAAGTCATAATTTGAGTAACTCATTTTCACAACAATAAACTTAATACGTATTCAAAAAGAATAGAGTTCAAGTACTTGCTTACAATATCCGTTGAATAAAGTAATGCAAGGGTTTAGGATACTTGCCTTAAGCGTAGTCTATCCACGTAAAGTTAATCAATACATTCGAATCCCTATCGTAATATAGTTACGTATATATATGATATCCATTAGTCATATAGTTTAACATCACACGTTATCTTATATATACAATCAATATATAAGTTAAGTCTTTAACCTTACTATACACTCATACTATGTATAGTATCATAGTAATTCACAAATCTTGACTAATATACCTTTTATTGTCTTTTATCTTTAACGTTACCTTTTTCAAGTTAAACATCTTCATATATCATCACTAACACATAACACCACAACCAATACCAAACATATTTTATTTTGTAAGTTATAGCATTGCTATAAGTTAACTGTCAAAAATCAGATTCAAGCATCAACATACGATATCACATAGCATATATACATGTTAAAGGGTCCTTCCACGCTTTCATAATCTTTCTAAATTCAACCTTTCCACGTTCAATCATACATAATATAGTTCTAAATCACGGTTTCTAACGACTTAGGGTCATACAACGCCATGAATTTACCTAAGCTATCATGCTTGTCATTTAAACATATGAAATGGTCATATAATCTACCAATAGGCATGCTCACGTGTTTCTACATCATATACATAACACTAGTATTGCTACTTGCTTGAAAACTTAATCGAACTCATGCTTGATTAACTTGCATTACGTCTAACAAGTGTGTGTATATATATGATGCCTTAGTGAGGTTAAAAGCACATTTAAGCATGCTGAAAATATCAAAATCTAGATCCCAATATAACATGTCAAAGTCCACGTTCAAAGCTTATATTTTCGTTAGTAACGTTCACTAATGAGGTTCCACATTTGCATGCTATATTATAAAACATATATATATAAGTCAACATGTTTTTCCTGCATTTCTAAGTCATACGAACACGCTTAAGGTTAGAATACAAACATGGATATAGCATATCAAAGTTCCTTTTTTTTAAACTCTAAGTTTATTTCGAAAACCATAACTTTTCATCAATCATGCATACTAACTTGGCCAAACATACTCATGCTATGTCAATGTATTCATTTATACATGTTACTCATGCTAGCATGCTTATTTTAAATCATATTAACAGACTAACACTTAACAATTTCCAGTAGAATTGAAAAACTGGAACCAAGGACTGGCGCAGCTGCGCTGTGCCCTAGTTCAATACTGGCACAGCTACGCTGGGTCTCGGCCTGCAATTTCAAAGGCAGGTTCTGGCGCAGCTGCGCTGCACCCCAGAATAAAAAAGGCACAGCTGCGCCGTTGCCTGGACAGAGCTGAATGCTTCTGCTTCGGCATAAGCTAAGCCAAATCTCAAATTTTCACAACAATTTCGATTCTAATTAGACACGTTGTACTTTTATCATACTTATAACTTTGTATAGCAACTAAGAAACATGTTCTAATCCAATTTAACATGAATTGCAACTATAATCAAGAATTAAAATTTTGACAAAAAACAAAAATGAAGAACAAGAGGTGTTATACCTCTGCAAATGTGGATTGAGCTTATTGCAATTTGAAGTCTCTCAATCCTTAGAATGCTATTACTAATGTAATTATTTCTCTCAACTCAACACTTAAACAAAATCTCAGCAAAGAAATTAGAAGGAGAAGAGCTGACATTTATAGCAAAACCAATACACAGACAATTCTTTTGCACTGCAAATTAAGCCAATGGGAAAATGAATTGCATGGTGGTTATGGAGAAGTTGGTAATTAGTTGGTGAAATGCATCAGGAAACCCACTCCCTTGGTTATCATTTGCTAGAATGTTGCTGCGTTTGAGGCGAAGAGTAGGCTTAGGCCTTATGGCTATGCACGTGAAGGGAATGATGGACTCTTAAATTAGGACAAGCAAAGCTCAACATTAGTCATATGAATTCATACAACACTTATGTTATACACATACATGTTATATACACTTAGGCTATTATATATACACATATTATATGATTAGGTTGCAATTAGAGGGTACATATGGATAACATTATACATAAATAGCAAGTTGGATTCTACACATCCATATATAATCCATGTGCATTTCATCATACCGAATTTAATTCAATTGGGTATTACCTCATTACCTTATCTATTATTTCAATTAAATATTGAAGTAATCATTAATTAATCAATTGTTTATAATATATTTATGAGGTAATAATTTAATGTCCACACCCACTCACATATGGTCACATAAGTATTATCCATGTAGCCTTCACAACTTAATAAATCTTACTATATAGTTTATGAATATTATAATGATGCGTCACATTGCACTTCATATAATATAGAGGTAACTACTATGTATTATATGTTTAATTATCGCATGCTTGCACATAACAATTAATTGAGTAATCATTATATTAATTATCCATTTACTCTATTAACCGATTATTATCCATAACAACAATTATTAACATTATTTTACGGTTACTTATCGCATTCCTTAACAATTAAATAAATATAATTCTTATTATATTTATAAACAAGTTACATATTATTATTCTATTACTCGCAATAATAATAATCAACATACTATTAATTAATCACCCATTAATATTCTATTTCTCCTAATAACAATAAATTAACAATTAATATTGATTAATTGTTCACTTAATAATTCCTTCATCCTTTAAATTATTTAAATCATAATTCTCATTATCGCGCCACACAAGGCGTTCTTCGAGCTTATCATTAACTCCATATTCTCCTCCATTATCATAAATTCAATTTGAATTCATTTGAATGAGCTCATCTCACAACACATATTCATTTATATTTAAATAAATATCTTACTTTTATTAATATATTCATTTAAAAATATTCAAAAATTCTCGGATATTACAATCACCCCATCTTCATCCATTTTGTTTCTGAAGACCCATTTGGTGCCAATAACTGGGTGATTCTTTTGTCTTGGAACTAATCTGCAGACTTTGCTTCTTTCAAACTGATTCAGCTCCTCTTGCATGGCTTCTATCCAGCTTGCATCTTGCATTCCATCTTATATCTTTTAGGGTTCTATTTGAGACAGAAAACTCAAATAAAAACATTCATTCTGTGTTGCAGATCTTGTCCTGATCCTGGCAGTTGGATCTCCAATGATCAAGTCTTGAGTGTGATCTCTTGCCCATCTGTTCCCGGTTGGAACATCTGTTTTGGTGTCTTCTTGTCTAAACTCTTCAAGATTGATTTCTGGTTCTTGTTGAACAGAATCGTCGTCCGGTGTAGCTCTCTCTACGATTTCTTCTCCAAACTCTACGATTCCACCTTCTGGAACTACTGTAATACTCGAGAATTTTGAAATATTATTCATGAATAAATTAATGAAAGTCGAATATTTATTTGGATATAAATATTTATGTGTTGTGAGATGAGTTAACTCAACTACTTCAAATTGAATATATAATAATTGAGGAGAATGTGGAGTTTATGATAAGCTCGAAGAACGCCTTGTGTGGCGCAATAATGAGAATTATGATGATTTCATTAATTAAAAGATGAATGGATAAGTAACTTATTAATTAATATTATATTATTAATTAATTATTATTGTGAGTAAATGATTGATAAATATAATAAGACATATATATTTACTCGATTAATTGTTGTGTGCGAGGCAAGTGATAGTTAATCGTATAATAATGTTAATAATTGTTGTTATGAATAATAACCGGTTAAAAGAGTAAAATGAATAATTAATATAAAGATTACTCAATTAATTGCTAAGTGTCATATTATGTAATAGAGGATTGTATATTAAAATGCCTACATCTATTGTATGAAGAGATGTGACACTAACATGTGATTTCATATAATATATAAGAACTATATATTAAGATTGATTAAATGGTGTGAGTTACATAATAATAATGCTTATGTGACATTAAGTGATGTGTGAGAACATTAATATGTACCATATATTAATATTATAATAAACTATGTAAACAAAGGTTATTTAATAAATTGATATAATTGAAATAATAGAGTTGGGATAATGTAGTGTGACCATGCCCAATTGAATTATATTCGGTATTAATGAAATGTACATAGATTATATGTTGATATATATATATATATATATATATATATATATATATATATATATATATGTACCCTAACTTGCTACATTGTAATATTTTCACCTCATTAGAAATACATTGTGACTCTAAATGAATTTATAACCTAAGTATGTTATGTGTGTATGTATATAAACTTATAGTGTATAATATTATTTCACTTCTCATTTCACTTGCTGAGTTCCAATTGGCTTGTCCCAAATTAAGTGTCTCACCTCCCTCCTCACGTGAATGGCTACAAGGCTAAGCCTACTATTGCTTCTCAAACTCAGCAACCTTAGCTAGCAATGATCATTGGGGGAGTGGCTCCAATAGTAGAGTTCACCAACTAACCAACAACTCCTCCTTAACCATCATGCAATCATTCTTTCCATTGGATTGATTTAGAAGACAATAACATTGTCTGTGTATTTATTTTCCTATAAATATAACTTCTTCTCTTCTCTTTTTCATTTGCTGAGATATTGCTAAGTGTTATAGAGTGAATTGAGAGTGAGTTTATATTAGTGGTATAGCAGCATTGTAGGGATCATATAGCAGCAAGTTCATTCAATTTAGTAGAGGTATAATTCCCATTTCTTGTTCTTCATTTCTTGAGACAGATAAATTATTGATTATGCATGAATTCCATGTTAATTGGATTGAGTAACAATTATTGATTGTTATATAAGGATATAAACATATTAGAACTGCAATGTGGCTTGTTTAGAATCGATTCGTGAAGGAATTTTTGTATTTGGGTTTAGTTCTACCGAAGCAAAAGCTATTTTGGTTCTGGCCAAGAAACGGCGTAGCTGCGCCCTTTTTGTACTAGGGTGCAGCGCAGTTGCGCCAGGCACCTGTTTTAGTTTTCTGTTTCTGTTAGTTTCGGTATAATGCTAACTTGTTGGTATTCATTAGACAAGCATGATAACAGGTTTAGCATGTGTTGTAGTGTACCTAGACCTAGCATTAACATATTTGACTATGTTAGTATACATTATTAATGGAAAACTCATAGTTTGAAAATGGACTTATAATTTTGAAGTGAACTTTGACATATAGGTATCATGTTTATATTATGACCATATGAGCATGTGTATGTGGGTAGGTTATGAATAAAATACATTCTAAAATCGGTTTGCATGTGTTAAGTCATGTTAGCCTAGTTCAAGATGACTTTTAAAGAGAAACTTGAAAGTTTTGAAGAACTAATGTTCATGAGCATGTTAAGGAATACATTCTGATATTTTGTTATGTATGCTAGTACTTCTAACATCACTAAAATGTCCTATATGTACACACAACTTGTTAGATACACTGCAAGTTAATCAAGTATGAGTTTGATTAAGTTTTCAAGCAAATAACGTTGCTAGCTATGCGTATATGATGAAGTTCTTAGTGAGCATGCATACTAAACTGATTTCATGACTTTCTTATGTGTGTACGTGGTAAGCACGGTAGTCCTTGTGATGTATGACCTCAATCGGCTTATTTCCTTAGAAATATCAAACTAAGACTATGATGTGTAAAATGAACTTATAATGGTCATGCAAGTATGTAAAGTCCTCTAGCATGTATGCATGATAAGTGATAGTGACTTAGCATGTTAAAGGTTTGGACAGAAGCAGCAGTGCACAAGCCCTACCCTGGTCTGGCCAGGGGACAGCGTAGCTGCACCGTCCCTAGGCTTAACCAGGGCGCAGCTGCGCCTGCTGGAATTTAAGTTGGACAATTCTGCTTAGTTCCGATGTTGACAGTTTATTCATAATACTACTTTAAAGCTGCTAAACAAGTCTAATTGTTATTGATATATGATAATGACATACTATGAAGATGTTTAACTTGAGAAAGGGAATTCCATGAATAATAATGACATAATTGGTTAAGTATTATAATGCTACATGTGGTCTAACTGTGTAGCAAGGTTAAGACCTAACTTATATGTTGATTGTATATACGAGATGATGTGTGTAACTAAAGGATATAATTATACACATAACTATGTTACTTGATTTCACAATGTCTTATATACTGATTTCGTGATACATGTGTACAAGTACGTAGTGACGTACGTATATAGTTATATGACTAAAGTAGAATCATATGTGTACATTTAACTTACATATCGAGCTTGTGTATCGAATATACTTAGCTAATGAATATCCTATACATTTAAATATATTACGATAGGAATTCGAAGTATTGATAAGCTAAAGGTTGATAATCTACGCTTAAGGAAAGTATCCTAAACCCTTGCATTTACTTTGTTCAACGGATATTGTAAAGAAGTTCTCGAACCCTACTCCTTATTGAGTATTGCTTAGACTTGTACTATTTTTTGTCGTACGAGTAAACCATTGAAAT
This sequence comes from Panax stipuleanatus, assembly GCA_020205555.1. Classification (NCBI taxonomy): domain Eukaryota; kingdom Viridiplantae; phylum Streptophyta; class Magnoliopsida; order Apiales; family Araliaceae; genus Panax; species Panax stipuleanatus. Next base: position 99,621,458 of record CM035118.1, on the reverse strand, counting down.
TACGATTCATGTCTTATGACTCATTGCTTCATAGCTAAGATAAAGTTGATTATATTCTTCGAACTTTAATATCGAGTATTGAACTTATATTTGTTCTTATATACATTGAAAGAGCGGTCTATGCCATTTGATTCGGCTAGACCTATATCATGATTAGAAAACTATCCAAACCAATTGATTGGTGCGAAAATCTTGTATTGACTGAGATGAACAACCTTCTTTGAAGGGAAATTATAATTGTCGGGAGACCGACGTGCGCACTTAAGTATGTTTGAACGATATGCAAAACGTAAGGTACTTTAAGTTGATCACCTATTGTACTTGTTTTAATGGATTATCAGCATATTACGGTTAATTCTAGTAGAAGTTCATAGTCCTTAGTGACTGCTCAGTATTCATTATTCTTGAACTGTGAAATGGTTAAACCTTGAATCTTATTGATATCTTCAGTCTTTAGCGACTATTGTTCAAACTATTGATACTTTTTGTTATCCTTGAACTATCATTTATTGTCATACCCTTGAGAATTGAAAACTATATTGTCCCTTATTGCCATATTACTTGTTAAGCAAACTTGTTGCTCATTCTTGCTTTTCCCTATAAACATTTCAGTTAAGACAGAGCAAGGCGGACCCTCAGGCACTGACAAGGGCAAGGGCAAGGCTACAGAGTAGCTTGTTATTTATGTAGAACCTTTATGTTGATGTAATAAGATTTTATTATATTAGTTAAGTTTAAGTTATGTTTAAACTATGTGTAAGATGTTTAAGTTACGAAACCTTGGGACATGAATGGTTATATTAAATAAATGTAATCTATTTGTATGTTACGTGTTATTCCGCTGTACGATACGACATTTAAACGTATCATTATATTAGATTGTAGAACGTGATGAACTGAATTCGAGACGATATGGCGGTCCGAATTTGGGGGCGTCACAAGTTGGTATCAGAGCTATAGTTATAAACCTTAGGAGTGAGTGTCCTTAGATTATAACTTAGGATAACTTAGAAGATAGAAGAAGATAAAACTCGTGTAGAGTTTTCCTAGAGAGAGACTTAGTGTGTTATAAAATATAACTTCATTCTATACAATGAACTTATGTTTTACTTAACATTCTAATGGAGTTGCTGTTTGTTTGTCTTGTGTTTGTGATTGTAGGATGACAGACATGGGAGTACCTAGTAGAGTGGCAGAGGAGGAGCCCCGAGATATACATGTTATGTACGAGGCACCTCTAAAGGCTGTGCCTTTATAGGCAGTTGCACCGTCCGAGTTTGATGACGAGGACGAGATTGAGGTAGAGTCCGACCTAGAGGAAGAGCCTATGGAGGATGAGCCCGTGGAGGACTTTGATGTGGCTACTATCGAAGAGGAAATGCTAGGAGATTATGAGAAGAGGATCCTAGAGCTAGACTGCAGAGTTCAGGAGCTGGAAGCTGAAGCTCAAGAGAGGGAGTCTGAATTCCAAAAGATGAGGGATGAGGACCATCAGAGGAAGCTAGCGATCCAGGAGTTAGAGGTAGAGATTGCTTATCGTAGAGAGGCATGGATCCAAATGGGAACCTTCTTCCACAGGTCAGTATATCAGAATTTGGATCTGGCAGGAAAGCTGGAAGAGGTAGAGCAGAGGGAATTGAGCGAGAAGACTGAGAAAGAGGCACTCCGTACTCAGCTAGAGTTAGAAGTGATAGATAGGATCCACTTCGAGGAGAAGTGGGAAGTAACTAATGAGAGAGCAGACGATTTAGAATATGAGGTCAGATGCAAGAAGAGGAAGGTAAACAAGATGGGTTACGTGTTCCACTCAGTTATTGAGAGGGTGATCGATGGTGTATACCACTACCCGACAGAGCACGGACAGAGCCGGCATACTATGAGTAGAGAGTTGATGGCGTACATAGAACAGATAAAGTACAAGAGCGTTGTGGAGCTCAGGATGTTGGGATGAGATCCCTTAGTCAGTCTAGTAGTAGTATTTACTTTATGTGATGTATATACTGTGTTGTAATCCCAATCTTTTGTGTAAGATACGGGATAGTTGTAAACCCCGAGTAGTCTTTTGTTAGAGGGGTAGTATGTTAGCGTTTTTCCCGTCTTTTGTGATATTAGGGGATATATGTTGACATTTATAGAAGTATACTAGGGATAATCATGTGATGTAAAGATTTGGCATATGAATATAAATGACCTTATTTCAGAAACGTGTTATAAATTCTATTCTTTTTAGCATTAATAAAATACTTAAGTAATATAATTGAATAATAAAAGTGGAAATTTTATGATGCAGAAAATGCCGCCCAGACGTAGATTAACTGCACTTGAGGAATCAGTAAATAATGAGAGGAAACAAGTAGACCCGATCCAAAAGTTAGTGTATTTGTTAGGAGAGGCTCTTTGGGGAAGGAACAACGAACCCAGTCTCCCCAATCCTCAAGCAGCCCCAGTCACAAATTTCAAAGATTTAGGAGCGTAGAACCTCCAGAGTTTGAAGGTACTACCGATCCGATCATAGCTCAGACATGGGTTAAGGATATTGAGAAGGCCTTCACTATCGCTCGTGTGGGTGAAGATCAAAAGACTGTATTCATAACGTATATGTTGAGGGGCGAAGCCAAATACTGGTGGGAGGCTAATCAACAAAGAGCAGGAGAAGGGATAATAGCATGGGAGAGATTCAAGACGCTGTTTTTCTAGAACTACTTCCCGAAAAGCATGAAGAATAGAATGGAGGTTAAGTTCTTAGAACTGAAGCAAGGTGAAATGACGGTGGCGCAGTACGCGGCTAAGTTCAATGAACTAGCATGATTTGCAGAACACCAAGTAGGAGACGAAGAGAGGAAGGCGAGACGTTTTGAGCAAGGACTGAAGCCTTGGTTGTTTAATAAGGTGTCAGTTCTTCAAATTAATTCTTTTGCGACATTGCTGGAGAAGGCGATCATTGCGAAAGGTGGCAGTGAGGCCTTAAGTTTATATAACAAGGAAAAGAAGGGTAAGAACATGGGAGGAGAAAACCATGGAGGAGGAAGCAGCAGTGGAGGAAGTACTTTAGGAAAAAAGGAAGTGGGAGAATAACAACAACAAAAAAAATAATTAGTTGGGAAATTTTAGTAGTGGTTTCAAGAAGAGGGCAGAAGGATGCCCGAAGCGTGGGAAGAATCACTAGGGTGAGTGCTGGAAGGGGCGCAGTATTTGCTACAACTGCAGTAAGGAGGGACACATTTCCCGCAACTGCCCGAAGCCAAAGAAGATCCAAGGGTGTTTTGCTTGCGGCTCAACTGAGCACCGGATCAAAGATTGCCCGAAGTAGGGAAATAGCAGAGGAAGTGGCCAACAAGGGGGAGGAAGCAAATTAATAATTGGCGAACCGACACAATCCAACTGCCCAACCGCTAGGACCTTTAACATGACCGTCCAAAACGCAGTAGCTATGAAGAACGTGGTGTCAGGTATTATCCCAATCAATGATATTAATGCATATGTATTATTTGATTCGGGTGCCACCTGTTCTTTTGTATCTGAAGAATTTGCGAGTCGACTTAATTCACCCCAAGAACAATTAGGAAATCCTTTAGACATAGAAGTTGCGAAAAAGTAAGTAATCCCTATAGAATACGTTTACCAAAATTATTGCGCAAACATTAGAGATCATGAACTGAGCGTAGACTTGATTCCAATTAGATTGGGAGAATTTTACGTAATACTGGGAATGGATTGGTTGTATAACCATGTTGCGATAATTGAATGTCAGAATAAAAGTGTGAACCTTTAGACTTCGAATAAGTCTAAGGTAGTGTTTTATGGTAGCTCATCGCTTAAACAATCATGTTGTCTTACGACGATGCAGGCCAAGAAATTGTTAAGGAAAGGATGTGTAGGTTACTTAGCTTACATTGTAGATACTCGAAAAAATGGAGTAGAAATTAAGGATATATCTGTAGTGAGAGAATTCCAAGATGTATTTTCAGATGATTTGCCTGGCTTTCCGCCAGACAGAGAAATCAAATTCGTAATAAACTTGGCACCGGGAACAGAACCAATTTCGAAAGCTCCATATCGTATGGCGCCAATAAAAATGAAGGAATTGATGATACAACTGCAAGAGTTACTAGATAAAGGTTACGTACAGCCGCGTGTGTCTCCTTGGGGAGCACCAGTGTTGTTTGTTAAAAAGAAGGACGGATCGATGAGGCTCTATATCGATTATCAAGAATTGAATAGTGTAACAATCAAGAATAGATATCCACTACCAAGGATAGACGACCTTTTTGATCAACTTATAGGAGCAAAGTGTTTCTCAAAGATAGACCTACGGACAGGTTATCACCAACTGAAGGTACGAGAGGAAAACATACCAAAGACTGCGTTTAGAACCTGTTATGGACACTACGAGTTTTTGGTAATGTCATTCGGATTAACTAATGCTCCGACAGCATTCATGGACTTGATGAACCGAGTTTTCAAGCCCTACTTGGACAAGTTTGTGGTAGTTTTCATCGACGACATCTTGATCTACTCGAAGACTGAAGAAGAGCACGTTGAACATCTAAAAATAGTTTTGGAGGCGCTAAGAAAGGAGAAGATGTATGCGAAATTTTCTAAGTGTGATTTTTGGATGGAGAAGGTTCAATTCTTAGGACACGTGGTGGATAAGAATGGAATCTCAGTAGACCCTACAAAGGTAGAAGCAGTGAGTAATTGGGAGCAGCCGAAAACACCAACAGAGATAAGGAGTTTCTTATGGTTAGTTGGGTACTATCGAAGATTCATCCAAGATTTTTCTAAGATAGCAACCCCGTTGACCAATCTGACGAGGAAGACGGTAAAGTGTGTATGGATGGACAAATGCGAAAAGAGTTTTCAGGAGTTGAAAAATAGAGTAAGCGAGGCGCCTGTGTTGTCACTACCTGACGATACGGGAGATTTTGTGGTGTATAGTGATGCATCGCACAAGGGATTTGGCTATGTGCTTATGCAACATGGCAAGGTCATTGCGTATGCATCAGACAATTAAAGGACTACAAAAAATGATACGCTACTCACAACTTAAAGTTAGCGGCAGTAGTTTTTACGTTGAAGATATGGAGGCATTATTTGTACTGAGAGAAATGTGAGATATACACAGACCACAAAAGTCTGAAATATATCTTCACACAAAAGGAGTTGAATATACGTCAGAGAAGTGGGTTTGAATTGATCAAGGATTAGGACTGTGATATTCTTTATCACCCAGGAAAGGCAAATGTGGTTGCCGACGCTCTGAGCAGAAAAGGAAGGGAGAAATTGTTTCAATTGACGACTCAAGAGGAGCTGATAAGAGAGATGGAGAAATTAGAGATAGAGGTGAAGGGACCGAAAGGTCTGAAGAAAAGTTATTCGTAATGGAAGCTCGTCCAACCTTGTTGGATAGAGTAAAGGAATCACAAGAGAAAGATGAGGAGTGCGAGAAAATCAGGAAGAGGATAGCATAAAATGATGAACAAAGATTCAGAATAAATAAAGAAGGTATCTTGAGATTCGAAGGGAGAGTGTGGGTGGCAGCGGTAATCGAATTGAGGGAAGAAATTTTGTATGAAGCACACAATACGACGTATTCTGTTTATCCAGAAGGCACAAAGATGTATCGAGATTTGAGGCAACATTTTTGGTGGCCCAATCTAAAACGGGAAGTCATAGAATGCGTTAGTAGATGTCTTACTTGCCAACTCGTCAAAGTAGAGCACCAGAGGCCAAGTGATTTACTACAACCGTTGGAAATACCAGAGTGGAAATGGGAGCACATCACGATGGATTTCGTGGTGGGACTTCCAGTCACGCAGAAAGGATATGATGCCATTTGGGATATCGTGGATCAACTAACGAAGACCACACATTTTCTACCGATCAAAATTTGATATAGTTTGACTCAATTAGTAAATCTATATGCAAAGGAGATCGTTTCACGACATGCAGTTCCGGTGTCAATTGTCTCTGATCGAGATCCGCGCTTCACGTCAAACTTCTAGAAAAGCTTTAAGAGAAAATGGGAACGCAAATGAGGTTAAGTACCGCTTATCATCCTCAGACAGACGGACAGAGTGAGCGAACAATATAAATGTTGGAGGACATGCTTAGGACTTGCGTGATGGATTTTAAGGGAAATTGGGACGACAACCTACCCTTAGTAGAATTTGCATTTAATAATAGTTACCATGTGAGTATCGGCATGCCACCGTACGAAGCTCTTTACTGGAGAAAATGCAGGACGCCATTATATTTGAACGAAGTCGAAGAACGACGAATTCTAGGACCAGAGTGAGTACAACAAACCGCAGACGTGGTGACAGTGATAAGAGCCAGACTGGTAGCAGCTCAAGATCGCCAGAAAAAGTACGCAGACCTACAAAGGCAGGACTGAAACTTTAAAGTCGGTAGTTTCGTTTTCTTGAAAGTATCTCCCTGGAAAGGAATGATACGATTCGGCAAGAAGGGAAAGTTGAGTCCGAGATTCATAAAACTATTCAAGATTTTGAAGCGAGTAGGCAAATTGGCATACAAAGTTGCATTACCACCTGAGTTGGAGCACATCCACAACGTGTTTCATATCTCCGTGTTGCGTCCGTACAAGGCCGACTACAAGCACGTGATTTCTTATGAGCCCATTCAAGTAGGGAAGAACCTGGAGTATGAAGAAATTCCTATCCAAATATTAGATAGGAAAGAGCAAACATTAAGAAATAAAGTTATATCTTCTGTGAAAGTACATTGGCGTAACCACAATGTCGAGGAGGCCACGTGGAAATTAGAAGATAGGATGATGAGGGACTATTCCCATCTTTTTGTGTAACCTTGTAACAATTTCAAGGACGGAATTTTTATAAGGGGGGGAGGATGTAATTCCCGAGAATTTTTGAATATTATTAATGAATAAATTAATAAAAGTCGAATATTTATTTAGATATAAATATTTATATGTTGAATAAAATGTGGAGTTTATGATAAGCTTGAAGAACGCCTTGTGTGGCGCAATAATGAGAATTATGATGATTTCATTAATTAAAAGATGAATGGATAAGTAAATTATTAATTAATATTATATTATTAATTAATTGTTATTATGAGTAAATGATTGATAAATATAATACGATATATATATTTACTCGATTAATTGTTGTGTGCGAAGCAGGTGATTGTTAATCGTATAATAATGTTAATAATTGTTGTTATGAATAATAACCGGTTAAGAGAGTAAAATGAATAATTAATATAAAGATTACTCAATTAATTGCTAAGTGTCATATTATGTAATAGAGGATTGTATATTAAAATACCTACATCTAGTGTATGAAGAGATGTGACACTAACATGTGATTTCATATAATATATAATAACTATAAATTAAGATTGATTAAATGGTGTGAGTTACATAATAATAATGCTTATGTGACATTAAGTGATGTGTGAGAACATTAAAATGTACCATAAATGAATATTATAATAAGCTATTTAAACAATGGTTATTTAATAATAATTTCAATAAATTAATATAATTGAAATAATATAGTTGGGATAATGTAGTGTGACCATGCCCAATTGAATTATATTCGGTATTAACGAAATGTACATGGATTATATGTTGATATATATATATATATATATATATATATATATATATGTACCCCAACTTGCTACATTGTAATATTGTCTCCTCATTAGAAATACATTGCGACTCTAAATGAATTTATAACCTAAGTATGTTATCTATGTATGTATATAAACCTATAGTGTATAATATTATTTCACTTCTCATTTCAATTTCTGAGTTCCAATTGGCTTGTCCCAAATTAAGTGTCTCCCTCCCTCCTCACGTGAATGGCTACAAGGCTAAGCCTACTATTGCTTCTCAAACTCAGCAACCTTAGCTAGCAATGATCAATGGGGGAGTGGCTCCAATAGTAGAGTTCACCAACTAACCAACAACTCCTCCTTAACCATCGTGCAATCATGCCTTCCATTGGATTGATTTGGAAGACAATAGCATTGTCTGTGTATTTATTTTCATATAAATATAGCTTATGTGACATCCCGGATTTTTAATAATTTATAAATGAGAATTTAATAAATAAAATTCTTATTATCTAATGTTTTGAGTTTGAGTATGTGTATACATGTCATATATTGTGAAATATGTGAATTGATATGAAAAGAATTTTAAATATTAATTTTAATATTTATTGAATTAAAATAAATATTTTAATTAAATTATTTATTGAGTTAAATAAATAATTTTGTGATTAATATGGAGTAATGTAATTAAGTGTATTATATTAATTAAATGATTATTTAATATTTAATTTAATTAATATGTAATGATTTTATGTTATAGTTCTAATTTAATTGGGATAATTAAATTAGATGAAGTTACCGACCCAAAACCTCCCATTTTATCGATCTCGACATACCCATATGCTATTAGACTAACTTTTTACCTTACTAACACATATATATTGTTATATAACAGTCAATCACCCAAACGATTCCCAATTTGATGAACTCCAACTTATTTCACGAATTCGATGCTTTACAGAAATTACAGAGCAACAATGGAAATGAAAGTCAAGAAAGCTATATAGTGGTTCCATCACGTATGTATGTTCATATAACAACAATATAAAGGTTCTACAAACCAATCATGAACCAATTTGGCATAATCAAAAATTAAAACTTTTGACAGAAAACAAAAATGACTAACAAGGAAACTGTATTATACCTTCTGTTAGATTCTGAACTTGCTGCTACTCAAGAACACTGATAAATATATATATAACTCTTAACTTACTTAGCCAAAATTCTCAGCAAATGAATTAGGAAGAGGATGGGTTATATTTATAGAAGAATTTCATAACCAGGCAATGCAATTACATCCAAAATCAAACTAACAGATTATAGGAATGTTTGCTAGATAAGAGGGAGTTGGTAATTAGTTGGTGATCTCCACTATTCCACCCACTCCCTTCATGATCATGATGGCTAGAATGCTGAGTTTGAGAAGGTAGGAGTAGGCTAGCTTCATAAGTGTTTTACGTGTACAAGGTTTGTGTCTTATTAATATGGGACAAGGCCATATATTCAGCATTTTATTAGTACACAACACTTAAATTATTACACACACATAACATACTTCCTACTCTTATGTTATATTTTATATACTTATTGTCCCTACATAGGTTATAACTTAATGTCACAATATAAATTTGCATAAGGAATACTTCAATATAGTGAAGGTGACTTGTACGCATATAATCCATGTACCTTCTGTTAATACCGGATATAATTTAATCAGATGTTAACACATTACACTGTCTCCTTTATTAAAACTAATTGTTTACAATATGTTCATGATATATTATACAATGTATACCCACATATTTATTGTCACACAAGTTATTAATCAAGTAGCTCACATGGTTTAATAAGCCTTACCATATAATAGTGTCATATTACACTTCAAATAATACATAGTCAGCTAATATATGCTACACATTTAATTCGCATGCTTGCACATATAATTTCTCATCTTATAAATTGAATATTAATTAATAATATACACATATCCTACATCAATCAATATAATTGTTAACCTCCATCACAATTTAATTAACCCTTATATGATTAATTATCACTTTGATATAAATCTTATTATATTTATAAACACGTTGCTCATTATTATTATGTTTCTTGCAATAATAATAATCACATATTATTAATCAATCCTCATTAGTATTTTATAACAGTTAATTAATATTCTTCGATTAACAATTAATATAGATTAATTGTTCACTTAAATTAATATAATCATTCTTATATTACGTCACTGTGCCACACAAGGCAATCAACGAGTTTATCACAAACTCCACCAATTTCTCAATTATTATAATTATTCAATTATATATAATTGAATTAATTCATCTCATAACACAAAATCATTTATATTCAAATAAATTCTCATTTTCATTAATATATTTATTTAATAATATATGGAAATTCTCGGGTATTACATCCTCCCCCCCTTATAAAAATTTCGTCCCAGAATTGCTACAAGGTTACACAAATAGATGGGGATAGTCCCTCATCATCCTATCTTCTAACTCCCATGTTGCCTCCTCGACATCGTGGTTACGCCAAAGTACTTTTACAGATGAAATAACTTTATTTCTCAAAGTTTGTTCTTTCCTATCTAATATCTGGACAGGAATTTCTTCATACGCCAAGTTCTTCTCCACTTGAATGGGCTCGTAAGAAATCACGTGCTTGTAGTGGGCCTTGTATGGTCGCAACACGAAAATGTGGAACACGTTGTGGATATGCTCCAACTCGGGTGGTAACGCAACTTTGTATGCCACTTCGCCCAATCGCTTCAGTATCTCGAACGGTCCTATGAATCTTGGACTCAATTTTCCTTTCTTGCCGAAACGTATTTTTCCCTTCCATGGAGATACCTTCAAGAATACGAAACTGCCGACTTTGAAGTCTTGGTCCTGCCGATGCAAATCTGCGTATCTCTTCTGGCGATCTTGAGCTGCTACAAGTCTGGCTCTTATCACTGTCACCACGTCTGCGGTTTGTTGAACTAACTCTGGTCCGAGTATTCGTCGTTCTTCGACTTCGTCCCAACATAACGGCATTCTGCACTTTCTCCCGTAAAGAGCTTCATACGGTGGCATGCCGATACTTGCATGGTAGCTATTATTATATGCGAATTCTACTAAGGGTAGGTGGTCGTCCCAATTTCCCTTAAAATCCATCACGCAAGTCCTAAGCATGTCTTCTAGCGTTTGTATTGTTCGCTCACTTTGTCCGTCTGTTTGAGGATGATAAGCTGTACTCAACCTCAACTGCGTTCCCATTCTTTTTTGCAAACTCTTCCAAAAATTGGACGTGAAGCGCGGATTTCGATCAGAGACAATTGACACCGGCACTCCATGTCGTGAAACAATTTCTTTTACATATAGGCTTGCTAATTGGTTCAAACTGTAGCGGATCTTGATTGGTAGAAAGTGTGCGATCTTCGTTAGTCGATCCACGATAACCCAAATAGCATCATAACCTTTCTGTGTAACTGGAAGTCCTACCACGAAGTCCATGGTAATATGCTCCCATTTCCACTCTGGTATTTCTAACGGTTGTAGTAAACCACTCGGCCGTTGATGCTCTGCTTTAACGCGTTGGCAAGTCAAGCATCTACTGACGCACTCTGCGACTTCCCGTTTCAAATTGGGCCACCAAAAATGTTGCCTTAGATCTTGGTACATCTTTGTGCCTCCCGGATGAACGGAATATGTCGTATTGTGTGCCTCGTGCAAAATCTCTTCCCTCAACTCGGTTACCGCTGGTACCCACACTCTCCCTTCAAATCTCAAAATACCGTCTTTATCCATTCGAAATTTTTCTTCCTCATTTTCTGTGATCCTCTTTCGGATTTTCTCACACTCTTCATCCTTTTCCTGAGCTTCCTTTACTCTATCCAACAACGTCGGACAAGCTTCCATTACAATTAACTTCTCACCAGACTTTTCTGGTCCTTTCACTTCTATCTCCAATTTCTCCATCTCTCTTATCAACTCTTCCTGAGTCGTCAAATTAAACAACTTCTCCCTTCCTTTCCTGCTCAGAGCGTCGGCAACCACATTTGCCTTTCCCGGGTGATAAAGAATATTGCAGTCATAGTCTTTGATTAATTCTAACCACCTTCTCTGCCGCATGTTTAACTCCTTCTGTGTGAAGATATATTTCAAACTTTTGTGGTCCGTGTATATCTCACATTTTTCTCCATATAGATAATGTCTCCATATCTTTAACGCAAAAACTACTGCCGCTAACTCTAAGTCGTGAGTAGGGTATCGTTTTTCGTAATCCTTCAATTGTCGTGACGCATATGCAATAACCTTGCCATGTTGCATAAGCACATAGCCAAGCCCCTTGTGCGATGCATCACTATACACCACAAAATTTCCCGCATCATCTGGTAATGATAACACAGGTGCTTCGCTTAATCTCCTTTTCAGTTCTTGAAAACTTTCTTCGCATTTGTCGGTCCATACAAATTTCACCGTCTTTCTAGTCAAATTGGTCAACGGGGTTGCTATCTTAGAAAAATCTTGGATGAATCTTCGATAGTACCCAGCTAACCCTAGAAAGCTTCTCACCTCTGTCGGTGTTCTCGGTTGTTCCCAATTACTTACTGCTTCGACCTTTGCAGGGTCTACTGAGATTCCATTCTTATCCACCACGTGGCCTAAGAATTGAACCTTCTCTATCCAAAATTCGCACTTAGAAAATTTTGCATACATCTTCTCCTTCCTTAGTGCCTCCAGAACAATCTTCAGATGTTCGGCGTGTTCTTCCTCTGTCTTTGAGTAGATCAAAATGTCGTCGATAAAAACCACTACAAATTTATCCAAGTATGGCTTGAAAACTCGGTTCATCAAGTCCATAAATGCTGCCGGAGCATTAGTCAATCCGAATGACATTACCAAAAACTCGTAGTGTCCATAACGGGTTCGAAACGCAGTCTTTGGTATGTTCTCATCCCTCACTTTCAGTTGATGATATCCTGTTCGTAGGTCGATCTTTGAGAAACATTTTGCTCCCTTTAGTTGATCAAATAAGTCATCTATCCTCGGTAGCGGATACCGGTTCTTGATCGTTACTCTGTTCAATTCTCGATAATCGATACAGAGCCTCATCGATCCGTCCTTCTTCTTAACGAATAGTACTGGTGCTCCCCAAGGAGAAACACTCGGTCGAATGTAACCCTTATCCAATAATTCTTGTAATTGTATCATCAATTCCTTCATTTCTACTGGCGCCATACGATATGGAGCTTTTGAAATCGGTGCCGTTCCCGGTGCTAAGTCTATTACGAATTCGATTTCTCTGTCTGGCGGAAGACCAGGCAGATCGTCCAAAAACACATCTTGGAATTCATTAACTACATATATATCCTTAATTTCTACTCCCTTTTTTCGAGTATCAACGATGTAAGCTAAATATCCTACACATCCTTTCCTTAACAATTTCTTAGCCTGCATCATCGTAACGCAACACGATTGCTTAAGCGATGAGCTACCATAAAACACTACCTTAGACTTACTCGGAGTCTGAAGGTTCACACATTTGTTCTGACAGTCAATTATCGCAGCATGGTTATACAACCAATCCATTCCCAGTATTACGTCAAATTCTCCCAGTCTAATAGGAATCAAGTCTACGCTCAGTTCATGTTTACTAATACTTGCGCGACAATTTTGATAAACGTATTCTACAGGGATCACTTCCTTATTAGCAACTTCTATGATCAAAGGATTTTCTAAAAGTTCTCGGGGTGTACTAAGTCTACTAGCAAATTCTTCAGATACAAAAGAACAGGTGGCACCCGAATCAAATAATACATAAGCATTTATATCATTGATTGGGATTATACCTGACACCACATCCTTCGCAGTCACTGCGTCTTGGACGGTCATGTTAAAGGTTCTGGCGGTTGGGCGGTTAGATTGTGCCGGTCCACCGATCATCAGCTTGTTGCCTCCTTGCTGATTACTACCCCCGCGACTTCCCTTCTTTGGGCAGTCCTTAATTCGGTGCTCCGTCGAGCCACACGCAAAGCATCCTTGTATCTTTTTCGGTTTCAAACAGTTGGGCGAGATGTGCCCTTCCTGTCCGCAGTTGTAGCAAGTGCCACGTCCCTTCCAGCACTCGCCCTGGTGATTCTTCCCACACTTCGGGCATCCTTCAGCCCTCTTCTTGAAACCTCCACGAAAATTCCCTGATTGAATATTATTGTTGTTTTTGTTGTTGTTGTTGTTCTCCCACTTTCTCTTTCCCAAGTTGCTTCCTCCGCTACTGCTTCCTCCCGTACGATTCTCTCCTCTAGTATTCTTTCCTTTCTTTTCTTTGTTATACAGACTTAAGGCCTCACTGCCGCCTTCCGCAATGATTGCCTTCTCCAGTAATGTTGCAAAGGAATCAATTTGAAGAACTGATACCTTATTGAACAGCCATGGCTTCAACCCTTGTTCAAAGCGTCTAGCCTTCCTCTCTTCATCACCAACTTGGTGCTCCGCAAATCGCGCTAGTTCGTTAAACCTAGCCGCGTATTGCGCCACCGTCATCTCACCTTGTTTTAACTCTAGGAATTTCACCTCCATCCTATTCTTCATACTCTTCGAAAAGTAATTCTCGAAGAACAGTGTCTTAAACTTATCCCAAGCTATTATCCCTTCTCCAGCTCTTTGTTGTTTAGCCTCCCACCAGTAGTTCGCTTCTCCCCTCATCATGTACGTGGCAAACACCGTCTTCTGATCTTCGCCTATGCTAGCTATAGTGAAAGCTTTTTCGATCTCTTTGATCCACGTTTGTGCGACAATTGGGTCGGTAGTTCCCTCGAACTCCGGGGGTCCTACACTCTTAAAGTCTTTAAAGGTTGTTACTGGCACAGTTTGAGGGTTCGGGCGAACGGGTTCATTGTTCCTTCCCCTTAAGGCTTCTCCTAACAAGTCTACCAGTTTCTGGATCGGGTCTACTTGTTCTCTCTCATTGTTAACGGATTCTTCGGGTGTAGTCAATCTACGTCTGGGCGGCATTATCTGCATCACAATTTTTCATTTTTATTATTATTCAAGTATATCACTTAAGTATTTCTTTTAATACTAAAAGAATAAATTTATAACACGTTTCTAAAATCAACTCCATTTATATTCATATGCCATTTCATTTCATTACATGATTTTCCTAGCATACTGCTATAAATGTTATCACATATATCCCCTGATATCACAAAAGACGGGGAATATACCAACCTACTGCCATACTACCCCTCTAACAAAAGCTAACTCGGGGTTTACATCATCATCCCACATCTTACACAAAAGATCGGGATTACAACATAGTATATACAATACATAAAGACACAACTAGTACTACCACTAGACTGACTAAGGAAATCTCATCCCATCATCCCGCGCTCCACTGCGCTCTTGTACTCCAACTGTGCTATATACGCAACCAGCTCTCGGCTCAAGGTATGTAGATTCTGTCCCTGTTCTGCCGGGTAGTGGTACACACCATCAATCACCCTTTCAAAAGCTGAACGGAACACATACCCCATCTTGTTCATCTTTCTCTTCTTGCACCTGACCTCGTCCTCAAGGTCGTCAGCTCTCTCATTGGACGTTTCCCACTTCTCCTCGAAGTGTAACCTATCCATCACCTCCAACTCTAGCTGAGTATGGAGTGCCTCTTTCTCAGTTTTCTCACTCAGCTCCCTCTGCTCAACCTCTTCTAGCTTCTCTGCCAAATCTACATTCCTAGCCACTGACCTGTGAAATAGAGTCCCCACCTGGATCCCTGCCTCCCTACGGTAGGCAATCTCCACCTCTAACTCTTGCATAGCCAGCTTCCTCTGGTGGTCCTCGTCCCTCAGCTTCTGGAACTCAGACTCTCTCTCGTGGGCCTCTGCCTCCAGCTCCTGGACTCTGCAGTCTAACTCTAGAATACGCTCCTCGTACTCGCCTAACATCTGTTCCTCTATAGTAGCCTCATCAGAGTCCTCTACTGGCTCATCCTCCATCGGCTCCTCCTCTGGATCAGACTCTATCTCAATCTCGTCCTCGTCGTCGGACTCGAACGGTGCAACAGCCTGCACTGGTGTAGCCTCTAGAGGTGCCTCGTACACTACATGTATATCCCTGGGCTCCTCCTTGGCCACTCTACTAGGTACTCCTGTGTCTGTCATCCTACACTCACAAACACAAGACAAACAAACAGCAACTCCATTAGAATGTTAAATAAAACATAAGTTCATTGTATAGAATGAAGTTACATTTCATAACAGACTAAGCCTCTCAAGGAAAACTCTACATGAGTTTTATCTCCTTCCTAACTTCTAAGTTCGCCTAAGTTATAGTCTAAGGACACTCGTTCCTAAGGTTTATAACTATCGCTTTGATACCAACCTGTGACGCCCCCAAATTCCAGGACCGCCACTTGGTCTCTCGAATTCGGTTCATCACGTGCTCATGGTAATACATCGCAATAATGATAACTAAATATCACACAACCACAGCGGAAAATCTATTCTAGAATAATTTACAATGATTTATTATAATTATTCCCCCAAGTCTCGCAACCTACAGTACTTAATAGATTACATAGCAATATCAATTAACGACTTGTTATATAATCTAACTTAAGCTTAAACATAAACAAATCCAGTCTTACTACATCATCTTCACACAATATTAATATATTTGAAACATAATAGACATAAGCTAGTTAGTAGCCTTGCCCTTGCCCTTATCAATGCCCGAAGGTTCGCCATGCTCTGCCTTAACTGAAATGTTTTAGGGAAAGCAAGAATGAGCACAAATTGCCCAGCAAGTAATATACAATAAGGGTGAACAATAAGATTCTCAATTCTCGAAAGGGTATAGCAAGATTTGATAGCTCAAGAATATCAACAGTTCTCAATAACAGTCACTAAGGACAGGATATGATTCAATAATAAGTCAATTCAAGATTTCAAATAACTGAATACTG
Organism: Panax stipuleanatus; assembly: GCA_020205555.1. Lineage (NCBI taxonomy): Eukaryota > Viridiplantae > Streptophyta > Magnoliopsida > Apiales > Araliaceae > Panax > Panax stipuleanatus. The sequence goes on along the minus strand of CM035118.1, from coordinate 99,604,880 downwards.
AGCAGTCACTACGGACTATGAACTTCTACTAGAATTGACAGTAATAAACTGAAAATCCAACAAAAACAGGTACAACAGGTGATCAGCCTAAAGTACCATCGTTATGCATAATAATCAATCATACTCAAGTGTGCACGTCGGTTCTCCGACAATTTATATATTCCCTTCAAAGAAGGTTGTTCTTCTCAGTCAAATACAAGATCCCGCACCAATCAATTAGTTTGGGTCGCTTTTCAATAATATAAGTCTAGCCGAATCAAATGGCATAGACACTTTCACAATATTCAAGAACAATACTAAGTTCAACATGAATAATAGCTTTAATGAAATAAGAGTTCAAGTATGCTAATTCAATTCAACCGATTAAATAGGAAACTAGTTCGCAATACACAAGATAGGATACTTGCATAGTAAAAGAGTATAAGTTAGGAAACTTTCACAATCATAGCTTTCCTTGCATAAAGTAAATGCGTCGGTTAGGATACTTGCACTTTAAGAGAGTGTAAGTAAGAGAACTTGCCTTTAGCGTAGTTTATCCACGAAAAGCAATCAACACTTTCGAATTCCTATCGTAATACAGTTACGTATATATATGATATTCATTAGTCATATAATTTAACTTCACATTTTCTCTTTAAATATACGATCAACACATAAGGTAAGTTTTACCTAGCTACACAGTTATATAGAATATAATTTCTATCCTTAACGTTCCTTCTTTAGAGTTTAAACGCATTGTCATTTTATATAAGATCTCAACAATTAGCAAACATGCTTGCATATTATTAATATCACATAAGACCACAATCAATACTAAATATATTTTATTTTAGCAAGTTACGGCATCTCCTTAAGTTAACCGTAAAAATCGGGTTCAAGTAACATCATATAATATCACGTAGCATGTATTCATATTTAAAGGATACTTTACATGCTTGTATAACTTTTCCAAATCCAATCGTACATGGTATAGGTTCTTAAGTTAATACTTAAAGCCATTCAAGGACACGAACTCATATGGTCTAACATGGTCTCTTTTAAACACATAAGATATTCATATAACTTGTATTAGTCATGCTCATGAGTACTCGTATTGCATATATGTAGCTAGCATTGTTATTATCTTGAAAACATGCTTTGTTTATGCTAAACTTTAATCACGGCAACCAATCATGGTATATATATATGCATGACACATGAATGAGTCTAAGAGTACTATCACATGTGTCCATAAATATCAGAATTTAAATCTCCACGTATCGTGTTAATGCTCATGTGCAAGGCTTGTATTTCTATTAGTGAATCTTACTAATAGAGCCTAACATGTTCATGCTTCCTTACGAACTATATAAACACAAGTTAAGGCTTCATTCATATATTTCAAAGTTATCTAAACATGCTCATAACATCAAAATGACTATATAGCATTTACATGATCACATCCACCTTCAAACTTATATTTTTGTTAGGAATGAGCACTAGTTAGGTTCACATGTTCATATTTTATTACGGAACCAATATAGATAAGCTAACATGCACTTCATGTGTCTCTAGGTGGTACTAACGTGCTTGCAAGGTCAGTATGTAAACATGCTTTATAATGTTAACGTTCGTTTATGAAACTTTAAGTTTGTTTTCAAACTATATGTCGTTTGGTTAACCATGCATGCTAATATACTAAAACATGCTTACATTGCCTCATTAGGTTTATATATATGTATTAATCATGCTTCCATGCTTGTTTAAACAAAAATCAACCAATTAGTACATAACAGTTTTGTTGCAGAATGCAGAAAACTGAACACAGAGGCCGGCGCTGCGGCGCAGCAACAGCAGCATACTCTGGCGCTGCGGCGCGGGTGGGGCTGCGGTGCGGGCTGCGGCGCTGCGGCGCGGGCTGCGGCGCTGCGGCGTGGGGACAGTTCCTGCAGTTCAGACTGCAGCGAAACCGACCCAAAACCTCCCATTTTATCGATCTCGACATACCCATATGCTATTAGACTAACTTTTTACCTTACTAACACATATATATTGTTATATAACAGTCAATCACCCAAACGATTCCCAATTTGATGAACTCCAACTTATTTCACGAATTCGATGCTATACAGAAATTACAGAGCAACAATGGAAATGAAAGTCAAGAAAGCTATATAGTGGTTCCATCACGTATGTATGTTCATATAACAACAATATAAAGGTTCTACAAACCAATCATGAACCAATTTGGCATAATCAAAAATTAGAACTTTTGACAGAAAACGAAAATGACTAACAAGGAAACTGTATTATACCTTCTGTTAGATTCTGAACTTGCTGCTACTCAAGAACACTGATAAATATATATAACTCTTAACTTACTTAGCCAAAATTCTCAGCAAATGAATTAGGAAGAGGATGGGTTATATTTATAGAAGAATTTCATAACCAGGCAATGCAATTACATCCAAAATCAAACTAACAGATTATAGGAATGTTTGCTAGATAAGAGGGAGTTGGTAATTAGTTGGTGATCTCCACTATTCCACCCACTCCCTTCATGATCATGATGGCTAGAATGCTGAGTTTGAGAAGGTAGGAGTAGGCTAGCTTCATGAGTGTTTTACGTGTACAAGGTTTATGTCTTATTAATATGGGACAAGGCCATATACTCAGCATTTTATTAGTACACAACACTTAAATTATTACACACACATAACATACTTCCTACTCTTATGTTATATTATATATACTTATTGTCCCTACATAGGTTATAACTTAATGTCACAATATAAATTTGCATAAGGAATACTTCAATATAGTGAAGGTGACTTGTACGCATATAATCCATGTACCTTCTGTTAATACCGGATATAATTTAATCAGATGTTAACATATTACACTGTCTCCTTTATTAAAACTAATTGTTTACAATATGTTCATGATATATTATACAATGTATACCCACATATTTATTGTCACACAAGTTATTAATCAAGTAGCTCACATGGTTTAATAAGCCTTACCATATAATAGTGTCATATTACACTTCACATAATACATAGTCAGCTAATATATGCTACACATTTAATTCGTATGCTTGCACATATAATTTCTCATCTTATAAATTGAATATTAATTAATAATATACACATATCCTACATCAATCAATATAATTGTTAACCTCCATCATAATTTAATTAACCCTTATATGATTAATTATCACTTTGATATAAATCTTATTATATTTATAAACACGTTGCTCATTATTATTATGTTTCTTGCAATAATAATAATCACATATTATTAATCAATCCTCATTAGTATTTTATAACAGTTAATTAATATTCTTCGATTAACAATTAATATAGATTAATTGTTCGCTTAAATTAATATAATCATTCTTATATTACGTCACTGTGCCACACAAGGCAATCAACGAGTTTATCACAAACTCCACCAATTTCTCAATTATTATAATTATTCAATTATATATACTTGAATTAATTCATCTCATAACACAAAATCATTTATATTCAAATAAATTCTCATTTTCATTAATATATTTATTTAATAATATATGAAAATTCTCGGGTATTACAACTTCCCCTTGTTTAGCTTTCTACATCTTCTTGGTTTCTTCATAAATTAATATTTATGAGAACCATAGCCAACATCCAATACCCAAGTAGAACTTTAACTTACAGAAAGATTTATTTCAATCATGAACAAACATGTATCTGTAACTAAAACTTCACTAAGCTTCTTCTAGTTAGCCTCTTCAAGATGCTTCTCGCAGTTACTTTTTCAGTGTCCAGGCTTATTGCAGTGGAAGCAAACTTCTTTTTCTATCCGTATCAATTTTGTTCTTATTATCCTTTATTTTTGCCTTTTCTTATACCTTCTTTGAATTATTCTTCGTCTAGATTGGAAGAGCTCCTTAGATATTTAATATATAGCAGTCCTACTTTCCTCACTATTCAACTATATGAAGTGCAAGAGTATAGTAGAAGCATCCATAGTTTCATACTGACGTTGAAGCTGTTACTATGACGCCCCCAAATTCGGGTCCCTTCTAACCTCGCGATCCGGTTTGCCACGATACTACTATCGTCAAATTATTCTATCTTTTATTCATAACTTAAAGAACATAATTTTGTTTTATTACAATTTAGAATATAAATTCCTTCCATATCTAGGATCCGTATAATAACCCCAAACGTTTATAAGTTCCAATCTTGGTCATTTACCATTCCTGACTTTACTTCATATACGATATTATAAAAATGTGGAATAATTTATACTTGGCTATATCCTTTGAATAAAATCTTTTATTGATCTCATAACTTAAATCAATTACATAACCTTGAATCAAACTATATTATGATTCACTTTAGTTGAATTACTATATAAACGGTTACATCTCAACTCGATATCCTCTATGTATTAACTAATACATCTTTACAACGCGACAAGTATTAAACATCGTAAACAACTATCAAGTACAATTCCTAGAACCTAAACATGGTTCAAACAATAATCTAAATAGTAATCTTCGTTGCGATACTATTTAACTTTATCAATCAAGTAACACGTAATCTTTACCATGAGTCCTTAACCTGCAAAAATGGTTATTTGCAAGAGTGAGCTCGACAGCTCAGCAATTCTAACAGTTTTCATGCATCACATAGCATGTAATATCATAGTCAATTCATGCATTCATAATCAATTAATATTTAATACGTATGTTACTCTTCACATAACAGGCATAGAGATTCATTTCACAAGCATAACATCAACGATCAACTTTCAATCTCATACATATCTCATGTACATTTCATATATATACATCAACATTCAGCATAATATAGCTCAACTAACAATTATCGAATTCATATATCAAATAAGAACTGAAAGACTTGCCTGATTCGTAGTTTATCAACTACGACTTAACTTGTAACGCCCCCAAAATAGGTTCAATCTACCAACCTATTTTGGGTTGCCACTAATAAACTCAATAAAAATCCAAATACAAATCTTCCTGTTTACAACTATTACCATGTCATATATAGTACGACAGTATCCGCACCCGAATTATCATAATGTCGTATCAAATAAGAAAATAATTATTTGTGAGTTTTAAAACAACTATCATACCCAACTGTGACCCTCAAGGCCCAACCTTGGACAACACCTCACTCTATTTGAGTCACCAAAATCAACTGTTAAATAACGTGAAGAATACGACACACGCATTTAAATTTTTAAGTTCCCCATACAACTATTATACCATCTTGTTCTATAACTTGATGAGGATCGCGACTAACTCGAGACACCACTTTATACTCATGTCCTCTCTGCTAGTTCCAGCTACACTTTTATTTCCTGAAATGAATTATGAAGCAAAAGGGGTGAGCACAAATAGCTCAGTAAAAAATATCATGACTAGGATTATTAAATTATCAATAGCATTCATCAGTAGTAAATCAGAGATTTAAAACATATGGTAGATGATAAAAATTATCAACCATAATTGCAGCGGAATCAACAATCCATTTGGAGAGTCAAGTAGAACACAATGTCCACTATCTTCTCCCAATTAAAAGTCCATCATCAATATTTTATTCCTGTAATATCAATCAACAGTTCTTCGTTGTACCCAAGACAAAGAGAACTTTCATCACATGCCTTTACCTGAAACACCAAAAATTATGGTTATACCAATTCACAGTTCCTGTTTATAATCAGGCTAATAAATTCATCTTTGCACTACGGCCAATGATATTCATAAATCAACAGCTCATCTTTGCACTACAGGCCAAAGATATTCATAAATCAATAACTCATATTTGCACTACAGGCCAAAGATATTCATAAATCAACAGCTCATCTTTGCACTATAGGCCAAAGATATTCATAAATTAACGACTCATCTTTGCAGTACAGGCCAAAGATATTCATAAATCAACGACTCATCTTTGCACTACATGCCAAAGATATTCAACTATATACCAATCAACATTTCATTTTTAATAATAACCTGAAGAACAAATAATAATCTCTCACAATAATATGGAGCATGAAAGAAAATGATATTCTTTTACCATATTATGAAAAAGTGATACCTCTTACCATAAAAATTATACCCTTACCTTAATTAGCACACGACTAGATTCTGCTTTCTATGAAATTGATCAACCTGAACAATGCTTGCATTCTTTATCAACACTTGGAGTAACCTTACACTCAAAAGAAATACTCACAATATTATCCTCAAAATATTGTAATAAAAGAATTTTATAATTTTGGTGTAGTCATCGTGTGTGTTTAGTTACTCAACCGAGTAATCTATTTATACTGAAAATTGAGGAAATAACTAGCACATCAGTTTTGACAAAATAACCCAATGAGCTATATAAAAAAATACTGGTAGTGTAATTTATGGTCCCACGGAGAAAATTAAATCAAGTTGTACACGTTTTAACAATATTTTTTCAACAATAGAGTTGTGTACCATACTACTTTAGAAAAAATAAAGTGTCGGCAAGTCCTGACAAACTTACTTTTGTAAAGAAAAAATAATTGAGCAAGCATCTGCATATCATCAACACATTTTAACCATCAATTATTTACACCTTTTTAATCTTTCAACAATTATTCACCATCATTATTGTAGACTCACAATACTTTCAACTGGTTTTATCATAACTGTTATTTATTAACATACGTAATAAATAATTACATGCATGATAGGAAAAAAAATAAAGGTCCGATCTCTAAGAATTTTAGAGGCCTCAGTGGTGTCTTCATCGGCACAACTCACTTACCCCCGAATAAATTCAGAGCGTGAGACCACTTGAGCATATAAAAGTTTATCAAGACTCGAACCCACGTTAATGGGGACTTATGTCCGGCTTCTCACCACTAAGCCACCATCTCAAGTGATGATAAAATACAATAATATAATTATATAAACATTTATCATAACTTGTACGTTTACATCCCGACACCTCATGAGCTTACTAACACTTCAAAAATATTTAAAATATTATTCTGAATTTTTCAAACAACTTTCACATTTTTCGGATTATCCGACAATTTTCTATAATTATTTCTATTTATAAAAACAATCATTTAATAGCTTTAAAATAGAAATACTGATTCCACATACTTTTATAACTTTAAAACATCATCAATATTAATCTTATATTATTATAAGATTTTTTAATAAACTTCATAATTTTCCACCAGTCATAGAATTTTTCATTAATTTTTTCTATTTTCAAATTAACTATAAATAGCTTAAAAATACCATAATTACTTCTGCTTTTTAATAATTCATCAAAAATTTACAAAAACTCTAAACTGATATAATAAGATTTTTGTAAAAATATTTCAGCCCAAATAATTTTTCTGATAATTTAATTAAAATTCTAATATTCAGAAACTTTAATAATTCATAGTAATTAGTCTTTTATCAGAAAATTACAGATTTTATGACCTTTCCATGTAAAATTTAATTTTCTACAACTTTGTAGAAGAAAGTGTTTTCAAATTCCACCTCTAACATATAGAAATAAGCTTATCAAAAAAAAATTACCGTAAAATATTTCTGTTTTGAAAGAAATACCAGATCAGTTACCTCACGAAATTCACAACAAATCATACGTTAATCTTTAATGGTTCAAACTTTGTGGACACGTACTCAACTTATCTATGTATAACATATTCAAAAATTACAACGATCCAACGGTCGGATTAAGAACTATAATTCTCGCAATAGAGCTTAAAAAACTGATTTTTTCAGACTATAAGTCCTTCAGACCAGTTTCCTTCAAACACTCACCACGAAAAATTTACAAATTTTTTTTGGGTGATTCCAATTTCTGTAATTAGTTTACTTCCATATCTTCGTTTTGATATATGGTTCACTTTCTAACTCATTATACACAAAGAGTTATAGATTTTAAAAAATCAAGTAATAAATTAATTTTTTTAAAATTTTCAAATTTCATTTTTCTTTTGATTTCTTAATTTCTCTCATTTGATTCATGTTTATACAAGTTTAATCCATTAAAAACAAATATAAACATGTTCTATCCATATATAAAATTTAACATCCATATATGAAAATCAAATTATAAATTAAAACTTACTCATTTCAATTTCTTCCTTCTCATTCTTCTTTCTTCTTCCTTCTTTTTTTTTTCTCTCTTCTCTCTTTTCTTCCTCTAACAATTTGGTACGGAAGAAAAAAATGTTGATGTCTCTCTCTCTCTCTCTCACTTTTTATCCCCCTATTTCTATCTCTCCCTTCCCCCTCTTTTTCTCTTCCCGGCCCCTTTTTATATTTTTTTCTTTCTCCCTTTTTCCTCCCTCACCTTTGTCTTCTTCTCCTATTTTCTTCTTCCTCCAACTTTCCTCTTCCCTTTTTTTTTCAACTTTGGATACGAGAGCAAGTGAGGGAGTGAGTATGCTTAAGCCAAAATAATTTATCAACATTCAAGACACACACAAATTAAAGGGCCAATCATACAAAAGTTGGTGAGAAATGGATAAGGATTTATTTGGAGGCATATGGAAAAATTTTCAAAATTTTCTCCCCCCACCCAATTTCCTTCTCAATTCCTAGCCGCCACCCACATGCCAACTTTCTAGAATATTTAATCCCCCTCTTTTATTTACTCACTTATCCATTTAATTGTCCGTTCAACCATTTATCAAATTAATATTTTAAAACTTTAAAATATTAATCATAAATTAAATTAGACTTTTCTTTCATAAAAGTCGGGATCTTACGATCACCCCTCCTTATGAAATTTCATCCTCGAAATTTACGTACAAACTTAGAATTCCGAAGAGAAAAGAATTTCAGCTCTAAGGTCACTTTCTGTCTCATGGTTCATCCATTACCCATCTCGTGGTTCTTAGATGTCCATTCTTAAATACGGCTACAAAATAGAGGTTAATATCATTCAAACCAAATAACAAAGTCAGCTTAGGTAAGTCACACACTAGCTAAGTATATTACTCGTCTCTCCCTTCCTAGTTCTAGACTCAGATCTCCGCCAGCGACCATATCCCTAAGCTCTGATACCAACTTGTAACGCCCCCAAAATAGGTCCAATCTACCAACCTATTTTGGGTCGCCACTAATACACTCAATAAAAATCTAAATACAAATATTCTTGTTTACAACTATTATCATGTCATATATAGTACGACAGTATCCGCACCCGAATTATCATAATGTCGTATCAAATAAGAAAATAATTATTTATGAGTTTTAAAACAACTATCATACCCAACTGTGACCCTCAAGGCCCAACCTTGGACAACACCTCACTCTATTCGAGTCACCAAAATTAACTGTTAAATAACGTGTAGAATACGACACACGCATTTAAATTTTTAAGTTCCCCGTACAACTATTATGCCACTTTGTTCTATAACTTGATGAGGATCGCGACTAACTCGAGACACCACTTTATACTCATGTCCTCTCTGCTAGTTCCAGCTACACTTTTATTTCATGAAAGCAATTATGAAGCAAAAGGGGTGAGCACAAATAGCTCAGTAAAAAATATCATGACTATGATTATTAAATTATCAAAATCATTCATCAGTAGTAAATCAGAGATTTAAAACATATGGTAGATGATAAAAATTATCAACCATAATTGCAGCGGAATCAACAATCCATTTGGAGAGTCAAGTAGAACACAATGTCCACTATCTTCTCCCAATTAAAAGTCCATCATCAATATTTTATTCCTGTAATATCAATCAACAGTTTTTCGTTATACCCAAGACAAAGAGAACTTTCATCACCTGGCTTTACCTGAAATACCAAAAATTATGGTTATACCAATTCACAGTTCCTGTTTATAATCAGGCTAATAAATTCATCTTTGCACTACGGCCAAAGATATTCATAAATCAACAGCTCATCTTTGCACTACAGGCCAAAGATATTCATAAATCAACAACTCATCTTTGCACTACAGGCCAAAGATATTCATAAATCAACAGCTCATCTTTGCACTACAGGCCAAAGATATTCATAAATCAACGCCTCATCTTTGCACTACAGGCCAAAGATATTCATAAATCAACGACTCATCTTTGCACTACAGGCCAAAGATATTCAACTATATACCAATCAACATATCATTTTTAATAATAACTTAAAGAACAAATAATAATCTCTCACAATAATATGGAGCATGAAAGAAAATGATATTCTTTTACCATATTATGAAAAAGTGATACCTCTTACCATAAAAATAATACCCCTTACCTTAATTAGCACACGACTAGATTCTGCTTAATATGAAATTGATCAACCTGAACAATGCTTGCATTCTTTATCAACACTTGGAGTAACCTTGCACTAAAAAGAAATACTCACAATATTATCCTCAAAATATTGTAATAAAAGAATTTTATACTTTTGGTGTAGTCATCGTGTGTGTTTAGTTACTCAACCGAGTAATCTATTTATACTTAAAATTGAGGAAATAACTAGCACATTAGTTTTGACAAAATAACCCAATGAGCTATATAAAAAAATACTAGTAGTGTAATTTATGGTCCCACGGAGAAAATTAAATCAAGTTGTACACGTTTTAACAATATTTTTTCAATAATAGAGTTGTGGTCCATACTACTTTAGAAAAAATAAAGTGTCGGCAAGTCCTGACAAACTTACTTTTGTAAAGAAAAAATAATTGAGCAAGCATCTGCATATCATCAACACATTTTAACCATCAATTATTTACACCTTTTTAATCTTTCAACAATTATTCACCATCATTATTGTAGACTCACAATACTTTCAACTAGTTTTATCATAACTGTTATTTATTAACATACGTAATAAATAATTACATGCATGATAGGGAAAATAATAAAGGTCCGATCTCTAAGAATTTTAGAGGCCTCAGTGGTGTCTTCATCGGCACAACTCACTTACCCCCGAATAAATCCAAGGCTCAACTTACCCCCGAATAAATTCAGGGCGTGAGACCACTTGAGCATATAAAATTTTATCAACACTCGAACCCACGTTAATGGGGACTTATATCCGGCTTTTCACCACTAAGCCACCATATCAAGTGATGATAAAAAACAATAATATAATTATATAAACATTTATCATAACTTGTACGTTTACATCCCGACACCTCATGAGCTTACTAACACTTCAAAAATATTTAAAATATTATTCTGAATTTTTCAAACAACTTTCACATTTTTCGGATTATCCGACAATTTTCTATAATTATTTCTATTTATAAAAACAATCATTTAATAGCTTTAAAATAGAAATACTGATTCCACATACTTTTATAACTTTAAAACATCATCAATATTAATCTTATATTATTATAAGATTTTTCAATAAACTTCATAATTTTCCACCAGTCATAGAATGTTTCATTAATTTTCTCTATTTTCAAACTAACTATAAATAGCTTAAAAATATCATAATTACTTCTGCTTTTTAATAATTCATCAAAAATTTACAAAAACTCTAAACTGATATAATAATTTTTTTGTAAAAATATTTCAGCCCAAATAATTTTTTTGATAATTAAATTAAAAATTCCAATATTCAGAAACTTTAATAATTCATAGTAATTAGTCTTTTTATCAGAAAATTACAGATTTTATGACCTTTCGATGTAAAATTTAATTTTCTACAACTTTGTAGAAGAAAGTGTTTTCAAATTCCACCTCTAACATATAGAAATAAGCTTACCAAAAAAAAATTGCCGTAAAATATTTTTGTTTTGAAAGAAATACCAGATCAGTTACCTCACGAAATTCACAACAAATCATACGTTAATCTTTAACGGTTCACAATTTGTGGACACGAACTCAACGTATCTATGTATAACATATCCAAAAATTACAACGATCCAACGGTCAGATTAAGAACTATAATTCTTGCAATAGAGCTTAAAAACTGATTTTTCCGGACTATAAGTCCTTCAGACCAGTTTCCTTCAAACAGTCACCACGAAAAATTTACAATTTTTTTTTGGGTGATTCCAATTTCTGTAATTAGCTTACTTCGATATATTCGTTTTGATATATGGCTCACTTTCTAACTCATTATACACAAAGAGTTATAGATTTTAAAAAATCAAGTAATAAATTAATTTTTTTAAAATTTTCAAATTTCATTTTTCTTTTGATTTCTTAATTTCTCTCATTTGATTCATGTTTATACAAGTTTAATCCATTAAAAACAAATAAAAACATGTTCTATCCATATACAAAATTTAACATCCATATATGAAAATCAAATTATAAATTAAAACTTACTCATTTCAATTTCTTCCTTCCCATTCTTCTTTCTTCTTCCTTCTTTTTTTTTCTCTTCTCTCTTTTCTTCCTCTAACAATTTGGTACGGAACAAAAAAATGCTGATGTCTCTCTCTCTCTCTCTCTCTTTTTCTCCCCCTATTTCTCTCTCTCCCTTCCCCCTCTTTTTCTCTTCCCGGCCCCTTTTTATATATTTTTCTTTCTCCCTTTTTCCTCCCCCACCTTTGTCTTCTTCTCCTATTTTTTTCTTCCTCCAATTTTTCTCTTCTCTTTTTTTTTCAACTTTGGATACGGGAGCAAGTGAGGGAGTGAGTATGCTTAAGCCAAAATAATTTACCAACATTCAAGACACACACAAATTAAAGGGCCAATCATACAAAAGTTGGTGAGAAATGGGTAATGATTTATTTGGAGGCATATGGAAATTTTTTTAGAATTTTCTCCCCCAACCCAATTTCCTTCTCAATTCCCAGCCGCCACCCACATGCCAACCTTCTAGAATATTTAATCACCCTCTTTTATTTACTCACTTATCCATTTAATTGTCCATTCGACCATTTATAAAATTAACATTTTAAAAACTTTAAAATATTAATCATAAATTAAATTAGACTTTTCTTTCATAAAAGTCGGGATCTTACAATCACCCCTCCTTATGAAATTTCATCCTCGAAATTTACGTACATACTTGGAATTCCGAAGAGAAAAGAATTTTAGCTCCAAGGTCACTTTCTGTCTCATGGTTCATCCATTACCCATCTCGTGGTTCTTAGATGTCCATTCTTAAATACGGCTACAAAACAGAGGTTAATATCATTCAAACCAAATAACAAAGTCAGCTTAGGTAAGTCACACACTAGCTAAGTATATTACTCGTCTCTCCCCTCCTAGTTCTAGACTCAGATCTCCGCCAGCGACCATATCCCTAAGCTCTGATACCAACTTGTAACGCCCCCAAAATAGGCCCAATCTACCAACCTATTTTGGGTCGCCACTAATACACTCAATAAAAATCCAAATACAAATATTCTTGTTTACAACTATTATCATGTCATATATAGTACGACAGTATCTGCACCCGAATTATCATAATGTCGTATCAAATAAGAAAATAATTATTTGTGAGTTTTAAAACAACTATCATACCCAACTGTGACCCTCAAGGCCCAACCTTGGACAACACCTCACTCTATTTGAGTCACCAAAATTAACTGTTAAATAACGTGTAGAATACGACACACACATTTAAATTTTTAAGTTCCCCGTACAACTAATATGCCACCTTGTTCTACAACTTGATGAGGATCGCGACTAACTCGAGACACCACTTTATACTCATGTCCTCTCTGCTAGTTCCAGCTACACTTTTATTTCCTGAAAGGAATTATGAAGCAAAAGGGGTGAGCACAAATAGCTCAGTAAAAAATATCATGACTATGATTATTAAATTATCAAAAGCATTCATCAGTAGTAAATCAGAGATTTAAAACATATGGTAGATGATAAAAATTATCAACCATAATTGCAGCGGAATCAACAATCCATTTGAAGAGTCAAGTAGAACAAAATGTCCACTATCTTCTCCCAATTAAAAGTCCATCATCAATATTTTATTCCTGTAATATCAATCAATAGTTTTTCGTTGTACCCAAGACAAAGAGAACTTTCATCACCTGCCTTTACCTGAAACACCAAAAATTATTGTTATACCAATTCACAGTTCCTGTTTATAATCAGGCTAATAAATTCATCTTTGCACTACGGCCAAAGATATTCATAAATCAACAGCTCATCTGTGCACTACAGGACAAAGATATTCATAAATCAACAACTCATCATTGCACTACAGGCCAAAGATATTCATAAATCAACAGCTCATCTTTGCACTACAGGCCAAAGATATTCATAAATCAACGACTCATCTTTGCACTACAGGCCAAAGATATTCATAAATCAACGACTCATCTTTGCACTACAAGCCAAAGATATTCAACTATATACCAATCAACATTTCATTTTTAATAATAACCTGAAGAACAAATAATAATCTCTCACAATAATATGGAGCATGAAAGAAAATGATATTCTTTTACCATATTATGAAAAAGTGATACCTCTTACCATAAAAATAATACCCCTTACCTTAATTAGCACACGACTAGATTCTGCTTTCTATGAAATTGATCAACCTGAACAATGCTTGCATTCTTTATCAACACTTGGAGTAACCTTGCACTCAAAAGAAATACTCACAATATTATCCTCACAATATTGTAATAAAAGAATTTTATACTTTTGGTGTAGTCATCATGTGTGTTTAGTTACTCAACCGAGTAATCTATTTATACTGAAAATCGAGGAAATAACTAGCACATCAGTTTTGACAAAATAACCCAATGAGCTATATAAAAAAATACTGGTAGTATAATTTATGGTCCCACAGAGAAAATTAAATCAAGTTGTACACGTTTTAACAACATTTTTTCAACAATAGAGTTGTGGTCCATACTACTTTAGAAAAAATAAAGTGTCGGCAAGTCCTGACAAACTTACTTTTGTAAAGAGAAAATAATTGAGCAAGCATCTGCATATCATCAACACATTTTAACCATCAATTGTTTACACCTTTTTAATCTTTTAACAATTATTCACCATCATTATTGTAGACTCACAATACTTTCAACTGGTTTTATCATAACTGTTATTTATTAACATACGTAATAAATAATTACATGCATGATAGGAAAAAAAATAAAGGTCCGATCTCTAAAAATATTAGAGGCCTCAGTGGTGTCTTCATCGGCACAACTCACTTACCCCCGAATAAATCCAGGGCTCAACTTACCCCCGAATAAATTCAGGGCGTGAGACCACTTGAGCATATAAAAGTTTATCAAGACTCGAACCCACGTTAATGGGGACTTATGTCCGGCTTCTCACCACTAAGCCACCATCTCAAGTAATGATAAAATACAATAATATAATTATATAAATATTTATCATAACTTGTACGTTTACATCCCGACACCTCATGAGCTTACTAACACTTCAAAAATATTTAAAATATTATTCTGAATTTTTCAAACAACTTTCATATTTTTTGGATTATCCGACAATTTCCTATAATTATTTCTATTTATAAAAACAATCATTTAATAGCTTTAAAATAGAAATACTGATTCCACATACTTTTATAACTTTAAAACATCATCAATATTAATCTTATATTATTATAAGATTTTTTAATAAACTTCATAATTTTCCACCAGTCATAGAATTTTTCATTAATTTTTTCTATTTTCAAATTAACTATAAATAGCTTTAAAATACCATAATTACTTCTGCTTTTTAATAATTCATCAAAAATTTACAAAAACTCTAAACTGATATAATAAGATTTTTGTAAAAATATTTCAGCCCAAATAATTTTTCTGATAATTTAATTAAAAATTCTAATATTCAGAAACTTTAATAATTCATAGTAATTAGTCTTTTTATCAGAAAATTACAGATTTTATGACCTTTCCATGTAAAATTTAATTTTCTACAACTTTGTAGAAGAAAGTGTTTTCAAATTCCACCTCTAACATATAGAAATAAGCTTTACGAAAAAAAAATTGCCGTAAAATATTTCTGTTTTGAAAGAAATACCAGATCAGTTACCTCACGAAATTCGCAACAAATCATACGTTAATCTTTAACGGTTCAAAATTTGTGGACACGTACTCAACTTATCTATGTACAACATATCCAAAAATTACAACGATCCAACGGTCGGATTAAGAACTATAATTCTCGCAATAGAGCTTAAAAAACTGATTTTTTCGGACTATAAGTCCTTCAGACCAGTTTCCTTCAAACAGTCACCACGAAAAATTTACAAATTTTTTTTGGGTGATTCCAATTTCTGTAATTAGCTTACTTTCATATATTCGTTTTGATATATGGCTCACTTTCTAACTCATTATACACAAAGAGTTATAGATTTTAAAAAATCAAGTAATAAATTAATTTTCTGAAAATTTCCAAATTTCATTTTTCTTTTGATTTCTTAATTTCTCTCATTTGATTCATGTTTATACAAGTTTAATCCATTTAAAACAAATATAAACATGTTCTATCCATATACAAAATTTAACATTCATATATAAAAATCAAATTATAAATTAAAACTTACTCATTTCAATTTCTTCCTTCTCATTCTTCTTTCTTCTTCCTTCTCTTTTTTTTTTTTCTCTCTTCTCTCTTTTCTTCCTCTAACAATTTGGTACGGGAGAAAAAAATGCTGATGGCTCTCTCTCTCTCTCTCTCTCTCTTTTTCTCCCCCTATTTCTCTCTCCCTTCCCCCTCTTTTTCTCTTCCCGGCCCCCTTTTATTTATTTTTTTCTTTCTCCCTTTTTCCTCCCACACCTTTGTCTTGTTCTCCTATTTTCTTCTTCCTCCAACTTTCCTCTTTTTTTTTTTAACTTTGGCTACGGGAGGAAGTGAGGGAGTGAGTATGCTTAAGCCAAAAAAAATTATCAACATTCAAGACACACACAAATTAAAAGGCCAATCATACAAAAGTTGGTGAGAAATGGGTAATGATTTATTTGGAGGCATATGGAAAAATTTCCAAAATTTTCTCCCCCCCCCAATTTCCTTCTCAATTCCTAGCCGCCACCCACATGCCAACCTTCTAGAATATTTTCCCCCTCTTTTATTTACTCACTTATCCATTTAATTGTCCGTTCGACCATTTATCAAATTAACATTTTAAAATTTTAATCATAAATTAAATTAGACTTTTCTTTCATAAATGTCGGGATCTTACATAACTGCTAAAAGCTATTTGCGCTTCGTGTATTTCTACACAGTTATATAATCATGGATTCATACCCACCAGTCATACATTTCATACGCTCTTAATATAAGAACAAATATCATTTCCTAACTTGGTTTCATTTTTACTTGAACTTAGGATAACCATGAGACTAGCTCATTCCACTATCATATTTATCTAAACAATCTTGTTTCATATCTTGTAGTCCTTAAGGACAACATATAACCATAACTTAAGACCATGCAGTTAACAAACTGCTCTTGGTGACTCTGCAGAACGGCGCGGCCGCACTGCATATAAGCTTGGGAGTGGTACGGCCGCGCTACTCCCTACTTATTTCTTTGGACAGTTTAGTCTCTAGTCATAACACATATTATACCTTAAGTAGACTATGATCTTTCTTCAAGTTCATATTCAAACTACTTAGTCTTGAATCACATAGCTCCATGTTAAATTATTGAAATCGACAAGGCTTAACAACTTCATTTAACAAAGGTTCAATGTTATAAGCTTTTAGACCATCTAATGGAACTAATGAGCCTTTAATATGCATGCTCATATGTATCTATCTCATATTCATAGACATAACATCGCTCATTATTTGAAAACTTATTTTAAACCACACTTGAAAAGGTCCAATTAATGCTTAGCTAGATGGTGAACACATTTGTCATTTCTAGAGGCATAGTGTGTCCTAGCATACATGCTTGAAAAGTCAGAATACACTTTACACAATGTTCAAGACTATTAGTTCTCAAAACTTCCGAGTTTTCTTTCAAAACATTTTTAAACCAAGCTATATCGATCTAGTATATGGAAGGTAACTTTAAAACTACATTTCATGCATGTTGATATGCGTACATATGGTCCAAGGTCAGAACTCAAAGGACACCAAATTTATTAACTTCCGTTTTTTCAAAAACTTTAAGTTTTCTTTTAGAAAATCATGTTAAACCAACTAATACCATTCACTACATGCATGACAATCTTAGTACACATGTCAGACTCCTTTATACACTTATTGAAGTCTAGCTAGCATACTCATTATGTCAGATTATAGCAGAAATGGAATTCCAAGACTGCCTACTAGCGCGGCCGAGCTGGTTTAACAAGGGGAAGTGGCGCGGCCGCTGTGACACCCCCAAATCCGGGTACTTCGTTTTCACATGATTTGGTATTCACTTTCTAACTATAACAAACATCTACCCAATATATCTCAAAATAAACTACAATCTTTGTATAAAATCTCCCTTAAAACAAGGGTTACAACCTTAAAAACAATCCCAAGGTTACTCTAACATTGACATAAACAATAAAGTGCGGAACAAAATATGACATAAAAGTCTTATTACAATCACTTCAAAATAATTAAACAAGTCTTCACTTGTTCATCTTTCCCTTGCCTTTACTCGTAGACGGGGCATCAACTTTATCAACCTTAACTGCAATTGTTATTTAATGCAAGAGTGAGCAAATAACAGCTCACTGGAGTTTAACAATAATAAATACATGAAAGGATATCTTTAAAAAGATCTGAATAACTTAGCTTACTTCAACAATAAAGAATTGAATAATAATTCTCTATCAACATTAAAATTCGAATATAGAATTTATTTGAGGGTCATATGACCTTTGAACTCTTGTCCTAGGTTATAAATATTTCTATTTAAACCTTTAACAGTCAATAAGACTATGGACCTTAACTCGTACTTAGGGGGATCAGCCCTTTGTATTATGTATTGTGCACAAACATCTTAACGCTATGCGTAATAACCTCCCCTAATAATTAGGGTTGTTCAACTCAGTAATTTGAATTCAAGTCCGCACCAAAGTAAGTTTGGTTTGGATAAGCTTACAAGGGTAATTTAGAATTCACGTTCATCAACTAAGGATTAGTTGAATCGACTTTCAGTAATTCATAAATAAAAGAATTATGAATTAACATATGCTTTAGAAGTAAACTTAAAGCATTTAAAATAATAAACTGGATCTTACTTGAATAATAAGTCAAGATCTCTTCGGTTAAGTAAATAATTGTCCAGTACAGAAATGAATAGGACATTCTCAATAATGAATATATGAACTCAAAGAAACTTGCATAGAAATAGCGAGTTTAGGGTTTAGAAGACTTGTCATAAGCGCAAGCCACTTAACTCAATCACGTACTTTAACACTTCCTACATACATACATATTCAATCACAATAACCTAAATTAGTTAACACGTAACTAATTCACATAAGTGGTTAACCCTCATGGTTAACTCACTCTAATTAAATAAATAATAATAATCAACCATCATGTAGTTAATTACATAACTTATATATTCACATAATTAAATTAATTATGTATTTAACTAAATTATAATTAAATAATTATAAATCAAACACTTAATCAAATTTTAATTACTTAAATTATAATTACCTCTTAAATTATCATCAATTAATAATTAATATCAATTAAACAACATCATGCATTATAATTACATAATTTATAATTAATCATGTATTTATCAATTATAATCTATAATAATCAAGCATTTATTAAATTATAATTATATAAATTATAATTTAAATTAAAATCTAATTGATTATAATTTCACAGAATTATAATTTAAATTAAATATTTACTCTTAATTATAATTAACCAAATTATAATTAAGTAAATTATTTTACAATTAAACAATTATAGCTTATAATTTAAATACTATATTAAGGTTTTCAAAACTTCTTTTTCTCAAATTATGAAATTATCAATTTCATGTTAACACATGTTATAGTCACTGAATACATGCCCATCATCATAACCAACTTAATTTAGGCTATCAAATAAGACTGCACAATCCAATCAAACCAACTCACTGCCTCTGCACTGGGCACGGCGCAGCTGCGCAGCCAATAACCTTGGCACCGGCGCAGCTGCGCAGGTGCTCAACCTGCGAAAGGCAACCGGCGCAGCTGCGCTGCTTCTGGTCGTGTTATCGGCACAACTGCGCAGGTACACGGACAGACGC
Organism: Panax stipuleanatus; assembly: GCA_020205555.1. NCBI lineage: Eukaryota > Viridiplantae > Streptophyta > Magnoliopsida > Apiales > Araliaceae > Panax > Panax stipuleanatus. Next base: position 99,584,735 of record CM035118.1, on the reverse strand, counting down.
ACACAGCCACGGCACTCTGCTTCACAGATTAACCCATACAAGCCAATAAACGAAAAATTATAGCAACACAGACACTGAAAATCATACGTATGCAATAATGCACAAGCTATCTATACTGTCAATCACTGAATTTGTCCAAATAATGAAAATCAAGGATTTTAAAAACCCAATTTTGACATTTTTACAAAAACCGTATATTTTCCAAAAACCATTCACTGTAACTTCAATTTTCAACCACTTTAAGTTACCACACATGCAATCTCTTCATAATTGAATATAACATCATAACCAATTCTAATTAGGCATAATAACACATATCAATTCCTAAATTTTCCATTCTAAAACCAATCAATACATATAAAACCATAAGAGCACAAATTTTTAATTAAAACATATTTTAACAACAATTCGGTTTCTGAAAATCCTTTATAGTATACATAAAATGGATTACAACATTTATCAATTCATATAACATGTAATTAACCAATTTGTCAATTACAAATTCCAATTATCTATGAAACTCAAGAACAAAAGAGAACTAGGAATATAAACTAAGTAACACACCTTAATTCCTTGTTAAAAACTTGACAATCCTTCGCTCCGTTCTTGTTGTCTCAATTTCAAACTCACAGAGAATCTCTTCTCTGCTTTTCTCACTTTCTTCACTATTTCTCTAAACTCTCTCTCTCTCTTTTCTGTTCTTTCTTCTTCTTTTAGTCTTAGGCTTAGAATACTAACGTAAACATATATAATAGATATAATACGATATAACTTATACGATATAATAACTGACAAAATAATAATACCCTTATTAAGTATATTAGTTACGTAAGTTTTAAAATTCAAAAAGCCTTAAGGCTTTGTTTGGTAAACAGTTTATTTAATAAAAATAGATTATTGGCTAAGGCATTGTTTGGAAAATAGATTTAAAAATAAATGCAAGGCCTTGTTTGTTTAAAATCATTTAAAATTATTTTTCTTTTATTTTAACAAATTATTTTAACACATACGTTGATGTCATATTTTAATCAATTAAATATTAAACAACTAATTTAATCAATTAAAATCTAACATCAATAAATCACATAAAATTGTCACATAATTGTAATTACCCGCTAATTATAATTCATGTAACACTTCATCACATAATTCATCTAATCCAATTATCTCATTTATATTAGAACTATAATATAAAATTAATATACACATTCATTTAATTAATATATAATACTTAATTAAATCACTCCATAAATCACATAATTTATTTATTTAACTCAATAAATAATTCACATAAAATATTTATTTAACTCAATAAATATTAAAAATTATAAAATCTCAATCGTTACAATTTTCCCTTCTTAAAAGGATTCTGTCCCCAGAATCACACAAAAAAAAATTTCTCGTCTATTACAGCCGCGCCACCTCGGTTCAGCATCAGAGAAGGTTCTGCTTCTATAGAATTCCCATGAACTAATTGTCTAACACATCAATGTTGCATGCTTTAGACCAACTATACTGCTCTATACTCATACACATAACTTATATAACACAATGGTATTCATTTTCAACTTAATTTCCAAGAATCTAATAACTTTCTAAGAATTTATCAACTTAGAAATTTAAGAACATAATATAGGAGTTATACCTCATGAAGCTTCCATTTACACCACTATATCCCATTTCAGATTCTATATTATCAACACACTCTCTATATAACCTTATCAAACATCTAGCAACTCCAATTTATGAGGGGGGAGGCTTCTATTTATAGAGGAGCCATAGACCAAATTTGGTTCTTGCCCTAGAGATTAAACCAAAGGGAAGAAGAGAAGTTCATTAGGCAAGCAAGAGTGGTTGAGAGTCACTATTCAAGCCACTCCCCCGCCCCCACCATTGTTGAAATCATTTGCATAGCCATCATCATCATCATCATCATTCTAGCATAGGCCAAAGTCTAACACACGTAAATGAGATAGAATGGGACTATGAATATGGGACAAGCTCTTTAAAACTCAGCATTAGCAAAATGGGTGTAAGCATACTAGGTTTTATTTCCTTTTGGACTATATAAGTCACACTTTAATAACTTAATATTGCTACCTTAATATAAGTTATTGGCACTGTAAGAACCTGAATTTTCAAGAATCATTATTAATAAGAATTTAATAAATAAAATTCTTAGAGTATGAGATAGATTCGAATATGAATATATCTATGAGGTGAAGTTAATAGTATTGAATTACATAGGGTAATGTAAACTATGTAATACGTGATTCTTAGTGTTTAATAAATATATATATCATTATTATATATTTATAGAGATGAATTAGTAAGAGAGATGGATAATATTTATCTATCGATATTAAATGATTTATAGAATTTTTATTATAGTAAGTTGGTGACATTAAATATCTTTAATAATCACCATTTTTCAGGAGTATATGTACGCGCAAGTATTAAGTTTACGACAGTGCAACCGTAGCCTTTGATGGTTGATATATAGGAGTTGGGCTAAAAAATTCCTTCAGTGAGCAGAGGTATATACGAATTAGTAACCGATCTAACTCACTGTAAAAATAGTGTAGACGAGACAAAAATTAATTTGTTGGTTGTTTGTGAGAAACCACTCAGTGTACTATATAGAATACTAGTAAAGACACGGGTGTGCTAGGTTTAGACTTGTATATATGTACGTTGTTAGAAAGAAAGAAAATCAATATATCATTAAATATGTATTGGTTAAAGAATTATTAATTAATTGAATACACGACGAGAAGTGTAGATTAAAGGAATGTATATATGTGTTATATATATATATATCTTGAGTTATGTAGATTGGTGGAAAGAGAAATAATTATTAAACATATTTCTAATAAAGATTATTAAAATAATTTCTTGTATTGATTTATTTTAATAAATAGGGGGAAGTGTTATTTTAAATAATACTAATAATAATACATTGTATGTCATTGACTGAGGTAATATGAATGAGGGTAGATATATTGAAACATATTTGCTATGTGTGATATACTAATAGAAAATAACTTATGGTCTATTTTATATATAGAAGGTGTACATGTGTTGTACATCTAACTATATTATCAATACTAAGATATTATATTTAACTAATATCTTGAAGAAATGAGTAAGTCATTTTTATGATTAATGCCCCTATTGGAAATGATATATATAATAAAACTTATTATATCATGTTTTGAAGAAATAATTAAACGGGATTAAATTAATATTATTATGAGAATTATTGCTATAAACAAGTATACATGTTATGCGAGTTAGTGCCTATGCGTATAATTGCTAGGATTAATAGGGAGTCACTAATGGTTTAATTAAATTAGTGGACTAGCCCTAAGTTTTATATCAAAAGAATTGATAAGGTGATTAGTAATTAAATATTCAATTTGCTTGAATATTTTGAAAGGATTAATTGTGATTACAAAGGATAAACGATTAACGAGTAATTAATTGATAATATGTCGATTAACAATTATTGCGAATAAACAATATATTATTGAGCAAAGGATTAATAAATATAATGAGATTATATTTACTTGATTAATTATTTTATACAAGAATGCGATATATTAAACCTTTAATATATGGTAGTTATCTATACTATATATAATGCAATGTGACGCGTTGATATGGCTATATATATTATATATAGTAAGATTAATTTCATTAGGAGAGTTACATAATATTATTGATTATGTGACATGATGTGTGTGGGTAAAACTTAATGTATACCCTATTACCTTATATTAAAATTAATAAACAATTGATAATTGATAACAATTTCATTAAGTTATTATGATTATAATAATAACCATTGTGATAATGAGTAATAATAATATCCAATTGCATTATAGTTGATATTAAGGAAAATGTACACGAATTATATGTTGGTGTATATGTATCTATTTGATACATTGTATTATTAATGACTGATTTGAAATAACATTTTAGCACCCATTTAAATGTATATGGAATGGATACATATAACTTAAGTATATACTATATGTATATACATATCCAATATAATTATTGTAATTGCATGTTGCTGAGTTCTTATTACTAAGTCTCACATTGAGTGTCCAACTTCTCCTTCACGTGAACATTAAGGAGCTACCTATACTACTCTACTCCTTCCCTCAATCTCAGCAATATAGAACTAATGAATAGATGGGGAGTTGGATTCAAGAGTGAGATCACCAACTCTCACCAACCCTCTCTTATCCATTGAACAATCTTGCATTCCTTTGGTTTGTTCTAATGGAGGATTGAAATGTCTGTGTATTGAAATGCTTATAAATAGAGTCCTTCCTTCTCCTTCATTCATTTGCTGAGTATTTCATTTGATTTAAGGGAGAGTATCATAGTAGCATTATAGAATCTGTTTAGCAAGCAAAGCAATTGTAGAGGTATATCACTTCCCATTTCTTGTTCTTCAAAGTCTATAAATTGCTAAATTCTTGATTCTCTGATTTAACATGGTTGATTGATAACATAATTGGAATATACTTATCAGTTGCTATGATAGTTTACTACCATGTTAGAATTTTAATGTATCATGTTTAGACTAAATTTCATAGGAAATTCGTGTGATGGGTTGTTGAACTGCCGAAACTGCACAATGACTGTCCCTGGTCGACAGCCTGGGCAGCTGCGCCAGGACCAGTTTCTGGTTTCCTACTCTTGATGTAAACCTGTTAAGTGCTGTTATGTGCTAGTAAGTGATATATCATTAGGCAAGCATGAAAACTAGAATTAACTTATAATATATGTTTCTTGTTATAACATGCATGATTTAAACCATATTAGTATACGTTAGGGAAGAGAAACGTATGTTTTGAAATGAACTTATGGTTTTCAATATTAAGTTTGACATATGTGTATCACATGTGCCTTCTGATTTTGTGAACCCGATAGTATGGTTTATATTAACATGAAATGCATGTTTAAAGTGTTGAACACACTAGCATACATGATTGATAGATTCAAGAAGTTTTCAAGAAAAACTTAAAGACATTTGAAGTGAACTTGACCATGACTTATGTCTTGTAATTTCTGACCATTTGTGTATGTGTAAATGACTTAGACATAGCATGAACATTCTTGACTTCGTTAATGTGCAATTTCTAAAGAAAGTTAAAAGTTTTTAAAATGAGCCTTGGCACATACTATTGATGCTTATGTTCTGATTTTGTGAGCATGATTGCATGGTCTAGATAGGCATAAAATGTAAATTTAAAAGTGTTAAGTTTACCCTAGCATTTATGGTTTAAGTCATAATGGTTTCAAAAGTAAGATTCGGACTTTTGCAAAGTAAGTTGCGTGATCATAGTGTATTAGTGTTCTAATATGTTTAAGCATACATGCTAGTGCTTTTAAATGTCATGTATGTGCACACACCTTACTAGACACTATGAAAGTTAGTTAAGCATGAATTAGATATGTTTTAAAGCAATTATCGATGCTAGTTGTGCGTATATGGTAAAGGTATTTGTGAGTATGTGTATTAACTTTATTATGACATCTCACATGTATACATGAGGAATATAGTAGTCTTGCATGACTAGTTTAAATGTGACAAGGATTTTGAAAGGGTGAAACTTAGAAAGTTTGAATGCAATGGTTATATAAAATCGAAATTTATTAATAAGGTTTGAGATATGTAAGAATAATATAGATCATGTTTCTACGAATTTTAAATATATGTTGAACACCTTTAGATAAGTGTGATACATATATATGATAGATTATAGTAAGTATGTATGGATAAGGTATACCTATACGTACATAGTTTTCTAAAAACGTGATGAGAAAGTAAAATTAAGGTTATAAGAACCAAGTTAGATAACAATGTAATCCATGGTTATTATATTGAGAATGTATGGATATGTATAACTGATATGTATGAATCCATAATTGTATGATTGTGTAGGAATACAAGAAGCGCAAATATCTTTAAGTAGTTAAGTCGTAGTTGTTAAACTATGCATTAGGCAAGTCTTTCAGTTCTTAATTGATATATGAATTCAATAACTGTTAGATGAATTATATTATGCCATGATGACGTTAACTTATATATGAACTGTATATGAGATATGTAAAAGGTTGAAAGTTGATCTTTGATGATATACTTGTTATGTGAGAAGTAACATGCGTAGTATATATCAATTGATTATAAATGCATGAACTGGGTATGATATTATGTGCTACATGATGCATGAAAACTGTTAGAATTGCTGAGCTGTCGAGCTCGCTCTTGCAAATACTTTTGCAGGTTAAGGACTCACGATAAAAGTTACGTGCTACGTGATAGAGTTCGAAGAATACTATTATTTAAATATATGCTCTTGAACCATGCTTAAGTTCTAGAAGATGTATACGATAGTAGATTACAATGTTTTATACATTTTGAAATTATAAGTTATGTTATGAAAAACATATAGGGATTTCAAAATGAGATGTATGTTGGGTTTGTACGAAATCGTGACGCAATCAAATTGCTAAAATTAGCGGAAGCATGGTATATCAGAGTTTAAAAAATTTCTACAAAACCATTACCCGGATCATCCTTTATGCAAATTATTAATTTAAAACGATAAATAAGAAGTTATGGAATCATACCCTTGTAGAACGAAGCTTCCACAGGTACTAGTTCAACTCCTTGTTCTTCGTGATCTCCTTGAATTTCCGGGTTAGATTCCTTCCTTTGATCAACGTTAGCCACCCAAGTGTTTGGCCTCTAGAGGTGATCCACCAAGGAAGATGAATTATCAAGAAGGAGGGTGTTTGGCTTAACCTTAGTTTTCTATCCTCTATAGAAAAGGAGTACTCTCCAACAATTGGAATTGCATCAATCTAATATCTATTATAAGACTTCTCTTATATAGACATTGGTCAACCCTTCTAATCCTATTAGACATGGGATTTCTTTTAATTAATTAAACTCCTTTAATTAATTTAGGCTTCCCACCACATGGGAATAATTAATTAAATTCATTTAATTAATTTGTCTCCTAATCTTATTAGGAATAAATTAGAGTACTAAATATTAAATTAATTACTAAACTCCTTTAGAAATTAAAATAATAATAATTGTAATAATATTAATAAGACTCCTCTTATTAATTTATATTTAATATTTCCAAAATATTAAATAATAAACATTAAGCTATTTAATTTATTCTATCACCATAGATTAAATTAATTATACTTAATGCATTATTACGATTATGCCATTACCTTCTTAAATAATTATTCTTCCTTTTATGGTGTGACCCTTTAGGTTCTCCATATTAAACCGGTTGTGAATAAATCAATTAAAACAATTTTAATCTTATTTAAATAAATAAATTAAACTAATAATTTATTTAAATAAATAATATTTATTCTACAATAGGGATAAGCCTCCCTAGCGATCAACGACTTTCCAGATAATATAGATTTCAACATTAATCATAAAAGAACCTGTGAGTTAATAGTTACCATACAATTCAATCCTTCCACCATACAATGTCCCAATTAAATATAAGACATGGATTTACTGTCAAGTCTTATTTTATTTAATTATATGTATTTCGATTAGAAAAATGCACAACTCCAAATAATGCAAATTAAAAACTCCTTTCTAATTTCATTTCACCTTGGCCAAGGATTCCTGGGTTGTCATTTAACGAATCACATGGGACATATCTCCTCTTTTACTAGAGGTGGTAGATTCTTTATTGATCATTCATTATCTCCATATGTAACTCATTATACCCAAGCATACCCTATATATGCCTTAAAAGGTCTTAAGGAATAAGTCAAAGTATAATTTGTTACATACAAGATACTATGATGATCTCAAGTCCAAGGATCACTTGTACTACTATCACATTAGGAATTCCTATTGACATGCGAGTAAAACTCCATTAGGTATTCCATAGCGAATCACGTTCAGTGAACTTATTCTTCAATAAGCACCTACATACTTGCTTTAGTGTCTCCACACAAATGATCATGAGATCAATCATCCTCATCCAATGAGCAAGCAACATATGTACCAATCTATCCGGATTTACTAATCCCCTTTTTAGTAATCCCACGATTGGGAACTATTTAAGTTTTAAAACTTTCTAAGAATTTAGATCTCATTAGCATGATCATCATCATGATTCTAAAAGCATTGCTTAAAACTATGGGTTATTTACATATTATAAAAACAGCAACATGTAGATAATTAAATGCCTGTAATAAATGAATATTTCATTAATAAATAAATAAGATTGTTTACAAAGTACGTGCTTTATCATCATACATGATTGGCTTGTATGCACACTACTATCAATGTATACGTTTATACGATAATTCGAACATAGTGAATCATATTTTATAATTGATTCAAGGTTATGTAATTGATTTAAGATTATGAACTTATTGAAAGATTTTATTTAAGGAGATAAAACAGTTTAAGTTATTTCGCATTTTTGTAACATCAGTTATGATGTATAGACAGAGATGGTATACGACCAAGATTTGAAAACTTATATTAAGGTTTAGGGTCATCGTACAAGATCTTGGATATGAAGAGAAATTATATTTCTATATTGTAATAAGTGAAATTTATTCATTAAGTTTTGAATAAAAGATGTATAGTTCCGCGAAAGATGTATCGTGGCGAACCGGATCCGAGGTAATCGAGAGACCCGAATTTGGGGTCGTCACAGGTTGATATCAAAGCTGTAGGTTATAAACCTTAGGTAAGAGTACCTTAGAATATAACCTGAGAAAGAAAAAAATAAAGATTAAAATAAATACATGAGGATTCAAAGAAGAATCTTGAAGTATCTAGAGAATGAGAATCCGGAGTTTCCTAACTCCGGTGATAGAAATCTTAAAACAATGTCTATAAGATGAATATGACAGAGATAATGAGAATGAACTCGAATGGAGTTTAGTTGGTAATAGGGAAAGAACCCTAAGTTAAATCAATGATCACGACGTGATCAGATTGAACAATGTAATGATAGATGGTCTGTATCGACTAAGTAGTTATAACTTGATGCTATAAGAGAAGGTACTATGGTATGGTACGAGGAGAACTCATGAGGAGTTGTATGTGATAAAATATAGAAATTTTGCAATGAGCTAAGAGCAAATTAAGAATAAGATAAAGTTAAGTGTTGGATTTCAAATGAGGACTCTTGTTAGTAGCTAAGTTGTATGGTTCCTTGTATGGGCGGGAAATTTATGCTTGGGTTTAGAACCACTTAGCTTCCTATACTGATTAGTGGCTGAGTTGACCAGTTTCTTGTATGGGCAGGGGATTGTGTTTGGTTCGACAACCACTTAGCTTCTAACATTGATAATCATGGGAATATTGGTGTTGCGTTATCATTATACATATGGCGGAAAGGTGATTCTTTTCTCATGTTTATTTTGATAGATAGATATTACTAAGATTAGGTGTGAGTTCTTTAAACTCATAGGTATGGTAAGTTTGTGACTCATAATCATATGATGGGACCCCTCAGCGAATGGACGATTTTGGTCTGACTAGGATAAGTTCCTAAACACATATGATTGTGAAAAGTTCCTCAACTCCTAATGTGTGGTATGTTTGATGAACTGTACTGGTTATAGGAAAGTTATGGATGATGAATTTAGGATTTTTAATATATATTATTAAGCAATTGATCATTAGAGCAATTGAAGTTGATGATGGAAGCATAGATATTCCAAATCTTCTAGCTGTGCTAGACTTCAAATTTTTGACATCAAGCTAAATTCGAATTGATGTGCCTTTCGAACAAAATGAATTTTGTTATCCTCAAACAAGGTAACAGGGGTGTGGAAATGGACTCTGAGTCATTAACACATCGTTACCTAGTGCGACATGATAACATCAAAAATGATTTGCAATGATTTTTGAACGATTTAAAGAAGTGTCTACGCTAATTATTTCGGCTAGACAAAATTAATTTGAAATATCAAAATATATTTTGTATATCATCGATGCATCATAAAACCTGATGCGAAAATGATACGAATGATGAAATTATCAATACAGAGTTACCTAGTGTTGGATTTGATTTAAGCCCACTATGGTACGACGTAGTATGACAAAGTCATAAAATGAAAAGTGATGGAGTTATCAATTCAGAATTACCTGGTGTGGGATTTGATTTAAGCTCACTATGGTACGATGTAGTATGACAAAGTCATAAAATGAAAAGTGATGGAGTTATTAATGTAGAATTACCTAGTGTGGGATTTGATTTAAGCTCACTATGGTATGATGTAGTATGACAAAGTCATAAAAAGATTTTTTAGAACTTTAAAGAAAGGTTAGATGCCAAGTAATTTGGCCAGTTACATGTTTCGATTGATATTCGAATTATTGGTATACGTCTAAGCTAATTGATTCAGCTAGACAAATGTTTATAAAGATTCAAGTATCTCTTTGAGAATTTATCTCGAACCGAATTATTTTAAAACGGATTCTGATAGTAAGACTGAGGTGAACAACCTTAAAAAATGGGGATATACTGGTTGGATAATATATTCTAATTTAAGAACTAAGGTACGATTGATTTACCACCTAACGTATCAGTATTGGAAGTTTACCTTCTTCGTGATTGTAAACATACCAATGTTCAGCTTGGTTAACAAATTGGGTTACGATAAATACCGTACGACCTAGAGTTCATGGTCTATATGACCCCTCAACCAGATATGAAAAGTTTTAACTCCTTAGAGAGAAGTTATATGATGATAGCAGAGTTCCTCATAGAAGGAAGAAGTATATACTCATTAAATTGAGCATGAAATCAGTAAAGGTTAACTTGAAAACCTAGTTTTGTTGAATAAAAGGAGTAGAGATTAGTAGAGTAGACTATAATTTTGAGGATGAAATTCTTAGAAGAAGGGGTGATTGTTAAAACCTGAATTTCCAAGAATCATTATTAATAAGAATTTAATGAATAAAATTCTTAGAGCATGAGATAGATTCGAATATGAATATATCTGTGAGGTGAGGTTAATAGTATTGAATTACATAAGGTAATGTAAACTATGTAATACGTGATTCTTAGTGTTTAATAAATATATATATCATTATTATATATTTATAGAGATGAATTAGTAAGAGAGATGGATAATATTTATCTATCGATATTAAATAATTTATATAATTTTTATTATAGTAAGTTGGTGACATTAAATATCTTTAATAATCACCATTTTTCAGGAGTATATGCACGCGCAAGTATTAAGTTTACGACAGTGCAACCGTAGCCTTTGATGGTTGATATATAGGAGTTGGGCTAAACAATTCCTTCAGTGAGCGGAGGTATATACGAATTAGTAACTGATCTAACTCACTCTGAAAACAGTGTAGACGAGACGAAAATTAATTTGTTGGTTGTTTGTGAGAAACCACTCAGCGTACTATATAGAAAACTAGTAAAGACACGGGTGTGCTAGGTTTAGACTTGTATATATGTACGTTGTTAGAAAGAAAAAAAATCAATATATCATTAAATATGTATTGGATAAAGAATTATTAATTAATTGAATACACGACGAGAAGTGTAGATTAAAGGAATGTATATATGTGTTATATATATATATATATCTTGAGTTATGTAGATTGATGGAAAGAGAAATAATTATTAAATATATTTCTAATAAAGATTATTAAAATAATTTCTTGTATTGATTTATTTTAATAAATAGGGGGAAGTGTTATTTTAAATAATACTAATAATAATACCTTGTATGTCCTTGACTGAGGTAATGTGAATGAGGGTAGATATATTGAAACATATTTGCTATGTGTGATATACTAATAGAAAATAACTTATGGTCTATTTTATATATAGAAGGTGTACATGTGTTGTACATCTAACTATATTATCAATACTAAGATATTATATTTAACTAATATCTTGAAGAAATGAGTAAGTCATTTTTATGATTAATGCCCCTATTGGAAATGATATATATAATAAAACTTATTATATCATGTTTTGAAGAAATAATTAAACGGGATTAAATTAATATTATTATGAGAATTATTGCTATGAGCAAGTATACATGTTATGCGAGTTAGTGTCTATGTAATGGTTTAATTAAATTAGTGGGCTATCCCTAAGTTTATATCAAAAGAATTGATAAGGTGATTAGTAATTAAATATTCAATTTGCTTGAATATAGTGAAAGGATTAATTGTGATTACAAAGGATAAACGATTAACGAGTAATTAATTGATAATATGTCAATTAACTATTATTGTGAATAAACAATACATTATTGAGCAAAGAATTAATAAATATAATGAGATTATATTTACTTGATTAATTATTTTATACAAGCTTGCGATATATTAAACTTTTAATATATGGTAGTTATCTATATTGTATATAATGCAATGTGACGCGTTGATATGGCTATATATTATATATATAGTAAGATTAATTTCATTAGGAGAGTTACATAATATTATTGATTATGTGACATGATGTGTGTGTGGGTAAAACTTAATGTATACCCCATTATCTTATATTAAAATCAATAAACAATTGATAATTGATAACAATTTTATTAAGTTATTATGATTATAATAATAACCATTGTGATAATGAGTAATAATAATATCCAATTGCATTATAGTTGATATTAAGGAAAATGTACATGGATTATATGTTGGTGTATATGTATCTATTTGATACATTGTATTATTAATGACTGATTTGAAATAACATTTTAGCACCCATTTAAATGTATATGGAATGGATACATGTAACTTAAGTATATACTGTATGTATATACATATTCAATATAAGTATTGTAATTGCAAGTTGCTGAGTTCTTATTGCTAAGTCTCACATTGAGTGTCCAACTTCTCCTTCACGTGAACATTAAGGAGCTACCTATACTACTCTACTCCTTCCCTCAATCTTAGCAATATAGAACTAATGAATAGATGGGGAGTGGGATTCATGAGTGAAATCACCAACTCTCACCAACTCTCTCTTATCCATTGAACAATCTTGCATTCCTTTGGTTTGTTCTAATGGAGGATTGAAATGTCTGTGTATTGAAATGCCTATAAATAGAGTCCTTCCTTCTCCTTCATTCATTTGATTTAAGGGAGAGTATCATAGTAGCATTATAGAATCTGTTTAGCAAGCAAAGCAATTGCAGAGGTATATCACTTCCCATTTCTTGTTCTTCAAAGTCTATAAATTGCAAAATTATTGATTCTCTGATTTAACATGGTTGATTGATAACTTGATTGGAATATACTTATTAGTTCTTATGATAGTTTACTACCATGTTAGAATTTTAATGTATCATGTTTAGACTAAATTTCGTAGGAAATTTGTGTGATGGGTTGTTAAACTGCCGAAACTGCACAGTGACTGTCCCAGGCCGACATCCTGCGCAGCTGCGCCAGGACCAGTTTTTGGTTTCCTACTCCTGATGCAAACCTATTAAGTGCTGTTATGTGCTAGCAAATGATATATCATTAGGCAAGCATGACAACTAGAATTAACTTATAATATATGTTTCTTGTTATAACATGCATGATTTCAACCATATTAGTATACGTTAGGGAAGAGAAACGTATGTTTTGAAATGAACTTATGGTTTTCAATATTAAGTTTGACATATGTGTATTACATGTGCCTTCTGATTTTGTGAACCCGATAGTATGGTTTATATTAACATGAAATGCATGTTTAAAGTGTTGAACACACTAGCATACATGATTGATTGATTCAAGAAGTTTTCAAGAAAAACTTAAAGACATTTGAAGTGAACTTGACCATGACTTATGTCTTGTAATTTCTAGCCATTTGAGTATGTGTAAATGACTTAGACATAGCATGAACATTCTTGACTTCGTTAGTGTGTGATTTCTAAAGAAAGTTATATGTTTTTAAAATGAGCCTTGGTACATAGTATTGATGCTTATGTTCTGATTTTGTGAGCATGATTGCATGGTTTTGATAGGCATGAAATGTAAATTTAAAAGTGTTAAGTTTACCCTAGCATTTATGGTTTAAGTCGTAATGGTTTCAAAAGTAAGATTCGGACTTTTGCAAAGTAAGTTGCGTGATCATAGTGTATTAGTGTTCTAATATGTTTGAGCATACATGCTAGTGCTTTTAAATGTCATGTATGTGCACACACCTTACTAGACACTATGAAAGTTAGTTAAGCATGAATTAGATATGTTTTAAAGAAATTATCGATGCTAGTTTAAAGGTATTTGTGAGCATGCATATTAACTTTATTATGACATCTCACATGTATACATGACGAATATAGTAGCCTTGCATGACTAGTTTAAATGTGACAAGGATTTTGAAAGGGTGAAACTTAGAAAGTTTGAATGCAATGGTTATATAAAATCAAAAGTTAAGAATAAGGTTTGAGATATGTAAGAATAATATAGATCATGTATCTATGAATTTTAAATATATGTCGAACACCTTTAGATAAGTGTGTGATACGTATATATGATAGATTATAGTAAGTATGTATGGATAAGGTATACCTATACGTACATAATTTTCTAAAAACGTGATGAGAAAGTAAAATTAAGGTTCTAGGAACCAAGTTAGATAACAATGTAATCAATGGTTATTATATTAAGAATGTATGGATATGTATAACTGATATGTATGAATCCATAATTGTATGATTGTGTAGGAATACACGAAGCGCAAATATCTTTAAGTAGTTAACTCATAGTTGTTAAACTACGCATTAGGCAAGTCTTTCAGTTCTTATTTGATATATGAATTCAATAACTATTAGATGAATTATATTATGCCATGATGATGTTAACTTATATATAAACTGTATATGAGATATGTATAAGATTGAAAGTTGATCTTTGATGATATACTTGTTATGTGAGAAGTAACATGCGTAGTATATATCGATTGATTATAAATGCATGAACTGGGTATGATATATGTAAATAAATTGATGGAAATAATTTATTATAATAGAAAATAAACTTATTATCTATTTTCTATATATAATATATGTCTATGTGTTGTACATATAGTTATTTGATATTTTATTAAGAATAATATCATGAGACAATAAGTAAATTATTTTCTAATAATGAATGTCTTTATTCGGAGAAAACATAATATTTATGTTATGGCAAAATACATAATTTCTAATGTATTTTTCAAGGGAGTTTAATTTATAAAAGAAAACTAAGTTATTTTAATAACTTGAGTTACTATATTACCGTAAGTGTTATAAATAATATTTGAATATTTTTATTCGCGATATATTTATATATGTGAACCTCGAGATATAATAGTTTTAAGTAAATTGATTATATTATAAGTAATGAGGTAGAAATGAATAAGATTATGAGATAAATAAGTGATGAGAATGAGAATAAGCTTAATGCAAGCTTGTGAGATATGCCTAGTGTGGAAAAATGGTGGGATGATTCATTAAATAATTTAATGAATGAGTAATTAAAGAAAATAATTGGTATTATTATGTGGATTAATTGCTATGTGCAATGATGTGTAATTATAAGTTATATAGTAGCTACATCTATATAATAAGAAATAAAGTGTGACACATCAAGAAAACTATATAATATAGAAAACTATATGGTAAAGTGAAATGAGTCACATGAGTTACATAAATGGACCTATGTGGCAATGTGTTATGTGTGGCGCGATAATAGATTCGGTAATGAATTAATTAATTCAAGGACGGAAGAATTATTAATTAAACAATTAATCTATATTAATTGTTATTATAATAATATGTTGATTTATTATTATAACTAGTGATAACATAATAATAAGAAAATTGATTATAGATATAATCGAAATTGTATTGATGAGGAATGAGATATATTGTCTTATAATATTAATTATTATTATGGACAATATACTAGTATCTAGTAATTATTTGATGGTATGTTGAATTATTATTATTGCGAGTGATAGCATGATAATAAGTATATTTGTTATAAATATAATAAGATTTATATTTATTTAATGTGATAATTAACCATATAAATGTTAATTAATTGTTATGGAGACTAATAATTACATTGGTTGATGAGGGATGAATTAATTAATATTTTATTAATTGCCATTGAATATAATAATATATAAACGAGTAGATTATATTTGCTCAACTAGTCGACATATGCAAAGGATGCGATAATTAAACCGTTAGTACATGGTAGCTAACTATATATTATACATATAATACATGGTGACGCATTAATATGGTTACACATGATATATGTAGACTATATAGTAAGATTAGTAAATAAATGTGTACATGAGATAATGTGAGTACATGTGTGAGTGTGTTAAGTACCTCATGGATATTATAAGGAGTAAACAATTGTTAATTGATATTGTTTTTATTAAGTTATTGTAATAATAACCATTATGAGGATGGATAATAATCATACCCAATATTCGGTATTAAGAAAATGTACACGAATTATATATGTGCACAGTAAATTTACTACATGGTAGTATTATTTATTTATGGGAATTACATTGTGACTTAAATGTATATAGAATGTATATTTGTAATCTAAGTAAGCATGGTAGGTATATATATATATATAACATTAGTATGTGGTAATTGTAAGCAAGTTGCTGAGATACAATGCCTTGTCCCTATTTGAGTAACCCAAATGCTTATACACGTGAATAACTCAATTGCTAGTCTACTCCCTATTGCTCTCAAACTCAGCATTCCATAGCAAATGACGAGCAAGGGTGAGGAATTAATGATGAGTTCCAACAACTCCCAACAACTCTCTCTTAACCTTTATGTTTTTGCTCATACCAATGGATTGAAATTGAGTAGAATAGCATTGTCTGTTTTTTTAATTTTCTATAAATAAGACTCTCTCCTTCACATATTGAATTTGCTGAGAATTCTGAGTAAGGGAGAATGGGGAGTGAATATCTATATCAGTGGTGAGAATACAAAGAATTAAGAAAGTTATCAAAGTAGGAGAGAATTTGTTTAGCAGCAAGTTAATTTCCCTTTTTGCAGAGGTATATTTCCCATTCTTGATTCTTCAATGTCAACTTCTTAATTTTACTAGATAAGATGTTAAGTTGATTTGGAGTAATGTTATTAGTTGCTATGTTAGCTTACTAGTATGTTAGAACTGTGTTAGAATATATCTGGAATGAATTTCGTAGGAAAATTCTGAGTTTGGGCTGGTTTCTGCCGAAGCAGAGCAGTCACTGGCTTGGCCGGACACCGGCGCAGCTGTGCCGGGTTTATACCTGGTACCTGCGCAGCTGCGCAGGGTCCTAGGTTCTGTTTTTGGTCAAACCCCGGCGCAGCTACGCCGGGTTTATGCATGATAGCTGCGCAGGGACTGCACCAGCAGCTTTGTGTTTTGTTGTGATTTCTGTCCATGCTAGCATATGATATCACTTTTGACAGGCTTGAATACTGATTTACTTATTGTGTATGAGTTCTTTAATACAACGTACACATTGGTGAGCATGCTAGCACATATTAGGAAAAGAAACCTCATGTTTTGTAAAATAAACTTATGGTTTCGAACATGAACTTTGAGACCGTGTGACATATGTGCATTCTGGTTTCATGAACATAATCGTATAGACTATGTGGACATGAAATGAACGTTTAAAGTGTGTTCACACACTAACATACGTGATTGCAAGATTCAGACGATTTCGAAATGAGAAACTTGAGACTTTTAAAAAAATAAACTTGACCAACACTAATGTCTTTTAGA
This sequence comes from Panax stipuleanatus, assembly GCA_020205555.1. Lineage (NCBI taxonomy): Eukaryota > Viridiplantae > Streptophyta > Magnoliopsida > Apiales > Araliaceae > Panax > Panax stipuleanatus. The sequence goes on along the minus strand of CM035118.1, from coordinate 99,566,926 downwards.
TTCTGACCATATGAGAACGTTTATGTGGTTTAAATATGTGTTTCTAATGCATATGAAATATATATATATATCAAGATGCCTTGCATGTACTATGATGCCTTTGTTGACTTAGTGTGAATTCCAATGAAAAGCTTAGAGTGTGAAAACTAAGGACATCAATTACCATATGGATTATGTTATGATCATGCAAGCGTATACATTAGGATGTCATTATGCCTATAGATGTGATGACATGAACATCATTTGATTGAAACATGAATACCACCTATGCACACGTATTCAAGTGATGAAATTCTAAGGCATGAACTAATGTGGGTTAAGGTATACACATGTAGTATAAGCACAAGTATGTGTACTTAGTATTGTTTAGCCTCTTTATCTGGTAATATGACCTTAGTAGTTGACCTTGAAGCATGGACTTGAATTACTTAAGGTATATGAAAGTCCGACATAAAAACCATGTAACTTTGAATTTGATTTGAATGAGCATGCTAGGCTTTAAAACAAGAGTAAATACACTTACAAACATGTATGCATGATGAATATAGTAGCCTTGCATGACTAGTTTAAATATGACAAGGATTTTGAAAGGTGAAACTTAGAAAGTTTGAATGTAATGGTTTCGATAAGGTTTGAGAGACGTAAGAGCAATATAGATTATATATTTATGAGTTTTAAAAATGTGTCGAACACTAAGATAGTTAAGTGTGTTAATATTGATATTGAGTATGGTTAAGATATAACTATACGTACCTAACGATACTAAGCGTATGATAGGAAAGTAAAACAAGGTTCTAAGAACCAATATAGAAAATAATGTAATACTTATTATTATATTGAGAATGTATGAATGTATGACTAATGGATATGAATCCATGATTATATAACTGTGTAGGATTACACGAAGTGCAGATATCTTTAAGTAGTTAAGTCGTAGTTGTTAAACTACGAATCAGGCAAGTCTTTCAGTTTCTATTTGATATATGAATTTAATAACTATTAGTTGAATTATATTATGCTGTGATAATGTGAACTTATATATGAACTGTATATGAGATATAAATGAGATTGAAAGTTGATCTTCGATGATATACTTGTTATGTGAAAAGTAACATGCGTAGTAAATATAAATTGTTTATAAATGCATGAATTGAGTATGATGTTGTATGCTATGTGATGCATGAAAACTGTTAGAATTGCTGAGCTGTCGAGCTCACCCTTGCAAATAACCACTTTTGCAGGTTAAGGACTTACAATAAAGACTTCGTGCTTCTTGATTGATAAAGATAGATAGTATCGCAATGAAGAATACTGTTTAGATTATTACTCAAACCATGTTTAGGTTCTAGTAGTTGTACTTGATATTTGTTTACGAGGTTTAATGATTGTCGTACTGTAAAGATGTATTAGATAATACATAGAGGATATTAAGTTAAGATGTATGCGATTATACAGAAATTTGAATAGAGTGAATCATGATATAGTTTGATTTAGGAAAATATAATGGATTCAAGTTATGGAATCAATAAAAGATTTCATTCCAAGGATATTGAAAAGTTTAAGTTATTCCGCATTTTTGTAACATCAGTTATGATGTATAAACAGGGATGGTATATGACCGAGATTTGAAAACTTATATTAAGGTTTAGGGTCATCGTACAAGATCTTGGATATGAAGAGAAATTATATTTCTATATTGTAATAAGTGAAATTTATTCAATAAGTTTTGAATAAAAGATGTAATAGTTTGACGATAGTAGTATCGTGACTGCACCGGATTCGAGGAAAGAGAGGAACCCGGATTTGGGGGCGTCACAGTTCTGCAGTAGAAAATAAGAAACCAGAATCTGGTACCGGCACAGCTGCACCGCTGGCCAGTGTAAAACTGGCGCAGCTGCGCAGGGCTCCGGCCAGGGGCAGAGACAGCCTGCTTCGGTAGAATCTTAGCCCAACTTAGAAATTCTTTCACGAATAGACTCTAATCCAATTATATTACAGTTATATCATATACAATAGCCTATATAACACTTAACCACCATATTCTAACCCAATTATCATATAATCATGCATAATTTAAGAAGTTAGAAATTCAAGAGTGAAGAACAAAAATGCTACCTCTGCTAATTGTGATATGAGCTTGCTGCTGTGACAACCCGAATTTTTAAAAATTATTATAATAAGAATTTATAAATAAAATTCTTATTACGAGATGTTTTGAGTTTGGATATGTGTATATATGTGGTAAAGTATATGATGTGGTGAAGTATATGATGTGGTGTAAATATAGAAGATATATATATATATATATATATATATATATATATTCATAGGTTGGAGGAATGAGGTTTAGTAGTTAATTTATTTTAGCTATTAAAGAAGGGAAACGAAATTGTTTGAAAAGGGAATTAAGTTAATTAAGTTGATATTATATTATGGAATAATATAATTTGATTATTATACCTTGTTGGCACTATAATTGTTATGAATTTAATTTCATAAATGATGTGAGTAATTCACTTAATGAAATAATGAAGTAATGTGAATATATTTGTTTTAATAAAATGAGAGAGGAAGGTATGTTACCTAAAAATGTAATATTTTAATGTAATTTGATTGAGAATTTCGTAAATAGTTATGATAATTATTGAGTAAAATAAATATTTTAGTTGAGATATTTATTAAATAAAGTAAATATTTGATGGAAATTATTATGGAATAATTTATTCATGTAAGATGATATTAAGTAAATTGATGATAAACAATTTTATAATTTGTGCGTATTTTATTATGCTAATATGTTGGTGATGTTCTAATTTAATTAAATAATTAAATTAGAAAGGTAATGATTTGTTAAATAAAAGTGGAGTTATATTTGCTAAATAATTTGATTAAACATGATTTAATTAAATTATATGTGACATTTGTAAACTATATAATAAGTGAATGATTAAAATAAATTAAAAGGATTATATAGTGAACTAGCCAAACAAGGTCTTATGACCCTTGGTGGGTTGTAACTGCTGAGACCCATAATTATTATAACGTAACCCATGTCCATCAGTTATATTTTCTTACGTATATTTTCCTAAGCCTAAGAAAGCAGAACAAAACATAGAGAAGAGAGGAAGATAGAAAATTGATAGAGAAAGAGAAGAAATTCTCTTTGTATTGAGAAGAACTTTGTGAGAATCAAAGAAGGAAGAAAAGAAGAAGATTTTTCAAGTGTTATAACGAATCAAAGGGCACGTGAAGTGTAGATATCTGTAAGCTGTTAAACTGTTATTGGTAAACAACGATCAAGGCAAGTCTTTCAGTTCTTATTTTCTACGTGAACTTGATGATGAACTGTTTTTAAATTGTTTTGCAAAGAGCATGATATATTGTATATATGTTGTAAGCATGAAATGTTAAAGTCAATTTATGACTACATTGATTGATTAAAGAATATTGATTGAGTAAGGAACTCAATCTTTATATTTGTTATGTGAAGTAAAGCATGTATGCCATGTTACTTTAATTATTATGAGATGTATGTTGAGTATGCATTTATGTGCTATGTGATGCATGAAAGCTGTTAGATCTTGCTGAGCTGTCGAGCTCATTCTTGCAAATAATCACTTTTGCAGGTTAAGGATTCAAGGTAACGCTATGTGCTACTTGAAAGAAATGAATCAGATGTAATGCATGAAGATTTATATACTTTGGCTAAATTGTTATTATTTTGGACCCTGTTTAAGGTTTCAGATAATGTATTTGATAATGTATGATGGTTAATAGATGTTATGTTGTAAAGTTTAAATTTTACCCGATGTATAAGGGTTATTGAACGTGGTTGTAAGTTTTAGTTTATACTAACTCTGACGAAGCGATTCATGAAATAAAGTTGAATCAAAGTTATGAAATGATAAAGGTTGAGATTCAGGGAAATAAAGAAGGAATAATATAAAATTTTTAAATATTCTGTATTTTTAGTGATTGTATCATTGATTAATGGTGTAAAGGATGTATTGTTAACGACCGATGTCGAGAGTTGTATTGTATGAATTTTGGGGTTGTTAGAGTTGGTATCAGAGCTGATAGGTTATACACCTTAGGTAAGAGTACCTTAGGCTATGACCTTAGACAATGAGAAGTTAAGTTATGTACAACGAAAGGGTGATTCCTTTCACATACGTAGAAGTATAAGATGATTTAAGTCCTAGAAATGTTATAAGAAGAAGGTGAGAATAACGAGAAATAAAACTCGAATAAAATGTTGAACTTTATGAACGAAGTTAGAAATTCTTAAAAGAAGAGTTAATAAATAAACAATAAGATTCAAAGAAGAATCTTGAAGAGATATGAAGATGAGAATCAAGAGTTACCTAACTCCAATAATAAAGATGCCGAATAACGATGAATAGACAAAGTTTATAATATTGAAAGCGTAAAGGAAGTCATGATATAATATGATGAAAGGAAAAGATAAGAAGTTTTAAAACAAAACGATAATGAGATAAGAAAGAATCATATGGGAGATGATTATAGAATAAGGTCATGACGTGATCTTTTAAAGTTGAAAGACAGATGGTCTGTAATGATGGAATTGTTATAGTTTGATGCTATAACGAGAATGTACTATGATATAGTACGAGGTTAACTCATGAGGAGTTATAAATGATGTGATGCGGAAAATTCGTATCAAGTAAAGAGCATGTTATGAGCAAGATAGAGTTAGGTGGGATTTCAATTGAAGAATCATGTGATGGCTGAGTTGTACAAACCTTTGTATGGGCGAGGGTTTTGTGCTTGCACTTAGTTTATCACATTGATAATCATTAGAATGTTGGTGTCGCGCTACCAATGTATATGTGGTGAAAAGGTGATTCTTTTCTCATGTGTATATTCGATAGTTAGAGACTATTAAGATTAGTAAGATGTTACTAGGATTAAGTGCAAGTTCTTAAAACTCATGCTTATGGTAAGTTCATGACTCATAATCATATGGTATGTTTGGAACTCCTCAGCGAATGGACGCCTATGGTCTGACTAGGAAGTTCTTAAACTCATATTATTGTGGAAAGTTCCTGACTTCCAAAGTATGGAAAGTTTGATGAACTATACTGGGAATAGAAAGGTTATGGTGTAGGAAGCATTGATGTTGTTTAAGATTGATAGAATGATTAAGTAATGATGGAGTAAAGATTTAATTGATGGAGAAAGTTTTATATTCTAAATCTCCTAGCTTTGCTAGATTTTTTGAAATTTATTGACTTCGTGCTGATGTTGCACTTCTGTTTTCTTGAAAAATATTGGATCAATGATGGAACCAATGAATTTTTAAAATAGTACTATTATTCACATGTCTATGCTAATTGCTTCAGCTGGACAAAATGATTTTAAATCTTCAAAATGTATTTCATATGCATCATTTGATATGGTGTAAAAACAATCGAGGAAGTTATCAATGCATTTAAACCTAGTGTTGGATGTGATCATATGATCGTCAGCCCGCTATGGTATGATGTAGTATGACGACGTCATATAATGACGAAATTCTCAACGTACCATTATTACGGTACGGTAACAGGATATTATGAAAAGATTCATTTATTTTTAGTTTCCTTAAACTATAAAAAAAAGGGATTTATTTACATTTAGTTTCGTTAAATGAAAAAAAAAATATTTTGAGTTGGTTAAACATATATATATTTATATATCTCGATTGATGTCCGAGTTATTGCTAGAAGTCTATGCTACTTGATTCAGCTAGACGAATATTGAAAGATGTTCATGAAATTCAAGCGTTCTTGGTCAAACTATGCCAAACCAAATTGTTTTGGTGCGGATTCAGATGTTAAGAAGCTGAGGTGAACAACCCTATAAAAGGGGGACATGTTTTCGGAGACAATGGTTCCGAAAGTAACGCATATAGTCGTTACGATGTTAAGATGTAATACGTTGTGCACGACGTAGGGGTACGATAGGCTGATCACCTAGAGTACTTGCAGAGAGTGTTTTCAGTCTGTGTGATTGCTAAACATTCTGTTAAAGATGGTTTACAGTGGTGATGCACTATTAAACCAAGAGAAGAGTTCAAGGTCTTATGACCTCTCAGCATGAATTGGAATCTTTTAAATTCCTGTTATTCATATCGCTTCCCAATTATTGAACAATTGTAGAAGATTCTTATTATTCTGAAGTGAAGGTGGCAAGAATGATATTTCCTAGAAAGAAATAGTTGTGGAACACATCAAGTTAGTGAATAAGATTAACTTAAAATCTACTTTGATAGATTGAATGAATGAAGATTAATAAAAATTTCGAGGACGAAATTCTTAGAAGAAGGGGTGAATGTGATAACCTGAATACTTATAAGATAGTGAATTATGAAGTATATGTCTTCGACAAGTAAAGTATATGGTAATGATCCTTAGAAAGGAAATAAGCGAGTTAGAGAATATATAATATTTGAAACATAATTGTGTTTACCTGAGGTTATGAAATAAACCTAAAATTTGTTGAAGAATTGAATGTAGTAGAATATATATGTATAACCTATACTAAGGTAATGTGTTGAAGTTATTCAACGATAAATGTTTTTAAAGAGATTTGATGAAAACTTGAGTAAGGTAGGGTTTCGGTGATTCCGAGGGCGGAATCCTTATAAGGAGGGAAGGATGTGACAATCCGAATTTTTAAAAATTATTATAATAAGAATTTAATAAATAAAATTCTTATTACGAGATGTTTTGAGTTTGGATATGTGTATATATGTGGTAAAGTATATGATGTGGTGAAGTATATGATGTGGTGTGAATATAGAAGATATATATATATATATATATATATATATATATATATATATTCATAGGTTGGAGGAAATGAGATTTAGTAGTTAATTTATTTTAGCTATTAAAGAAGGGAAACGAAATTGTTTGAAAAGGGAATTAAGTTAATTAAGTTGATATTATATTATGGAATAATATAATTTGATTATTATGCCTTGTTGGCACTATAATTGTTATGAATTTAATTTCATAAATGATGTGAGTAATTCACTTAATGAAATAATGAAGTAATGTGAATATATTTGTTTTAATAAAATGAGAGAGGAAGGTATGTTACCTAAAAATGTAATATTTTAATGTAATTTGATTGAGAATTTCGTAAATAGTTATGATAATTATTGAGTAAAATAAATATTTTAGTTGAGATATTTATTAAATAAAGTAAATATTTGATGGAAATTATTATGGAATAATTTATTCATGTATGATGATATTAAGTAAATTGATGATAAATAATTTTATAATTTGTGCGTATTTTATTATGCTAATATGTTGGTGATGTTCTAATTTAATTAAATAATTAAATTAGAAAGGTAATGATTTGTTAAATAAAAGTGGAGTTATATTTGCTAAATAATTTGATTAAACATGATTTAATTAAATTATATGTGACATTTGTAAACTATATAATAAGTGAATGATTAAAATAAATTAAAAGGATTATATAGTGAACTAGCCAAACAAGGTCTTATGACCCTTGGTGGGTTGTAACTGCTGAGACCCATAATTATTATAACGTAACCCATGTCCATCAGTTATATTTTCTTACGTATATTTTCCTAAGCCTAAGAAAGCAGAACAAAACATGGAGAAGAGAGGAAGATAGAAAATTGATAGAGAAAGAGAAGAAATTCTCTTTGTATTGAGAAGAACTTTGTGAGAATCAAAGAAGGAAGAAAAGAAGAAGATTTTTCAAGTGTTATAACGAATCAAAGGGCACGTGAAGTGCAGATATCTGTAAGCTGTTAAACTGTTATTGGTAAACAACGATCAAGGCAAGTCTTTCAGTTCTTATTTTCTACGTGAACTTGATGATGAACTGTTTTTAAATTGTTTTGCAAAGAGCATGATATATTGTATATATGTTGTAAGCATGAAATGTTAAAGTCAATTTATGACTACATTGATTGATTAAAGAATGTTGATTGAGTAAGGAACTCAATCTTTATATTTGTTATGTGAAGTAAAGCATGTATGCCATGTTACTTTAATTATTATGAGATGTATGTTGAGTATGCATTTATGTGCTATGTGATGCATGAAAGCTGTTAGATCTTGCTGAGCTGTCGAGCTCATTCTTGCAAATAATCACTTTTGCAGGTTAAGGATTCAAGGTAACGCTATGTGCTACTTGAAAGAAATGAATCAGATGTAATGCATGAAGATTTATATACTTTGGCTAAATTGTTATTATTTTGGACCCTGTTTAAGGTTTCAGATAATGTATTTGATAATGTATGATGGTTAATAGATGTTATGTTGTAAAGTTTAAATTTTACCCGATGTATAAGGGTTATTGAACGTGGTTGTAAGTTTTAGTTTATACTAACTCTGACGAAGCGATTCATGAAATAAAGTTGAATCAAAGTTATGTAATGATAAAGGTTGAGATTCAGGGAAATAAAGAAGGAATAATATAAAATTTTAAATATTCTGTATTTTTAGTGATTGTATCATTGATTAATGGTGTAAAGGATGTATTGTTAACGACCGATGTCGAGAGTTGTATTGTATGAATTTTGGGGTCGTTACAGCTGCTTCAATCTTCCTCAATCTCAGACTCTCACTACTATGATATATATATATATATATATACTCTCAATTCTCACACAAGCTCTACTTAATAGAAATTTCAGCAATTAGAGATGAGAAGAAGTGAGCTCCATTTATAGACAATGCATTACACAGACATTGCTATTCTCTAACATTTCAAACCAACGGGAATGATAAGAATACATTGGTCAAAGGAGAGTTGTTGATAGTTGGTGGATTCCATCATGATGCCCACTCCGCTTTCATTATCACTACCATTTGCAATTCACTGAGTTTGAGACTTAGATATAGGCTAGGCCAAAGGCCTATTCACGTGTGAAGAGCAATGGGACTATCTAATTGGGACAAGACTTTTGTTTACTCAGCTTTATCAAATTCATGCAAGCATACATAGGTTTATTTCTTATTAAGTTAATTTTAACAACTTAATCTTGCTACACTAATAACGTTATGTCACATATACACAAATCTACATATATGTACACCCATATATAAAAAGTATACCCATGTGTATAATAATGTACCTTATGTACATTGGTTAAATTAATATTTTAATTGGGTTACATATAATTTAGTTGGGTATTCTCAACCCATAATTTTCCATATACATTTTGATAATATCAAATTATGATTGAATTGAGTATTATCACTTCACATTATTACAGACTTCTTTATTTCACTTATATTTACTTATTGAAATAATTATGATTTATTTAGTCTAAGATAACGTTGCACAAGGTACATTTCTAATGTACATAACAATTCGTCACATTATTCATGTAATCCATGTGACTCTCCTCATTTTACCATATAGTTTCTATATTACATAGTTACCTTGAAGTGTTACACTCCATTTCATATCATTGCTATAGAAATTAATTTACATAATAATACTAATTAATTCCTTTAATTATTCATTCATTAAATTATTTAATGAATGCTCATTCTACTATTTTGCCACACTAGGCATATCTCCCTAGCTTACATTAAGCTTATTTTCATTCTCAACACTTATTCATTTCCACCACATTACTTACCCACCACATATTCAATTTACTTAGAACTATTAAATCACAAGTTTCACATATATAAATATATCGCGAATAGAAATATTCAAATATTATTTATAACACTTACGGTAATATAGCATCTCAAGTTATTAAAATAACTTAGTTTTCTTTTATAAATTAAACTCTCTTGGAAATACATTAAAATTTATGTATTTTATCATAACATAAAATATTATGTTTTCTTCAAATAAAGACATCCATTATCAGAACATAATCTACTTATTATCTCAAGATATTATTCTCAATATAATATCTATTAAAAATAATTATATGCATGGCACATGTACATATATTATATATAAAAAATAGATAATAAGTTTATTTTTTATTATAATAAATTGTTTCCATCAATTTATTTACATATAGCAAATATATTTTAATATATTTATCATATTAATTAATCATACCTATTACCTCATACAAAAACATATAAAGTATTATTATTATTAAAAATAACATTCCCTCTTTTATTAAAATAATTCAATATTAGAAATTATTTTAATATCTCTTATCAGAAATATACAATATTTATTTCTCTTCCCTTTCAATAAATTGTCTCCAAAATAATTTCTTTAATCTTTTCTCTTTGCCATATTATATATAATACCTCTGTCTCTAACCAATATTTATTTATAAATATATTGGTTCCCTTCCTTGATTACTCACTTATCTTCCACATATTAACCTTATTATATATTACAATACTATGTAATATATTAATAATATCAAAATATTCATTTTATTTTTCTTAGGTTAAACACAAATATTAATTCACCGTATTATGTAAGTGAACTAGTTCTTTCTCATTCCTTACCATTGCCACACAAGGCTATATATTATTCGATTAACCAATATTTATACTTATTAATTAATTCCCTTAACCAACTAATTCATGCTTTACTAACTTAATCCATTCATGACCCACATTTTAATTACTAATATACATATTCCCATGTTCAGATTACACAACTCTCAGAATTTTTTACAGACCGGCGCAGCTGCGCTGGTCATAAGCTTGGAAGTGGCACAACTGCGCCACCTCAAGTTCATAGGTAGACAAGTTCTGCTCTAGCAGAACCAAAATCTCAATTCTTAAATACTTGAACATGCTTTTTAATGTGCTATCTTGCTACATCGGTTAACCAACATCTTTTATTACCTCCTTCAATGATTCAAAGTTTAAACTATAAGTTCAAACTCTATTCTCCTATAAGGTTCATATATATATATATATATATATATATATAACGCATATGTATATTCCGTTAATGTTCACTTCTTGCGGTATATTAAATCAATTAGTAATTCACTAACCAATGTTTATCTAAAGATATATTGGTTTTATTCTCTCTCTCTTCAACAACGTACATATACTCCAGAAGATGGTGATTATCAAATATATTTAATGTCACCAATCTTACCATGATAAATAATTATATAAATTATTTAATATCGATAGATAAATCTTATCCATTTCCTTTATCTCCACTAAACTATCTCCAAAATAAATAACGAATATATTTTAATAATATATTTATTAACCACAAAAATCACATAAATGTTCTTATTCGAACACATCTCATACTTTAAGAATTTTATTTATTAAATCCTTACTTAATAATATCTAAAAATTCGGGTTCTTACACTTATGTCTTGTAATTTCTGACCATTTGAGTATGTGTAAATGACTTAGACATAGCATGAACATTCTTGACTTCGTTAGTGTGCGATTTCTAAAGAAAGTTATATGTTTTTAAAATGAGCCTTGGCACATATTATTGATGCTTATGTTCTGATTTTGTGAGCATGATTGCATGGTCTAGATAGGCATGAAATGTAAATTTAAAAGTGTTAAGTTTACCCTAACATTTATGGTTTAAGTCGTAATGGTTTCAAAAGTAAGATTCAGACTTTTGCAAAGTAAGTTGCGTGATCATAGTGTATTAGTGTTCTAATATGTTTGAGCATACATTGTAACGATCAGGAATTTTAAACTCCTTATTAATTTTATATGTGATTTTAAAAAATTTTAGGAGTTAATTTTTTAAACTTATTTAAACCTTATATGGTTATGTGCTTATGTGAATTTAACCTATGCGAATAAATGCTAGGATTTTTATTAAAGGGAATCATTAATGGTTATTTAAATTAGTAGATTAACCCTGAGACTTTTATATCAGAATATTGATAAAAGTGTTAGTAAATTATATATTCAAATTTCTTGAATATAGTGTAGAGAGTTAATCGTGATTAATTATTTTTATTTGAGTGATTAATTGATAACATATGAAATTATTATTGTTGTTGATTAATAATTATTATGGATAAATAATATTGAGTAATTAATTGAGAATGTGATGATTAATTATTATTATGAATAAATAATAATTAATGAGTAAGAGATTAATAAATATAATAATATTATATTTACTTGGTTAATTGTTACATGCAAGTATATGTTATATTAAACCTTTGGTATAAGGTAGCTACCTTTATATATTATATAAAGTACAATGGACATATTAATGTGGCTATGTATTATACATATAGACTATATAGTAAGATTAATTTTATTGTGTAAGTTACATAATATTTTGCTTATGTAACATGATGTGACCTTAATATATACCCTATTGACATATAGTAAGTTCAATTGTTAATTAATATTGAATTCTATAAAGTTATTATAATTGTAATAATAACTGTTATGATAATAAACAATGATAATACCCAATTGCTTTATATTCGGTGTTAATAGAAAATGTACATGAATTATATGAGTGGTATATATATACCTACTTGATACATTATTTTATTGAGATAACATTGTAACACCTATTTAAATGTATATAGAATAATTACTTATAACCTATTTATGTGCTATGTGTATATATATTATATTATCTAGTGTATTTATTATGTAACCATGTGTGAGACTTATATAATTATACACCCATTGCAAGAATGCTGAGATTGCTTTGTTTGTCCCATATTATGTGCCCAATTGCTCCCTTATTTCTCATACACGTGAACCCACATGCTAGCTACTCTACTCTCCTCCTCAAACTCAGTAAAGCTATAGCAATCATCAATGGGGGAGTGGGAATAATGATGAGATATACCAACTCCTCACCCACTATTTGATAACCATTAGCTAATTGTATCTCCCATTAGTTTGATTTGAGGAACAATGTCAAGAACCGGGTAAGAAATTGGCTATATATAGAGCCCTCTCCTTCTTCTTTGTTTTGCTGAGATTTTATGAAAGTATAGAATTGATAAGTGGAGCTTGTATTCTGACATTTTAAATTGAGTTAAGGGAGAGAAATATTGCAGCTAGTCCATTCCATAACAGAGGTATAATCAATTGCATTCTTATTTTTCAATTTCTGTGAATTTGCTAAGTACTTGATTCTTGACTTCATTTGAATTGATTGTTAATTGGTTTGGAATATGATTAAGTGGTATATAAGTTGATATATATGCTAGAACTGTGTATGGTATGATTGAATTATTATTCGTTGGAATTTTCTGTGTTTGGTTTATGGTAACTGCCGAAAACTGCACTGCCTCAGGCCTGGCCGCCAGCCTGCGCAGCTGCGCCAGTGCCTGCCTGCAGAAAATTTTTCCTTTTTGCTTTCTGCTCATGCTAACTTGATGATACCACTTTGGACAGGCTTGAATACTGATTTACTTATTGTGTATGAGTTCTTTAATACAACATACACATTGGTGAGCATGCTAGCACATATTAGGGAAGGAAACCTCATGTTTTGTAAAATAAACCTATGATTTCAAACATGAACTTTGAGACCGTGTGACATATGTGCATTCTAATTTCATGAACATAACCGTATAGACTATGTTGACATGAAATGAACGTTTAAAGTGTGTTCACACACTAGCATACGTGTTTGAAAGACTTAAAGGTTTACAAAGGAAAACTTATATTTTGAAAATAAAACTTGTAGCTTTGAATGCGAGCTTTGTCATATAAGTAACATGCATGTATTCTAATGTTATGAGCATGATAGTAGGTTTATATTAACTTGAAATGCATGTTTAAAATGTTAAACAAGTTAGCATACAAGATTGATGAATTTAAGATATTTTCAAAGGAGAGACTGAAGACGTTTTTAAATAAGAAACTTAAGAACTTTGAAAAGAGAACTTAACCAAGACTTGTGTCTTTTAGATTGTGACCACTTAAATACATATAACTTATTGTATGCATTTTAATACCTGTGAGTAATGGTTACGAGATGCGTTACATGTACCGTATTGTCTTTTTGACTTAGTGTACTTTGCAAATGGAAACTTAGAATGTGGAAGCTAATTAGCATTGATTACCATGTGAATTGTATTATGATCATGCAAGCATGTTTATTAGGATGTCATTATGCCTATAGACATATTAACATGAACCGCACTTGGTTAAACACAGATTTCAACTATGCATGCATACTCATAGAAAGTGGATTCCTAAGGCATGAATTATGATGATTAAAGTATATTTGTATAGTATACTCAAGCATACATATTAAGTATTGTTTAACCTTGTTATGTGATAACATGACTTTAGAAGCATTAATTTGTATTGTTTATAGTATGTGTATTACCGGCATGAAAACATGACTCTGAATTGGATTAGGATGAGCATGCTAGTTTCGAATGGGAGATTATAACTTGATAAGCATGTGTATTGGTTTAATGGCAATAGTTGCATGCTAGGGTTACGCCGGGACACTTTCAGACCCGAACAATTTGCTTAAGTCAGATTTTAACTGTTAACATATTATGATATGTTTGATATTGAACGTGATCTTATGTGATAGAATTATATAGTGACTAAATTCTAGTATGTGTATTAGTTTATACTAATTGGAAAGACCGACTTGTTAATGCTAGGTCGTTCCAACGTAGTTTTAATTAAAGCTAGAATTATTTGTAGCTGAGCAAACAGGCAAGTTTCCTGACTTACACTCATTTATAGTGCAAGTTCCCTATTTTCCTCAAGTTATATTTGAGCAAGTATTCTAGACCCTTGCACTATTTTATTTGATAAATCTTGTAAGCAAGTTCACTGACTTACACTTATTAATTGTGCAAGTTCCCTATCTTACTCAAATTTATATTGAGTAGGGTATTATTATATTACAAGTTTCCTAACTTCAGTTGATTGTTATATTGAATGCAAGTATCCTAAATTCTTGCACTACTTTATTCAATGAATAGTGTAAGCGAGTTTCTTAAACTTCACTTATTTTTGGGTGAAAGTTTCCTATCCTTCTCATATTGTATTGAGCAGGTTATTATTGTATTATGTATGTTCCCCGAACTTCACATTTTGGTTATTGTGCAAGTTCCCCGAACTTCACATTTTGGTTATTGTGAAAGTTCCCCGAACTTTACATTTTGAGTATTGTGAAAGTTCCCCGTACTTCACACTTTGGTTATTTCGCAAGTTTTTCCGAACTTCATTTCTTTATTATGAAAGTTCTCTAAACTTATACAAACTCGTATATTGTGCAAGTATCTTATCTTTGTGTTTACTTTACTCAAAGAATGTTGTAAGCAAATGTCCTAACCTATGCATTTATTTTATGTAAGGAATCTATTATCGTGCAAGTTCCCCGAACTTCACATTTTGAGTATTGTGCAAGTTCCCCGAACTTCACACGTTGAGTATTGTTCAAGTTCCCCGAACTTACACAAATTCCTATATTGTGCAAAAGCTAAACTTCACTTTGTGCAAGTTCTCTATCCTTCTCATATTATATTGAGTAGGTTATTGTTGAATCGAAAGTTGTTTACTTAATTGCTTGAACTTTATTTCCAAGCATGTTATTTAGTGGTTTAATTACTTATCAATTATTCCACATTGATATTATTGATGTCCGCACCTACTACATTTGAGCTCGTACAGTCTTGGACTTGTACATTATTCAAGATTCTAAATTTCTTGAACCATGTCAGTAAGAGTCTGAACCTTTGCTCGGTCAGACTAGTGTATGAAATTTTCTTTGAAGCTATCCAAACCAATTGATGGTAAGGATTCTTAGACGGAACAGAACACCCCTCATATGTAGGAGTGTGCCCAGGTATCTAATATATATGATACGAGTAAGCAGATTTAAGTGTTATGCATATTCACGTTGTGCCTGAGGCTGATCTCCTCGAGGTACTAAGTTTCTGTAGCCAGAAGCCAGTAATTCCAAAAAGGGTCAATTAGCTATTGAACCCATTGAAAAGTTATAGTTCAGAGTCTACTCGACTATCAGTCATTCTAAAGGCAATTATTACCTTTGCTTTTAATATTCATATTGTTGAATTGTTCAGATGTTCATAGTGTTGAATCTTGCAGGTTGTTGAACCTTACAAATATTCATATTATTGAATTATTCTAATATTCATATTGTTGAATCGTTCAGATATTCATATTGTTGAACCTTCAAGATTTTTATTTTGTTGAAATCATTGTCAGATATTTTTCCATTCATTATGATATATTCTTTATTGTTGTATTTAAACTTGCTGAGCAAACTTGTTGCTCATTCTTGCTATATCATGACTTATATTGCAGTTAAGCCTGAGCCCTCAGGCAAGGACAAGGGTAAAGGAAAGATTTAGGATGGTTTGCAAGGAGCAGACTTTATCTTTGTGATTTGTTTAATTACTGTTAATGTAATATGAACCCTAATGTTTATTCTAGGGTATGTTTGTATTGATGTATTAAGGTTATCGAATCTTGGGACTAGTAACACCTTTTGAATGAACGACATACGTTTATTATATTTCGCATTTTAGTTATCATATGTTGTTTAAAGGTGGATGTTTAGTATTGTTTCGTGACGACCGGACCGTGGTCAGAGGACCCGGATTCGGGGGTGTCACATACATGCTAGTGCTTTTAAATGTTATGTATGTGCACACACCTTACTAGACACTATGAAAGTTAGTTAAGCATGAATTAGATATGTTTTAAAGAAATTATTGATGCTAGTTGTGCGTATATGGTAAAGGTATTTGTGAGCATGGGTATTAACTTTATTATGACATCTCACATGTATACATGAGGAATATAGTAGCCTTGCATGACTAGTTTAAATGTGACAAGGATTTTGAAAGGGTGAAACTTAGAAAGTTTGAATGCAATGGTTATATAAAACTGAAATTTATGAATAAGGTTTGAGGATATGTAAGAATAATATAGATCATGTATCTTTGAATTTTAAATATATGTCGAACACCTTTAGATAAGTGTGTGATACATATATATGATAGATTATAGTAAGTATGTATGGATAAGGTATACCTATACGTACATAATTTTCTAAAAACGTGATGAGAAAGTAAAATTAAGGTTCTAAGAACCAAGTTAGATAACAATGTAATCAATGGTTATTATATTGAGAATGTATGGATATGTATAACTGATATTTATGAATCCATAATTATATAATTGTGTAGGAATACACGAAGCGCAAATATCTTTAAGCAGTTAAGTCGTAGTTGTTAAACTACGCATCAGGCAAGTCTTTCAGTTCTTATTTGATATATGAATTCAATAACTGTTATATGAATTATATTGCCAATATGATGTTAACTTATATATGAACTGTATATGAGATATGCATGAGATTGAAAGTTGATCTTTGATGATATACTTGTTATGTGAGAAGTAACATGCGTAGTATATATCGATTGATTATAAATGCATGAACTAGGTATGATATTATGTGCTATGTGATGCATGAAAACTGTTAGAATTGCTGAGTTGTCGAGCTCACTCTTGCAAATAACCACTTTTGTAGGTTAACGACTCACGATAAAAGTTACGTGCTACGTGATAGCATTCGAAGAATACTGTTATTTAAATATATGATCTTGAACCATGCTTAAGTTCTAGAAGATGTATACGATAGTAGATTACAATGTTTTATACATGTTGAAATTGTAAGTTGTGCTATGAAAAACACATGGGGATTTCAAAATGAGATGTATACGTTTATACGGTAATTCGAACATAGTGAATCATATTTTATAATTGATTCAAGGTTATGTAATTGATTCAAGATTATGAACTTATTGAAAGATTTTATTTAAGGAGATAGAAAAGTTTAAGTTATTCCGCATTTTTGTAACATCAGTTATGATGTATAGATAGGGATGGTATACGACCAAGATTTGAAAACTTATATTAAGGTTTAGGGTCATCATACAAGATCTTGGATATGAAGGGAAATTATATTTCTATATTGTAATAAATGAAATTTAGTCGTTAAGTTTTGAATAAAAGATGTATAGTTCCGCGATAGATGTATCGTGGCGGACCAGATCCGAGGTAATCGAGAGACCCAGATTTGGGGTCGTTACAGGCACACATACACCACTATTCATAAATGTACACCCACATATAACCAATTATACTTATAATTTAAATATACACCAATACATATTATCATGTATCTCATATACATTGGTTTAATTCAATTAATATTTTAATTGGACTAGTTATAAAATAGTTGGGTATTCTCATCCCATAATTTTCCATAAAATTATTATCTCAATTACACCAAAATATTATAATGATAATTAATATCAATTATTTATTAACTTGCCATTTTTTTTAATAATTATAGTTAAACCTCCAATTGAGTTAACTTCTAATACTCATGCTACACAAGGCCCAATTATGTAAGCTTAGTAATTAATAGACCTGAAGCTCACAAAATAATATTACTCTCAATGTCACATCTTATAATAAGTTCATGATGTAATATAAATAAATTACTTATTTATATGCTCCCATAACATATATACTTGCATTTAGCAAATAAACTAACAAGCTCTACACACCAATGCATGGTCTCTAATTATAGCCAAGCTATTACCCTCCTATGGACATTACACAAGGGGCAAAGAAGATTTGATGGCTAACTCCACCAACTACTACTATTCATGATCCTTCCTCATCATTTCCCCCCCACATGGCTCTATTTTGTGAACTTCACCATGTTATAAAAGTCAGCATTTGGGCATAGCATAGGGGTCATGGGAGGGGGTCTATTGCACCATATCACATAATTAATTCCCTCCTTGTACACAAAGCTAGCATACAAGTCTTTATACGCACATATGTAATTAAATATCTCCCTTATACATCCATATATATATATATATACCTATACATATATGTATACATGCATCCCTCTACTTATATTACACGTTATATGTACATTTGACAATACTGAATATAATTGGATTGAATATTGTCACACCACATTATTGTAAACTTTATTATTTCAATTATACTTAACCATTGAAATAATTATTAACAACAATTATTTATTTAGTTTAATTTAATATCCTTCATAAAGTACACATTAATGTACCACACATAACACATTGTCATATAGGTCCATTTATGTAACTCATGTGACTCATTTCACTTTACCATATGGTTTCCTATATTATATAGTTTTCTTGAAGTGTCACACTTCATTTCATATTATATAGATGTAGCTACTATATAACTTATAATTAGACATCATTGCACATAGCAATTAATCCACATAATAACACTAATTAATTCTTTTAATTATTCATTCATTAAATTATTTAATGCAGGCTTATTTCACCACTTTGCCACACTAGGCATATCTCACAAGCTCAATTTGGCTCATTATCACTTCCACCACACTTTAATATTCCTTTAATATAAGTTTATGACGCCCCCAAATTCAGACCGCCACAGAGTCTCTCGAATTCGTTTCGTCACGTACAACAATCTAGCACCATGATAATAGTAATACGACTAAATGTCGCATCGCACAGCGAAATAACACGAAATACTACTACCGAAAAGATTACATTTAACTAATATAATTTATTCACGTCCCAATGTCTCGTAACTTAAACATCGGTTATATATCTTAAACATACCTTAAGCATATATAAACCTAACTAATACATAATTACATAAGTTTTTATTACAATCATAAGATGCTACTTAATATTAAGCTATTCAGTAGCCTTGCCCTTGCCCTTGCCGGTGCCCGAGGGTCCACACTGCTCTGCCTTAACTGAAATATTTTAGGGAAAGCAAGAATAAGCAACAAGTTTGCTCAGTAAGTAATATAACAACAAGGGTGAGTAACATAGTCCTCGAATCAAAAAGGGTAAAGCAAGATATGAAAGTTCAAGGATAGAAAGAAATATCCACAATTCTCAATAAAAGTAGCTAAAGACAACAAAATATCATTAAAATTCAATACAAAATCAATTCAAGATTTCATGATAATTGAATACTGAGCATTTACTAAGGACTATGAACTCTTACTAGAATTAACAGTGATATACTGATAATTCAACAAAAACAAGTACAACAGGTGATCAGCCTAAAGTACCCTACATTATGCATAATATTTAATCGTACTCAAGTGCGCACGTCGGTCTCCCGATAAATATAGCTTCCCCTTCAAAATGGTTGTTCATCTCAGTCAATATAAGACTCCGCACCAATCAATTGGTTTGGATCGCTTTTAAAATTCATAATATAAGTCTAGCCTAATCAAATGGCATAGACCGCTCTTTCAATTTATATAAGAACAATCATAAGTTAAAAACTCAAGATTTAAAGTTCGAAGAATATAACTCGATTTTATCTTTATCCACGAAGTATTTAGGTAATAAAACATGAATTTCAATTCCAATAGCTTACTTGTACGACAATAATAGCACAAGTTCAATAAATGTTCAATAAGAATAGAGTTCGAGTACTTGCTTATAATATCCATTGAATAATGTAATGCAAGGGTTTAGGATACTTGCAATTAATAATACAAGAACGGTTTCAAAGAAACTTACTTGAGCTGCTGCTACAATTACTCTACAATTCAGTTCTTTGGATGACCTACATTAATCATAAGCCATTCTAACAATTATCCTCTATCAAGTATCATAAAATGATTTAACTGTCATACTGCATAACTCTCATTATCTACCAATACTATTTGACCATTCATTTATCACACTGTATATCAATTAACGTCTTTACGACCGACATGGCATATCAGCTTGGTAATTTTGCAGACACTCTACGATTTATCAGTAAGACTCTACGATCGCCGAAGGCACTCGACATCTTTGACTTTACGATGGTCGAAGTCACTAGACATCTTCGACTCTACGATGGTCGAAGTCACTCGACATCTTCGACTCTACTATGGTCGAAGTCACTCGATAGCTTTGAATCTACGATTGCCGAAGTCACTCGTCATCTTCTACTCTACGATGGTCGAGTCCACTCTACGATTGGTGAGTGAGCTCTATGATTTCATTCTACGATTGACGAGCGAGCTCTACTATTGTAGTGAAACCACTCTACGATAGTAGAATTCACTATACGATACTAAGACTAAGTTATGCATTTAAATTCCATTTTTCAAAAGAAGTCTTTGACTGACTGAGCTAAGGTCATACTCATTTTATCTGAGCAGACTTAACAACATGGTTTGGTCTGGAACACTAGGTTCCTGGTTTAATGGGTCTAAAGAAAAAGGTTTCGCAACAGGTCTTGGAAGTCTAAGGTCTGCTATAGAGACCAATCTTGGATTATCACTCTACGACCTCTGAGACTTGGTTTCATTTACACTTTTTAAAATACAGCCAGGCTTTACTTAACAAGGTTATGGACACCAAGTTTAAGCCACTAGGTCGACAGACAGTCGGGGCTGTCTTAGTATAATCGTCACTACACATGATGAGGTCAATATGCTTTATATGTCTTATGGGTCTATGGTCAAAGTACATAGTTCGAACGAAACATGGATACAGAGCACTTGTGCTCATACCAGCTTTTTCCAAGGTCATGATGCTATCTCCGAATCTGAAGACATCATCAGAATTCAAAAATGCCAACTCCGAAGTCGAAGACATCATCCGAAGTCGAAGACATCGTCTGAAGTCGACTCTTTGGAACAGCTTTAGTCCTTGGGGATTAAGACCGCTTCTTCTGGCCCGACTCCCATCTAACTTCTCCTCAAACTCCATAGCTATTTATACTACATGTCTACTAGACGTGTGCACAAGTTGGTCACCTCTAGAGACATACAGTATCTAATTAATCAAAGTTCACAAAATTTATCGAGTTTGGTTTGCTACCTAAGAGGCAAGGACCCGAAGGAACATCATAAGAGGTCCCCAAGGCAGAGTCTATGTGCTCTTCGGGAGAGCCTATGTTCTCTTTGACAGAGCCTAAGTTCTCTTCCACAGTTATGCATATAAACATAGTAAATCATGTTCATGCTATATCAAGGTACCCATATATATGCACGTTAGTCATGTCCCCACGCTTGCATAAGTGATCTCAACATGTTAGTATGAAGTAGAACTAATAAAAACATAAAACTGAAGCCAGGGACTGGCGCAGCTGCGCTACACCCCAGTATAAATAAGGCACAGCTGCGCCGTTACCTGGTCCGAACTGAAATGCCTTTGCTTCGGCAGAAGCTAGGCCAAAGTCTAAATTTCTCAACAATCTCGATTCAAATCAGCCACATTGTAGTTTAAACATACTTGTAAGTTTGTATAACAACTAAGAAACATGTTTTAATCCAATTTAGCATAAATTGCAACCATAATCAAGAATTAGAATTTGACAAGAAAACAAGAATGAAGAATATAGAAAGGAAATTATACCTCTGTTATACGATTTGAGCTTTGTTAAGCTGAACTCTCTCCAATTCTTAGAATGCTATTACTGATATATAATTTGCTCTCACTTTTATACTTACAAAAATTCTCAGCGTTTGATTTGTGAAGAGGAAGGACTATATTTATAGAAGAACTATTATACAGACAAAGCTTTTGCACTCCAAATTAAAATAATGGGTATCAAGGATTGTATGAAGGATAATGGAGGGTTGGTAATTAGTTGGTGATCTCCACTATTCTGCCCACTCCACTCATGATCATGATGGCTAGAATGCTGATTTTGAGAGAAAAGGCAGTAGGCTTAGGCTTAATGAGTGCACACGTGAGGAGGAAATGGGTCTTTCATTTTGGGACAACCCATACAACTCAACATTGCCAATAAACTAATGTCAGCACTTAATTCATACACATACGTATTATATACATAGGCTATCATATATACACATACTATATTTTTAGATTATAATTAGGGTTATATTGTAATCCCAATAATTAAATAATACTTCCATGTAGTAGATTTAATTTGCACATATATACTTCATGTACATTTTGTTAACACCAACTGTAATTATATCATCCCAATTCTATTATTCAATTATATCAAATATTGAACTATTCATTTAATCAACTATTATTTTACTGCATAATCATGATGTACTAATTTAATGTTCACTCACACACACATTGCCACATAGGCATTAATCGTGTAGCTTTTACAACTTAATAAATCTTACTATATAGTTTGTATATATAACATAGTCATATTGATGCATCACATTGCACTCTATAGTTGTAACCACTAATATTCTAGTTCTCATAATAACAATTAATTAACAATTAATATAGATTAATTGTTCTCATAATAATTCCTTCATTAATTAACTCATCAACGTTTCTTTTCCTGTGCCACACAAGGCATTCAACGAGCTTATCATAGACTCTATATTCTTCTTAACTATTAAAACCTCAATTTGAATTCATTTGAATGAGCTCATCTCACACCACATAAACATTTATATTCGAATAAATATTCATTTCCATTTATATATTCATTTAATAATATTCAAAAATTCTCAGGTATTACATCCTCCCCCCTTATAAAAATTCCGTCCTCAGAATTGCTATAAGGTTACACAAATAGATGGGGATAATCCCTCATTATTCTATCTTCTAATTCCCACGTAGCCTCCTCGACATCGTGGTTACGCCAAAGTACCTTTACAGATGAAATAACTTTATTTCTTAAGGTTTGCTCTTTCCTATCTAATATTTGGACAGGAATTTCTTCATACGCTAGGTTCTTCTCCACTTGAATGGGCTCGTAAAAAATCACGTGCTTGTAGTCGGCCTTGTATGGTCGTAACACGGAGATATGGAACACGTTGTGGATGTGCTCCAACTCAGGTGGTAATGCAATCTTGTATGCCACCTCGCCCACTCGCTTTAGTATCTCGAATGGTCCTATGAATCTTGGACTCAGTTTTTCTTTCTTACCGAATCGAATTTTTCCCTTCCATGGAGATACCTTCAAGAATACGAAACTGTCGACTTTAAAGTCTCGATCTTGTCGATGCAAGTCTGCGTACTTTTTCTGGCGGTCTTGAGCTGCTACTAGTCTGGCTATTATTACTGTCACCACATCTGCGGTTTATTGTACTAACTCTGGTCCTAGTATTCGTCGCTCTTCGACTTCGTCCCAACATAACGGTGTTCTACATTTTCTCCCATAAAGAGCTTCGTATGGTGGCATGCCGATACTCACATGGTAACTATTATTATATGCGAATTCTACTAAGGGAAGGTGGTCGTCCCAATTTCCCTTAAAATCCATCACGCAAGTTCTAAGCATGTCTTTCAGCATTTGTATTGTTCGTTCACTTTGTCCGTCTGTCTGAGGATGGTAAGCGGTACTCAACCTCAACTGCGTTCCCATTCTTTCTTGCAAGCTTTTTCAAAAATTTAACGTGAAGTGCGGATCTCGATCAGAGACAATTGATACCGGCACTCCATGTCGTTAAACAATCTCCTTTATGTATAGGCTCGCTGACTGATTAAAACTATAGCGGATCTTGATTGGAAGAAAATGTGCAGTCTTTGTAAGTCGATCCACGATAACCTAAATGGCATCATATCCCTTCTGTGTGACTGGAAGTCCTACCACGAAGTCTATCGTAATATGCTCCCATTTCTACTCCGGTATTTCCAATGGTTGTAGTAAACCACTCAGCCACTGGTGCTCTACTTTAACGCGTTGGTAAGTCAAACATCAACTAACGCACTCTGCGACTTTTTCGTTTCAGATTGGGCCACCAAAAGAATTGCCTCAAATCTTGGTACATCGTAGTGCCTCCCGGATGAACGGAATACGTTGTATTGTGTGCCTCAGTGCAAGATTTCTTCCCTTAACTTGGTTACCGCTGGTACCCACACTCTCCCTTCGAATCTCAAAATACCGTCTTTATCTATTCGGAATCCCTCTTCTTCATTTTCTGCGATCCTCTTCCTGATTTTCTCGCATTGTTCATCTTTTTCTTGTGATTCCTTCACTCTGTCCAACAATGTCGGATGAGCTTCCTTTACAATTAACTTTTCTTCAGACCTTTTCGGTCCTTTTACCTCTATTTCCAATTTCTCCATCTCTCTTATCAACTCCTCTTGAGTTGTCAAGAGAAACAATTTCTCTCTTCCTTTTCTGCTTAGAGCGTCGACAACCACGTTTGCCTTACCTGAGTGATAAAGAATATCGCAGTCATAGTCTTTGATTAATTCTAACCACCTTCTCTGATGCATATTCAACTCATTCTATGTGAAGATATATTTCAGACTCTTGTGATCCGTGTATATCTCATATTTCTCTCTATACAAATAATGCCTCCAAATTTTCAACGCAAAAACTACTGCCACTAACTCTAAGTCGTGAGTAGGGTATCGTTTTTCATAGTCCTTTAATTATCGTGATGCATACACAATTACTTTGCCGTGCTGCATAAGCACATAGCCAAGTCCCTTGTGCGATGCATCACTATACACCACAAAATTTCTCGCATCGTCTGGTAGTGACAACACAAGCGCCTCACTTAATCTCTTATTCAATTCCTGAAAACTCTACTCGCACTTTTTTGTCCATACAAACTTCACTGTCTTCCTCGTCAGATTGGTCAACGGGGTTGCTATCTTAGAAAAATTATGGATGAATCTTCGATAGTACCCAACTAACCTTAAGAAACTTCTCACCTCCGTTGGTGTGCTCGGTTGCTCCCAATTGCTCACTGCTTCGACCTTTGCAGGGCCTACTGAGATTCCATTCTTATCCACCACGTGTCTTAAGAATTGAACCTTCTCCATCCAAAATTTATATTTAGAAAATTTCGCATACATATTCTCCTTCCTTACTGCATCCAGAACAATCTTCAGATGTTCGGCGTCTTCTTTCTCTATCTTCGAGTAGATCAAGATGTCGTCGACGAAAACTACCATAAATTTATCCAAGTATGTCTTGAAAACTCGATTCATCAAGTCCATGAATGCTTCCAGAGCATTAGTCAATCCGAATGACATTACCAAAAACTCGTAATGTCCATAACAGGTTCAAAACGCAGTCTTTGGTATGTCTTCTTCCCGTACTTTCAGTTGGTGATAACCTGTTCGTAGGTTTATCTTCGAGAAACACTTTGCTCCTTTCAGTTGATCAAATAGGTCGTCTATCCTCGGTAACGGATATCTGTTCTTGATCGTTACTCTGTTCAATTCTCGATAATTGATACAGAGCCTCATCGATCCATCCTTTTTCTTAACGAACAACACTGGTGCTGTGACACCCCCAAATCCGGGTACTTCAATTCCACGGGATTTGGTATTCACTATACAAATATCATCTATCTATCTACCCATAATAAATTCAAACTATACAATAGATCGAAATAAATCCTCCCCTTATGGGGTTACAACATCCAAATAATAAATACAATCCTAGGTCATACTAACCTTAAACATCTGTGCGGAACATAAATAAATAAATAAGTCTTACACAACTTTAACATAAGTCTGAAACATAAACATATAAGAATAAACAACAAGTCTTCATCACTTGTTGACCTTGCCCTTGCCTTTGCTAGTAGAAGGCTAGTCGGACCCTTCGTTCTTAACTGCAATCTTATTATTACGCAAGAGTGAGCACGATTGCCCACAAGTATAATAATATGACAACAATATAATAACATGCGAGTGAATCAAAGACATCTGAATAAAGAAACTCAACTTTTGACTAGAGGATAAATAACAGGAATCAAAAGAACATCTGAGGGTCATAAGACCTTGAACTATGTCCTAGGTTGTAAAGTGTTTATACTTTAAACCTTTAACAGTCGTAAGACTATGGACTCTACTTCTCGTACTTAGGGGGATCAGCCCTTAGTACCATAATGTGCACAATATCTCAACGCTAAAGCGTAATTAATCCCCTTTACATGGTTGTTCATCTTAGTTTAACATCAGAGTCCGCACCAAAGGAAGTTTGGTTTGGATAAGCTCAATAAAGATTCTAGAATTTAGAACGTACATCAACTATGGACTAGTCGAATCAATAAGGGTTCACTAGTCCTATAAGGTTCAACAATAAACCATGCTCAACTCGAATAATAAATTCTCAAGAGTATACATTTGAATAAGTATTGTATAACTGAATCATGCTTTCAAAAGAGTTATAACATCTAATATGAAATTTTGAACTTGAACAATTAAGAACAAGAGCTTGCTCGATATAGAACACAAGTCTACGACTTGATAAATGAATAACTTAGAATTTAAGAAACTTGCTCGATAAGGGTAAAGTTTAGAACACTTGCTCAATGTAAAAAATAAAGTTTGAGTTTAGGAAACTTGCCTCTTGCACAGGCTACAATTTATAATTCACGTTCTTTATTAAATCCTATATACCAATACATTCATAATACACATTAATTAATAACCCGATATACTTATCGAACCATCACATTGCTCATAGAACTCATTATTCAACTTATTGAATAATGGTTTAAGTTTTAAGATAACTTATTAATCGTTCACATAATACACGTAATTAACATCTTAGTATGTGTTCATCATGTCTTTATGTTCTTCACATTAGGTTTTTAAAACACATCTTAGAAATCTTGAACACTTAGAAAAAATTTCAAAATTCTGCATGGGGCGCGGCCGCGCGCAAGTTACCCTTTGGATTGGTGCGGCCGCGAGGCACGGCGCGGGCGAGCTCTAAGTATGCCTTGAAGCGGCGCGGCCGCACGGCTACGCAGACCCAGATTTTGGCAGTTCGCGAAGAACACAGAACAGCCCAAATAAATCCAAATTAAACTAACGTAATGAATTATAAGGACTATCCATAATGTAAAAACTCCACATAAACATTATATAACATTTCTAGCATGATCTTAGCATTTTACATCACGTATTTACACAATCCAAGGCATCTATTTTAACTGTTTTTAATATTTTGTAAAGTTTTGAAGGAAAACAAGAAATTCAACGTTACGTATTCTTTATAACACCGAATCCGTTCGTTTAACTTCCATGTTGTTCGTTTAAATGTATATAATTACACTAAAGTGTTAATTTAAGTTAAATAAACGCATAAGGCGTGCAGATTTTGTACGTAAGGGCCATATGGGCCATATGTACGTTTTCTACACTCTGTAACTTTTGAAAACCCAATTATCAACAAAATTCCATGGTGTGATCACTGAAAGTTATGCATATATGGCATATAATATGGACATCAATTAATATATATATATATATATATATATATATATATATAGACATATAATCAAGCATTGACAATTTCTCATACACAGAGAACCTCTAAAACACGTACATGGGAAAACATAACTCTATAACTTCACAAGATTTCAATTAATACATATATATATGAAATTGACTGTTTTAAAACATGAATATACGATAGAAAACATGTTATGGCTAATTAGTAACACTTATATCATTACTATATGTGATAATCATAAATTATATATATACAGAGAACTTGAACATACGTTAATGGAAACTTTAAGAACTTGAATTTAAAAAAAACATAGGAGAAGGGATTACCCTTGCTAGTTAGTGATGATGAATGCAACAAAATTCTTCAATCTCTTCTCTAACTAATTCTCAAGTCTTTTCTCTCAATTTTTCTCTCTAGTTTTTCTCTGATATGTGAATATCAATATAGAACTGATATGATATGTATATAAGGTATAATATAATATGTATATACGTAATATACGAAGTGGGTAGAGCGAGTCGTCAGTTGGTCCCTTAGTGGGTTAACTGGCTAACTCCCCCAAGGGCCGTGTTTGGCTTGCCCCTTATAATCTCCTTTCCCATTAATTTAATTAAAGCTTTATAATATAATTTTAATGTCACACCCAATTAAATCAAATAATGTTATTTAAATCACTTAAATAAAATAGCATAAATCTATATTAA
The DNA here is from genome assembly GCA_020205555.1 of Panax stipuleanatus. NCBI lineage: Eukaryota > Viridiplantae > Streptophyta > Magnoliopsida > Apiales > Araliaceae > Panax > Panax stipuleanatus. Next base: position 99,538,056 of record CM035118.1, on the reverse strand, counting down.
ATCACATAGTCACATAATTAAAATTCTCATTCATTAATTATGCCAAATCATTAAATCTCTAATTAATTATTTAAATTAATTAGAATAACATTATGCTTATTAATTAATATATTAATCAAATAAGCTCAATTAAATACATACTTTGAATATAAAAATTCACCACATTAATTTTACTAATGTGACACATATAATTAAATTAATCTACCACAATTTCATCAATTAATTATTTAACTCAATAATTAAATCATCGAAAAATATTTATTTAATTCAATAAATATTCAAATTAAATTTCAAAAAATCTTGTTTGTCATAGGTGCTCCCCAAAGAGACACATTTGGTCGTACGTAACCCTTATTCAATAACTCTTGCAATTGTATCATCAATTCTTTCATTTCTACTGGCGCCATACGATATGGAACTTTTGAAATCGGTGTAGTTCCCGGTGCTAAGTCTATTATGAATTCGATTTCTCTGTCTGGCGGAAGACCAGGCAGGTTGTTCGGAAATACATCTTGAAATTCATTCACTACGGATATATCCTTAATTTCTACTCCCTTTTTTCGAGTATCTATGATGTAAGCTAAATAACCTACACATCATTTCCTTAACAATTTCTTGGCCTGCATCATCGTAAGGCAACACGATTGCTTAAGCTATAAGCTACCATAAAACACTACCTTAGACTTACTCGGAGTCTAAAGGTTCACACATTTGTTCTGATAGTCGATTATTGCTGCATGGTTATACAACCAATCTATTCCCAATATTACGTCAAATTCTCCCAATCTAATTGGAATCAAGTCTACGCTCAGTTCACGTTTTCTAATGTTTGCACGATAATTTCGGTAAACAAATTCTACAGGGATTACTTCTTTATTCACAATTTTTATGTTCAAGGGATCTTCGAATCATTCTCGGGGTGTATTAAGTCTACTAGCTAATTCTTCAGATACAAAAGAACAGGTGGCACACGAATCAAATAATATATATGCATTTATATCATTGATTGGGATTCTACCTGACACCACGTCCTTCGAAGCCACTACGTCCTGGACGGTCATGTTAAAGGTTTTGACGGTTGGGCGGTTGGATTGTGCCGGTCCGCCGATCATCAATTTTTTCCCCCTTGTTGGTTACGACCTCCGCCACTTCCCTTCTTCGGGCAATCTTGTATTCGGTGCTCCGTCGAGCCACATGCAAAGCATCCTTGGATCTTTTTCGATTTTGGGCTGTTGGGTGAAATGTGTCCCTCCTGTCCGTAGTTGTAGCAAGTGTCACGTCCCTTCCAGCACTCGCCCTGATGGTTCTTCCCATATTTTGGGCACCCCTTAGCTCTCTTCCTAAAACGTCCACGAAAATTCCCCGATTGATTGTTGTTATTTTTGTTGTTATTGTAGTTATTGTTCTCCCACTTTTTCTTTCCCAAATTACTTCCCCCGCTGTTACTTCCTCCACGATGCTCACTACCAGTGTTCTTATTTTTCTTCTCCTTATGATACAGACTTAAGGCCTCACTGCCACCTTCCATAATGATTGCCTTTTCTAGCAACTTCACAAAGGAATCAATTTAAAGAACTGATACCTTGTTAAATATCCAAGGCTTTAGTCCTTGCTCGAAACGTCTTGTCTTCCTTTCTTCATCACCAACTTGATGTTCTGCAAATCACGCTAGTTCATTGAACTTAACCGCGTACTGCGCCACCGTCATATCACCTTGCGAGAAAATGATATTGTTGAGAAATTTGTGTAATGAAGCAAGGAGATGGTAGGTATATAATATTTTTATACTTTACCCAAGAGCATTAAAGTTAATTGTTGCATGGAATTATTTTAATGAGGAAAGAATATTATATTTATTATAATATCTTAAGTAATTGAGTAATTTTCTTTATATAGAAAAATATAAATAACACAATTATTTTTGCATATATAAGGTGAAATGTAATAAAAAAAAACATCTTATATTATGTTTTATTTATGGAATATATAGTTTATATATTAATGATGATATATATTTTATATACTTCCAAGAGGGTGTAAATATTTTATGAGTGGGTTATGTAGTAACTTAATAAATGAAATTAAATTACCAAGTATTGGGTAATTAAATTATTTGATGAAGCAATTAAGAGCATAATTGGGTGATTTAATTAGTTAAGCAAATAGGCTAAATTATTAATGACTCTAGTTACTATTCAAAGATTAATTCCCAAGTCTAGAAAATTTTTGTGCTAGCCGTGTATGGGAAGAGAAGGAAGGAGGTGTAAAGCCTACTCAATTTTTATCTTGGGGACCAAGAAGTGTGGCATTCAAGCTTGCAATTTTCTCTTCTTTCTTCCTTCCCCACCGAAGTCTCTCTCTCTCATATTGTTGAGATTTTGTAATTTTTCAAAAATAAAAAGTGAAGGAATTGTATTGTTTGAGGGAGCATGGACAAATTGGAATAAGAGATTAGAGAATTTGAGAGGATTTCAAGCTTGGAATACTAGAAGATTATGAGCATAAGGTATTATTCCTTATGTAATTTCTTTGAATGTTATCAAAGTTATATGATATATAATTTTATTGCTAAACTTGAGATTTTGGAAGTTTAGTAAGTTAGATAAAATTCTTAATGGAATTTCTTTGTAGTAAATCAATATTTGATTTATGTATATGAAATATGGAATTGAAATTAATTTTGAATCAAGAGAATCAAAATTTGATGTTATTAGTAAACTTTAGTTTACTAACATTCATTTTAGTTTAATCTTGAGCTTGAATTATTAAAGGAATGATGGGTTTTAGAGACTTGGTGGCTAGGTATGGATTGTGGGATGTATAAGGATGGATTTGTGGCAAAAATCGCTAACAAATCGATAAGAAATCGAGTCGAACGAATAACGAACGTTATATGTTCGATAAATGGCCTTAAAGAACCAACGCGGCTAAAAACTTGAAATTTAACGAAGCCGACACTTGGAACAAGTCTTATTATGTTAATAGAGATTTATTTGTAAAGAAAGTCGGGTTAGAACGGAGCGAGGCGAGTTTTGAACGTTAATTGCAAAGTTGAAAAACTAGTGCGAACAGCCTTTTTGGACGCATTATTTGAACAGCTTAAAATACCCAAATATCAGTGGTGATATTTTTAAAAATACTTTGATATGCCAAGTATAACATATCCAAAAATCAGATTAATCCGATAAACGAGCAGCGCGTACGAAAATTGCTAAGTGGCTGCGTTGATAAGAAGTCGAGCAGATTTCAGCACGCCGCCGTGCGCGGCAGCGCCCGCTCGCGCGCGCCCGTCGGCGGCAGCGCGGCGTTGGGCAGAAAATGTGTTCTGACATCATTTTTAAGCGTGATTTTGATGAGTTTTCATGATCCATTTTCAAAGTTTAAAATTTTTCTAAAATACTATGACATGTGGTCTATAACATGCCCGAAAAATTTCTGTTATACGACTTATGATTTGAAAATTAAAAATGAGCGAACATGCATGTCAGAACTTATAATTTGGGCGACGCCGAGCGTCGACGCGCCGAGCGATTTTGACGTTCGACGTTTCGAATCGCGTTCCGGCGAAATAATAAGTCATAATAAATCTAATAAAGTCTTACGGGACAAGATTTGACTATTAATGATATTTTATGCCGAGAAACTTTCTTTCGAGCATAAATAATGCAATAAAAATATGTAATAAATATAAATTTACATATTTAAGCGAAATAAAAACCAAGGTTGCCAATAAAATTATTTTGTGGTGCAACGAAAAGTGAGAGACCTGTAAAAATTTGTAGTAATCATAAAAATATTATTTTGAGATTTTCGGAGTTCAAAATGAGATTTTTGAGCTAAGATTTATATAAATATATATAGTGAAAATGCGAATATTCGTAAAACGAGAAATGAAGGAAATGTGCGGACATGATAAAATGTTTTTAAATGAGTTAATGATCTGAGTTAACTCATGAGTGGGCAAAAAGTTATAAAAATTATTTAAATCAAGAAAAAATATAGTAAATTGAATTTTTACTATAAAAGATATATAATATCTGTTTAAAACCTGAATTCACAAATAAAGGTAAAAGATATTCCTAACGTGGAATAGAAATGATTTAAGCTTCGGTATGTAATATATTTACATATGACAATGTGAGGGACCTTTATTTAGCATAAAAAGGTTTAAAAAAAAGAAAAGAATTAAGTTTTTAAATAAACTACTATTCTTTTTGAGTTAGAATAAATAATATTAGTTGTGTAAACTAATAATTATTATTAATAAATATACATGCATGTTTTGTTACATAAATGGTTACCTAATATGTGTGTATATGTAAACACGATTGTGTAGGAATTGTGGAGGAACTAAAGTTAAATTTTAGCGGTAATCTCCAATCAAGGCAAGTTTTTCAGTTCTGTTATGTTTGTGGATTGTATGCGATTATATGGTGAGTTGTATACCATGTTTATTAAATTGTTAAAGTCAAAATATGACTAAGTCAATTGGGTTATGGAACTCAATTGCTATATGTGATCTGTGATAGCATGTGTTGTATGAGAATGTAAGACGTAAAAAGACATGTATAAATGTATTGCATGAAATTATAGAACTGTGATATGTCTAGTAGAAAATTTATTGATGCATGTAGAATATGCATAGTAAAGAAAGTATGTTGCATATAGAGTTGTTTGTTATGTGAAACATGATAGACTGTTAAATTTGCTGGGCCGTCGAGCTCAATCTTGTAAATATAAATATTTTGTAGGTTAATGATGTTATGCAATATTACTTGCTATTCGGATGAAGAAGATTGATGGATGTGCGAAATGGATACATTTCCTTACCTTAGAAATGGTAGAAACCTACGTTTAATAGTTTTGATATATGTAATCAACAACTATGTATAGTTTAAAATATTCAATAAAGAATATTCGTGTTAGATGTATTGCAATGAATATTTTATTTAAATAAAGGAATATAGTGACATTACTATATAAGAAAGAATTAATATTGAGTTATATATATTAATATAACTCCGATAAGAGAAATTGATAAATGAATATGATTTCATTATAAAAGAAGAATTTTTAAAGGTTGAGATTCAGGGAACGAATGAATGGAATAAAAAAAAAATTATTCTGTATTTTTAGCTATTTTAACATTAAATAATATTTTTAAAGCTAGAACAAGATAATATTAACGCACAAGATCGGGAAGAGAAATAGACCCGATTTTGGGGTCGTTACAGAATATACCAACCTACTACCCCTTTAACATAAACCTACTTGGGGTTTACATCACTATCCTATATCTTACACAAAAGAGTGGGATTACATCACAGTATAATCATCACATACAAAGAACTACTAATACTACTACTAGATACACTAAGGGGTCTCATCCCATCATCCCACGCTCCACAACGCTCTTATACTCGATTTACGCTATGTATGCTATCAACTCTCAGCTCAAAGTTTGTAGGGTCTGTCCCTGCTCCGTTGGGTATTGGTATACACCATCGATTACCCTCTCGAAAGCAGAATGGAACATATACCCCATCTTGTTCATCTTCCTTTTCTTGCACCTAACCTCATCCTCTAGGTCGTCGGCCCTCTCATTTGCGGCTTCCCACTTCTGCTCGAAGTGGATCCTATCCATAACCTCTAATTCTAGCAGAGTACGGAGTGCTTCCTTCATGGTCTACTCACTCAGCTCTCTCTGTTCTACCTCTTCTAGCTTTACTGCCAGATCCATTTTCCTAGCCACTGACCTTTGGAATAAGGTCCCCATCTGGATTCGTGCCTCCTTACGGTATGAAATCTCCACCTCTAACTCTTGCATCTCTAGCTTCCTCTGATGGTCCTCATCCCTCAGCTTCTAGAACTTGGACTCTCTCTCCTGGGCCTTCGCCTCCAGTTCTTGGACTCTGCAGTCCAACTCCAAAATACGCTCCTCGTACTCTCCTAGCATATGCTCCTCCAGGTTAGGCTCGTACGAGTCCTCCATGGGCTCTCTCTCCATAGGCTCGTGCTCAACAGGATTGTCCTCCATAGGCTCCTCCTCTGTGTAACGACCCCAAAATTCATACAATACAACTCTCGACATCGATCGTTAACAATACAACTTTATTCTAACTTTACATCATGATTCGATATTAAAATCACTAAAAATACGGAATAATTAAAACTTTTATATAATCCTTTATTTATTGCCCTGAATCGTAACCTTTACATTACAAAAATTTGATTCAACTCTATTACAAGAACCACTTCCTCAAAGTTACTATACAAATTCTTACATTACTATTTATTATCCATACACATTGGATAACTCCACTTATAATCCAACAACATGTTACATTTAAAGCATTAGATACATTTCTCATAAAACATAAGTAATCTTCGTGAATATGGATCTCTATAATTCACTTAGCACGTATCCTTACCTTGAAATCTTGACCTGCAAAATTTATTATTTGCAAGAGTGAGCTTGACAGCTCAGTAAGTTCTAACAATTTTTATGCATCACATAGCACATAATAACATGCTCAACATACATCTCATAATAAGTAAAGTAACATGGCATACATGCTTCAATTCAGATAGCAAATATAAAGATTGAGTTCCTTACTCAATCAACATTCTTTAATCAATCAATGTAGTCATAATTTGACTTTAACATTCATGTTTACAACATATATAACATATCATGCTCTTTGCAAAACAATTTAAAACAGTCATAATATCATTAAGTTCACATAAAAAATAAGAACCGAAAGACTTGCCTGGCTCGTAGATTACCAAATACCAAAAAATAGCTTAATATAATCTGCTTCATGATCCTACATAACGTATTACTATAGGCATCAATTATTAGTCACCTAGCAATGCTTATCAAACGTCTAAGTAAATACTACTTTATACTTTCTAATTCTCTTGTATTTACTCGTTTGACATTCGCTGCCAAATCATATGTATAATTAACAATATCAGTTAATTATCACATAGCTAATCCTCATCGTTAGTTATCCACTTTAGGTTAATTCATTCCTCTTTAACTAATAAGTTAATAATTAATTACCACATAATTAATCACATCACATAATCATATTATTTTTCACATGATTAATCAATTAATAATTACATACTCATTTTAAATTATAATTAAACAAATTTTAATTTAAACATCCACTTTAATTATAACTAATCAAATTATATCTTATGTTAATCAAATTATAATTTAACAAATTATAACTATTAATCAATCTACATCATGCATAATTAAATAAATTACAATTTATAATTAATAATGCATTTATTAAACTATAATTCAATAAATTACAATTTAAATTACACATTCATCTTAATCATAATTATCCCAAATTATAGTTATATATAAATCAATTAAATTATAATTACACAAAATTATAATTGAAGTTAAACAAATAATCCACTAACCTTCATTATAATTTAACAAGTTATAGATTAATATAAATCTTTACTCTAATTAATTATCTAAATTATAATTACATATCATGTTAACTAAATTATAATCAAACAAATCATAGCTTAAGTTAAACATTTACTTAATTAAAATGAATTAACTAATAATAATTTAAGGTTTTCACCACCTTCTTCCTTTTCTATTTTAAAATCGCCAAATACATATTAATAATATCTTATTGAAAATCTTGGTTCATGTTAACACCTAACCAAATTAATTTAAGTTTTAAAACTGTACAAATGTTTTAAGTTTTCTGCCTCTGCTCAGGTCTGCGCCACACATTGCCTTGACACAGGCGCAGCTGCGCAGGTGTCAAACGTGTGGAAACCCAGCGGTGCAGCTGCGCTGCTTCTGCCCTTGCTGCGCAGCGCCAGCATGCGGGTAGAAACAGAGCAGCAACAGAGCAACAACGGCATTGTTTAACCCACTCATGCCAACAAACGACAATTACAAACAATTCACACAATGTAAGGTACTCACATGCACTAATATACATGCTATACATGATCCAAATCATAAAATTTATCTAAGCAACAATAATCAAAAGGTTTTAAAAACCAATTTTACTATTTTCATAATGTCCATACCTTTATCAAAACAATTCACCGTAAATTTAATTATAAACCAATTCGATTTATTATACATGCATTATTTTCATTATTGAAGATAGTATCATACAAAAATCTAAATATGCATATATCACAGAAGTAATTCATCAATTTTTCATTCTAAACTCAACCAAAATATGAAAATTTCTTAAGAACACAAATTCTTCATAAAAACTTATTTTATAACAAATTTTGATTTCTGAAAATCGTACATAGCATACAATTCACTAATATGAACACAACTTATATATTCAATTTATGGTTATACCAATTTCTCGTTAACTCACAAACACATAGAACTAATACTTATGAAGAATCATAAAAACGTATTTAAAAACACGAATTGAGATTATAACCTTGCTTTGCTTAGAAGAACAAGATGAAGATGGTGGTGTGTTTGACTCTCTCAAACTTCATCTTCCTCTTTCTTCTTTCTCCCTCATTCTCTTTTCTCTCTATCTTTTCTATGTGTTTTCTCTTCTCTTTCTCTGTATTTCTCTCTTCTTGTTTTGACTGATAACCCTCTAACTCTTATTTTAATCTAACGTAATATACATATAATATAATATACGTATAATACATAATTAAAAGATATATAACTTCCACTACATAATGGTCTTCATTAATTATAATAAGTACCATTAATATATAAGTTATAATTTAAATTTTAAAAGCCCTATGGCTTGTTTGGCAAAACAACATTATTTTTTTAAAACAGGTTTTTAGTAGTTAAAGCCCCGTTTGGCAAAACGGATTTAAAATAATACAAGGGCCTTGTTTGGAAAAATGGTTTAAAAATTCTTTTTATTCTTTTAATAAATCCTTTAACACATCTTGTTAATGTTATACTTTAATCAAATTAAATTCTAATATTCTAATTTAATTAATTAAAAGTCTAACATCAATTAATCACATAAAATTGTCACGTAATTATAATTATTCGCTAATTATAACTTCGTGTAACAATTACCACATAACTTCATCTAATTTAATTATCTCAATTAAATTAGAACTATAACATAAAATCATTACATATTAAATCAATAAAATATTAAATATTCATTTAATTAATATAATACTCTTAATTACATTACTCCATAATAACCACATAATTATTTATTTAACACAATAAATAATTTAATTAAAATATTTATTTTAGTTCAATAAATATTAAAATTAATATATAACATTCTCTTCACACCAATTCACATATTTCATAATATATGGCACGTATACACATATTCACACTCAGAACATCTCATAAATAAGAATTTTATTTATTAAATTCTCATTTATAAATTCTAAAAATCTGGGATGTCACATCCTTCCATCCTTATAAGGATTCTGTCCTCGGAATCCACGAAAACCTCCCTTACTCGATTTTCACAAATTCTCTTTCACAATTTATTGTTGAATAACTTCAACACGTTAACTCAACAAAAGTTATACATATATATTATACATATATCTTACTCCATTCACCTCTTCAACAAGGTTTAGATTTATTACAAAACCTACAATTAAACACAATCATATTCAAATATTATATATCTTCTATAACTCATTCATTTCCTTTTTAAGGATCATTACTATATATTCTACTCGTAGAATTCAAATACTACATAATTCACAATCTATAATTATTCGGGTTATCACATTCACCCCTTCTTTTAAGAATTTCGTCCTCGAAATTTAAGTCTATCAAAATAGATTTTACTTTAATCTCTATTCACTGGATAAATGCGTTCTACAACTACTTCTTTCTAAAGAATATCATTCTTACTACATTCTCCTTCAGAATAATAAGAATCTTCCACAATTGCTCAATAATTAGGAAACGATATAAATAACTCATGAATTTAAAAGAATCCAAATCATGCTGAGTGGTCGCAAGATCTTGAACTTATTTTTAGGTTTATTAGTGCTTCACCCCCGGTACTTCACACTATAAAACTTCATCGGTACTCTAGGTGGCCAGCCTATCGTACCCCTACGTCGGGCCCAAACGTAGTACATCGTAATGACTCTATGCGTTACACTTAGAACTATAGTCTCCGATAACATGTCCCCCTTTTATAGGGTTGTTCACCTCAGCTTCTTAACATTTGAATCCACACCAAAATAATTTGGTTTGGTATAGTTTGACAAAGAACGCTTGAATTTCATAAACATCTTCTAATATTCGTCTAGCTGAATCAAGTAGCATAGACTTCTAACAATAATTCGGACATCAATCGAAATACATATATATGTATATATATTTTTAACCAACTCAATAAAATAAATATATATATATATATATATATATTTTCGTTTAAGGAAACTAAAAGTAAATAAATCTTTTTTTTATATAGTTTAAGGAAACTAAAAATAATAATAAATCTTTTCACAATATCCTGATACCGTATCGTAGTACTGATACGTTGAGAATTTCGTCATTACATGGCGTCGTCATACTACATCATACCGTAGTGGGCTGAAGATCATACAATCACATCCGACACTAGGTTTAACTGCATTGATAACTTCCTCGATTTTTGTTTGTACATCATATCAAATGATGTATAAAAAATACATTTTGAAGAATTTAAAATTATTTTTGTCTAGCTGAAGCAATTAGCATAAACATGTGAATAATAGCTCTATTTTTTTTAAAAAATATCATTGGTTCCATCATTTGATCCAATGTTTTTCAAGAAAACAGAAGTGCAACAACAACACGAAGTCAATAAATTTCGAAAATCTAGCAAAGCTAGGAGATTTAGAAAATAAAACTTTCTCCATCAATTAAATATCTTTACTCCATCATTACTTAATCATTCCATCTATCTTAAACAACATCAATGCTTTCTATTCCATAACCTTTCTATACCCAGTATAGTTCATCGAACTTACCACACTTTGGAAGTTCAGGAACTTGTCACAATAATATGAGTTTAAGAACTTGTCCTAGCAATACGTAATCAAAGAACTGATCAGAGACTGTCCATATGCTTAGGGGTTCAAAACATACATACGATTATGAGTCACGATCTTACAATAAGTATGAGTTTTAAGAACTCGCCTAACCTTAAGATCATCTAATGTAATCTTAATATCATCTAATCTAATCTCTATTAACTCTAACTATCAAATATAATATGAGAAAAGAATCACCTCTTCGTCATATATATATCGATAGCGTGACACCAACCTTCCAATGATTATCAATATGATAAGCCAAGTTTAAGCACAAAACCCTGCCCATATAGAGGTTTGTACAACTCAGCCACCACATGACTCCTCAATTGAAATCCCACTTAACTCTATCTTAGTTATAACTTTTTGCTCTAAACTCGATACAGACATCTGTATCTCATCATTCAAAACTCCTCGTGAGTTAATCTCGTACTATAACATAGTACATTCTCGTTATAGCATCAAACTATAACTATTCAATCATTACAGACCATCTGTCTTTCAACTTCAAAAGATCACGTCGTGATCTTATTCTATAACCATCTCCCTTATGATTCTCATTATCATTTTGTTTTAAAAACTTCTTATCTCTATTTGTCATCATGATATATCATAATTTCAGTATGCTTTTAAACTTATAGACTTCGTCTATTCCTCGTTATTCGTCAACTATATTATTATTGGAGTTAGACAACTTTTGATTTTATCTCTATATCTCTTCAAGATTCTTCTTTGCATCTTCTTGTTTATTAAACAACTCTTCCTTTAAGAATTTCTAATTCCATTCATATAGTTTAACAGTTTATTCGAGTTTTATTCCTCGTTATTCTAATCTTCTTCTAATATCATTTATAGGACTTAACTCATCCTATACATCTACGTACGTGAAAAGAATCACCTTTTCGTTATACGTAACTTAAATTAACTTCTTATTCTCTAAGGTCATAGCCTAAGGTACTCTTATCTAAGGTGTATAACCTACAGCTCTGATACCAACTGTAACGACCCCAAAATTTATACAGTACAACTCTCGACATCGGTCGTTAATAATATAACTTTATTCTAACTTTACATCATGATTCGATATTCAAATCACTAAAAATGCAGAATAATTAAAACTTTTATATAATCCTTTCTTTATTGCCCTGAATCGCAACCTTTACATTACAAAAATTTAATTCAACTCTATTAGAAGAATCACTTCCTCAAAGTTACTATACTAAATCTTAAATTACAATTTATTATCCATACACATTGGATAACTCCACTTATAATCCAACAACATGTTACATTCAAATCATTAGATACATTTCTCATAAAACATAAGTAATCTTCGTGAATATGGATCTCTATAATTCACTTAGCACGTATCCTTACCTTGAAATCTTGACCTGCAAAATTTATTATTTGCAAGAATGAGCTCGACAACTCAGCAAGTTCTAACAGTTTTCATGCATCACATAGCACATAATAACATGCTCAACATACATCTCATAACAATTAAAGTAACATGGCATACATGCTTCAATTCACATAGCAAATATAAAGATTGAGTTCCTTACTCAATCAACATTCTTTAATCAATCAATGTAGTCATAAATTGACTTTAACATTCATGTTTACAACATATATAACATATCATGCTTTTTGCAAAATAATTTAAAACAGTTCATAATATCGTCAAGTTCACATAGAAAATAGAAACCGAAAGACTTGCCTGGCTCGTAGATTACCAAATACCGAAAAACAGCTTAATATAATCTGCTTCATGATCCTACATAACGTATTACCATACGCATTAATTATTAGTCACCTAGCAACGCTCATCAAACGTCTAAGTAAATACTACTTTATACTTTCTAATTCTTTTCTATTTACTCGTTTGACACTCGCTGTCAAATCATATGTATAATTAACAATATCAGTTAATTATCATATAGCTAATCCTCATCGTTAGTTATTCATTTGAGGTTAACTCATTCCTCTTTAACTAATAAGTTAATAATTAATTATCACATAATTAATCATATCACATAATCATATTATATTTCACATGATTAATCAATTAATAATTACATACTTATTTTAAATTATAATTAAACAAATTTTAATTTAAACATCCACTTTAATTATAACTAATCAAATTATATCTTATGTTAATCAAATTATAATTTAACAAATTATAACTATTAATCAATCTACATCATGCATAATTAAACAAATTATAATTTATAATTAATAATGCATTTATTAAACTGGAATTAAATAAATTACAATTTAAATTACACATTCATCTTAATCATAATTATCCCAAATTATAATTACATATAAATCAATTAAATTATAATTACACAAAATTATAATTTAAGTTAAACAAATAATCCACTAACCTTCATTATAATTTAACAAGTTATAGATTAATATAAATCTTTACTCTAATTAATTATCCAAATTATAATTACATATCATGTTCACTAAATTATAATCAAACAAATCATAGCTTAAGTTAAACATTTACTTAATTAAAATGAATTAACTAATAATAATTTAAGGTTTTCACCACCTTCTTCCTTTTCTATTTTAAAATCGCCAAATACATATTAATAATATCTTATTGAAAATCTTGGTTCATGTTAACACCTAACCAAATTAATTTAGGTTTAAAAACTGTACAAATGCTTTAAGTTTTCTGCCTCTACTTAGGTACCGGCGCAGCTGCGCCACACATTGCCTTGACACCGGCGCAGCTGCGCAGGTGTCAAACATGTGGAAAGCTGCGCCGCTTCTGTCCTTGCTGCCTGCGCAGCTGCGCCAGCGTGCGGGCAGAAACAGAGCAGCAACGACACTGTTTAACCCACTCATGCCAACAAACGACAATTACAAGCAATTCACACAATGTAAGGTACTCACATGCACTAATACACATGCTATACATGATCCAAATCACAAAATTTGTCTAAGCAACAATAATCATAAGATTTTAAAAACCAATTTTACTATTTTCATAAAGTCCATACCTTTATCAAAATAATTCACCGTAAATTCAATTATAAACCAATTCGATTCATGATACATGCATTATTTTCATTATTAAAGATATCATCATACAAAAATCTAAATATGCATATATCACAGAAGTAATTCATCAATTTTTCATTCTAAACTCAACCAAAATATGAAAATTTCTTAAGAATACAAATTCTTCATAAAAACTTGTTTTATAACAAATTTTGATTTCTGAAAATCGTACATAGCATACAATTCAGTTATATGAACACAACTTATATATTCAATTCATGGTTATACCAATTTTTCGTTAACTCACAAACATAGAGAACTAATACTTATGAAGAATCATAAAAACATATTTAAAAATACGAATTGAGATTATAACCTTGCTTTGCTTAGAAGAACAAGATGAAGATGGTGGTGTGTTTGACTCTCTTAAACTTCATCTTCCTCTTTCTTCTTTCTCCCTCCTTCTCTTTTCTCTCTATCTTTTCTATGTGTTTTCTCTTCTCTTTCTCTGTATTTCTCTCTTCTTGTTTTGACTGATAACCCTCTAACTCTTGTTTTAATCTAACGTAATATACATATAATATAATATATATATAATACATAATTAAAAGATATATAACTTCCACTATATAATGGTCTTTATTAATTATAATAAGTACTATTAATATATAAGTTACAATTTAAATTTTAAAAGCCCTATGGCTTGTTTGGCAAAATAACATTATTTTTTTAAAATAGGTTTTTAGTAGTTACGTTTGGCAAAACGGATTTAAAATAATACAAGGGCCTTGTTTGGGAAAACGATTTTAAAAACTCTTTTTATTTTTTTAATAAATCCTTAACACATCTTGTTAATGTTATACTTTAATCAATTAAATTCTAATATTCTAATTTAATTAATTAAAAGTCTAACATCAATTAATCACATAAAATTGTCACGTAATTATAATTACTCGCTAATTATAACTTCGTGTAACAATTATCACATAACTTCATCTAATTTAATTATCTCAATTAAATTAGAACTATAACATAAAATCATTACATATTAAATCAATGAAATATTAAATATTTATTTAATTAATATAATACTCTTAATTACATTACTCCATAATAACCACATAATTATTTATTTAACACAATAAATAATTTAATTAAAATATTTATTTTAGTTCAATAAATATTAAAATTAATATATAACATTCTCTTCACACCAATTCACATATTTCATAATATATGGCACGTATACACATATTCACACTCAGAACATCTCATAAATAAGAATTTTATTTATTAAATTCTCATTTATAAATTCTAAAAATCTGGGATGTCACACTCTGGATCAAACTCCACCTCGATCTCGTCCTCGTCGTCAGACTCAGATGGTGCAACAGCCTGCACAGGCACATCATCTAGAGGTGCCTCATATACCCCATATATATCTCTGGGCTCCTCCTCAGCCACTCTACTAGGTACTCCTGTGTCTGCCATCCTACAATCACAAACCAAACAAACAGCAACTCCATTATAATGTTAAATAAAACATAAGTTCATTGTATAGAATGAAGTTACGTTTTATAACACACTAAGCCTCTCAAGAAAACTCTACATGAGTTTTATCTCCTTCTAACATCCTAAGTTCTTCTAAGTTATAATCTAAGGACTCTCGCTCCTCAGGCTTATAACTACAGCTCTGATACCAACCTGTGACGCCCCCTAATTCGAACCGCCACAGTGTCTCTCGAATTCGGTTCGTCACGTACAACAATTTAGCACCATGATAATTGTAATACGACTAAATGTCGCATCGGACAGCGGAATAACACGGAATACTACTACCGAATAGATTACATTTAATTAAAATAATTTATTCACGTCCCAAGGTCTTGTAAGTTAAACATCTATTACATATCCTAAACACACCTTAAGCATATATAAACCTAACTAATACATAACAACATAAGTTTTTATTACAATCATAAGATGCTACTTAATATTAAGCTATTCAGTAGCCTTGCCCTTGCCCTTGTCGGTGCCCGAGTGTCGACAATGCACTGCTATAACTGAAATATTTTAGGAAAAGTAAGAATGAGCAACAAGTTTGCTCAGCAAGTAATATAATAACAAGGGTGAGTAACATAGTCCTCGAATACAAAAGGGTATAGCAAGATATGAAAGTTCAAGGATAGTAAGAAATATCCACAGTTCTCAATAACAGTCGCTAAGGACAGCAGAATATCAATAAGATTCAATTCAAAATCAATTCAAGATTTCAAAAAAATTGAATACTGAGCAATCACTAAGGACTATGAACTCTTACTAGAATTAATAGTGATATACTGATAATTGAACAAAAATAAGTACAACAGGTGATCAGCCTAAAGTAACCTACATTATGTATAATATTTAATCGTACTCAAGTGCGCACGTCGGTCTCCCGACAAATATAGCTTCCCCTTCAAAAGGGTTGTTCATCTCAGTCTATATAAGACTCCGCACCAATCAATTGGTTTGGATCGCTTTTAAAATTTATAATATAAGTCTAGCCTAATCAAATGGCATAGACCGCTCTTTCAATTTATATAAGAACAATCATAAGTTAAAAACTCAAGATTTAAAGTTCGAAGAATATAACTCGATTTTATCTTTATCCACGAAGTATTTAGGTAATAAAACATGAATTTCAATTCCAATAGCTTACTTGTACGACAATAATAGCACAAGTTCAATAAATGTTCAATAAGAATAGAGTTCGAGTACTTGCTTATAATATGCATTGAATAATGTAATGCAAGGGTTTAGGATACTTGCAATTAATAATACAAGAACGGTTTCAAAGAAACTTACTTGAGCTGCTGCTACAATTACTCTACAATTCAGTTCTTTGGATGACCTACATTAATCATAAGCCATTCTAACAATTATCCTCTATCAAGTATCATAAAATGATTTAACTGTCATACTGCATAACTCTCATTGTCTACCAATACTATTTGACCATTCATTTATCACACTGTATATCAATTAACGTCTTTACGACCGACATGGCATATCAGCTTGGTAATTTTGCAGACACTCTACGATTTATCAGTAAGACTCTACGATCGCCGAAGGCACTCGACATCTTTGACTTTACGATGGTCGAAGTCACTCGATATCTTCGACTCTACGATGGTCGAAGTCAATCGATAGCTTTGAATCTACGATTGCTGAAGTCACTCGTCATCTTCGATTCTACGATGGTCGAGTCCACTCTATGATTGGTGAGTAACTCTATAATTTCATTCTACGACTGATGAGCGAGCTCTACGATTGTAGTGAAACCACTCTACGATAGTAGAATTCACTCTATGATACTGAGACTAAGTTATGCATTTAAATTCCATTTTTCAAAAGAAGTCTTTGACTGACTGAGCTAAGGTCATACTCATTTTATCTAAGCAGACTTGACAACATGGTTTGGTCTTGAACACTAGGTTCCTGGTTTAATGGGTCTAAAAAAAAGGTTTCGCAAGAGGTCTTGGAAGTCTAAGGTCTGATATAGAGACCAATCTTGGATTGTCACTCTACGACCTCTGAGACTTGGTTTCATTTACACTTTTTAAAATACAGCCAGGCTTTACTTAACAAGGTTATGGACAGCAAGTTTAAGCCACTAGGTCGACAGACAGTCGGGGCTGTTTTTTTATAATCGTCACTACACATGACAAGGTCAATATGCTTCATATGTCTTATGGGTCTATGGTCAAAGTTTATAGTCCGAACGTAACATGGATACAGAGCACTTGTGCTCATACAAGCTTTTTCCAAGGTCACGATGCTATCTCTGAATCCGAAGACATCATCAGAATTTAAAAATGCCAACTCCGAAGTCGAAGACATCGTCCGAAGTCGAAGACATCGTCTGAAGTCGACTCTTTGGAACAACTTTAGTCCTTGGGGATTAAGACCGCTTCTTCTGTCCCGACTCCCATCTAACTTCTCCTCAAACTCCATAGCTATTTATACTACATGTCTACTAGACGTGTGCACAAGTTGGTCACCTCTAGAGACATACAGTATCTAATTAATCAAAGTTCACAAAATTTATCGAGTTTGGTTTGCTAACTAAGAGGCAAGGACCCGAAGGAACATCATAACAGGTCCCCGAGGCAGAGTCTAAGTTCTCTTCGGCAGTCATGCATACAAATAGTAAATCATGTTCATGCTATATCAAGGTACCCATATATATGCACGTTAGTCATGTCCCCACGCTTGCATAAGTGATCTCAACATGTTAGTATAAAGTAGAACTAATAGAAACATAAAACTGAAGCCAGGGACTGGAGCAGCTGCGCTGCACCCCAGTATAAATAGGGCGCAACTGTGCCGTTACCTGGTCCAAACTGAAATGCCTCTACTTTGGCAGAAGCTAGGCCAAATTCTAAATTTCTCAACAATCTCGGTTCAAATCAGCCACATTGTAGTTTAAACATACTTGTAAGTTTGTATAGCAACTAAGAAACGTGTTTTTAATCCAATGTAACATGAATTGCAACCATAATCAAGAATTGGAATTTGACAGAAAACAAGAACGAAGAATATGGAAAGGAAATTATACCTCTGTTATACGATTTGAGCTTTGCTAAGCTGAACTCTCTCTAATTCTTAGAATGCTATTACTGATATATAATTTGCTCTCATTTCTATACTTAAGAAAATTCTCAGCATTTGATTTGTGAAGGGGAGGGACTATATTTATAGAATAATTATTATACAGACAAAGCTTTTGCACTCCAAATTAAACTAATGGATATCAAGGATTGTATGAAGGATAATGGAGGGTTGGTAATTAGTTGGTGATCTCCACTATTCTGCCCACTCCCCTTATGATCATGATGGCTAGAATGCTGATTTTGAGAGAAGAGGCAGTAGGCTTAGGCTTAATGAGTGCACACGTGAGGAGGATATGGGTCTTTCATTTTGGGACAACCCATATAACTCAACATTGCCAATAAACTAATGTCAGCACTTAATTCATACACATACGTATTATATACATAGGCTATCATATATACACATACTATATTTTTAGATTACAATTAGAGTTACAATGTAATCCCAATAATTAAATAATACTTCCATGTAGTAGATTTAATTTGCACATATATACTCCATGTACATTTTGTTAACACCAACTGTAATTATATCATTCCAATTCTATTATTCAAATATAACAAATATTAAACTATTCATTTAATCAACTATTGTTTTACTGCATAATCATGAGGTACTAATTTAATGTTCACTCACACACACATTGCCACATAGACGTTAATCATGTATCTTTCACAACTTAACAAATCTTACTATATAGTTTGTATATATAACATAGTTATATTGATGCGTCACATTGCAGTCTATATGTAAGACCCCAAATTTTATGAATACGATTTAATTTTCTTTATATATTATTTTGAAAAGTAAGGTGTTGATTTGATAAATGTGATAAGTTATGGGTGAAATGTGCAAAGTTTATAAAGTAAGCAAGTGGTTATAAAATTTTCGCTGTGTCGGGGAATATTCGTTTGGTCGAGGAATATTCTTTTTGTCGGAGAATATTTGTACGACGGCGCAGTCATTGGTGGATCCCACAACGGAATGAATGTCGGATATAGAAAGCGACAGAAGTAACCTTTTTTTAAAAAATAACGAAAAAACTGTTACCGTTAGTACTGTTGAAATACTCGGTGGTTAAAATACAGTAATACGCGGTGTTGCATGGTAGCACATAGTATTGCACAGTATTTCGAATTATTGATTCTTACGTAAGAAGGCACTTACTCAATTATTGTTACAGTAATTACTGTTTAATATTTTATATTATTGATTCAATAATTGCATAATATTTTATTGGTTCAATATTTGCTGCGTTGATATTTTATATCAATAAGTGCTACTTTGCTATTTTATATTATTGATTAAATAATTGTCATTGCACATTATTTCAAATTATCAAATCAATAATTTATATTATTTGAATAATATTATTAGATAGTATTATTGGCAATATCTAAGAAAATTATGTCTAGAAAAGGGGTTGATTAATTGCGCGTCAGTAAGGAGAAATCCTTATCGGAAGGCCTTCTCTTTCCTGGGAACGACCTGGTTGTCAATATTGTAGTTCTGTAATATTATTTGTGAATAATTAATTTTTGATATATATGATAAGGAAATATTTATTCAATGTGGATTTAAACGGAGAAATTTTTAACATGTGATATTTGTTAAAAGTTGGTATTTTATCTTGTTCGATAAAATAATTCATTCAAATATATTATTATAATATTACATTATAGTAGTATGATGTGATTATATAATAGTATAATTTTTATAATTTGAATGATAACATTATTATAATAAATTCATAGTATAAAAGTTAAACGAGGTGGAAGAGTGCAAATTAAATTTGAACTCTTATGATGCAAACAATGATGTCATCGGAGCGATGAGGTAAGCAATGATGTCATCAGAGCGATGAGGTAAGCAATGATGTGTTATATATCGATGATATAAGCGATGATGTCATAAATTATGACAAAAAGACTATTTTACCCTTACTCTGCCGAGTCTATAAATAGAAGCTCATTTCTTCATTATTTCTCATCAATTCGCTAAAGCTATAGAGAGAGAAAGTATAGAGAGAATAAGAGAGAAAGAAGAAGGGTATTCTGTTATTACGCTAATGCAGTTTCCAAATTTTAAAGTAAGGGGTATTATTTCTTCCGTATTCATGAAGAGAGTTATTTTCTTTCAATACTTGGAAGGGTTGTTATTCCATTCTTTATTATTCTGTTGGAATAACTTGTCTACGCGGACTACTGCATGCATGGTGAAATCTTTTTGTTATTCCATTCTTTATTATTCTGTGGGAATAACCTGTCTACGCGGACTATCGCATGCCTGGTGAAAAACCCTTCGTATTCAGTTGTTATTAAATTATGAAAATAATCTATCTGAGCAGACTACTGCCAGACGGGTGAAAATTCAATTGTAGTTTCGTATATTATTTCATTTCAGATTCCTAACTCTAAACTTACTACGGTAAGTATTGCTTCTATAATTCTTGAAATGATCAGATATTACTTGAGTTTTGAGCTTCATCTAATATTATTTCACTGGAATATTGGTCTGAACTTTCTCATGAAATTCTTATTTTTTCATGTCGAGTTACTATTCACCGTAAAAAAAATATTTTTATTGTATCCAAGTTTTGAACTTAATTCTTGAATTTTGCTCCACAATTGATTATTACGGAGTATTATTGAACTTGAATAAACTAAATTACGAATTCTTAATCCTTGTCCTTTATCTCACTGGATTCGTTCCTTATATTATATTTCATCATCCTCAGTCCTAACTGGTGATATAACTGAATATTTTTGGCCTGTAGTGCAAAGATGAAAGATTACTTGATGAATATCATTGGCCTGTAGTGCAAAGATGAATGAATACCTGATGAATATCTTTGGCCCGTAGCGCAAAGATGGATAGGTGTTGAGATGAACATGACCAACTGATGATACAAATGAATATCTTTGGCCCGTAGTGCAAAGATGAATATTTGATTCGAGATGTATATTGATTGATGTTACAGGGATAAAATATTGATGATGGACTTTTAAATCAAATAAGATAGTAGACATCATTCTCTACTTAATTCTTCTAATGAATTGTTATTTTCGCTGCGAATATTGATCTAAAACTTGTTGTCCATAACATTTTATCTGATTTATTGAAGGGTAACGATAATTTATTTTTCATTATCTTAGTCATAATATTTTTTACTGGGCTAGTTGAGCTCACCCTTTTCTTCCATTGTTCTCTTTAGGAAATGAGAATATCGCGGGTACTAGTCGAAGAATGGAGTGATGGTCCGAGTTAGAGCTGTAGAAGTCCTCACTATTTTTTTATTTAAAATAGTGTGATAATAAATGTAATGAGGACTTAGTTTGAATGTTAATATTTTCTACATGTCTGTATTGACACTCACAGTTGTGTGGTCGTATTTTGCACGACCGTGTGATATGAAAGATTGTATTTGAATTTTGTTGAGTGTATTTGGCTACTCAAAATGGGTTGAGTATTGAACCTATTTTGGGGGCATCACAGTTGGTATCAAAGCTTAGGGATATGATCTCTGGCGGAGATCTGGGAATAAGAACTAAGAGGGGAGAGACGAGTAAAACCTTCGCTAGTGTGTCTTACCTAAGCTTAATTGTTATTTAATTGGTCGGTTGGAACATAGGGTTAATATATGATATGTTAAGTTGTTTGATTAACCCTTGTTTTATGGTAGTATTTGAGAATGGCAGATGAAAATTTAAACAATGGAGTGAATGAGACCGTTGAGACACCTTTAATCACCAATGAGGAGAACGTGCAACAGGAAGGCTATATTCCTCCTTTAAACAACCCTACCGAAGAAATGATAAATGACGAGATGTTTAGAAGCTTTTTACAGTTCATGCAAAACCAGACGAGGGAGACTCGTGTTCGTAATACTGGTGGAAATAACAACTCGCGGCTTGTCACTGCCAAGCAGTTTAAAGAGTTGGGACAACCAGA
The DNA here is from genome assembly GCA_020205555.1 of Panax stipuleanatus. Lineage (NCBI taxonomy): Eukaryota > Viridiplantae > Streptophyta > Magnoliopsida > Apiales > Araliaceae > Panax > Panax stipuleanatus. The sequence continues at coordinate 99,515,376 of CM035118.1, read as the reverse complement.
GTTTCAGGGAAAGCCAGATCCAATCAAGGCAGAAAATTGGATTAAGCAAATTACCAAGATATTTTATGTCTTGGGATGCACAGAGGAACAAAAGGTTCCATTTGCCACCTTTATGTTCCGTGGAGAAGCAGATTACTGGTGGGAATCTGTGAAACGTACCCAGCCTGCCGCACTCAAGATAACTTGGGGGGCGTTCCAGAAATTGTTCAATGACAAGAACTTTCCAGAAAGTATTCGTCACATGAAAGAGGTAGAGTTCATCAGACTGAAACAAAACAACATGACTGTGTCCCAATACGAGGATAAATTCGCGGAGTTATCCCGGTTTGCACCTCATTTGGTGGAGAATGAGAAACGTATGATGCGGATGTTTCTGAGAGGTTTGAAACCCAAGATTTGTCAATACCTCATTTCTCACAAATTTTCTCTATATTCGGATGTAGTGAACAGGGCCCAGTTATTAGAACGAGATAATGATTATGTTCAACCAAGGGACAACAACCAAGGTCTTACTGGTGGCAGCAGTCATCAGAACAATGATAACCAGCAGGGAGGAAAGTATCATGCCAGAAGCAGTAACCACTCCGGTGGTAATCGTGGCCATGATAATAGAAGAAGTGAGTCGTGGGGAGATTTCAAAAAGAGAATATTCAGCAATGATAACACGAAGACGTCGACAGTAATACCAGCATCAACTGTTTCTAGGGGAGGAGAACAACCACCGGTCGTATGCTATAAATGTGGGCAAGAAGGACACATTAATCCAAACTGCCCACAATAATTCAAGGTATGTTATAACTGTGGAAAGGAAGGACATATAGCTAGAGAGTGTCCGGTTGCGAAACCAAGTCCAGCTGGGGTGGTGCTTCCAAAGGCTGTCCCGGATAAATCAAAGTCGGTGGTTCCTGGAAGAGCGTTTATCGTGACTGCCCAGAACGCAAGGAACCCAAACGAATTTATCACGGGTTAGTTAAACGTACACTTTTGCGAAGTTTATACCTTATTAGATATCAGTGCTACCCATTCTTTTATTTCACCTGCTTGTGCTCAACGTTTGAACTTGACACATGAGAAATTAGACTTTGACTTATTTGTTGAAACTCCGTTGGGAGAAACCTTCGTTACATCTACAATTTACAAATCTTGCTCGATTCAAATTGGTACCCTCACCCTACCTGTTGATCTTATATCGTTGAAAATACTTGCATTTGATGTGATTTTAGGAATTGACTGGTTGACCACTTATCATGCCAAAATTGATTGTTTTCGTAAGGTTGTTAGTTTTCATATTCCTAACCAACCTATTGTGAGAATTCAAACAGTCAAACCACTAAAATCAATCAATGTTATTTCAAGTAATAAAGCTATTCGTTTATTAAAAAACAGATGTCAAGCTTTCTTAGCCCATGTCACTGATCTAAACCAGAATACGTCAATTTTAAATGATATTTCTGTTGTTAATGAGTTTTTTGATGTATTTCCCGAAGAACTTCCTGGTCTACCCCTAGAACGTGAAGTTAAATTCTTTATTGACCTTGAGTCCAGTACAAAACCATTTCTAAAATCCCATATCGAATGGCTCCTATTGAACTTCAGGAGTTAAAGGTCCAACTACAGGAGTTGTTAGACATCGATTTTATACGCCCTAGTACGTCTCCTTGGGGTGCTCCTATTTTATTTGTAATGAAGAAAGATGGTAGTATGCGACTATATATTGACTATCGGGAGTTGAATCATGTAACCATCAATAATAGGTATCCGCTACCTCGCATTGATGACATGTTCGACCAGTTGCAAAGTGCGCAATTCTTCTCAAAGATCGATCTCTGTTCTGGATATCATCAGTTAGAGATTAGAACTGATGACATTCCAAAGACTACCTTTAGAACTCGATACGGGCATTACAAATTTTTAGTTATATCTTTTGGATTGACCAATGTCCATGCTGCGTTCATGGACATGATGAACCGAATATTTAAGAAATATTTGGATCATTTCGTGGTTGTCATTATTGATGACATCCTAAAGCCTCAAATATTTCTTCACCAAGAACGAACTCAATATGCGACAACGACGTTGGCTTCAGCTGTTTAAAGATTACGACCATTCCATTCTATACCATTCTAGGAAAGCGAACGTGGTAGCTGACGCGTTGAGTAGAAGATCGTATGCGGGCATGAGTGCTATGCTGTCAACACAAAGGCCTATTTTGTATGACGTACAAAAGATGGAGATAGAGTTCAAGACTCCGGGGACCCATGCGATGATATCAAGTATACGCGTAGAACCAGCTTTGATTGATAAAGTTAAAACTGCTCAAGCTACAGACCCGGAGCTGATGAATATGAAGAAGAATATACAAGAAGGTGCTATTTCAGAAGCAAGAATCGATGTAGAGGGAATACTTCGAGTCAAATCCAGACTTTGTGTTCTTAACGACTCTGATTTGAAGTATATCATGATGGATGCACATAACACACCGTTTGCAATCCAACTTGGAAGTACCAAAATGTATCGTGATCTTCGACATACATTTTGGTGGAGCAATATGAAGAGAGAGATCGTGGAGTTCAACTCGAGGTGTTTAACGTGTCAAGGCAAAGTATCAAGAGCCATATGGTGTAAAGAGCCCCGAGCCTCTCGTTGGTGACTTCTTGTGTGGGATGAACCGAAGCCAGACTCTTCGTAAGGGACGCCGTTTTTGTGCAGTGGCAAACTAATAGGTACTATTGTTAGGTACTATGGTTGAAACATCATGAGAGTCACAGTTGGAATCGAAGAAATGACCTGGGAGTTAAAATCAGAAACGAAAGCGAGATATCCTCATCTCTTCGACATTCCAGGTAAGTACGTCAATTTCGAGGACGAAATGTCATATGGAGGGGAGGTTCTAAGACCCCAAATTTTATGAATAAGATTTAATTTTCTTTATATATTATTTTGAAATAGTAAGGTGTTGATTTGATAAATGTGATAAGTTATGGGTGAAATGTGCAAAGTTTAAAAAGTAAGCAAGTGGTTATAAAATATTCACTGTGTCGGGGAATATTCGTTTGGTCGAGGAATATTCTTTTTGTCGGAGAATATTTGTACGACGGCGCAGTCATTGGTGGACCCCACAACGGAATGAATGTCGGATATAGAAAGTGACAGAAGTAACATTTTTATAAAAATAACGACAAAACTGTTACCGTTAGTACTGTCGAAATACCCGGTGGTTAAAATTCAGTAATACGCGGTGTTGCACGGTAGCACACGATATTGCACAGTATTTCGAATTATTGATTCTTACGTAGGAAGGCACTTACTCAATTATTGTTACAGTAATTACTGTTCAATATTTTATATTATTGATTAAATAATTGCATAATATTTTATTGGTTCAATATTTGCTACGTTGATATTTTATATCAATATGTGCTACTTTGCTATTTTATATTATTGATTAAATAATTGTCATTGCACATTATTTCAAATTATCAAATTAATAATTTATATTATTTGAATAATATTATTAGATAGCGTTATTGGCAATGCCTAAGGAAGTTCTGTCTAGGAAAGGGGTTGATTAATTGCGCGCCAGTAAGGAGAAATCCTTATCGGAAGGCCCCCTCTTTCCTTGGAACGACCTAGTTGTCAATATTGTAGTTCTGTAATATTATTTATGAATAATTAATTTTTAATATATATGATAAGGAAATATTTATTCAATGTGGATTTAAACGGAGAAATTTTTAATATGTGACATTTGTTGAAAGTTGGTATTTTATCTTGTCCGATAAAATAATTCATTCAAATATATTATTATAATATTACATTATAGTAGTATGATGTGATTTTATAATAGTATAATTTTTATAATTTGAATGGTAACATTATTATAATAAATTCATGGTATAAAAGTTATACGAGGTGGAAGAGTGCAAATTGAATTTGAACTCTTATGATGCAAATAATGATGTCATCGGAGCGATGAGGTAAGCAATGATGTCATCAAAGCGATGAGGTAAGCAATGATGTCATAGATCGATGATGTCTTAAATTATGATGAAAAGACTATTTTACCCTTACTCTACCGAGCCTATAAATAGAAGCTCATTTCTTCATTATTTCTCACCAATTCACTAAAGCTATAGAGAGAGAAAATATAGAGAGAATAAGAGAGAAAGAAGAAGAGTATTCTGCTATTATGCTAATGCAGCCTCCAAATTTTAAAATAAGGGGTATTATTTATTCCGTGTTCATGAAGAGAGTTATTTTCTTTCAATACTCGTAAGGGTTGTTTTTTCATTCTTTATTATTCTGTTGAAATAACCTGTCTATGCGGACTACCGCATGCCTGGTGAAATCATGTTGTTATTCCATTCTTTATTATTCTATTGGAATAACCTGTCTACGCGCACTACCGTATGCCTGGTGAATAAACCTTCGTATTCAGTTGTTATTAAATTATGGAAATAATCTGTCTGAGCGGACTACTGCTAGACGGGTGAAAATTCAATTGCAGTTTCGTATATTGTTTCATTTCAGATTCCTAACTCTAAACTTACTACGGTAAGTATTGCTTTTCTAATTCCTGAAATGATCAGATATTACTTGAGTTTTGCGCTTCATCTAATATTATTTCACTGGAATATTGGTCTGAACTTTCTCGTGAAATTCTTATCATTTCATGTTGAGTTACTATTCACGAGTTACTATTCACGATAAAAAAATATTTGTTTTTGATTGTATCCTAGTTTTGAACTTTATTCTTGAATTTTGCTCCACAATTGATTATTACGGAGTATTATTGAACTTAGATAAACTAAATTACGAATTCCTAATCCTTGTCCTTTATCTCACTAGATTCATTCCTTATATTGTATTTCATCATCCCTAGTCCTAAATGGTGATATAACTGAATATCTTTGGCCTGTAGTGCAAAGATGTAAGATTACTTGATGAATATTTTTGGCCTGTAGTGCAAAGATGAATGAATACCTGATGAATATCTTTGGCCAGTAGTGCAAAGATGGATAGGTGTTGAGATGAACATGACCAACTGATAATACAAATGAATATCTTTGGCCCGTAGTGCAAAGATGAATATTTGATTCGAGATGTATATTGATTGATGTTACAGGGATAAAATATTGATGATGGACTTTTAAATCAAAGAAGATAGTAGACATCATTTTCTACTTAACCTTTTTAATGAATTGTTATTTTCGCTGCGAATATTGATCTAAAACTTGTTGTCGATAATATTTTATCTGATTTATTGACGGCTAACGATAATTTATTTTTCATTATCTTAGTCATAATATTCTTTACTGGGCTAGTTGAGCTCACCCTTTTCTTTCATTGTTCTCTTCAGGAAATGAGAATATCGCGGGTACTAGTCGGGGAATGGAGTGATGGTCCGAGTTAGAGCTGTAGAAGTCCTCACTATTTTTTTATTTAAAATAGTGTGATAATAAATGTAATGAGAACTTAGTTTGAATGTTAATATTTTCTGCATGTCTGTATTGACACTCACAGTTGTGTGGTCGTATTTTGCACGACCGTGTGATATGAAAGATTGTATTTGAATTTTATTGAGTATATTTGGCGACTCAAAATGGGTTGAGTATTGAACCTATTTTGGGGGCGTCAAACTATAGTTGTAACCACTAATATTCTATTTCTCAGAATAACAATTAATTAACAATTAATATAGATTAATTGTTATCATAATAATTCCTTCATTAATTAACTCATCAACATTTCTTTTCCCGTGCCACACAAGGCATTCAACGAGCTTATCATAGACTCTACATTCTTCTTAACTATTAAAACTTCAATTTGAATTCATTTGAATGAGCTCATCTCACATCACATAAACATTTATATTCGAATAAATATTCATTTCCATTTATATATTCATTTAATAATATTCAAAAATTCTCGGGTATTACAAGGTTTGTGTGACACATGCACTTTAATACTAAGTTATTTAGCTACCTTATACACTTATAATATGTATAATCTTTACGCTTAGAATAATTAATATTTACTCTATTAAAATCTACTGTAAAATAGTAACTTGAGTTATTTAGTACATTAAAATAACTTAGTTTTCTTTTATAGATTTAACCCTCTTGGAAATACATAAGATATAATTACTATTATGTATTCCTTCATAATATGATGTAAAATGTTTTTATTACATTTTCTCCAATAGAGACATTAATCATAATAAAATAATTTACTCATTTTGTCAAGATATTATTTTAATATAATATCTAAGTATTATTAAAATAATTACATGTACGATACATATACACATATTATATGGAAAATAGACCATAAGTTTATTTTTTATTATGATAAATTGTTCCCATCACTTTATTACATTAGTAAATATGTTTTAATATATTTACCCCTCATTTATATTACCTCATACAAAGACATACAAGATAATATTATTATTTAAAATAACATTCCCCCTTTTATTAAAATAATTCAATATTAGAAATTATTTTAATATCCTTTGTTAGAAATATATAATAATTATTTCTTTTTCCTTTCTATAAATTTTCCCACACATAATTTCTTTAATCTATACATTTAACCATATCTCAAATATTAATTAACTCTCTAATCAATATTTATTTAAAGATATATTGGTTTAGCAACGTATATATATAAATATATATATATATATATATATATATATATATTATTAACGTCGTTCGCACATTCATATAATACCATGCCAAGTAATATATATTAAGGTACTTACTATAATCACATACTCCACACATGTATTAATGCACTATTTATTTAAGTGATCTTAAACCTCTTACTATATCACCATAGTTAATTAAGGCTTTAATATTCAAATTATATTATTCCATAATATAACTTCCAATTTAAATTAACTAATATTTATACTTATTAGTTAATTCTCTTAACTAATTCATGCTTTACTATCTCAATCCATCCATGGATAGCTTAAGCACTAATAATAACCTATATTACAATTATACTAGTTACTAGTATATATATTCAAGAAAATGGTGATTATTCATCAAAGATATTTAATGTCACCAACTTACTAAGATAAAATAATTCTATAAATTATTTAATGTCGATAGATAAATTTTATCCATCTTCTTACTAATTCATCTCTATAATTTTTAACAAATATATAATAATGATATATATTTATTAAATAAAAAATCACTTATTACATAGCTCATATTACCTTATGTAACACAATACTACATACCTCGTATCACATATATATATTCTTATTCGAACCCATCTCATGCTTTAAGAATTTTATTTATGAAATTATTATTTTATAATTTTTGAAAGTTCGGGTTCTTATAGTTACTCATAGATACGAGCATGATGCATTAAGCCAACCGTGCATCATCTTGCCACTTTCTGAAAGAAACAATCTTTCCTCAGAGGCATTGCCTGCAACCATTGCAGGGATAACCGTATTAAGGAAATAAGATAGCGTTTCAGCCTTGAGAACTGTTAACGCCAAGATTTCGCCATGCGCCTCAATCACGAAAAGCGCGTCTAATCCTGCACAATGAACACGTCAGCACAGGATCTCGACGGTTTTGGGCCGCCGTGGATAGCTCCGGTGTGAGAATAAGTACAGGCCGGAAAAAAAGATTAACAATGGAGGTTGTGTGCTCTAGTGTCTGGAGAGAAAAAATTTTCGTTTACCCTGTACCCATATATCATCTCACCAACTTGCATGTTTTCCCCCAATGCTTACATCAGCTGGCTGCATGCAGGCTTTTTCATACTTGCTCTCCACCCAGTCAATATTATGTCAACTCCACATAAATGAAGGAGGCTAAAGACGGCTGGGCCCATCACCTCAATCAGCCGCCTGCTAATCCCAAAGATTAGGGATAATTTTTAGTTCATAAGTTGCCACCTGTCACCCATCACCAGCTCCGGCCCAGACCAAATAATCATTTAGAAAAATAGTCCAATGCACCAAGGGTAAAAGTGGGTTTGACCCGGAAAGCCTAGAACAAATAAGATCTGACCGGCCCAAATAATCACAGCCCAGCATTGCCCCCTAGTCTTTTATTAAACAGTATGTTTGATGAAAGAGTATGAGGGCTCGATCCAAACACCAAAAAGAATTGAAATGGATTCGGTGAAGCCCACTTGATAAAAGGCCCATGACTGCATACAGATCTCCCCAATTCAAAAGCAAATATCAACTCTTCAAGTTCAAAAGTAAATGACGGTTTCCCCAATTTCCAAGAACAGACGCCAGCCCCCTATATCATTGCCTTTATTAAATGTGCGGCCCTTGGGTTTTGTGAATCACCGAAAAGACATCTCTATAAAGACTCAAACCCTTCATTTTGGACAACTTTACCTGTCCACTTGAGATTAGAAGCTTTCTAGTTTTCTTCCTCCTCCGGCTTTTCTCTTTCAATTAATCTGTCAACAATGGCTTCTCAAAACATAGAAAACACTACTCCGACCTCTGAGATCCCTCCATCTACCAATTCGACCGCTCCAAACCCTAGGTCTGCTCCATCTTTTGGCAAAAATATTGCACCCCCCCATTCCTGTACCTCCTCATTTCAACTTCGAGGACGAGGAACAGCATCCCATTGCCAACAACCCTTCTACTCTTACAGAGGACGATATCAATATTATCCGTGAGCGTTATTCCATCCCAGATACTCATCATCTGAGGGTACCCACCCCTTCCGAAAGAATGTACCAACGCCCTGAGGGCTTGACCGCCATGTCCCTTACCTTCCTGGAAAAAAGGGTTCATCTTCCTCTTCATTCCTTCCTCATCACCCTTCTAGGGTTTATGGGTGTCGAGTTCGCCCAATTAGCCCCTAACTCCTACATTCACATTCTCGTCTTCATCGCTTTCTGTAGCGAAATAGGAGTTTCTCCTTCTATCGACTTCTTTTTTACCCTCTTTACCTCGGGTAAATCTAGCAAACGAGGTTTCAAGGTATTGGGCAAGCAAGCTCCAAAACCTAACTCCAAGTTCGAGAAACGCCCTTTGATGGACACTTCTTCGAGCAACAAAAAGTGGTATGAGAAGTGGTTCTTCGTTAAAGGACCTGAGATTTCTTCTGTTCCTGACTGGACCACCTCCGCACACACTACCGCAGACCTTGGTGACATTCCAGAAGAGCGGGTGAGGGAGATAGCAAAGTTCATGGAGAGGCTTCCAATGAAAGAATGGAGCTTCGCCCTTCTGAGTAAGCAAGCGTGGTTGTATGACTACAAATATAAGTCTGAAGTCAATATTTGTATAATTTATCCAATCTCCCCCGTTTTTTTTAATATCTATTCTGAAATATCTTTTTCAACTTTGCAGTATCTCTTATCAAGCCTACCTCCTCCGATCTGAAAGAATTAGAGGAGTTCTTATCTACCGAACCATCCCAAGATCATTCCGAGGTTCGAGAAACGGAAGTACAAGCTTCCGAATACCAGCATACCAAAACCCCAATGGTCGAACTAAACCCTGCCGAAGGGTCTAGCCAGCCTCGTCGAAAGAAAAGAGCTGCTAGAAAGCCCAGGCATACTCCAGCCCTGGTTCTCACCGAGAGCCTTCTCGATATGCCTATCGCTGATCGCACAAAGATCCTCCTCACCAAAAAGCAAAAGGCTAAAATCAATATCATACCTCTTATACTCGAAGAGCTAAGGGTACCTCCCTCTAAATCATCACAACATTCGCCTCCACCTTCGATAATCGAACCTGTTGAATTCGAGGTTGAACCCAGTTCTCCTCTTATTCGAAAGAAAAAGCATCCTTCGGCTGGCCAATCCTTAGGTGAATATCAGCCGATACCCTCCCCTCATCGATCGAACCCTCCTTTCTTTGGGTCAATGTTTGGAGATTCTCGATCACCCAGCTTTTGTCCTGATCAGAACGAGGACTTCCCCTTATACCTCTATAATTCTTTCATTCTGGATTCAGATAACCATCGGTTCGGCAACAGCTCCATTGCTGATCTGATGGAAGAAGGCCTGGCCAACCAGGCTAGAGTAAGTATTTGACCATTCACGCTTATAAATAACTTCTTTAAGCATTTTATTAACTCAGGATAGCTACAGGTAAATGGAATCTTCGGGCGTTTCTATCAGAGGTATAAAGAAGCCAAAACCGAGGAAGAGGCGGCCAGAAGAGAAAATGCCATTTTAAAGTCTGCACTAGCCAAGGAGAGAAGCGAACATGAAAATATTCGCTTCAACTGCAGGGGTCTCCAAGGCGATCTTGCCAAGATGAAGGAACAACTGGTCGCGTCTGAGGCTTCTTGACACACAATTATACAACGGAATGAAGAACTTCAGCGTGTCAATGAACAGTTAGCTGATAATAACCAGAATCTGGCCTTAGCTATGTCAGATGCTAAGAGATCCAAAGAACACCATCTTAATCTTCGAGGGAAAGTCAAAAGGAGCTTCGTGAACTAAAGCTAATGGGTCCCCCCTTTATCGAAGAGCTTCGCAAGGAGATTTAGAATGAATATCGGAAGTCTCCTACCTTAACCAATGAGATAGTTCAAATGTATTCAGAGGGTTATGAGGCGGCTCGAAGCAAGGGTAAATCAAAATTGGCTGCCGCTGCTCTGAATCCCTTACTCCTCTACTCTTCCGACGACGAAGATGAAGAATGATGGCGAAGACAATCCGAATTTGTACAAATTTCAACTATATTGTAGTTTCTTTATTTTGTTTAATGAAATATATCTTATCCTTCTTTTACTTCTTTTCAGTCTAAGTTATATGGTTATCCAATCAACATGTGATTTAACTTCAATACTTCGAACAAAGTCAAGTAATAACATAAGACGAGACTTACTCATTATCGAAGAGTGCCATATTCCATTGTTAGAATGAATAATTCACCGATCTATTAATAAGAATATTAGTTTTGGAAAACTAGTAATGTTATTCGTCTTCATATCAATTGGATAATCCCATCCTTCTCCGAGAACCGAACAGGTTCAACCCAAGAAATATTCCGCTTCGCTACGAGAAGTCGAAAGGATCCAACCTTATAACTGGTGACCACGTTCTCTCCGAGAGCCGAACGGGTTGGACCATCAATATTTCGCTTCGCTACGAGGAGTCGAAGGAATCCAACCTTATACCATGCTGGCAACCTCGTTCTCTCCGAGAGCCGAACAGGTTCAACACAAGAAATATTCCACTTCGCTACGAGGAGTCGAAGGGATCCAACCTTATAACTGGTGACCACATTTTTTCCAAGAGCCGAACGGGTTGGACCATCAATAGTTCACTTCGCTACGAGGAGTCGAAGGAATCCAACCTTATACCATGCTGGCAACCTCGTTCTCTCCGAGAGCCGAACAGGTTCAACCTAAGAAATATTTCGCTTTGCTACGAGGAGTCGAAGGGATCCAACCTTATAACTGGTGACCACGTTCTCTCCGAGAGTCGAACGGGTTGGACCATCAATATTTCGCTTCGCTACGAGGAGTCGAAGGAATCCTACCTTATACCATGCTGGCAACCTCGTTCTCTCCAAGAGCCGAACAGGTTCAACACAAGAAATATTCCGCTTCGCTACGAGGAGTCGAAGGGATCCAACCTTATAACTGGTGACCACGTTTTCTCCAAGAGCCGAACGGGTTGGACCATCAATAGTTCACTTCGCTACGAGGAGTCGAAGGAATCCAACCTTATACCATGCTGACAACCTCGTTCTCTCCGAGAGCCGAACAGGTTCAACACAAGAAATATTCCGCTTCACTACGAGGAGTCGAAGGGATCCAACCTTATAACTGGTGACCACATTTTCTCCAAGAGCCGAACGGGTTGGACCATCAGTAGTTCACTTCGCTACGAGGAGTCGAAGGAATCCAACCTTATAACATGCTGACAACCTCGTTCTCTCCGAGAGCCGAACAGGTTCAACCCAAGAAATATTTCGCTTTGCTACGAGTAGTCGAAGGGATCCAACCTTATAATTGGTGACCACGTTCTCTCCGAGAGTCGAACGGGTTGGACCATCAATAGTTCGCTTCGCTACGAGGAGTCGAAGGAATGCAACCTTATACTATGCTGGTAACCTCGTTCTCTCCGAGAGCCGAACAGGTTCAACCCAAGAAATATTCCGCTTCGCTACGAGGAGTCGAAGGGATCCAACCTTATAACTGGCACGAAGATAAGCCATTATTGGAGAAAAAAGCCACTTTATTTGATAATTATCATAGTAGATATAGACTTCCGGATTTTGACACTAGCTCTACTGAAAATATTTGCGGAGCCTTCCAGCATGCCAAGTATTCTTAATTTCAGATCCATCTAAGGCTCGCAACCGGTAAGTTCCGGGCTTTGATACGCTAATGACTTCATAAGGGCCCTCCTAATTTGGCATGAGTTTGCCCATATTTTGAGGCGTAGAAGCCTCCACCTCCCGAAGAACAAAATCTCCAACTTTGAATCTCCGAAGCTTTACCCCTTTGTTGTAATATTTAGCCACACGACGTTGATAAGTAGCCAATTTTACCAGAGCTGCCTCTCGGACCTCTTCAAGAAGATCTAAGTTGGTTTTGAGTCCCTCATCATTATACAATTCTTTAAATCGACTGACCCGAAGACTTGTAGATCCAATTTCCACCGGAACTAGAGCATCAGAACCGTATGCCAATCTAAATGGGGAATCTCCCGTTGTAGTTCTTGGCGTAGTTCGGTAAGCCCATAGCACACTAAGTAATTCTTCAGGTCATCTTCCTTTGGCATCATCCAGCCTTCTCTTGATCCCATTCAGGAGTATTTTGTTAGTTACCTCAACTTACCCATTAGATTGCGGATGAGCAACCGAAGTTTTCGATGCTAAATTCCTAACTCCTTCAAGAACGCCTCAAATTTTGATCCCACGAACTGGCGTCCATTATCTAAAATTACCACCATAGGGATACCAAATCGGAATACTACTGACTCTTTTAGAAACTTCAAGCATTCTTGCTCCGTTATTAGCCGAAGCGGCTTCGCCTCTACCCACTTAGTTATATAATCAATTGCCACTATGACAAAACTGACTTGACCTTTCGCTTTCGGGAGTGGACCCAGTATATCTACCCCCCAGACAGCAAAGGGTATAAGAGATAAAACCGAGTATAGCTCTTTTGGTGGCTGACGTGGGATTGAACTATTTAACTGGCATTTCGGGCATTTCTTCATATAATCAATAGCCTCTTTGAAAATTGTTGGCCAATAAAAACCTTGACGAAGCACTTTATATGCTAACGACTTTGCGGCCATGCGATCACCGCAGATACCTTCATGAACTTCCCGAAGGGCATATTCAGCTTCCGATGGGATCAAACACTTCAATAAGGGGGAGGAATAAGCCCTTCGATATAGATCTCCATCAATAAGTATGAAGTTTGCACTTTTGTACTTTACCTTCTTGGCCAACATTTGATCTAAAGGTAGAACGCCATTGTTAGATAGTTTATGTATGGGGTCATCCAACAATTAGACCGCTCTACGCACATTACTTCCTTATGCTGGATGCTAGCCTGTTTTAAGATTTTCAAGTAAATTATCCCGTTAAAAGCTCTTGATTCAGTTGTAGCCAGCTTCGACAATGCATCAGCGTTTGAATTATCAGTCCCACCAACACCTTGAAATTCACACGAGCCAAAGTGTTGAAGTTGATCTTTTAATTCTGCAAGATACTTAACCATTTTACAGCATCGAGCTTCATATTCCCCTCGAAACTTGCTTGACGACCAGTTGAGAATCACTGTAAATAATCAACTTCTGAACCTCCAGACTCCGGGCCAGACGCAATCCTGCTAATACCGCCTCGTATTCGGCCTCATTATTTGTTTCCCTGAATTCGAATCTGATAGCTTACTGTATTTTGAATCCCTTCGGGCTTGTCAGAATTATCCCGACACCACCAAGATTCGAAGTAGAGGATCCATCTACATATAAAGTCCAAGAATCGTGCACCTGCTGAAGTGTAGCCACCGTTTTCGCAGATCCCTCCATTTCGTTCATGATACCATCAGCTTCGGAAAACGAGCATTCTACCACAAAATCAGCCAAGGCTTGGGCTTTAATAGCTGTCCGGGGATAGTACTCTATGAAGAACTGGGATAATTCAATCGTCCATGCAGCAAGTCTCCCCGAAATATCTGGCTTTCCTAACACATTCTTCAGTGGTTGATCCGTGTACACCACTATTATCCGACCTTGGAAGTATTGCCGAAGCTTTCTACTGGCAGTGATCAAAGCAAAAGCAAAATTCTCAAGGTTTGGATACCTTGTTTCTGCGTCCCTAAGGGCATGGTTCACGTAGTAAACCGGGTGCTGCTTACCCCCAACTTTCGGCACCAAAACCGCTCCTACTGCCAATGAACTCGCAGCCAGATACAAATACAAGGGTTCAGTAGGAATTGGCTTTACCAACAGATGTGCCGAAGATAAGTACCTCTTTATTCCTTGGAAAGCTTCTTCACACTTCGAAGTCCATTGGAACATCTTTGCATTCTTCGGTCCCTTCAATGTATTAAAGAATGGCAAGCACCTTTCCGCTGATTTAGACATGAACCTCCGCAACGATGCTATTCTGCCAGTTAAACGCTGGAAATCCTTGTATGACTGTGGGGACTTCATGTCCAAGATAGCCTGGATTTTTTTCTGGATTAGCTTCGATACCTCTCTTGCTGACCAAATATCCTAAAAACTTGCCTGCTCCTAGCCCAAAAGTGCATTTAGTTGGATTCAGTTTCAAATCATAATGACGAACTGTCTGGAATCACTCCAGGTCATCTAGATGACCCCGAATAGACATACTTTTCACAATCATGTCATCAACGTAAACTTCCATATTCTTTCCTAGCTGCTCCTTGAAGACATGGTTCATCATCCTTTGGTAAGTAGCCCCCGCATTGATCAGACCGAACGTTATTTTATTATAAGCATATACCAATCGATGAGTAATGAAAGCTGTCTTTGGTACATCCTCCTTGCACATAGAAATTTGATGATATCCTGAAAAAGCATCCATAAAATTAAGCAAAGCGTACCCCGAAGTTGCATCAATAAGTTGGTCAATATGAGGCAGAGGATAGAAGTCCTTCGGGCACGCCTTATTCAGATCGGTGTAGTATATACAAACTCGACATTTGCCATTATGCTTCTGTACCAGAACCACGTTTTCCATCCACTCTGTATAATTAATCTCGAAGATAAAGTCTGCATCTAGTAACTTGGTGATCTCCTCATCAATTATTTTCTGTCTTTTCGGTGCGAAGATCCTTCTCTTCTGCCGAACTGGCTTCTTAATTGGATCCACTTACAATCTGTGCTCAGCCACTTTTTGACTTACTCCCAGCATATCACTAGGAACCCAAGCAAAGACATCGGCATAACACCGAAGTAACTCCATCAGGTTTGTCCGGAAAGGCTCGGACAGTCCCGAACTGACTTTCACCGTTTTTTCTTTCTTTCCCGGGATCAATTCAATCTCCTCAGTCTCCTCCACTGGCATGACTAATGGTTTTGTTCCACTTTCTATAAATGGTTCCACTTCAATGGCCATTGTATGTTTCTGCTTACTGATTCCTACCCCCGAAGTGATCAGAGCATTCCGATAACACCTCCTTGCCAAGTCCAGATCTCCTACGACTTCGCCAACTCCGTGGGGCGTAGGAAACTTAATTTTGAAGTGGGGGATTGAAGTAACTGCCTGCAAAGTTGTTAAGGTAGGCCTCCCTAAAATGGCATTATAAGCTGAATCAACATGTACAACGTAAAATTTATAGATAATTTGAACCTATTGGGGAACCATTCTGAAGACAACCGGTAGCTCAATGGTCCCTGCCACTTTGACTGGATTGTTGCTGAAACCATATAAAGGGGCCTCCTGCCCAATTTCAATTTTTTGACCATCTAGAGGCATTCGGTGATAAGCATGAGCATACAGTATGTCCACTGAAGAGCCATTGTCGATCATCATCCACTTCATATCCACCGAACCAACCTGTGTAGTGATCACCAAGGCTCCTTCGTGTGGTTCGATAGGTTCCGAAGGAAAATCTTCATCTGTGAATGAGATTATGGAACCTGGATATGCCCTTCGACCTTCAGGGGCTTATCTTCCAAAGACATCACCGAGTCCAGATACCATCGTCTTTTCTTACCAGCAACCTTACCCATGTTTCCACCAGATATCACATCTACCACATGCCGCACCACCTAGTTCGACACTGGTTGAACAGGCTGGGCGACTTGAGCTAACTCCCTATTCCTTGGCTGGTCTCTTTGTTGTTCCCGCCGTGCTACATACTGCATCAGAGCACCACTTTGAACTTTCCTTTCAATGAGCTCCCTCAAGCCCCAGCAGGAATTCGTATCATGCCCAACCGCCCGGTGATAATTGTAGTATAAAGCAGGCTCTCTAGATCCTGGTTGGGGATTATTTTTAGGCTGTTCGAAGTATGGTTGGTTCCTTATTTGTTCTAAAATAGTAGCCTAATCTGTGTTGAGTTGCGTATATACCTTATTCACCTTCTGAGTTGGAATGGGCGGACGATCTCCCTGGGGTATCTAGTTATTGTTATACCTCTTTTGATTCCCTTCAAACCGATCATTACCGCCACTAATCTTTCTCTGATTACCATCTGGCTTCTCCTTGTCCTTCTCTTTTACCTTTTCCGAAGAGCTCTGCTTCAAGCTGGCCATCGCCTCTTCTACCACGATGAAGCCTTCAGCCTTTTTAAATGCTTCGGCCAGACTCTTCGGATGCTTGAACATCAGTTTCTTTACAAATTTTTTTGATTTCACCAGATCTAAACCATTCTGGAACAACCCTACCGCCTCAAGATCTTTAAGATCTGAAACCTGCCCCACAACTTCTCGGAACCTCTTCACATATTGCCCCAGATTCTCGTTCGAATACTGCCTCGCTTGGGCCAACGATCCCGTGGGCCTTCCTCTTCTCTTATTGCTCCCGAAGCGAGCATGGAACTTGTCACACAAATCGGCCTATGACGCGATCGAACCAGAAGCCAAAGTCCCCAACCATTGCCTTGCGTCCTTTCTTAACCTCAATCCAAATGTCTGACATTTAGCTGCATCTGAATAGTCGTAATAATCCATCAATCTGTCAAATGCTTGGCTGTGGTCAAATGGATCCCCAGAACCATCATAACTTTCCATATGAGGTAGCTTTTTGCTGGGATCTGCTTTGTCCTTAAGAATTTTTGATGAGAAGGGAGACGCCTTTTTGTCCGAAGTCTTCTTCCCTTGCTGAACCTCTGTTAGCTGCTTCCGAAGCTCTCTTATCTCTTTTGTTAGGTCCTCTACCACCCCGGGTGAAGAAACAACTTCTTTCCCTGGAGAATTCGTCTTATTATGTTTAATCCGATCTATTCCATCCAGACTAAACGATGCCGAAGGATTTCGTCTGTTACTTCGGCCGGAGTGAGAATTTCGTGTGTGGTGTACCCTATTCGGACTCTCTGGAGAATAACTTCTCGACCGGCTTCGTCGCCCATCTCTTGTACTATCTCTATGATACTCAATACGAGGCATTCTTTTCGAAGTCTCGGGAGAATATTCTTGCTGCCCACTTCGTTTCCTATCAGGAGAATGGCTACAAAACCTACTATCAGCCTGCCTGGAATATTCATCCCTCCTTGATCTTCGACCATGTGATCTACCCCGTCTTCCCGGTCGAGTGTAACTGGAAGTTTTATCTTCTTTCTCAGCCACAAGAACCATCTGTTTAGAAATTTCCTCCCTCTGTTGCAGAAGTGCTTTCAAAGCCTTGTCGGTTTCTTGTGCCATCTTTGCCAAAGTAGAAATTTTATCTGCCTGACCTTCTCGATGTTGGGTCCTAGGCGGTGTATCTACCACCCTTTTACGACCTTTGTCAGGACTTTTGCCGGCAGTAGGAAATAACTTCCTCTTGGTATCACCATGACCTCTAGCATGAGGCCCTCCCAGAACTTCTTGTGATCCAAGTCTATCATGGATACTTACCGAAGGGCCCAACCTGTCTTTCACCGAAATTCTTTGCAAAGAAGAACTAGCAGTTGTCTGTTGTCCTTCAGCTGTAACTGTCTTAGTGTTCACCATAACTTCCGATGTAAGATGTTCAATGAGTGGTGATTGAAAACCAGAAACACTAGATGCCCTCCTTCTAGCGCCAATGTTAATGCCAAGATTTCGCCACGCGCCTTAATCACAAAAAGCGCGTCTAATCCTGCACAATGAACACGTCAGCACCGGATCTCGACTATTTTGGGCCGCCGTGGATAGCTCCGGTGTGAGCATAAGTACAGGCCGAAAAAAAGGATTAACAATGGAGGTTGTGTGCTCTAGTGTCTGGAGAGAAAAAATGTTCGTTACCCCCTTTGTGTAGTACCCTGTACCCATATATCATCTCACCAACTTGCATGTTTTCCCCCAATGCTTACATCAGCTGGCTGCATGCAGGCTTTTTCATACTTGCTCTCCACCCAGTCAATATTATGTCAACTCCACATTAATGAAGGAGGCTAAAGACGGCTGGGCCCATCACCTCAATCAGCCGCCTGTTAATCCCATAGATTAGGGATAATTTTTAGTTCATAAGTTGCCACCTGTCACCCATCAGCAGCTCCGGCCCAGAACAAATAATCATTTAGAAAAATAGTCCAATGCACCAAGGGTAAAAGTGGGTTTGACCCGGAAAGCCTAGAACAAATAAGATCCGACCGGGCCCAACAAGAACTATTCTCAAATTTCTTAACCAATCCGTTTAATTAGGTCTTGTTAAATATATAGCTTCTAATATGCTACGCAGTGATAGTAATTTAGACATTGTAAAATTCTGTAAATGAATTTGTAATTAACAACATTTTAGCCTACATTCTTTTATTAATTACCAAAAGAAATTAGATCTTGTTTTAAGTTGGTATCTCACACTATTTCCTTTAAACTATATCACCCTCAATATATAGTTTGGCAAATCTAATAAAAGATTTGCTAGTGAGAATAAGGATCTCATTTCAAATGCATATAGCCTTGTGTGTGCACAACAAACTATATATAAATAAATAGGTAGACAACTCATGTCAATTATATCATCATTTAACTCATTGTATTTTGCCTCTTAGATCATAATAGTCAAATGTGTGCACATTTGAACCAAAACGATATAAATTAAGTCATACCTAGCACTTCCATATATTCAAAATAAAAACACTGTCCTTGTGTGTGCACAACAAAACAGCATCGTTCAGTCTATTTATAAGCGTTAAATATGATAAAACAACATCTCAAATATTTAATACTCTCCTTATGTGTGCACAATAAACTCATATTAAGTATTCAATACTATATTGTTTAACCATGCTAGAAGGTGACGTTCGATATTCCAACTATATTTGAACGCTTAGGACTTAATATAAATTCTTTGAGGGGTTTGTTATTATTTGTCTAATCTTGTTTAGCGCGCATACACACACACACACACACACACACACATATATATATATATATATATATATATATATATATATATAAAATACGCGTCAGATTAATTTACCTGCATGTTTCATAATTTATATATATATATATATATATATATATATATATATATATATATATATATATATATATATATATATATATATATAGTATAAGCATGCATATAGAATACTATATTCTACTTGGTTTGATTATTGCCTTTAATCTAGGTTGGTTCACTAGAGCCACCAAGTGAACCAAAATGTCAAACCTAGGGGTCCAAGAAATAAATTTAAATATAAATATTACATTTAAATCCCGAGCTCCATTACAAACGGGTCTTCATGCACTCTTTGCTCATTTGACCTCAAATTCTTCAAGTAATTCTAACTAATTCTATTACTTAAACTAATTACAATCAATAGAAACCTTGATCATCAGTCAAGGGGAAGTACATAGGAGGGAGATAGAATTTACATCAAGAAAAATTAGAGAAGGCGAGGTACGCAAGCCCCATTTATAAAACTCATACATTCATGCATCCAACTAAAATAAAATCTAATCACATTGGTCAATAGTCCGTAATCAACTCCATTTATTATCATACACATCATCATATGCATTAATAAATAACCATTCAGCTCATTAATGATAAACCATTCTATATATGTATTGATATCATTTATTGGGCAATTAAAATTTATTATAAATTTAATTTTGAAACAAAATAAACTCATTTATTTTAATCAAAATTTAAATCATGATAAACCTCTTTATTTTATTTTAGCCAATATTAAATAAAAATAAACTACTTTATTTTTAATCAAATTCCAAATAAAGATAAACTCCTTTATTTTAATTAACAAGGAATCCAATTTCAAGTAGCAAAATAAACTTTTTTATTTTAACTTAAAATTGCTAGAAAAATAAAATATATTGAATCCTATTCCTTACCAAAATTAAACATCTTTAATTTTAGGAAACATGGAATCCTATTCCATATGTGAATAAACTCATTTATTATAGGAAACATTGAATCCTATTTCATATGTGAATAAACTCCTTTATTCTAGGAAATATGGAATCATATTCCATATCTGAATAAACTCCTTTATTATATTTTTGAAAAATTGCACAAAATATAAAAAATAGATTTTATGCCGCTAATAGCGCTCCCCACGCCACCATTATAGAACCTGGCACGCCCAGCGCCGCGACGTTTTTTGGACTTTTTGTTTTCTAGCAAATTGCGATTTTTGATCATTTCATCCAAAAATTATGATTCTATACAACAAAATATGTGACGTCCCGAAATCTGGTCTATCTTCACAACCGAATTCCGTACGTTACAAGTACTTCTCATTCCATACATACATCATTATTTTCTGAACACTAATGACATATCCATTCAATTCCCAGGTTCTATTACCTTAAATCTTTCATTCATTTCAAATTATGATAATTACATTATTCATATCATCTTACAAGTGTGACTTTACTAGTCACTACATCTACACAATAGTTTAACTAACTATTCTACAAGTCTTGGCTTGATCCTCACGCTTGTTAATAACAAGAATAGTACTTCATCTTGTAAGGCTAATGGTACTCGCAGCCATAGCATCTCACTATAGCAGGACATCGATCATCTTGATCTTCTCATGGTCCTTTAATTACATACTACCGTTGTTCGATGAAAATATTTTTATTTCAAGCAAGTGTGAGCATTCAATTGCTCAGCAAGTCATATCAGTTGAATATTAACAACTCACGAATCAACATTCTTTTAAGACTTTAATAACCGAACAATGGTTATGAAGCAGCTCGAATTATAGGAATACATTGTGATTCCTA
Organism: Panax stipuleanatus; assembly: GCA_020205555.1. Classification (NCBI taxonomy): domain Eukaryota; kingdom Viridiplantae; phylum Streptophyta; class Magnoliopsida; order Apiales; family Araliaceae; genus Panax; species Panax stipuleanatus. Next base: position 99,494,037 of record CM035118.1, on the reverse strand, counting down.
TCATTTTAACACATCCATCACATTTACTTTGTCAAACTTTCATTCTTCTACCTATTTCATACATATTATGTCTGGCTAGAATCATTACCACAGACTTAACAATAATAGTTTATTAATAAAACGAACTTCCTAACATGAAGTAGTTCAATCATAAAACAGTTCATTTCACAGAAACACCGAAGTGTTAACATTGTGGTACAAGGCCTCATACATACCAACACCTTATACAAATATCACAAATTTGCACATACGAAATATTTTCTCATGTTCAACATCTGAGAAAGTTAAGAAACTAACATTCATAATAAAATATGAATGAAGTTAGGAAACTTGCATCAAGTAGAACTTGGACAATATTAGGAAACTTGCCTTCGCGCTGCATATCGCTTACGCTACACCGTTCATCGAAATTCCTATATAACATATACAGAATAACACATATAATTTAGTCAAATACTTGACTTATGCATTAGCTTAACTTCACTTTACTTCTTATGGTTCGCGTTCTTGTAATCTAAGTTTACATGACCAACCCCCATATTCATTTCTTCTATTTATTCAACAACATTATACTTATCACACATCGAGTCTCTAACAGTATTCACTATATTACACTTAGTGGTTTCCCACAAACAACCAACAAACTATTTTCCTGTCTCGTCTACACTGTCTTTCACAGTGAGTTAGATCGGTTGCTAGTTCGTACTAATCATCTCTCTCTGACGGAATTGTTTAGCCCAGATACTATATTTCGACCAGTATAGACTACAGTTGCATTACAATTTAGACTTAACTTACTCGAACCATTATAACTATATATTGTTCGTTAAGTTAATCCTCATTACATTTCTTACAACGTCCAGTCCATTTGACTCAGAGCGTTATTCAAGTTATAATCATTAACTTGGTTTTCCAACATTATATATTATTCTTCATTCCCTTATTACCATTTGTTACGGCTTCTTATCATTCATATGCTATCAACCGACTCTAGTTGATCATCGTTAGATAACACGACAAGCGAAACCCTAATCGATTCGCTAGGTCACACGTATTCCATCGAATTCCCGTTATCAAACTTCGTATAGAAATTACATAAGTTTGATCTTCATTTCTTAACATTCTCGCATGCCACACCTCTATTACGTCTCATATAACCTTGAGGCGCGCATTAAACTTGACTACGATCCACGGTTCACATTTTCGGATTTTGAGTTTTAAATTTAAATACATTTATTTAATGTTTAATTCTCTAAACCATCTTTAAACATGTTGTTTAATTCTTCTCTCTTCATGAATATTAATCATTTACTTGCCACTAAATTATCATGTAAACAATTGGGTAATAAAATAACCACGTCAGAAATTTTTCCCATTAAGGGCACTGCAGCGCAACCCTAAGTGTTAAATTCGGTACTGCAATGCTGCCTTGCAGTGTCTAGCCTCCGGGTCTGGAGCTGTGGCGCCAGCTTACAAGGCTTGGGCGGCGTTGCGGCGCCGACCCTTTTCCATTTAAAATTTTTCTATGTTTTTTAATTTTCTAAAATTCCTGAGCTCATAACGTGATCGTTACAACTTGGAATTTACTCGTTCCAAAGCCAATAGCTCACATATAACATGTTCTACGATTCCATCCAGTCGGAATTCATTTCTGAATCCGTTGGCAAAAAATTCACCGATTCGTCCATTTTTATGCGTTCGTTAAACATTTGTGAACGTTCAACGCTCAATTCTTTGTCTTAACTCTAAATTCATTCATTCTTGCTCTTGCAAGTCTTATTTACCTAATTATACATTATGCCATCGAAAACCAAGGTTTTTGAATCAAACAGAGACTTTTGACTTCTATTTCAAAAAAATTTACGATTCAACGATTAACGTCTAATCGCGTAACTTTCGCCGAATCTTTGTTACTCGATATTTTTACTCCAAACCAAATGGAATCAATCCATTGGATATTCATCTACGATTCTCACCATTCTAAACATCTATATTTTAATGGTTTTTTTCATTAAGTTTCTTAACCATTTCATTATGGTTTAAACTCATTTCTTCTTTAACTTCTTAACCATTTCCTTATGGTTTTACTTGTTCTTGGTTATTAGTGTTTTAAAGTTCACTAACATCCATCTTATCATCTCTTACAATCCATGCTCTATCAATTCTCACTTCTCTATCAACTTAAGAATTGAAGGAAGATAAAAAATTAAGGTTAACATTTATACCTTTAAGTGTTCTTGAGTTCATGCCTTTGTTCTTAACAAAAGAACTACATAAATTCCTTTGTTCCTTGAATTACAAGACATAAACTCTCCCTTCTCTCTTCTCTTCTCTCTCAAACTCATTGGTAATTTTGCAAACCTACAAATGAAGCCTTAAGCTTCTCTTTTATAGGAAAAGCAAGACCAAGGGTAGTTTAGTCTTTAGACCAAACCTCCTCAAGCCCATCTCCCCCCACATGCATACCATGTCCTCTCATGTGCTAGCCATGTCATCCCATGTGCTAGCACATGGCCACTATATGCTCCCCCATGTCTCCCCACATGGGTTTCCCCATGCGTATTACCCATCTGTTTACCCGTCAGTTCGACCCACAGTTCAATTTCTAATTTGGGGCTTAACCTTAATTTCCATTGGGCTTTAATCATCCCCCAATTGGGTTTGACAAAATTCAAGTCCAATAGTTAAAGTCCATTAGGACTTATCGTATTCCCTTCGTATAATTCTCGTATTCTCTTCGTATGATATTCGTATCATACATCGTATTACCCTCGTATTGTACTCATATAATAACTAGTATTATACTTGTATTCGTTATGTATAATAATCGTTATTATTACACTTAACCATTTTTACGCATTTCTCTAAATTCGAATATTTTTGAATATTTCGTCTTTCTTCTACTGACTAACTTTTATGCGTTCTTCGTATCTTTGAAAAACTGACAATAACTCTTTTTGACGTTAAGCGTTTTTCTTCAAGTTTTCCCCTAATGTAGTTAAACGAATGAAAAGTGCATAGCAGTACTTTTCGTCGTTTTATTTTGTCCGATTTCTGCGAATTTTTTGAGAAAAACTTTTATCTGCTAACCTAACTTTTCACGACATATTATCGTCAAATCATTCAACATAATGTCATTCCGACATCTCGATCTCCTAGAAATGTTAGGGTTCTCAAACCCTAACCCTTAGGGTCAAACCCTAACTCTTAGGGTTTCAATCACGTGAATAGTGCCTATTTTGTCTTTTTCTCAAAAATATTTTTATTCCCAGAAATCTTTTATTTTCATTTTAAAAAATCCTACTCGTTCATTCCATAATCCTCTCGATTTCTAATCACCTTATGTCATAGAATGATTAATAAACACATAATCCATAATATAATCAATAAAAATTCATTTTATTAATTATTAATTCTTTAAACTTAATTTCTTGATAAATCAATTTTTCGGGTTGTCATATTCTTCCCTCCTTATAAAAATTCTGTCCTCCAAATTTCAAAAACCCCATCCATACCCGGATGCTTTATCCTTACAACTTTCAAGGAAGGTTTTAATCTTACTTCCTCTTATTTATGTTGAAATTTTTTTAACATACTAATTCAGTTAGGTATTTACCTAATTATTTCTTCTCATTATCTCTTCTACATCCTTTCCCCCAAGGATCATTATCTTTTATAATCGTCAGATGTTAAACATCCTGACAACTATACTTCTAATTTCTCGGGTTTTCACATTCACCTCTTCTTTTAAAATTTTTGCCCTCGAAATTGTTAACATAATCTCTGTTCTTAACTTCTCTTTACAGAAGTTATCATCATGCGCCCATTCAAGAACCTTCATAATATATAATGAATTATGAAGTGGAATGGCTAGTTACAAATATAAAGATTCCTTTACAATATTTCATAAAGGAACATCCCGACACTAAAGTCGTATACTCGATATATTCATAAAGGAACATCCCGGCACTAAGGTCGTATGCTCGACATATCCTTTTCATCTATAACAGAACATCCCGTCACCAAGGCCGTATGCTCAATATATTCATAAAGGAACATCCCAGTACTAAGGCCGTATTCTCGATATACCTTACGAGCACGTCCAGGTGATTAACATGTAGTACGCTGTGTTAATCAACACTTCATCCTTAAACGTTTTCATGTTTAAGCTTTTTGGCAACTCCCAGTGCCCGTCGAATTAACGTTATTAACTCTGAATCCGCACCAAAATAATTTCTCTTGGTGCAACTTCTCAAAGAAAGCTTGATTTCTTTTAAAAATAACATACCATTTGTCTACCCAAATTAAATAGCTCAGACCACTAATAAATTGGACAACAACTTGAAACAGTCGTTTAGTTAAATCAATTGACAGTCGACTACTTTTTTTAAATTTTTCAAAACTTTTATGACGCCATAATACCGTAGTGATCTACAGCACGTTGAGGACTCTGTCTTTTTACCACCTTTGCATCAAATGTATTGATGATAGAAAATTCATTTTGATATTTCAAATCAAATATTGTCTAGCCAAAATGATTAGCATAGACATACAAAGAATAGTGCTTTTCAAAATCCATTGGTTTCCAAAAGTTGAAACCAATATTTTCTTTCCAAAAATATACACATCAGCATTATGTCAATAATTTCAAAATCTAGCATAGCTAGAAGACTTGGAATTTTCTACTTTTGCTTCTTTTATTGTCATACTTGCGACAATCCTAACTTCTTCTAGCACCTTAACTGCTACTTATACTGAAAATAATTCATTTTCAGTCTACCACATCCCTATACCTTAGTATAGTTCATCAACTTACCATATTTTATGTGTTTAGGAACTTTCCACAATCATATGTGTTTAAGAACTTATCTTCGCAGTATGTAATCCAAGAACAAATCAAGGACTATCTATACGCTCAGGGCTTAGAAACATAACATATAACTATGAGTCACAAACTTTTCATAAGTATGAGTTTCAAGAACTCACACCTAACTTAATACATTCTACTATCCAATATATATATGAGAAAAGATTCACATTCTCGTCATATATATATTGATAGCGCGACATTACTATTCTAATGATTATCACTGTAATAGACTGAATGGTTGTTACACCAAAGCACAAACCTTTGCCCATAGCAAAAGTCCATACAACTCAACTATAACATGAGTCCTTAGTTGAAATTTACAACCTTCTAATTTTTCCCTTTCCTTAGTACGAATTTTCTTTAATTCATATTCTATCCTCTATCACTTGATCTGAGTTTTTCTTCCCATACAATTCACAGTACCTTTTTATTATAGCTGTAATACCTGAGAATTTTTGAATTTTATTTAATGAATATTATTAATGAAAGTCAAATATTTATTTGAATATGAATATTTATGTGTTATGAGATGAGTTAACTCAATTACTTCAAATTGAATTAATAATAATTGAGTAGAAAATGTTGAGTTTATAAAGCTTGAAGAATGCCTTGTGTGGCACAGTGATGAGAAATATTGATGTTTTAATTAATTAGAGAATGAATTAATAAGTAGATGATTAATTAATAATATATTATTGATTAATGGTAATTATGGGTGATAGCATATTAATGAATAAATAATTGATAAATATTAAAAGGGTTAATGTTTGTTCAAGTATTTGTTAAGTGTAAAGTTATCACTACAACTATGTACTATAAAGTATAATCTGACATTTTGATATGACTATGTAATATAGAAACTATATGATAAAAAGGAAGTGAGTCACATGGGTGGACCTATGAGAATACATGATATGTGTATGTTCGGCAATATGGAACCAAACTATATTATATAAAGTGTAGTGTGACACTACAAGAGACTATGTGATATATATAAACTATATAATAAAATTTAATAAATTGTATTGAGTTACATAAATGAGGTATATGTGACCATGTGATGGGTATAGTACATTAATGAATACTATATGACATATTAAATTAAAGTATATGAATAATTAATATGTATTTCAATAAGTAATATAATTGAAAATAATAATAGAGGTTGTAGTAATGTGGTGTGACAATGCCCAATTAAATTGTATCAAGGTATTATAAAAATGTACATGAATTATATGATGTGTATAGATATATACCCCCCAACTTGCTATTTTGTAATATCATTATCTCAATTAGAGTCCATGTATACCCCTAAGTGAACTTAGACCTAAATATATATGTGTATATGTATAATAGACCTTAGTATTGGTGTTATATCAATTTGCAAATGCTAAAAATAGCTTGTCCCTAAAAGATAGTCACTCTCCATTTCTCTACTCACGTGAAATATAAAAAGGCTAAAAGCATACTCCATCTTCTTCTCCCAAGCTCTTTCTAGCTTATAATTATGGGGGTAGTGGGCATTATGATGATATTCAACAACCAATTACCAACCCCTCCTTAACCATCATACAATTCACAATCCCATTAGTTTAAGTTGGTGGAGAAAAGCTTTGTCTAGATAATATTTCTTCTATAAATATAGCCTCTCCTCCTTATATTTTATGTTGCAAGAATTGTTGTTAAGTGTTATGAGAGTGAGTTGAGAGAAAATTCTGAAATTGAGGGGAAGCTCTACCCAATTTAAAGCTCAAGAGGTATAATCCTTAAACCCACTTTGAAATTCAATTCATAGAAATTGCATAATGTGGTTGGAATTAATGGGTGGGAAAATGCTAACATGAGTTGTAGAGTGTATATATATGTTAGGTTTGTAAAGTAGTAGTATGCAAGCATGCTAGCTCATTTATGTTGAGAGAATTGGCTGGAGCTCTGTTCTAGTAGAACACTTTCTGGTCTGGAATCGGAGTGGAGCTGCCGCGCCACTTTCTAGCACAAATAGGGAGCGGCCGCGCCCTTCTGCAGAATTTGTTGATGGTTTTGTTATGCTATCTGATGTATGGAGCATGCTAATATAACTTAGATAAGCCTATTTCAGTCCCTAACTTGTTAGTTTATGTGGCCTTTCATAGAACCACTTTCCAAAGCATGGTTTCAAAGAAAAATTAAAGCTTTCGAAAACATGTTTGTTAAATTAGAACATTTCGAGTTCTGAGATTTCAAGCTTGATATGTGGTCTATTTACGTGTATATAAAAGCATGATATAAGGTGTATAGACTTACATTACATACTTGAATTGTGTTGACAACCTTCTAAGAGGAAACATAGAGTTTTTAATACGAACTTGATGAATTATATGGACTTTTTAAATTCTGAACTTGTGAGCATGCTTAGGTGGTATGATTATGTATATACAAGCATGAAATACAATATGTGTAGTAGCTTTGCATGCGTTGTTGGTTAATGTGAGATTTTTAAGAAAAACCTTAATAGCTCGTGAAACTAGTTTGGTTGATAAACACCTTGCATGTTTTCTGAAAATTATGACCATCTTGATAGGATATCATATGCCTCTAGACATGATCAAAATGTATGCCTAGTAAACTAGTGAGCATTTAAGACGAGTGGAACCACATAACTTGAAATACAGGACCCAAATGACGTGAGCATGTATAATTGAGACATAGAGGCCTCATAACATGAGTATAACGATTAAACGTGAGAAACTTCGTTACTTGATCACTTAAACGCCTTGATTGAACTAAAATGGATATCAAGCTTGTAACGATTGTGATTTTATATAATAATTTTAAATATTTATTGAGTTAAATAAATATTTTATGTGATTTATTTATTGAGTTAAATAAATAAATTATGGAATGACTTAATTAAGTGTTATATATTAATTAAATTTAATTTTATATTATATTTCTAATTTAATTGAATTAAAGGAATTATGTGATAAAATGTTACATGGATTATAATTAGCGAGTAATTATAATTATGTGACAAGTTTATGTGATTAATTGATATTAGATTTTAATTGATTAAATTAGTTGATTAAAATATGACATTAAGGTATGTGTTAAAATGATTTGTTAAAATAAAGAAAAAGGATTTTAAATCTATTTTCCAAACAAGGCCTTAGCTAATAAACTGTTTTTAAAAATAATTCTGTTTTGGCCAAACAAGCCTTGTGGATATTTAAATTCAAACTTTTTGTAACCTATGTATTAATTAGTAATTAGTATATGTAATTATATTAGGAGTTACATATTCTATAATTATATGTGTTATATGTATATTGCATAAACACTAAGTTACGTTAGTTTAGAGAAACTAAGAAAAGAAAGAGAGAAAGAGCAGAGAAAATAACAGAGAAGAAGATAGAGAGAAGAGGAAGAGAAAGAAAAAATAAAGCTTGAGAAGCTTGAAGGGAATCACTATCATCTTCTTCTTCAATCATCTAAGCAAAAAGGGTATTTTTTTCAATTTCTTTATAGTTCTATGTGTTTTCTTTATAATATTCATGAATATGAGTTCTCTGTGTATATGATTTAGCATGAAAGTTATACAAATATGATGTACATATATAAATTGTGTTTATAATGGTTATTATATGAATTGTATGTCATGATCAAGGATTTTTAGAAATCAAATTTTTGTCAGAACATGTTTTAATGGAGAAATTGATGTTCTTATGATTTTATATGTTATTGGCCCATTTTAGAGGAAAAGTTATGATTTGATTGTGTGTTAATATGCCTATTTAGAATTGTTGTGATAATATCTTCAATTTCAAATATAATACATGTTTTATAAGTTGAATTGGTAAGAAAATTTTATTACAGAGAATTGTTTTATGAAAATATGAGTTTTCATGAAAATGGACAAACTGGATTTTTAAAACTCTTGATTCTCGTTGTTTAAATGAGTTTATGTTTTGGAAGCATGTTAGATATATGTATTACAGCGTATATATGATTTATAGTGTCTATGTTACTGTATTTTTGGCTTGTATGGGTTAAGCAGTAAAGTAGAGAGCCGTGGCTGTCTGAGTATGGCCGAGTTGCTGCGCAGCTGCGCCGGCAAGCAAGGCCAAGAGCAGCGCAGCTGCGCCGCTTGCTTTTCCCATAATCTTTCCCTGCGCAGCTGTGCCAGTTTTAAGGCAACTGGCTACGCAGTTGCGTCGTGCACAGTGCAGTGGCAGTGAGTTTTAATCAAGTGTGCAGTGTGTTTTTATGTTTCCATTACGTTATTGCTAATATAATGAGCATGTATCTAGCTGCTATAACATGTGTTAACATGAAGTTGATAATTTCATAATTCGAGAAAAAGAAAGTTTTGAAAACTTAATATAGTATTTAAATTATAAGATATAATTGTTTAATTGTAAAATAAGTTATTGAATTATAATTTGATTAATTATAATTAAGAGTAAATGTTTAATTTAAATTATAATTCTGTGAAATTATAATGTATAGAAGTTGATTTATTTTAATCAATTAGATGTTAATTTAAATTACAATTTATGTAATTATAATTTAATAAATGCATGATTATTACAAATCATAATTGATAAATACATGATTAATTATAAATTGTGTAAGTATAATGCATGATATAGTTTAATTAACTATTAATTATAAAATTTTGATAATTTAAGAGGTAATTATAATTGAGTAATTATAATTAGATTAAGTGTTTAAATTATAATTGTTTAATTATAATTTAGCTAAAATATATAATTAATTTAATTATGTGAGTATGTGTGTGATGTAATTAATTATGTGATAGTTGATTATTTATTTAATTAGAGTGAGTTAACCGTGAGGGTTAACCACTTATGTGAATTAGTTATGTGTTAACTAATCTAGGTTTTTCTGACTTAATATATATGTGTAGGAAGTATTAAAGTACGTGAATTGTGTTAAGTTCCTTGCGCTTAAGGCAAGTCTGCTAAACCCTAAACTCGCTATTTCTACGCAAGTTCTTTGATTTTCATATTTTTATTGTTGAGAATGTCCTTTTCATTTCTGTACTGGATAATTATTTACTTAACCGAAGAGACCTTGACTTATTGTTCAAGTAAGATCTAGTTTATTATTTTAAATGCGTTAAATTTACTTCTAAAGCATATGTTAATTCATAATTCTTTTATTTATGAATTATTGAAAGTCGATTCAACTAATCCTTAGTTGATGAACGTGAATTAAAAATTTCCATTGTAAGCTTATCCAAACCAAACTTTCTTTTGTGCGGACTTGAATTCAAATTGCTGAGTTGAAAAACCCTAATTATTAGGGGAGGTTAGTACGCATAGCGTTAAGATGTTTGTGCACAATACATGGTACAAATGGGCTGATCCCCCTAAGTACGAGTTGAGGTCCATAGTCTTATTGACTGTTAAAGGTTTAAATAGAAATATTTATAACTTCGGACAAGAAGAGTTCAAAGGTCTTATGACCCTCAAATAAATTCTATATTCGAATTTTGATATTGTTAGAGAATTATTATTCAATTCTTTATTGTTGAAGCAAGCTAAGTTATTCAATCTTTGTAAAGATCTTCTTTCATGTATTTATTATTTTTAAACTCCAGTGAGCTGTTGTTTGCTCACTCTTGCATTAAATAACAATTGTAGTTAAAGTTGATAACGTTGATGACCCGTCTACGAGTAAAGGCAAGGGAAAGATGAACAAGTGAAGATTTGTTTAATTATTTTGAAATGATTGTAAAAATTTTAGGTCATGTTTTTATTCCGCACTTTATTGTTTATGTCAAGGTTAGAGTAACCTGGGATTGAGTTCAAGAAGGTTGTAACCCTTGTTTTAAGGGAGATTTTATTATTTTGAATTAAAGTTGTAATTCATTTTGAGATATATTGGGTAAAGGTATGTTATAGATAGAAAGTGAACACCAAATCATGTGGAAACGAAGTACCCGGATTTGGGGGTGTCAAAGGTTGGTATCAGAGCCGTAGGTTATGAAACCTTAGGTGGGGAAAAACATTAGGTAGTAGCCTTATGGTAAGATTGAAAAGATAGGTGTGGTAGGTAAAAGATAATAAACTACCTTATGTGCTATGTGTTTACATTATAGTATTCGAAGAGTGTCGATTCGATGTCACGTAATAATGAACTTTAAAAATTCTTTTATAAGGATGTCGAACATTGGAGAACCTAGTCAGGCTAAAGAGGATGTACCTCAGGTGCCTAGAAAGGAGGAACCCTGAGACATACATATTGTCTGGGAGCAGCGGGTTAGGAGAGAGCCATCTCCAGTGATCACCATAGCTGGTCAGGAGCGTGAGCTGACACCTATTCCAGAAGAAGAGGACCAGGACGAGTCTGAAGAGGAGGAAGAGGATCCCGAAGAGGAATTCCCACCTAACTCTACTAGTGCTGAGATGTACGAGGCAGTCTACAATAGCAACGTGGAGCTTCATGGACGTGTAGGAGATCTCGAAGAAACCATCCAGAAGCAGGACGAGACGATCAAAGAAATGGCAAGTGACCTAGGAGATGCACAGTGGAACCTGATACATATGGAGGTGGATAGAGATGCTGTTCGATTTGAACTGGCAAAGCTGAAGCAAGATATCCAGGAGGAGTCGAGGAAGCGTGCCAGAGTTGAAGAGTCAAGCTTGAGAGCTAATCAACGAGCCGATCGAGCTGAAGGTGAAGCTGAAGCCAAGAGGGCCAAGCTTAGGGAAACAGAATATGCCTTCCATACAGCGATAGAAAGAGCTCAGGATCGTGCTTTCTACTACCCAGCTCAGTTCCAAGGTTTACCGTGGTATGTGGTGGATCGAAAAACGACGTTTTGGGTAATGGAAGAGGAACGCAGAGAGGCTGTGCGACGTATTAATATGCCCAGGCAGTAGCAGTAGTAGTAGTAGTAATAACAGTAATAGTAAAGCTTTTGTTTATGTGTTGGTTTTTGTAGTAAATAAAGTAAATCCCATAATTTGAAATAAGAATGGGATAAGTTAATAATATTATCCTGCAACTTTTCCAGTTCAGGAAGGATGATGTAAATGGCAGAAATGCTATCTGATTGATGTTTTTAAAACTATGACTAATGAATAAAAGAAGTTTATTGACGTGCTTGGTGTTCTATGTGAACTGAATTGTTTAGAATGTTTAAGTATGAATTTGAATATTTAAAAATTGAATAAAGGGTCTAATAATAATATTTTCTTAACAGAAAATGCCTCCAATAAGAAGAATAACACGTCAAAACCCCGAGGATTCAACAAACAACAATAACGATGGGACAAATCCCAACTCGGTTCAACAGTTGGTGAACCTATTGACAGGAGCTCTTGCGAATCAGCCGCAAGTGTAGGGTACCACATTCAAGGAATTCAAGGCAGTAGGACCGCCTGAGTTTGCAAGGTTGACTAACCCTATTGAAGCTCAGACATGGGTAATGGAAATGGAAAAGGTGTTTGACGTGGCTAGGGTAGGGGAAGACCAGAAGATAACATTCACGGCTTTTATGTTGAAGTCGGATGCTAGTTTTTGGTGGCAGGCTAACAAGACCCGAGAGGGAGAGGGAGTCATCACGTGGGAACGTTTCAAGGAAATGTTCTACGAGATGTACTTTCCAGTGAGTTCCCAGGACCAGATGGAGGTCAAATTCCTAGAACTTAAGCAAAGAGGGATGACAGTGTTCGAGTATGTCGCTAAGTTCAACAAGTTGGCCAGGTTCACTACTCACCATGGTCAGCACTGACGCTAGAAAGGTAAAAAGGTTTGAGCAGGGACTAAAGCCTTGGCTCTACAGCAAGGTTTCCATGTTCCAGCTGAACACCTTTGCGGCTGTGCTAGACAAGGCCATACTTGCTGAGGGAGGAAGCGAAGCGGTGACGAAGTTCAACCAAGATAAGAAGAAGAAGAATGAGGTAGAAACCAAGTCTGGGGGTAGCAGCACTGTGAACCAGAAGAGGAAATGGAATGACAACACCTCTGTTGGGAGTCAGCAAGGAAGCCAGCAGAAGAGGAAGTTCGAAGCCTGTGCTACATGCGATAAGAATCACACTGGCGTGTGCATGAAGGGGAAGCGGGTGTGCTTCAACTATGGTCAAGAAGGCCACATCGCGCCTAATTGTCCAAACCCAAAGAAGGGAGCTTGCTTTACATATGGATCCAAGGATCACATGGCTCGCAACTGCCCTAAAAAGCTGACAGCAGGGTAAATAGGGAGCGGAGGGAATGGAAGCTACAGTTCTGTGACTATCGCTGCACCATTGCAAGCTGTTCGACCCACTAAACGGACATTCAATATGACGGTGCAGGATGCTGTGCAATCAAAAGACGTGGTGTCAGGTATTATTCTGGTCAATAGTATAAATGCATATGTATTATTTGATTCGGGTGCTACTTGTTCATTCATATCTGATGATTTTGCTAAAACTTTAAACTTACCTGTAGAAGAGTTAGTTTACCCCTTGAACATAGAGATTGCGAATAGGGAAGTTATTCCTGTTAGGTGTGTTTATAAGAATTGTAGATTAAACATTAAGGGTCAGGAACTTAGAGTAGATTTGATTCCGATTAAACTTGGGAAATTCGACGTTATACTGGGTATGGATTGGTTGTTCAACTATGGGGCGATAATTGACTGTTAGAAGAAGTCGGTAAACCTTACGACTCCGTCAAAGTTAGTGTCTATGGTAGCAAATCGCTTAGACAAGCGAGTTGTCTGACGATTATGCAAGCCATAAAACTTCTGACGCAAGGCTGTGTGGGATACCTAGCCTACATAGTAGATACGCGTAAGGAAAGCCCGAAGGTGGAGGAGATATCGGAAGTTAAGGAGTTTGTGGACGTTTTTTCGAGCAATTTGCCAGGACTTCTGCCAGATAGGGAGACAGAGTTCGTGATCGATTTAGCGTCGAGAACTGCTCCGATTTCAAAGGCTCTGTACAGAATGGCTCCAGTCGAGATGAAGGAACTGATGGTTCAACTGCAAGAATTACTAGACAAGAATTATATCCAACCGAGTGTTTCGCCGTGGGGAGCGCCTATTTTGGTTGTTAAGAAGAAAGATGGATCGATACGTCTTTGCATTGATTATAGGGAGTTGAATAAAGTTACGATCAAGAATAGTTATCCTTTACCTAGGATCGATGACTTGTTTGATCAACTGAAGGGTGCGAAGTACTTCTTGAAAATTGATTTGAGAAGCGGCTATCATCAATTCAAGGCGAGGAAGGAAGATATACCGAAAATGGCTTTTAGGACTTGATATGGTTATTACGAGTTCTTGGTGATGTCATTTGGTCTCATGAATGCCCCAGCTGCATTTATGGACCTAATGAACAGGGTGTTCAAGCCATTTCTGGACAAGTTCGTGGTAGTGTTCATAGATGACATCCTGATTTATTCCAAGACCGAGGAGGAGCATGCTGAACACTTACGACTAACCTTAGAAGCACTGAGACAAGAGAAGATTTACGCTAAATTCTCAAAGTGCGAATTTTGGTTGGAACGTGTGCAATTTCTTGGCCACGTGATTGACAAGGATGGTATTTCGATAGATCCGTCGAAGGTTGAAGCTGTTATGAACTGGGAACAGCCGAAGATGCCATCTGAAGTGAGGAGTTTCTTGGGATTGGCAGGTTATTACCGTAGATTTATCCAAGACTTTTCTAGAATCGCAACTCCGTTGACGAATTTGACTCGTAAAATAGTTAAGTTTGTTTGGATAGAGAAATGTGAGGAAAGTTTTCAAGAGCTGAAGAAGAGGCTGAGTACTGCGCCTGTATTGTCCTTACCAGATAGTTCGGGGAATTTCGTAGTATATAGCGATGCCTCACATAAAGGATTAGGCTGTATGTTGATGCAGAGCGGCAAAGTCATTGCTTATGCGTCACGTCAGCTGAAGGATTACGAGAAGGGGTATCCGACCCATGATCTAGAATGGCGGTAGTAGTGTTAGCCCTAAAGATTTGGAGGCATTACTTATATAGAGAAAAGTTTGAAATATACACAGATCACAAGAGTCTGAAGTATATATTTGCCCAGAAGGATTTGAACATGCACCAAAGAAGGTGGTTGGAACTGATTAAAGACTACGATTGCGAGATACTTTACCATCCCGGTAAAGCTAACGTTGTCGCCGACGCTTTGAGCAAGAAAGGTCGGGAGAAGCTGAACGTGTTAACTGATTAGAATCGGTTTATAGAGCAAATGGCTAGATTGGAGTTGGAAGTGAAGTTTCTTAAGGAATCAGATGAGATGTTATTTCAAGTAACCACTGGTTCTAGTCTAGTAGACAAAGTGAAAGAAGCACAACTTCACGATGAAGAATGTGAGAAGATTCGGAGGAGGATAACCGATGGTGAAGAGTTCAAGTTTAGAATCGATAGTGAAGGTCTGTTACGGTTTGAAGGTAGAATCTGGGTACCACCAGTACCTGAAGTCAAAGAGGAGATTCTGAGCGAAGCTCATAGTTCTAGATATTCTATTCACCCCTGGAGTACGAAGATGTACCAAGATCTCAGGCATCATTTTTGGTGGCCGAATATGAAGAGAGATGTGGCTGAATGCGTTGTGAAATGCTTAACGTGTCAGAAAGTTAAAGCAGAACACCAGAGACCTAGTGGTTTGCTACAACCGTTAGAAATCCCAGAGTGGAAATGGAACACATCACGATGGATTTCCTGGTAGGTCTTCCAACGACTCAGAAGGGATTTGATGTGATATAGGTTATAGTGGATCGACTGACGAAGTCAGCCCACTTTCTGTCGATCAGGGTTAAGTACAACCTGGATAAGCTAGCCAAGCTATATGTGAAGGAAATTATTTCTCGACATGGTGTTCCGGTGTCGATTGTGTCCGACAGAGATCCACGTTTTACGTCGAATTTCTGGAAGCATTTGCAAGAATGTCTGGGAACGCAATTGCGAATGAGTACAGCATATCATCCTCAGACTGATGGACAGAGCGAGAGAACGATTCAGGCGCTAGAGGATATGCTGAGAGCTTGTGTGATGGACTTCAAAGGAAGCTGGGAGGATCATCTACCGTTGGTGGAGTTCGCCTACAACAATAGTTATCATGCGAGTATTGGCATACCGCCTTACGAAGCATTATACAGCAGAAAATGCAGAACTCTTTTGTGCTGGGATGAAGTCGGTGAACGTCACTTGTTGGGACCAGAATTGGTACAACAAACCACTGAAATTGTGAAGCTGATCAGAACGAGATTAATTGCTGCTCAAGACAGACAAAAGAAGTATGCTGATCTTCATCGACAAAGCCGAGAATTCTTATCAGGAAGTTTCGTGTTCTTGAAAGTATCTCCCTGGAAGGGAAAGATTAGATTTGGTAAGAAGGGAAAGTTGAGTCCCAGATTTATTGGACCTTTTGAGGTATTACGAAAGGTGGGCGAGGTAGCTTACGAGATTGTATTACCTCCGGAGCACGAGAATATACATAATGTCTTTCATATTTCTGTGTTAAGACCTTACAAGCACGATTATAAACATGTGATAGAGTATGAACCTTTGCAATTTGATAAGGACTTAACATATGAAGACGTGCCTGTTCAAATAGTTGATAGAAAGGAACAAGTACTTAGGAATAAAGTGATACCTTCTGTTAAGGTAATATGGAGGAACCACAATGCTGAAGAAGCTACGTGGGAGCTCGAAGATGTTATGATGAAATCTTATCCGTATTTATTTGCTTAGTTGTGTGTAACCCCTTATATACTGATTCTGGGGATAGAATCCTTTTAAGGAGGGAAGAATTAATAGACGGGAAATTTTTTATGTGTGATTCTGGGGACAGAATCCTTTTAAGGAGGGAAGATTGTAACGATTGTGATTTTATATAATAATTTTAAATATTTATTGAGTTAAATAAATATTTTATGTGATTTATTTATTGAGTTAAATAAATAAATTATGGAGTGATTTAATTAAGTGTTATATATTAATTAAATTTAATTTTATATTATAGTTCTAATTTAATTGAATTAGAGGAATTATGTGATGAACTGTTACATGGATTATAATTATCGAGTAATTATAATTATGTGACAAGTTTATGTGATTAATTGATGTTAGATTTTAATTGATTAAATTAGTTGATTAATATTTAATTTATTAAAATATGACGTTAAGGTATGTGTTAAAATAATTTATTAAAATAAAAAAAAAGAATTTTAAATCTATTTTCCAAACAAGGCCTTAGCTAATAAACTGTTTTTAAAAATAATTCTGTTTTGGCCAAACAAGCCTTGTGGATATTTAAATTCAAATTTTTTGTAACCTATGTATTAATTAGTAATTAGTATATGTAATTATATTAGGAGTTACATATTCTATAATTATATGTGTTATATGTATATTGCATAAACACTAAGTTACGTTAGTTTTGAGTTATTCAATTAGAGAAACTAAGAAAAGAAAGAGAGAAAAGGCAGAGAAAATAACAGAGAAAAAGATAGAGAGAAGAGGAAGAGAAAGAAAAGATAAAGCTTGAGAAGCTTGAAGGAAATCACTATCATCTTCTTCTTCAATCATCTAAGCAAAAAGGGTATTATTTCAATTTCTTTATAGTTCTATGTGTTTTCTTTATAATGTTCATGAATATGAGTTCTCTGTGTATATGATTTAGCATGAAAGTTATACAAATATGATGTACATATATAAATTGTGTTTATAATGGTTATTATATGAATTGTATGTCATGATCAAGGATTTTCAGAAATTAAATTTTTGTCAGAACATGTTTTAATGAAGAAATTGATGTTCTTATGATTTTATATGTTATTGGCCCATTTTAGAGTAAAAGTTATGATTTGATTGTGTGTTAATATGCCTATTTAGAATTGTTGTGATAATATCTTCAATTTCAAATATAATGCATGTTTTATAAGTTGAATTTCTAAGAAAATTTTATTACAGAGAATTATTTTATGAAAATATGAGTTTTCATGAAAATGGCCAAATTGAATTTTTAAAACTCTTGATTCTCGTTGTTTAAATGAGTTTATGTTTTGGAAGCATGTTAGATATATGTATTACAGCGTATATATGATTTATAGTGTCTATGTTACTGTATTTTTGGCTTGTATGGGTTAAGCAGTAAAGTAGAGAGCCGTGGTTGTCTGCGTTTGGCCGAGTTGCTGCGCAGCTGCGCCGCTTGCTTTTCCTATAACCTTTCCCTACGCAGCTGCGCCAGTTTTAAGGCAACTGGCTGCGCAGCTGCGCCATGCATAGTGTAGTGGCATTGAGTTTTAATCAAGTGTGCAGTGTATTTTTATGTTTCATTACGTTATTGCTAAGATAATGAGCATGTATCTAGCTGCTATAACATGTGTTAACATGAAGTTGATAATTTCATAATTCGAGAAAAAGAAAGTTTTGAAAACTTAACATAGTATTTAAATTATAAGATATAATTGTTTAATTGTAAAATAAGTTACTGAATTATAATTTGATTAATTATAATTAAGAGTAAATGTTTAATTTAAATTATAATTCTGTGAAATTATAATGTATAGAAGTTGATTTATTTTAATCAATTAGATGTTAATTTAAATTATAATTTTTGTAATTATAACTTAATAAATGCATGATTATTAGAAATTATAATTGATAAATACATGATTAATTGTAAATTGTGTAAGTATAATGCATGATATAGTTTAATTAACTATTAATTATAAAATTTTGATAATTTAAGAGGTAATTATAATTGAGTAATTATAATTAGATTAAGTGTTTAAATTATAATTATTTAATTATAATTTAGCTAAAATACATAATTAATTTAATTATGTGAGTATGTGTGTAATGTAATTAATTATGTGATAGTTGATTATTTATTTAATTAGAGTGAGTTTACCGTGAGGGTTAACCACTTATGTGAATTAGTTATGTGTTAACTAATTTAGGTTTTTGTGACTTAATATATATGTGTAGGAAGTATTAAAGTACGTAAATTGTGTTAAGTAGCTTGCGCTTAACGCAAGTCTTCTAAACCCTAAACTCGCTATTTCTACGCAAGTTTTTTGATGTTCATATTTTCATTGTTGAGAATGTCCTTTTCATTTCTGTACTGGATAATTATTTACTTAACCGAAGAGATCTTGACTTATTGTTCAAGTAAGATCCAGTTTATTATTTTAAATGCGTTAAGTTTACTTCTAAAGCATATGTTAATTCATATTTCTTTTATATATGAATTATTCAAAGTCGACTCAACTAATCATTGGTTGATGAACGTGAATTCTAAATTACCATTGTAAGCTTATCCAAACCAAACTTTCTTTGGTGCGGACTTGAATTCAAATTGCTGAGTTGAAAAACCCTAATTATTAGGGGAGGTTAGTACGCATAGCGTTAAGATATTTGTGCACAATACATGGTACAAAGGGCTGATCCACCTAAGTACGAGTTGAGGTCCATAGTCTTATTGACTGTTAAAGGTTTAAATAGAAATATTTATAACCTAGGACAAGAAGAGTTCAAAGGTCTTATGACCCTCAGATAAATTTTATATTCGAATTTTGATATTGATAGAGAATTATTATTCAATTCTTTATTGTTGAAGCAAGATAAGTTATTCAGATCTTTGTAATGATCTTCTTTCATGTATTTATTATTGTTAAACTCCAGTGAAGCTGTTGTTTGCTCACTCTTGCATTAAATAACAATTGCAGTTAAAGTTGATAACGTTGATGCCCCGTCAACGAGTAAAGGCAAGGGAAAGATGAACAAGTGAAGATTTGTTTAATTATTTTGAAATGATTGTAAAAATTTTAGGTCATGTTTTTATTCCGAACTTTATTGTTTATGTCAAGGTTAGAGTAACTCTGGGATTGAGTTCAAGAAGGTTGTAACCCTTGTTTTAAGGGAGATTTTATTATTTTGAATTAAAGTTGTAATTCATTTTGAGATATATTGGGTAAAGGTATGTTATAGATAGAAAGTGAACACCAAATCATGTGGAAACGTAGTACCCGGATTTGGGGGTGTCACAAAGCTATATTAAAGATGATATGGGATCGAGATAGTTATAAGTATCCCAACATGTGTGTTTTGGCATAATCTTTCATATATGTGCATAGCGTATTGGATTAGGTTCTGCAGGAGCAGCCCTGTCTTAGTCTGCACCAGGAGCAGCGCGGCCGCCTCACTCCTTAGTGTAAACCAAGTGCGACCGTGCCAGTATGAAGAACTCTTAGAGTCTGTTTTATTATAAACTGAACTTGAGACATACGTGTGTGGTTGTTTTAATCTGTAATATGTGTCCAGAACGTAATTCAAGTGTCAATGAGCATGCTAAGCTATGAAACTATATTAAGTCAACAAAGTGTTATAAACCTCAAATGTTTAGTTTAACAATAGTTACAAACTACGTTAATTGAAATCATAGTGACTTATAATCTGATTTCATGCTATATATGAATAAGTACGTAGTAACATACGTAGAGTATTATACGACTATGTTAGAATCATATGTGTATACTTGAATTTCATATCCAACTTGTGTATCGAATATACATAGCTAATGAATATCCTATATATGTAAATATGTTATAATAGGACTCAAAAAGCGTTGATAAGCTTTACTTGGTAATCTACGCTTAAGGCAAGTATCATATCCTTGTATTTATTTTATTCAAGGAATATTGGAAGCAAGTTCCTAACCTTACTCTTTATTGAGCATTGCATTAAGCTTGTGCTATTATTGTCGTACAAGTAAACTATTAGAATTGCGATTCATGTGTTATAACTTAAATACTTCGTTGACAAGATAAAGTCATTTCTATTCTTCGAACTTTAAATCTTGAGTTTTGGTCTTATAATTGTTACAATCTATGACATTTGATTTGGCTAGACTTATATTGTTTGAAAGGAAATCCAATCCAATTGGTTGGTGCGGAATCTTATATTTGACAGAGATGAACAACCCTTTTGAAGGGGAACTTATATTTATCGGGAGACCGACGTGCGCACT
The DNA here is from genome assembly GCA_020205555.1 of Panax stipuleanatus. Classification (NCBI taxonomy): domain Eukaryota; kingdom Viridiplantae; phylum Streptophyta; class Magnoliopsida; order Apiales; family Araliaceae; genus Panax; species Panax stipuleanatus. The sequence continues at coordinate 99,473,180 of CM035118.1, read as the reverse complement.
TGAGTACGATTGAACGATATACATACCGTAGGGTACTTTAGGCTGATCACCTAATGTACTTGTTTTTGTTGGATTATCAGTATATTTCTGTTAATTCTAGTTGAAGTTCATAGTCCTTAGTGACTGCTCAGTATTCAATTATCTTGACATCTTAAATTGATTTAGCGTGGAATCAATTTGATATTATTCTGTTCTTAGCGACTGTTATTGAGAACTGTTGATATTTCTTTCTATCTTTGAACTATCATACCTTGCTATAACCTTTTGGATTCGAAAACTATATTATACACCCTTGTTGTTATATTACTTGCTGAGCAAACTTGTTGTTCATTCTTGCTTTTCCTAAAATATTTTAGTTAAGGCAGAGTAGGGGCGGACCCTCGGGCGCCGACAAGGGCAAGGGAAAGGCTAAATAGTAGATTTTATTTATGTCGAACTTTATGATTGTAATAAGAGCTTATGTTGTTATGTATTTGTTAGGTTTATATATGCTTAAGGTATTTTTAAGCTATGTAACTGATGTTTAAGTTACGAGACCTTGGGACGTGAATAAATTATATTAATTAAATGTAATCTATTCGGTAATAGCGATGTGTATTATTCCGCTATGCGATGCGACATTTAGTCGTAATATTATTATCATGGTGTTAGATTATAGAACGTGACGAACCAAATTCGAGAGATTAGTGGCGGTCCGAATTTGGGGGCGTCACAGGTTGGTATCAGAGCTGTTGTTATAAACCTTAGGAGCGAGTGTCCTTAGATTATAACTTAAGAGAACTTAGAAGTTAGAAAGGAGATAAAACTCATGTAGAGTTTTTCTTGAGAGACTTAGTATGTTATAAAATGTAAATTCATTCTATACAATGAACTTATGTTTTATTTAACATTCTAAAGGAGTTGCTATTTGTTTGTCTTGTGTTTGTGATTGTAGGATAGCAGATACAGGAATACCTAGTAGAGTGGCCGAGGAGGAGCCCAAAGATATACATGTAGTATACGAGGCACCTCTAGAGGCTGTGTCAGTGCAGGCAGTTGCACCATATGAGTCTGACGACGAGGATGAGATCAAGGTGGAGTTTGATCTAGAGGAGGACGATATGACACCCCTAAATCCGGGTTCTCTAACCCTGATTCGGTCGTCATGATACAATACAAATATCCACCTCTAAACAACATACAATAACTAAATGCGGAATATAATAAATGTATGTCGTTCATTCAAATGGTGTTACTAGTCCCAAGATTCGATAACCTTAATACAATCATACAAACATACCCTAGAATAGTCATTAGGGTTCATATTACATAACAGTAATTAAACTAATCATAAAGTAAAGTCTGCTCCTTGCAAACTATTACTACATCTTTCCTTTACCCTTGTTCTTCCTTGAAGTCTCGGGCTTAATTGTAAAATAAGTCATGATATAGCAAGAATGAGCAACAAGTTTGCTCAGCAAGTTTAAATACAACAATAAAGGATATATCATAATGAATAAAAAATATCTGACAATGAATTCAATAATATGAATATCGAAAGCAAGAATAATAATTGGTTTTAGAATAACTGATAGTCAAGTAGACTTCAAACTATAAAACTCCAATGTAATCAATAGCTGATTGACCCTTTGGTTACTGGCTACAGAATAAGTACTTGAGGGGATCAGCCTCGCGTACGCCATGTATATGCATAATATTCAACTCTGCTGTTTGTATCTTTATACTAGATACCTGTGTTCTCTTCAGTCTAAAAATCCTTACCATCAATTGGTTTAGATAGCTTTTATAAAATTTTATACAATTGTCTGACCGAACAAGGGTTCAGACTTATATGACATCGTTCAAGAATTATAGAACTTTAAATAATGTACAAGTCCAAGACTGTACGAACTCAAGTGCACCAAGTGCGAATATCAATAAGATCGATGTGGAATAATTGTAAAGTAATTAAACCACCTAATAGCATGCTTGAAAATAAGATTTCAAGCTTAAATAAAATAACTTGCAACACAATAATAACTTGCTCAATACAATATGAGCAGGATAAGAAACATGCACAGTAAAGAATGAGTTTCATAAGACTTGCACAAATAAAGAGTGTAAGTCAGAGAACTTGCACAACCAAAGAGTGAAGTTTGGGAACTTGCTCACAAAATTTATCGAATAAAGTAATACAAGGTTTTAGAATTCTTGCAACACCATAAAGGTAGGGTTCGGATACTTGCCTGATTGCTCAGCTACAAATAAGTTCTAGCTTTAATTAAATTGTGTTGAAATGACCTAAAATTAACAAGTCGGTCTTTTAATTAGTATTGTGTAAACCGGTAAGAGTTTATACTTAACAAAAATCTAATTATCATGCGACATTGTCATAGTATGTAGTTATCTCAAGTAGACATATATCAGTAGGGTCAGATTATAGTTTGCACTTTAAACATCAAATAAGTCAACTAGTATAGTCAGGAAACTAGCAGACTACACCAATCCGTGCCAACTCTCTAGCATGCAACTACTGACATTAAACAAATACCAATGCTTATCAGGTTATTAACTCAAGTTCGAGATCTAACATGTTCATTCTATGGCCACTTCAAAGTTATATAGTTTTATGCCGATAATTCACATACTTTACACTAATCAATTCCATGCTACAAGGGTTAGCTACTAAAATCATATTACCAGATAACGAGACTTAATATGCATGCTCGTGTGTATACTACTCGTGTATACTTTAATCATATAGTCTATGCTTTAGAAATTCATTTTCTTGAATATGTGTGCATAGGTGAAATCTATGTTTAAACAAATGAGGTTCATGTCAATATGTCTATAGGTATAATGAATTCTTAATACTCATGTTTGTATGATCATAACATAAATCTCATGGTAATTGTTGTTATTAGCTTTTAAATCCTAAGTTTTCTTTGAAAAGTACACTAAGTCCACAAAGGCAACATTTAGTTTATACAAGGTGTCTCGTAGCAATGACTCACATGTGCTAAAAACACATATATAAACCACATATACGTGTATTCAAATGGTCAGAGTCTAAAAGACATATGTCTTGGTCGAGTTTAATTCAAAGTCCTTAAGTTTATTATCGTTGAAATCATTTTAACTTTCAATCAAGTAAGCTAGTGTGTGCTTATACTTTAAACTTAGTTCTCATGCCAATATAGACCATACGATCATGCTCTCAAAATCAGAATACACATATGGTATATTTATGGCAAAGCTCAATTTAACTAGTCTAGGTCCATTTTAGAACCATAAGGCTTCCTTCCATAATACATATCAACATGGCAAAAATTTATGTATGCAGCATCAAGAATATATACTATAAGTTAATATCAACTTTTATGCATGTCCAAAGTGATACCAAATGTTAGTACTATCACAGCAGCTTAATAGAAACATAACTTCAACAACAAGCCCTGGGGCAGCTACGCCGCTGGCCAGTACAAAACTGGCGCAGCTGCGCAGGTGGCCGGCTAGAGGAAGAAAAGTTCTGCTTCGGCAGAAACTTTAGTCCATCTCAGATTTTTCATACAAAAATTAATTCTGTCATGCTATAATGTAATTCTAACATGTTTATAATCTTATATAACACCTAACAAGCATTTCCCAATTCTAATATCCATCAATACAAACTTAATTCAAGAATCAAGTACTTATAAGTTTTCAGAAACATGAAGAACAAGAAAGGGAAGTTATACCTCTGTTAAATGAACTTGCTGCTATCTCCCACTCTCTCAATTCAATAGAAACTCAGAATGTAAGATAACTCAACAAAAGAAAATGAGAGGAAGAGATGTCATATATATAGGCAATTTGTTTACATGGATATTAACTTTGGTCACCAAATCAAACCAAAGGAAGAAGCAATTGTATAATGGTTAGCAAAATCATGAAATCCATATCCCTTATAATCATTAGCTAGGATTGATGAATTTGAGAAGGTGTAGAGTAGTGTAGCTATGTGGTTGTTCACATGAAGAGGAGTTGGGCACTCAATGTGAGACAATGTAATAAGAACTCAGCAACTTGCAATTGGTGTATAATGTATGCTAACACTTGGTTATAAATATACATCTATACACATTATAAATATACTTAGGTTATACATTTAATTAGTGTCACAATGTCATTTCTAATGAGGAATCTATAATGCAATGTATCAAATAGATACACATTGATACCACATATAATCCATGTACATTTTCCTTAATACCAACTATAATTTTAATTGGGTATTATCATTATTCATTACCGTAACTGTTATTATTATAATCATAATAACTTAATGAAATCATTATCAAATCACAATTGATTATTGATGTTACTACATGTTAATAGGGTATACATGAATGTTTACCCACACACTTCATATCACATAAACAATATTATTAGGTAACTCTATTAATGCAATTAATCTTACTATATAGTATATATAGAGAGTATATAGACATATTAATGTGTCACCTTGTACTATATATAATATAGAATTAACTACCATATATTAAAGATTTAATATGTCGCATACTTGCACAAATTAATTAATCAATTAATATAATCTCGTTATATTTATTAATCCTTTACTTGTTAGTATATTATTCTCAACAATAATAAATTCATATGTTATCGATTAATTATCCAAAATATAAATTAATCAATCACGTTTAAATCTCTACACTATATTTAAGTAATTGAATATTTAATTTCTAATCATCTTATCAATTCTTTTGATATAAAAGTCTCAGGGCTAGTTCACTAATTTAATAAACTATTAGTGATTCCATTTAATATTCCTAGCAATTATTTGCGTAGGCTCTATCTCACATAATCACATAAGGTTTAAATAAACTCACAAAGCTAACTCATTAAAATTTAAATCACATATTAACTTAATAATGGAGTTTGAAATTTCACGGTCTTTACATCCCTCCCCCTTATAAAAGTTCTGTCCTCGGAATTGTAAAAATAAGGTTACTCAAATAAAAATGGATAATTCGCTTTCATCTTCTCTTCTAGTTCCCATGTAGCTTCTTCGACTGCGTGATTCCTCCAGAGAATCTTAACGGAATGGATGATTTTATTCCTTAGCTTCTGTTCCTTCTTATCTAGTATCTGGACAGGAACTTCCTCGTACAATAAGTCTTTCTCGACTTGGATTGGTTCATAGGAGATAACGTGCTTGTAGTCTAGTTTATAAGGCCGCAACACAGACACATGAAACACGTTGTGAATGTGCTCAAGTTTAGGAGGTAACGCTACCTCGTACGACATTTCACCGACTCGCCTCAGAATCTTGAACGGTCCTATGAACCTAGGGCTCAACTTGCCCTTCTTCCCAAAATGAATCTTCCCTTTCCAAGAAGATACTTTCAAAAATGCATAGCTTCCTAATTCAAAATCTTTCTTCTTACGATGTAAATTCGCATACTTCTTCTGCCGATCTTGAGCCGCTACTATTCGGGCTCTTATTATCTTGATGATCTCTACAGTCTGTTGCACCAATTTAGGTCCTAACATTCGACGTTCACCTACTTCATCTTAACATAAAGGCGTTCGACATTTTCTCCTATATATCCCTTCTTACGGTGGAATTCCAATACTAGCGTGATAACTGTTGTTGTACGCGAGCTCTACTAATGGAAGGTGATCCTCCCAACTACCCTTGAAGTCCATCACACAAGCTCAGAGCATGTCTTCAAGCATTTAAATTGTTCTCTCGCTTTGCCCATCGGTCTGCGGATGATACGAGGTACCCATTCGTAGTTGTGTCCCCATTCTTTCTTGAAGACTATTCCAGAAGTTTGACATGAACCATGGATCTCTATCCGATACGATAGATACTGGCACCCCATGCCTCGAGATAATTTCCTTGACATATAATTTAACTAGCTGCTCCAAACTATACTTAATCTTAATCGGTAAAAAGTGAGCCGACTTGGTAAAACGATCTACAATTACCCATATGGTGTCGTGCCCTTTTTGCGTTGCCAGAAGTCCTACCACAAAGTCCATTGTGATGTGCTCCCACTTCCATTCTGGAATCTCTAATGGTTGTAATAACCCGCTTGGTCGTTGGTGCTCTGCCTTTACCCTCTAACAAGTTAGACATCAACTTACGCATTCCGCAACCCCACTTTTCATGTTTGGCCACCAGAAGTGGTGACACAAATCTTGGTACATCTTCGTACTTCCTGGGTGTATCGAATATCTCATACTGTGCGCTTCTTGCAAAATCTCCTCCCTTAGTTCTGGTACTAACGGTACCCAAATTCGTCCTTCGAATCTCAGTAGTCCAGTGCTATCAATCTTGAATTTCAATTCATCACCTTCAGCCAATTGCTTCTTGATGTTATCGCAATCTTCGTCCTTCTCTTGTGCCTCTTTAACCTTATCTAATAAAGTCGGACTCGCTGTCACTGTAAATAATTTCTGGTTGGTCTCCATCGGATTCTTAACCTCCAAGTCTAGTCGTTCGAAATCTTTTACCAATTCTTCTTGAATGGTCAACTTCAATAACTTCTCTCTGCCTTTTCTTCTCAAGGCATCTGCCACTACATTTTCTTTGTCTGGATGGTACAGAATCTCACAATCATAATATTTGATCAATTCTAGCCATCGGCGCTTCCTCGTGTTTAGATCCTTCTGCTTGAAGATATACTTCAGACTCTTGTGATCCGTATATATCTCACACTTCTCGCCATACTAATAATGCCTCTAAATTTTCAAGGCAAATACTACCGCAGCTAACTCCAGGTTATGAGTCGGATAACCCTTCTCATAATCTTTCAGCTGACGTGAAGCGTACACAATGACCTTACTGTGTTGCATCAGTACACAGCCAAGACCCTTGTGTGACGCGTCACTATACACTACAAACCCTCCCGTGTTATCCGATAAAGCCAACACAGGTGCTTGACTAAGCCTCTTCTTCAATTCTAGGAAACTCTCCTCACATTTCTCCATCCAAACAAATTTAACTACTTTTCTGGTAAGATTGGTTAACGGCAATGCTATCTTCGAAAAATCCTGAATAAATCTTTGATAGTATCCCGCTAATCCTAGGAAACTCCTGATTTCTATGGCGTCTTCGGCTGCTCCTAATTGATAACCGCTTCTACTTTTGTCGGATCCACCGAAACACCATTCTTGTGGATAACGTGCCCCAAAAACTGTACCCTCTGCAACCAAAACTCACACTTGGAGAATTTTGCACACAGCTTCTCCCTCCTTAATGTCTCCAACACTATTCGAAGATGCTCGGCGTGTTCTTCCTCCGTCTCTGAATACACCAGAATGTTATCGATGAATACGACAACGAACTTATCCAAATACTATTTGAATACTCTGTTCATCAAGTCCATAAATGCTGCTGGCGCATTCGTCAACCCGAATGACATTACCAGAAACTCAAAGCGTCTATACCGAGTTTTGAATGCCGTCTTTGGAATGTCCTCCGACCTCACCTTCAGTTTGTGATAATCAGTCCTCAAGTCAATCTTTGAAAAGTATTTTGCCCCCTTCAACTGATCAAACAGATCGTGGATCCTGGGTAACGGGTACTTGTTCTTAATGGTGACCTTATTCAACTCTCGATAGTTGATACAAAGTCTTAATGACCCATCTTTCTTCTTCACAAATAAGACTGGTGCTCCCTACGGTGATACGCTCGATCGAATGTATCCCTTATCTAATAACTCTTGTAATTGAGCCATCAGTTATATCATCTGTACCGGAGACATACGATACGGCGCTTTGTAAACCGGTGATGTCCCTAGTGCCAAATCAATAACAAACTCATTCTCACTATCCTGTGGCAATCCCAAAATCTCATCTGGGAAGACATCGACGAATTCCCTTACAATAGGTATCTGACCCAGTTCACCCTCGACTCGTCGAGTATCAACCACGTGAGACAAATAACCTATACAACCCTTCCTAAGCAATCTTTGTGCTTGCATCATAGTCAGACAATGAGATTGTCTCGACGATTTACTACCATAAAATACCACCTTCGACTTATTCAGAGTCTTAAGGTGTACACACTTCTTCTTACAGTCGATAACTACGCCGTTATTCGATAACCAATCCATTCCAAAGATTACATCGAACTTCCCTAAACGAATCGGTATCAAACCCACGTTGAGCTTAAATCCTCTCAATTCGGTATAACAGTTCCTATGAATGTATTCTACATGAATAATTTCCTTGTTTACTACTTCTACATTCATAGGGTGTTCTAATCTTTCACGGGGTAAGTCTAACTGTTTAGCAAATTCTTCGGAAATAAAAGAGCAGGTAGCACCCGAATCAAATAACACATAGGCATCTATATCATTAATCAAGATGATACCTGACACCACGTCCTTGGACTCCACCACATCCTATACGGTCATGTTGAACGTGCGTGCTGCTGGTCTGTTGGCTTGGCTGGCTGGCCCTCCGATGCTTAGCCCATTGTTGTTGTTGTTGCGATTGCCGCTAGCTGCATCGCCTTTTCTCTTCGGGCAGTCCTTGATCTGGTGGTCTGGGGTTCCACACGAGAAACATCCTCCTTTCGGCTTGTTTGGAAAGTGAGGAGCCATGTGTCCCGGTTGTCCACAATGATAACAAGCGCTCTTTCCCTTCATGCACTCCCCCGAGTGATTCCTCCCGCAGTTGTTGCACTTTTCACTTTTCTTAGCCTCTCCCAGACTTGTTGCCTCTAGAGGATTGGCTCTCCATCCATTTTTGCTTGTTGGGGTTACTGCCTCTGCTGCTTCCCCCTTTCTGTCCCTCATATCCGGTCTTCTTTTCTTGTTTAAATCGAGCAATGGTTTCATTGCCTCCTTCGGTAGTGATATCCTTCTCAAGTAGATCAAAGTAAGTCTTAATCTTCAATACCGCTACTGCTTTATGCACCCACGATTTCTGTCCTAAGTCGAACCTTCTTTCTTTCCTGGCCTCCGTGTCAACCTGATGTGAAGCAAATCGGGCTAACTCGTTAAATTTTGCTGCGTACTCTGCGGACTGTTATACTACCTTATTTCAGTTCCAGAAACTTAACCTTCATATCTTGTTGCGTATTCTCTGAGAAGTAATTCTCGAGGAATAGCTCCTTAAATTTGTCCCAAGGAATAACTCCTTCGCCTGCTCATCCCTTATTGGCTTTCCACCAATAATTAGCTTCGCCCTTCATCATGAAAGTGGCAAAACTCGTCTTCTATGCTTCGGCCACCCGTGCGACCTCAAGCACTTTCTCCATCTCTTTTATCTAGGTTTGAACTTCGATTGGGTCTAAGGTTCCCGGAACTCCGGTGGTCCTACAAATTTAAAATCCTTGAAGCTAGCCAAGTGCTGCCCTGACTGCCCTACCGCTGGCTGGGATCTATTTTGCATTGCTTCTGCTAACAGGTTAACGAAGTTCTGCATTAGGTCAGCATATCCCCTTCCGTTGTTAGCGTATCCTTCCTCCCTCTGGTTTCGTGGTAGTCTCCTAGGCGGCATGATCTGAAGAAAGGAAGAAAACTTAGGCTTTACGTGATATGCTATTCATGTTAGAATTAAGAAGTTAGGACGTCTATCAATCATATTTGATTCAAATAAACAACTTCAGTATCACAATAAAACTCGATGGATCTCCTCAACCCATCACCTACATACTCTACTTGAGTTTTCTACTAAGGTTATAACCTAGGTTTCGCATTCCTAACGTTGATAACCTACAACTCTGATACCAACCTGTGACACCCCCAAATCCAGGTTCTTTAACCCAGATTCGGTCATCACGATATAATACAAATATCCACCTCTAAACAACATACAATAACTAAATGCAGAATATAATAAACGTATGGCGTTCATTCAAAAGGTGTTACTAGTCCCAAGATTCGATAACCTTAATACAATCATACAAACATACCCTAGAATAGTCATTAGGGTTTATATTACATCATAGTAATTAAACTAATTATAAAGTAAAGTCTTCTCCTCGCAAACTATTACTACATCTTTCCTTTACCCTTGTCCTTCCATGAAGTCTTGGGCTTAATTGCAAAACAAGTCATGATATAGCAAGAATGAGCAACAAGTTTGCTCAGTAAGTTTAAATACAACAATATAAATATCGAAAGCAAGAATAATGATTACTTTTAGAATAACTGATAGTCAAGTAGACTTTGAACTATAAAACTCCAATGGAATCAATAGCTGATTGATCCTTTGGTTACTGGCTACAGAATAAGTACTTAAGGCGATCAGCCTCGCGTACGTCATGTATATGGATAACATTCAACTCTGCTGTTTGTATCTTTATACTAGATACCTGGGGTACTCCTCTATATATAAGGGGTGTTATCTTCAGTCTAAGAATCCTTACCATCAACTAGTTTGGATAGCTTTTATAAAATTTCATACAATTGTCTGACCGAACAAGGGTTCAGACTCTATTTGACGTAGTTCAAGAATTATAGAACTTTAAATAGTGTACAAGTCCAAAACTGTACGAACTCAAGTGCACCAAGTACGAATATCAATAAGATTGATGTGGAATAATTGTAAAATAATTAAACCACCTAATAGCATGCTTGGAAATAAGATTTCAAGCTTAAATAAAATAACTTGCAACCCAATAATAACCTGCTCAATACAATATGAGCAGGATAAGAAACTTGCACAATAAAGAATGAGTTTCAGAAGACTTGCACAAATAAAGAGTGTAAGTCAGAGAACTTGCATAACCAAAGAGTGAAGTTCGGGAACTTGCTCACAAAATTTATCGAATAAAGTAATACAAGGTTTTTGAATACTTGCAACACCATAAAGGTATGGTTCAGATACATGCCTGATTGCTCAGCTACAAATAAGTTCTAGCTTTAATTAAATACCGTTGAAATGACCTAACATTAACAAGCCGGTCTTTCAATTAGTATTGTGTAAATCGGTAAGAGTTTATACTTAACGAACATCTAATTATCATGCCACATTGTCATAGTATGTAGTTATCTCAGGTAAACACATATTAGTAGGGTCATATTCTAGTTTACAGTTTAAACATAATATAAGTCAACTAGCATAGTCAGCAAACTAGCAGGCTGCATTAATCCGTGCCAACTCTCTAGCATACAACTACTGACATTAAACAAATACACATGCTTATCAGGTTATTAACTCAAGTTCGAGACCTAGCATGTTCATTCTATGGCCACTTCAAAGTTATATAGTTTTATGCCGGTAATTCACATACCTTAAACTAATCAATTCCATGCTACAAGGGTTAGCTACTAAAATCATATTGCCACATAACGAGACTTAATATGCAGGCTCGTGCGTATACTACTCATGTATACTTTAATCACATAGTCTATGCTTTAGAAATTCATTTTCTTGAATATGTATGCATAGGTGAAAATTTATTTTTAAACAAATGAGGTTCATGTCAATATGTCTATAGGCATAATGAAATCTTAATACTCATGCTTGCATGATCATAACATAAATCACATGGTAATTGATGTTATTAGCTTTCAAATCCTAAGTTTTCTTTGAAAAGTACACCAAGTCCACAAAGGCAACATTTAGTTTATACAAGGTTTCTCATAGCCATGACTCACATGCACTAAAAACACATATAGAAACCTCGTATACCTGTATTCAAATGGTCAGAGTCTAAAAGACATAAGTCTTGGTCTAGTTTAATTCAAAGTCCTTAAGTTTCTTATCGTTGAAATATTTTAACTTTCAATCAAGTATGCTAGTGTGTGCTTATACTTTATACTTAGTTCTCATGCCAATATAGACCATACGATCATGCTCTCAAAATCAGAATACACATATGGTATGTTTATGAAAAAGCTCATCTTAACTAGTCTAGGTCCATTTTAGAACCATAAGGCTTCCTTCCATAACACATATCAACATGGCCAAAATTTATGTATGTAGCATCAAGAATATATACTATGAGTTAATATCAACTTTTATGCATATCCAAAGTGATACCAAATGTTAGTACTATCACAGCAGCTGAACAGAAACATAACTTCAAGAACAGGCCCGGCACAGTTGCGCCGCTGGCCAGTACAAAACTGGCGCAGCTGCGCAGGTGGCCGGCCAGAGGAAGAACAGTTCTACTTCGGCAGAAACTTTAGCCCATCTCAGAAATTTCATATGAAAATCAATTCAGTCATGCTATAATGTAATTCTAACATGTTTGTAATCTCATATAACACCTAACAAGCATTTCTCAATTCTAATATCCATCAATACATACTTAATTCAAGAATCAAGAACTTATAAATTTTCAGAAACATGAAGAACAAGAATGGGAAGTTATACCTCTGTTAAATGAACTTGCTGCTATCTCTCACTCTCTCAATTCAATAGAAACTCAGAATGTAAGCTCTACTTAACAATAACACAGCAAAAGAAAATGAGAGGAAAAGATGTCATATATATAGTCTATATATAGAGTATATAGATATATTAATGTGTCACCTTGTACTATATATAATACAGAGTTAACTACCATATATTAAAGGTTTAATATGTCGCATGCTTGCACAAATTAATTAATCAATTAATATAATCTCGTTATATTTATTAATCCTTTACTTATTAGTATATTATTCTCAACAACAATAAATTCACACGTTATCGATTAATTACCCAAATTATAAATTAATCAATCACGTTTAAATCTCTACACTATATTCAAATAATTAAATATTTAATTACTAATCATTTTATCAATTCTTTTGATATAAAAGTCTTAGGGCTAGTTCACTAATTTAATAAACCATTAGTGATTCCCTTTAATATCCCTAGCAATTATTTGCATAGGCTCTATCTCATTTAACCACATAACCACATAAGGTTTAAATAAACTCACAAAGCTAACTTATTAAAATTTAAATCACATATTAAATTAATAATGATGTTTGAAATTTCATAGTCATTATAGACGATCCTGTTGAGGACGAGCCTACCGAGGAGGAGCCCATGGAGTACTCCTACGAGCCTAACCTAGAGGAGCATATGTTGGGAGAGTATGAGGAGCGTATTCTAGAGTTGGACTGCAGGGTGCAGAGCTGGAGGCTGAGGCCCAGGAGAGAGAGTCTGAGTTCCAAAAGCTGAGGGACAAGGACCATAAAAGGAAGCTAGATATGCAAGAATTAGAGGTAGAGATTGCTTACCGCAGAGAGGCAGGGATCCAGATGGGAACCATATTCCACAGGTCGGTATCCAGAAATGTAGACTTGGCAGGAAAGTTAGCAGAGGTTAAGCAGAGAGAGTTAATTGAAAAGACTGAGAAGGAAGCACTCCGTACTCAGCTAGAGTTGGAGATAATGGATAGGATTCACTTCGAAGAGAAGTGGGAAGCAGCAAACGAGAGGGCTGACGACCTAGAGGATGAGGTCAGGTGCAAGTAAAGGAAGATGAACAAGATGGGGTATGTATTCTGTTTAGCTTTTGAGAGGGTGATTGATGGTGTATACCACTACCTAGCAGAGCAGGGACAGACCCTACATACTATGAGTCGAGGGTTGATGGCGTACATAGCGCAGATCGAGTATAAGAGCCCTGTGGAGCGTGGGATGATGGGATGAGATTTTCTTTAGTCAGTTTAGTCGTAGTATTTGTAGTATTTACCTTATGTAATGTATATACTATGTTGTAATCCCAATCTTTTGTGTAAGATATGGGATAGTGATGTAAACCCCTAGTAGGCATATGTTAGAGGGGTAGTAGGTTGGTATATTCGCCGTCTTTTGTGATATTAGGGGATATATGTGATAACATTTATAGAAATATGCTAGGAAAAATCATGTAATGAAGCGATTTGACATATGCATATAAATGAAGCTTATTACAGAAACGTGTTATAATTTTATACTTTTTAGTATTAAAAGAAATACTTAAGTGATATAACTGAATAATAATAAAATTAAAATTTGTGCTGTAGATAATGGCACCAAGATATAGATTGACTACATATGAGGAGTTAGTGAATAATGAGAGGGAACAAGTAGACCCGATCTAGAAGCTAGTTGATCTGTTAGGAGAAGCCCTAAGGGGAAGGAACAACAAACCCGTTCTCCCCAACCCTCAAGCTGTTCCAGTGATAAACTTTAAAGACTTTAGGAGTGTGGGACCGTAGAGTTTGAGGGTACTACTGACCCGATAATTGCGCAAACCTTTAACATGACCGTCTAGGACGCCGTAGCTGCAAAGGACGTAGCGTCAATATAATCCCAATCAATGATATAAATGCATATATATTATTTGATTCGGGTGCCACCTGTTCTTTTGTATCTGAAGAATTTTCTAGTAGAATTAGTACACCCCGAGAACGATTAGAAAATCCCTTGAATATAGAAGTTGCGAACAAAGAAATAATCCCTGTAGAATACGTTTATCGAAATTATAGCACAAACATTAGAGAACATGAACTGAGCATAGACTTGATTCCTATTAGATTGGGAGAATTTAACGTAATATTGGGAATGGATTGGTTGTATAACCATGCAGCGATAATTGACTGTCAGAATAAAAGTGTGAACCTTCTGACTCCGAGTAAGTCTAAGGTAGTGTTTTATGGTAGCTCATCGCTTAAGAAATCATGTTGCGTTACGACGATGCAGGCCAAGAAATTGTTAAGGAAAGGATGTGTAGGTTACTTAGCTTACATTGTAGATACTCAGAAAAAGGGAGTAGAAATTAAGGATATATCCGTAGTAAATGAATTTCAAGATGTATTTTCGGACGATCTGCCTGGTCTTCTGCCAGACAGAGAAATCGAATTCATAATAGACTTAGCACTGGGGACGACATCGATTTTGAAAGCTCCATACCGTATGGCGCCAGTAGAAATGAAGGAATTGATGATACAATTACAAGAATTATTTGATAAGGGTTATATTCAACTAAGCGTGTCTCATTGGGGAGCACTAGTGTTATTCATTAAGAAAAAGGACGGATCGATGAGGCTCTGTATCGATTATCGAGAATTGAACAGAGTAACGATCAGGAACAGATATCCGCTACCGAGGATAGATGACTTATTTGATTAACTAAAAAGAGCAAAGTGTTTTTCGAAGATAGACCTATGGACAAGTTACCACCATCTGAAGGTACGGGATGAGGACATATCAAAGACTACGTTTTGAACCCGTTATGGACATTACGAGTTTTTGGTAATGTCATTCGAATTGACTAATGCTTCGGCAACATTCATCAACTTGATCAATCGAGTTTTCAAGCCGTACTTGGATAAATTCGTAGTAGTTTTCATCCATGAAATTTTAATCTACTCAAAGACAGTGGAAGAGCACGCCGAACATCTTAAGATTGTTTTGGAGGCGCTAATAAAAAAGAAGATGTATGCGAAGTTTTCAAAATGTGAATTTTGGGTGGAGAAGGTTTAATTCTTAGGTCACGTAGTGGATAAGAATGGAATCTCAGTAGACCCTACAAAGGTCGAAGCATTGAGTAATTAGGAGCAGCCGAGAACACCAATAGAGGTGAGAAGTTTCTTGGGTTAGCTGGGTACTATCGAAGATTTATCCAAGATTTTTCTAAGATAGCAACCCCGTTGACCAATCTGACGAGGAAGACGGTGAAATTCATATGGACGGACAAATGCGAAGAGAGTTTTTAAGAGTTGAAGAAGAGATTAAGCGAAGCGCCTGTGTTGTCACTACTTGATGATGCCAAAAATTTTGTGGTGTATAGTGATGCATCGCACAAGGGACTTGGTTGTGTGCTTATGCAACACGGCAAGGTTATTGCGTATGCATCACGATAATTGGAGGATTACAAAAAATGATACCCTACTTACGATATAGAGTTAGCGGCAGTAGTTTTTGCATTGAAAATATGGAGGCATTATTTGTACGGAGAGAAATGTGAGATATACACGAGCCATAAAAGTTTGAAATATATCTTCACATAGAAGGAGTTGAATTTGAGTCAGAGAAGGTGGTTAGAATTTATCAAAGACTATGACTGTGATATTCTTTATCACCCGGGTAATGCAAACGCAGTTGCCGACGCTCTGAATAGAAAAGGAAGGGAGAAACTATTTCACTTGACAACTCAGGACGAGTTAATAAGAGAGATGAAGAAATTGGAAATAGTGGTAAAGACACTAGAGAAGTCTGAAGAAAAATTATTTGTCATGGAAGCTCATCCAACTTTGTTGGATAGAGTGAAAGAATCACAAGAGAAGGATGAAGAGTGCTAGAAATTCAGAAAGAGGATCGTAGAAAATGAAGAAGTGAGATTCCAAATGGGTAAAGACGGTATTTTGAGATTCAAAGGAAGAGTGTGGGTACCAGCGGTAACCGAGTTAAGGGAAGAAATTTTGCACGAGGCATACAATACGACGTATTCCGTTCATCCGTGAGGCACTAAGATGTACCGAGACTTGAGGCAACATTTTTGGTGGCCCAATCTGAAACGGGAAGTCGCAGAGTGCGTTAGTAGATGTCTGACTTGCCAACACGTCAAAGTAGAGCACCAGAGACCGAGTGGTTTACTTCAAGTGTTCGAAATACTAGAGTGGAAATGGGAGCACATTACGATGGACTTTGTGGTGGGACTTCCAATCACGCAGAAAGGATATGATGCCATTTGGGTTATAGTGGATCGACTAATAAAGACCGCACATTTTCTACCAATCAAGATCCGCTATAGTTTGAATCAGTTAGCGAGTCTATACATAAAGGAGATTATTTCACGACATGGGGTGCCGGTGTAATACCCGAGAATTTCCATATATTATTAAATAAATATATTAATGGAAATGAGAATTTATTTGAATATAAATGATTTTGTGTTATGAGATGAATTAATTCAATTATATATAATTGAATAATTATAATAATTGAGAAATTGGTGGAGTTTGTGATAAACTCGTTGATTGCCTTGTGTGGCACAGTGACGTAATATAAGAATGATTATATTAATTTAAGCGAACAATTAATCTATATTAATTGTTAATCGAAGAATATTAATTAACTGTTATAAAATACTAATGAGGATTGATTAATAATATGTGATTATTATTATTGCAAGAAACATAATAATAATGAGCAACGTGTTTATAAATATAATAAGATTTATATCAAAGTGATAATTAATCATATAAGGGTTAATTAAATTGTTATGGAGGTTAACAATTATATTGATATGTACAAATGTGCAATACTTGAATATATAAAGTATATGGAATACAACTATATTATATAGTGTAGAGAGACACTTAAGTGTGACCATGCATGTATATACATAAACTATGTTATATAATGCAATGCGAATATATTACACATAGAAACTGTATATTACATGAAGTATAATGTGATTATGTTATATTAAAACTATATATTAGGAATACATGATAATGCCTATGTGACAAGGTGAGTGTGTTTACAGTAAAATAATGTATCATGGATATATTATAAATAATTGTTGATTAATACAATTTAATAATATATGATATAATGTAATGTGGTAGTATCCGATTGTATTATATCAGTAAGATAAACGTACATGGATTATATGTGTGTAAATTACACTTATTACATTATGTGAAGTACATTGTGATTTAAATTATAACCTAAGAGTACATATATATATAACATATGTATATGGTGTGTATATACAAGTGTAGTATTTGCAAATGCTGAGGAGTTAAATCAACTGTCTCATTTTAAGTGTCCCATTTGCTCTTCACGTGCTTGACATACAGCTAAGGCCTATTCCTTCTTCTTCTCCCCAAACTCAGCAACTAGCATTTCATAGCTCATGATTGTGGAGGGAGTGGGATTCATGATGAATCCAACCACTAATTACCTACCCTTTGATAACCTTCATGCATTCCTATAATCCGTTAGTTTGATATGGGATACAATTGCTTTGTCTGTATAATGGGAGTTCTATAAATATAGCCTCATCTCCTTCACATTTCTTTTGCTGAGAATTTCTTGCAAGGAAAGTAGAGAGTGAGTATCCATATATATATATATCAGTTAAAGAGGGAGTGAGGCAGCAATAAGCTCTAGCAGAAGGTATAATACAATTTCCATATTCTTCACTTTCATTTTCTGTCAAAAGAACTCCATTGTTGTTCTCTGAGTTTTGTTGAAATTCTTGATTATGCCAAATTGGATCATGATTGGTTTGTAGAACCCTTATATTATTGTTATATGAACATACACACATGATAGAACCACTGAATAGTCTTTCATTTCCATTGTTCCTCTTTAATTTCTGTAAATACATGAAATTCGTGAAATTAGTTAGAGTTCATAAAATTGGGAATTGATAATTGCTATTGACTGTTATATAAGCATATATGTATGTGTTAGTAAGTTAAACAAGTCTAATAGCATTTGGGTATGTTGAAATCGATGAAATGGGAGGTTTTTGGTCGGATTTCGCTGCAGTCTGAACTGCAGAAAACTGCCTCGACGCCGCAGCGCCGCAGCCCGCGCCGCAGCGCCACACGCGCCGCAGCCCGCGCCGCAGCGCCGCACGCAGCGCCACTCGCGCCGCAGCGCCAGTAGTGAGCTGCTGAGCCGCGCCGCAGCGCCAGCCTCTGTGTTCAGTTTTTCTGCATTCTGCAACAAAACTGTTATGAACTAATTGTTTGATTTTTGTTTAAACAAGCATGGAAGCATGATTAATACATATATATAAACCTAATGAGGCAATGTGAGCATGTTTTAGTATATTAGCATGCATGGTTAACCAAACGACATATAGTTTGAAAACGAACTTAAAGTTTCATGAACGACGTTAACATATATGAAGCATGTTAATATTCTGACTTTCGAGATATGTTAGTATGACCTAGAAACACATGAAATGCATACTAACTTATGTATATAGGTTCCGTGATATAATATGGACATGTGAACCCAACTAGTGCACCTTTCTAACAAAAATACAAGTTTTGAAGGTTGATATTGACATGTAAAGACCATGTATACATTCTGACTTTTCGAGCATGTTTATAGGGCCTTGAAATACATGAAAAGCATGTTAACTTGTGTATATGGGTTTCATAAGGAAGCATGAACATGATAGACCTTATTAATGAACTAAACTAACAAAGTATAAGCTTTGAACGTGAACGTTGGTATGTTATGACGAGAATTAGAATTTGACATTTATGAACACATGTGATAGTACTCTTAGACTCATTCATGTGTCATGCATGTATATATACCATGATTAGTTGCCATGATTAAAGTTTAGCATGAACAAAGCATGTTTTCAAGATAATAACAATGCTAGCTACATATATGCAATACGAGTACTCATGAGCATGACTAATACAAGTTATATGAATATCTTATGTGTTTAAAAGCGACCATGTTAGACCATATGAGTTCATGTCCTTGAATGGCTTTAAGTATTAACTTAAGAACCTATACCATGTACGATTGGATTTGGAAAAGTTATACAAGCATGTAAAGTATATGAATACATGCTACGTGATATTATATGATGTTACTTGAACCCGATTTTGACGGTTAACTTAAGGAGATGCCGTAACTTGCTAAAATGAAATATATTTAGTATTGATTGTGGTCTTATGAGATATTAATAATATGCAAGCATGTTTGCTAATTGTTGAGATCTTATATAATATGAGAATGCGTTTAAACTCTAAAGAAGGAACGTTAAGGATAGAAATTATATTCTATATAACTGTGTAGCTAGGCAAAACTTAGCTTATGTGTTGATCGTATATTCAAAGAGAAAATGTGAAGTTAAATTATATGACTAATGAATATCATATATATACGTAACTGTATTACGATAGGAATTCGAAAGTGTTGATTTCTTTTCGTGGATAAACTACGCTAAAGGCAAGTTCTCTTACTTACACTCTTTTAAAGTGCAAGTATCCTAACCGACGCATTTACTTTATGCAAGGAAATCTATGATTGTGAAAGTTTCCTAACTTATACTTTTTACTATGCAAGTATCCTAACTTGTGTATTGCAAACTAGTTTCCTATTTAATCGGTTGAATCGAATTAGCATACTTGAACTCTTATTTCATTAAAGCTATTATTCATGTTGAACTTAGTATTGTTCTTGAATATTGTGAAAGTGTCTATGCCATTTGATTCGGCTGGACTTATGTTATTGAAAAGCAACCCAAACTAATTGATTGGTGCGGGATCTTGTATTTGACTGAGAAGAACAACCTTCTTTGAAGGGAATATATAATTGTCGGAAAACCGACGTGCACACTTGAGTATGATTGATTGTTATGCATAACAAGGGTACTTTAGGCTGATCACCTGTTGTACCTGTTTTTGTTGAATTTTCAGTTTATTACTGTCAATTCTAGTAGAAGTTCATAGTCCGTAGTGACTACTCAGTATTCAATTATCTGAAATCTTGAATTGACTTATTATTGAATCATATTGATATTATCCTGTCCTTAGCGACTGATATTGGGAACTGTTGATATTCTTGTTATTCTTGAACTATCAAATCTTGTTATACCCTTTCGAGAATTGAGAATCTTATTACTTACCCTTATTGTATATTACTTGCTGGGCAATTTGTGCTCATTCTTGCTTTCCCTAAAACATTTCAGTTAAGGCAGAGCATGGTGAACCTTCGGGCGTTGATAAGGGCAAGGGCAAAGCTACCAACTAGCTTATGTCTGTTATGTTTTAAATATATTAATATTGTATGAAGATGATGTAGTAAGACTGGATTTGATTGTGTTTAAGCTTAAGTTAGATTATGTAATAAGTCGTTAACTGATATTATTATGTAATCTATTAAGTACTGTAGGTTGCGAGACTTGGGGGAATAATTATAATAAATCATTGTAAATTATTCTAGAATAGATTTTCCGCTGTGATCGTATGATATTTAATTATTATTATTGTGATGTATTACCATGAGCACGTGATGAACCGAATTCGAGAGACCAAGTGGCGGTCCTGGAATTTGGGGGCGTCACAGGTTGGTATCAAAGCTGTAGTTATAAACCTTAGGAACGAGTGTCCTTAGACTATAGCTTAGGTGAACTTAGAAGTTAGGAAGGAGATAAAACTCATGTAGAGTTTTCCTTGAGAGACTTAGTCTGTTATGAAATGTAACTTCATTCTATACAATGAACTTATATTTTGCTTAACATTCTAATGGAGATGCTATTTCTTGTCTTGTGTTTGTGAGTGTAGGATGACAGACACAGGGGTACTTAGTAGAGTTGTAGAGGAGGAGCCCAGGGATATACACGTAGTATACGAGGCACCTCTAGAGGCTACACCAGTGCAGGCAGTTGCACCATCCGAGTTTGATGACGAGGATGAGATCGAGATTGAGATAGAGACTGATCCAGAGGAGGAGCCGATGGAGGATGAGCCAGTAGAGGACTCTGATGAGGCTACTATAGAGGAACAGATGTTAGGCGAGTACGAGGAGCGTATTCTAGAGTTAGACTGTAGAGTTCAGGAGCTGGAGGCAGAGGCCCACGAGAGAGAGTCTGAGTTCCAGAAGCTGAGGGATGAGGACCACCAGAGGAAGCTGGCTATGCAAGAGTTAGAAGTGGAGATTGCCTACCGTAGGGAGGCAGGGATCCAAATGGGGACTCTATTTCACAGGTCAGTGGCTAGGAATGCATATTTGGCAGAGAAGCTAGAAGAGGTTGAGCAGAGGGAGCTGAGTGAGAAGACTGAGAAAGAGGCACTCCGTACTCAGCTAGAGTTGGAGGTGATGGATAGGTTACACTTCGAGGAGAAGTGGGAAGCGTCCAATGAGAGAGCTGACGACCTTGAGGACGAGGTCAGGTGCAAGAAGAGAAAGATGAACAAGATGGGGTATGTGTTCCGTTCAGCTTTTGAAAGGGTGATTGATGGTGTGTACCACTACCCGGCAGAACAGGGACAGACTCTACATACCTTGAGCCGAGAGCTGTTTGCGTATATAGCACAGTTGGAGTACAAGAGCGCAGTGGAGCGCGGGATGATGGGATGAGATTTCCTTAGTCAGTCTAGTGGTAGTACTAGTTGTGTCTTTATGTATTGTATATGCTATGTTGTAATCCCGATCTTTTGTGTAAGATGTGGGATGATGATGTAAACCCCGAGTTAGCTTCTGTTAGAGGGGTAGTATGGTAGTAGGTTGGTATATTCCCCGTCTTTTGAGATATTAGGGGATATATATGATAACATTTATAGCAGTATGCTAGGAAAATCATGTAATGAAAATGAAATGGCATATGAATATAAATGGAGTTGATTTTAGAAACGTGTTATAAATTTATTCTTTTAGTATTAAAAGAAATACTTAAGTAATATACTTGAATAATGATAAAATGAAAACTTGTGATGCAGATAATGCCGCCCAGACGTAGATTGACAGCACCCGAAGAATCCGTTAACAATGAGAGAGAACAAGTAGACCCGATCCAGAAACTGGTAGACTTGTTAGGAGAAGCCTTAAGGGGAAGGAACAATGAACCCGTTCGCCCGAACCCTCAAACTGTGCCAGTAACAACCTTTAAAGACTTTAAGAGTGTAGGACCCCCGGAGTTCGAGGGAACTACCGACCCAATCATCGCACAAACGTGGATCAAAGAGATCGAAAAAGCTTTCACTATAGCTAGCGTAGGCGAAGATCAGAAGACGGTGTTTGCCACGTACATGATGAGGGGAGAAGCGAACTACTGGTGGGAGGCTAATCAACAAAGAGCTGGAGAAGGGATAATAGCTTGGGATAAGTTTAAGACACTGTTCTTCGAGAATTACTTTCCAAAGAGTATGAAGAATAGGATGGAGGTGAAATTCCTAGAGTTAAAACAAGGTGAGATGACGGTGGCGCAATACGCGGCTAGGTTTAACGAACTAGCGCGATTTGCGGAGCACCAAGTTGGTGATGAAGAGAGGAAGGCTAGACGCTTTGAACAAGGGTTGAAGCCGTGGCTGTTCAATAAGGTATCAGTTCTTCAAATTGATTCCTTTGCAACATTACTGGAGAAGGCAATCATTGCGGAAGGTGGCAGTGAGGCCTTAAGTCTGTATAACAAAGAAAAGAAAGGAAAGAATACTGGAGGAGAGAATCGTACGGGAGGAAGCAGTAGCGGAGGAAGCAACTTGGGAAAGAGAAAGTGGGAGAACAACAACAACAACAAAAACAACAATAATAATCAATCAGGGAATTTTCGTGGAGGTTTCAAGAAGAGGGCTGAAGGATGCCCGAAGTGTGGGAAGAATCACCAGGGCGAGTGCTGGAAGGGACGTGGCACTTGCTACAACTGCGGACAGGAAGGGCACATCTCGCCCAACTGTTTGAAACCAAAGAAGATACAAGGATGCTTTGCTTGTGGCTCGACGGAGCACCGAATTAAGGACTGCCCAAAGAAGGGAAGTGGCGGAGGTAGTAATCAGCAAGGAGGCAACAAGCTGATGATCGGTGGACCGGCACAATCCAACCGCCCAACCGCCAGAACCTTTAATATGACCGTCCAAGACGCAGTGGCTGCGAAGGATGTGGTGTCAGGTATAATCCCAATCAATGATATAAATGCTTATGTATTATTTGATTCGGGTGCCACCTGTTCTTTTGTATCTGAAGAATTTGCTAGTAGACTTAGTACACCTCGAGAACTATTAGAAAATCCTTTGATCATAGAAGTTGCTAATAAGGAAGTGATCCCTGTAGAATACGTTTATCGAAATTGTCGCGCAAATATTAGTAAACATGAACTGAGCGTAGACTTGATTCCTATTAGACTGGGAGAATTTGACGTAATACTGGGAATGGATTGGTTGTATAACCATGCTGCGATAATTGACTGTCAGAACAAATGTGTGAACCTTCAGACTCCGAGTAAGTCTAAGGTAGTGTTTTATGGTAGCTCATCGCTTAAGCAATCGTGTTGCGTTACGATGATGCAGGCCAAGAAATTGTTAAGGAAAGGATGTGTAGGTTATTTAGCTTACATCGTTGATACTCGGAAAAAGGGAGTAGAAATTAAGGATATATCCGTAGTTAATGAATTTCAAGACGTGTTTCCGGACGATCTGCCTGGTCTTCCGCCAGACAGAGAAATCAAATTCGTAATAGACTTAGCACCGGGAACGGCACCGATTTCGAAAGCTCCATATCGTATGGCGCCAGTAGAAATGAAGGAATTAATGATGCAATTGCAAGAATTATTGGATAAGGGTTACATTCGACCGAGTGTTTCTCCTTGGGGAGCACCAGTACTATTCGTTAAGAAGAAGGACGGATCGATGAGGCTTTGTATCGATTATCGAGAATTGAACAGAGTAACGATCAAGAACCGGTATCCGCTACCGAGGATAGACGACTTATTTGATCAACTGAAGGGAGCAAAGTGTTTCTCAAAGATCGACCTACGAACAGGATATCATCAACTGAAAGTGAGGGACGAGGACATACCAAAGACTGCGTTTCGAACCCGTTATGGACACTACGAGTTTTTGGTAATGTCATTCGGATTGACTAATGCTCCAGCAGCATTTATGGACTTGATGAACCGAGTTTTCAAGCCATACTTGGATAAATTTGTAGTGGTTTTTATCGACGACATTTTGATCTACTCAAAGACAGAGGAAGAACACGCCGAACATCTGAAGATTGTTTTGGAGGCACTAAGGAAGGAGAAGATGTATGCAAAATTTTCTAAGTGCGAATTTTGGATGGAGAAGGTTCAATTCTTAGGCCACGTGGTGGATAAGAATGGAATCTCTGTAGACCCTGCGAAGGTTGAAGCAGTAAGTAATTGGGAACAACCGAGAACACCGACGGAGGTGAGAAGCTTTCTAGGGTTAGCTGGGTACTATCGAAGATTCATCCAAGATTTTTCTAAGATAGCAACCCCGCTGACCAATTTGACTAGAAAGACGGTGAAATTTGTATGGACCGACAAATGCGAAGAAAGTTTTCAAGAACTGAAAAGGAGATTGAGCGAAACACCTGTGTTATCATTACCAGATGATGCGGGAAATTTTGTGGTGTATAGTGATGCATCGCACAAGGGGCTTGGCTGTGTGCTCATGCAACATGGCAAGGTTATTGCATATGCGTCACGACAATTGAAGGATTACGAAAAACGATACCCTACTCATGACTTAGAGTTAGCGGCAGTAGTTTTTGCGTTAAAGATATGGAGACATTATCTATACGGAGAAAAATGTGAGATATACACGGACCACAAAAGTCTGAAATATATCTTCACACAGAAGGAGTTAAACATGCGGCAGAGAAGGTGGTTAGAATTAATCAAAGACTATGACTGCGATATTCTTTATCACCCGGGAAAGGCAAATGTGGTTGCCGACGCTCTGAGCAGGAAAGGAAGGGAGAAGTTGTTTAATTTGACGACTCAAGAAGAGTTGATAAGAGAGATGGAGAAATTGGAGATAGAAGTAAAATGACCAGAAAAGTCTGGTGAGAAGTTAATTGTAATGGAAGCTTGTCCGACGTTGTTGAATAGAGTAAAGGAAGCTCAGGAAAAGGATGAAGAGTGTGAGAAAATCCGAAAAAGGATCACAGAAAGTGAGGGAGAAAAATTTCGAATGGATAAAGACGGTATTTTGAGATTTGAAAGGAGAGTGTGGGTACCAGCGGTAACCGAGTTGAGGGAAGAGATTTTGCACGAGGCACACAATACGACATATTCCGTTCATCCGGGAGGCACAAAGATGTACCGAGATCTAAGGCAACATTTTTGGTGGCCTAATTTGAAACGGGAAGTCGCAGAGTGCGTCAGTAAATGCTTGACTTGCCAACGCGTTAAAGCAGAACATCAGCGGCCAAGTGGTTTACTACAACCATTAGAAATACCAGAGTGGAAATGGGAGCATATTACCATGGACTTCGTGGTAGGACTTCCAGTTACACAGAAAGGTTATGATGCTATTTGGGTTATCGTGGATCGACTAACGAAGACCGCACACTTTCTACCAATCAAGATCCGCTACAGTTTGAACCAATTAGCAAGCCTATATGTAAAAGAAATTATTTCACGACATGGAGTGCCGGTGTCAATTGTCTCTGATCGAGATCCGCGCTTCACGTCCAATTTTTGGAAGAGTTTGCAAGAAAGAATGGGAACGCAGTTGAGGTTGAGTACAGCTTACCATCCTCAGACAGACGGACAAAGTGAGCGAACAATACAAACGCTAGAAGACATGCTTAGGACTTGTGTGATGGATTTTAAGGGAAATTGGGACGACCACCTACCCTTAGTAGAATTCGCATATAATAATAGCTACCATGCGAGTATTTGCATGCCACCGTACGAAGCTCTTTACGGGAGAAAGTGCAGAACGCCGTTATGTTGGGACGAAGTCGGAGAACGACGAATACTCGGACCAGAGTTAGTTCAACAAACCGCAGACGTGGTGACAGTGATAAGAGCCAGACTTGTAGCAGCTCAAGATCGCCAGAAGAAATACGCAGATTTGCATCGGCAGGACCGAGACTTCAAAGTCGGCAGTTTCGTATTCTTGAAGGTATCTCCATGGAAGGGAAAAATCCGTTTCGGCAAGAAAGGAAAATTGAGTCCAAGATTCATAGGACCGTTCGAGATACTGAAGCGAGTGGGCGAAGTGGCATACAAAGTTGCGTTGCCACCCGAACTGGAGCACATCCACAACGTGTTTCACATTTCCGTGTTGCGACCGTATAAGGCCGACTACAAGCACGTGATTTCTTACGAGCCCATTCAAGTGGAGAAGAACTTGGCGTATGAAGAAATTCCTGTCCAAATATTAGATAGGAAAGAACAAACTTTGAGAAATAAAGTTATTTCATCTGTAAAAGTACTTTGGCGTAACCACGATGTCGAGGAGGCAACGTGGGAGTTAGAAGATAGGATGATGAGGGACTATCCCCATATATTTGTGTAACCTTGTAGCAATTCCGGGACGGAATTTTTATAAGGGGGGGAGGATGTAATACCCGAGAATTTCCATATATTATTAAATAAATATATTAATGGAAATGAGAATTTATTTGAATATAAATGATTTTGTGTTATGAGATGAATTAATTCAATTATATATAATTGAATAATTATAATAATTGAGAAATTGGTGGAGTTTGTGATAAACTCGTTGATTGCCTTGTGTGGCACAGTGACGTAATATAAGAATGATTATATTAATTTAAGCGAACAATTAATCTATATTAATTGTTAATCGAAGAATATTAATTAACTGTTATAAAATACTAATGAGGATTGATTAATAATATGTGATTATTATTATTGCAAGAAACATAATAATAATGAGCAACGTGTTTATAAATATAATAAGATTTATATCAAAGTGATAATTAATCATATAAGGGTTAATTAAATTGTTATGGAGGTTAACAATTATATTGATATGTACAAATGTGCAATACTTGAATATATAAAGTATATGGAATACAACTATATTATATAGTGTAGAGAGACACTTAAGTGTGACCATGCATGTATATACATAAACTATGTTATATAATGCAATGCGAATATATTACACATAGAAACTGTATATTACATGAAGTATAATGTGATTATGTTATATTAAAACTATATATTAGGAATACATGATAATGCCTATGTGACAAGGTGAGTGTGTTTACAGTAAAATAATGTATCATGGATATATTATAAATAATTGTTGATTAATACAATTTAATAATATATGATATAATGTAATGTGGTAGTATCCGATTGTATTATATCAGTAAGATAAACGTACATGGATTATATGTGTGTAAATTACACTTATTACATTATGTGAAGTACATTGTGATTTAAATTATAACCTAAGAGTACATATATATATAACATATGTATATGGTGTGTATATACAAGTGTAGTATTTGCAAATGCTGAGGAGTTAAATCAACTGTCTCATTTTAAGTGTCCCATTTGCTCTTCACGTGCTTGACATACAGCTAAGGCCTATTCCTTCTTCTTCTCCCCAAACTCAGCAACTAGCATTTCATAGCTCATGATTGTGGAGGGAGTGGGATTCATGATGAATCCAACCACTAATTACCTACCCTTTGATAACCTTCATGCATTCCTATAATCCGTTAGTTTGATATGGGATACAATTGCTTTGTCTGTATAATGGGAGTTCTATAAATATAGCCTCATCTCCTTCACATTTCTTTTGCTGAGAATTTCTTGCAAGGAAAGTAGAGAGTGAGTATCCATATATATATATATCAGTTAAAGAGGGAGTGAGGCAGCAATAAGCTCTAGCAGAAGGTATAATACAATTTCCATATTCTTCACTTTCATTTTCTGTCAAAAGAACTCCATTGTTGTTCTCTGAGTTTTGTTGAAATTCTTGATTATGCCAAATTGGATCATGATTGGTTTGTAGAACCCTTATATTATTGTTATATGAACATACACACATGATAGAACCACTGAATAGTCTTTCATTTCCATTGTTCCTCTTTAATTTCTGTAAATACATGAAATTCGTGAAATTAGTTAGAGTTCATAAAATTGGGAATTGATAATTGCTATTGACTGTTATATAAGCATATATGTATGTGTTAGTAAGTTAAACAAGTCTAATAGCATTTGGGTATGTTGAAATCGATGAAATGGGAGGTTTTTGGTCGGATTTCGCTGCAGTCTGAACTGCAGAAAACTGCCTCGACGCCGCAGCGCCGCAGCCCGCGCCGCAGCGCCACACGCGCCGCAGCCCGCGCCGCAGCGCCGCACGCAGCGCCACTCGCGCCGCAGCGCCAGTAGTGAGCTGCTGAGCCGCGCCGCAGCGCCAGCCTCTGTGTTCAGTTTTTCTGCATTCTGCAACAAAACTGTTATGAACTAATTGTTTGATTTTTGTTTAAACAAGCATGGAAGCATGATTAATACATATATATAAACCTAATGAGGCAATGTGAGCATGTTTTAGTATATTAGCATGCATGGTTAACCAAACGACATATAGTTTGAAAACGAACTTAAAGTTTCATGAACGACGTTAACATATATGAAGCATGTTAATATTCTGACTTTCGAGATATGTTAGTATGACCTAGAAACACATGAAATGCATACTAACTTATGTATATAGGTTCCGTGATATAATATGGACATGTGAACCCAACTAGTGCACCTTTCTAACAAAAATACAAGTTTTGAAGGTTGATATTGACATGTAAAGACCATGTATACATTCTGACTTTTCGAGCATGTTTATAGGGCCTTGAAATACATGAAAAGCATGTTAACTTGTGTATATGGGTTTCATAAGGAAGCATGAACATGATAGACCTTATTAATGAACTAAACTAACAAAGTATAAGCTTTGAACGTGAACGTTGGTATGTTATGACGAGAATTAGAATTTGACATTTATGAACACATGTGATAGTACTCTTAGACTCATTCATGTGTCATGCATGTATATATACCATGATTAGTTGCCATGATTAAAGTTTAGCATGAACAAAGCATGTTTTCAAGATAATAACAATGCTAGCTACATATATGCAATACGAGTACTCATGAGCATGACTAATACAAGTTATATGAATATCTTATGTGTTTAAAAGCGACCATGTTAGACCATATGAGTTCATGTCCTTGAATGGCTTTAAGTATTAACTTAAGAACCTATACCATGTACGATTGGATTTGGAAAAGTTATACAAGCATGTAAAGTATATGAATACATGCTACGTGATATTATATGATGTTACTTGAACCCGATTTTGACGGTTAACTTAAGGAGATGCCGTAACTTGCTAAAATGAAATATATTTAGTATTGATTGTGGTCTTATGAGATATTAATAATATGCAAGCATGTTTGCTAATTGTTGAGATCTTATATAATATGAGAATGCGTTTAAACTCTAAAGAAGGAACGTTAAGGATAGAAATTATATTCTATATAACTGTGTAGCTAGGCAAAACTTAGCTTATGTGTTGATCGTATATTCAAAGAGAAAATGTGAAGTTAAATTATATGACTAATGAATATCATATATATACGTAACTGTATTACGATAGGAATTCGAAAGTGTTGATTTCTTTTCGTGGATAAACTACGCTAAAGGCAAGTTCTCTTACTTACACTCTTTTAAAGTGCAAGTATCCTAACCGACGCATTTACTTTATGCAAGGAAATCTATGATTGTGAAAGTTTCCTAACTTATACTTTTTACTATGCAAGTATCCTAACTTGTGTATTGCGAACTAGTTTCCTATTTAATCGGTTGAATCGAATTAGCATACTTGAACTCTTATTTCATTAAAGCTATTATTCATGTTGAACTTAGTATTGTTCTTGAATATTGTGAAAGTGTCTATGCCATTTGATTCGGCTGGACTTATGTTATTGAAAAGCAACCCAAACTAATTGATTGGTGCGGGATCTTGTATTTGACTGAGAAGAACAACCTTCTTTGAAGGGAATATATAATTGTCGGAAAACCGACGTGCACACTTGAGTATGATTGATTGTTATGCATAACAAGGGTACTTTAGGCTGATCACCTGTTGTACCTGTTTTTGTTGAATTTTCAGTTTATTACTGTCAATTCTAGTAGAAGTTCATAGTCCGTAGTGACTACTCAGTATTCAATTATCTGAAATCTTGAATTGACTTATTATTGAATCATATTGATATTATCCTGTCCTTAGCGACTGATATTGGGAACTGTTGATATTCTTGTTATTCTTGAACTATCAAATCTTGTTATACCCTTTCGAGAATTGAGAATCTTATTACTTACCCTTATTGTATATTACTTGCTGGGCAATTTGTGCTCATTCTTGCTTTCCCTAAAACATTTCAGTTAAGGCAGAGCATGGTGAACCTTCGGGCGTTGATAAGGGCAAGGGCAAAGCTACCAACTAGCTTATGTCTGTTATGTTTTAAATATATTAATATTGTATGAAGATGATGTAGTAAGACTGGATTTGATTGTGTTTAAGCTTAAGTTAGATTATGTAATAAGTCGTTAACTGATATTATTATGTAATCTATTAAGTACTGTAGGTTGCGAGACTTGGGGGAATAATTATAATAAATCATTGTAAATTATTCTAGAATAGATTTTCCGCTGTGATCGTATGATATTTAATTATTATTATTGTGATGTATTACCATGAGCACGTGATGAACCGAATTCGAGAGACCAAGTGGCGGTCCTGGAATTTGGGGGCGTCACAGCCGGTGTCAATTGACTCTGATCGAGATCTGCACTTCACGTCAAATTTCTGGGTTATTTGAAATTATAATTAGCGAGTAATTATAATTATGTGGCAAATTTTATGTAATTAATTGATGTTAACTTTTAATTAATTAAATTAGAATATTAAGATTTAATTAATTAAAGTGTAACATCAAATATATGTGTTAAAGGATTTATTAAAAGAGTTTTTTAAAATCGTTTTGTCAAACAAGGCCCGTGCACCGTTTTAAATCCGTTTTGCCAAACGAAGCTTAACTACTAAAAACCTATTTTTAAATAAGTTATTTTGCCAAACAAGCCTCAGGGCTTTTAAAATTCAAATTTATAACTTATATATTAATTGTAATTATTATAATTAATAAGGGTTATTTTGTTTATATTTATGAATGTATTATATGTATATAGATATATGTATATTACAATATACGTTAGTTAAAATAAAACAAGTTAGTCAGTGTTAGAAGTTAGAACAAAAGAAAGAAGAAAGAGCAGAGAAAGAAAATAGATAAGAGATAAGAAGAAGGAAGAAGAAGGAGGAATTTGTTAATCAAAGCACCATATCTATCTTCTTCCTCACTAAGCTTAAGGGTATAATCCTAATCCTTGTACTATAGAAATTTTGTTTTGTGTTCTTCGTATTTGTAGTTCTCTGTATATATATGAACTTAGTATGCAATAGATAAAGCATGAATGTTATATGCAAATTATGTTATAACATACTTATATGTGATTAGTAGAATGAATCAAGTAGTTTAATTCATGTAAACATGATGAACGTGAAGAAATCATGTTCATCACAAGTTAAAGTGAACTTGTTTTGAAAACAATTGCTCCTTTGAAATCAAAATTTATGTTTGATAGTTAGTTATTATGTAAATTGATCATAGATTATAATAATATATCAAGAAACGAACAAAACATGATTTGAATCATGTGATTTGGGTTAAAAACGAACTCACATTTTTAATTTTCGTTAAGAACGCTTAAAAATGGTGTTTTCTTTATAATCATGAAATTATGTGTTTTGATTATGTGTTGTGGTGTTATTGTATGTTAAAATCATGTTAGAAGTTTAAGATTTTTTTTGTATAAAGTTTTATGTACATTGTGTTAGTTAAAATCGGACTTTGGTGCGAAGAAATAAACCAAATTGGCACCCAACAGCATGGAGCTCTGCCCCAGCGGGGCTTTTGGCCTAGAAACTACTGCCCCAGCGGGGCTACAAGCTGTCCGGAGTGGTTTAAGTAATGTAATGCAAAACTGCTTTGACCTCCTGTGGTAAAACGTATATAACTATTTTATACGAACTCCGATTAAAGAGATTCAAGATGATTCAGAATGAGAACGAGTAGACCTACAACTTTAGTTCTTTAACTTTTTGGATTTGAGGTCGTTAGGAGGGGTCAAAATGGTCATCTTGGTGACTGATGTGTATTCAGAGGCAATCAGAGGGCGTCAGACATGCACATACGCAAGTATAGTGCTGTCGACGATAATAGATGTTGTTCTAAGTTATAAAACATGAATGTTAGTAAATATAATGATGCTTAACATTAATAAATAATGTATTAGATAAGTTATATAAGCACACTAAGCATACACAAGAGAGACGAATAGGGCGTGTGACGAATGAACGTCAAAATGCCGTGACAAGTGTTAATGTACGTAAAAAGTGTTTCAATTCAACTGAAATGAATACTATAAGATATGGAAAGGGGTTCATCTAAAACCAATAAGGAATCTTAGCAAGACTTAAACACTTGAATGAACTTCGAGTATGACTAATAAGAAATATAGTGAGATATAAATTGAAAGTTAACACAATCTAATTGAACAGTGTGTATTAACTAGCAGGAAGGATTATGAGATGTAGAGTAAAATTTTATTACAACTATTATGCGTTACTATGTGGCTAGTAGTTGATGTACATGATTATATAATTGTGTGGGGCACGTGAAGTGCAGATAGCTGTAAGCTATTAAACTGTTATTGGTAAACAACGATCAAGGCAAGTCTTTCAATTCTTATTTTCTACGTGAACTTGATGATGAACTGTTTTAAATTGTTTTACAAAGAGCATGATATGTTATATATGTTGCAAGCATGAAATGTTAAAGTCAATTTATGACTACATTGATTGATTAAAGAATATTGATTGAGTAAGGAACCCAATATTTATATTTGTTATGTTAATTAAAGCATGTATGCCATGTTATTTTGATGATTATGAGATGTATGCTGAGCATGTTATTATGTGATATGTGATGCATCATATGTGACGCCCCCAAATCCGGGTACCTTCAAACCCAATACATGGTGCTACACGGTGCTACAATCTACTCATACATTCAATTGAGGACAACAATAACAATGCATAAGTTTACAAATTATTACATTCTATTAATCCCTTCCCAAGTATTCATAACCAATACATTATTATGTGTCATAATATCATTAAATACAATACTAATACTAATGCTATTACAAAGGTCACTACTTGTCCAGCTTGGACTTGCCTTTGTCTTTACCGGATCCTTCATTTCATTGTTCTTAGCTGAAATCATTTAATTTTAATCAAGAATGAGCATAAACAGCTTAGCAAGTTAAACCGTATATCTTGAAACCACAAAATCAAGAATCATATATCTTGGTCTTCAATAACTGCACAATAGTTATGAAGTACTTAAGAATAATCAAATTATCATTTTGATTCTTTTAAAACCATTCCCAAGGACTTTATAGCCTCTTCGGAATCCATCTTGGTCAACGACCACGAACTATTATTTAGTTCTCATTCATGAAAGGAACAACCCGGCACTAAGACCGTAAGTTCAATATAGCTTACGAGCACATCTAGGTGATCAGCCTGTAGTATTTTATGTTCATTAACACTCATACATTAAACGTGTTTACATTTAATTTGTGGCAACCTCAAGTGCCTGTCGAATTAACGATGTTTAAAACCATTGTTTTATTCATGCTCAAGTTTACCTAAGAATCCGTACCAAACAAGTGGCTTATCACCACATTGTATATATATATATATTGGAAAGATTTGTGAAAAAACCCACCAAAATATGCTAAGTCTCAGTCTAGCTGAATCAAATGGTATCGACTATGCAATAACAATTTATGCATAAGTAGTTATGCACAATGACCACTTGTCCAACCATAACTTATAGACAAGGGTTTAGCAAAACTCACATTCATAATAAAGTATGAACGAAGTTAGGAAACTTGCATAACACAATGTTAATGCAAAAGTTAGAAAACTTGCCTTTGCGTCTCTTAATCTTTATACGTAGTCTACTTGGTCTTTACAACGTCTACAAATCATAACACAGAGCATACCAATGAGAAAACATATTTGATATACAATGTGTTTGCCTAACTCCTCCTTCTTGTATAACTAAATCGAATTGTTAAACTAATAACATTTGTTCAAGTTATTTAACGTTATTACGGCTTATTAACATTCCTATGTTATATACCGAACTCTCATTGATCATCACTAATCATGATAATAATGAGACTTCACTTGTTCCTTAACTTAATCTTTGTTTATGGTTTCCAATCTTAGTTTAATTACGTTTAGTTAACGTTTAATGATCATAAACCCTTGGTTAAACATGTTATTTAAAGGTTTACAATCATGTTTATTCATTACTTACTAACACTTTACTACTTATGGAAAGTGTTGAGTAAACATTTCATTTGGTCTAAAGTTTTTTTCTTGGACGGCGAGGTCTGCGCTCCATTTCACTTGCAAACGGCACGGTCAGCGCTACCTATGTAGGGAACCTGATCCGGAATGGCGCGGCCAGCGCTGTTTAAGGCGCGGCCCGCACTGCACTTGTGCTGCAAAAAAATTTCCTAAGTCTTGAAAATTCTAAAATTCCCAACTTCGTAACGTGATCGTTATAACTCGGAATTGGCTGGTTCCAAACCCCATAGTTCACAAATGATATGCTCTATCTTCCTTTCAAGTCAAAATTCATTTCTGAATCCGTTGGTGAGAAATTCGCCGATTAGTCCATTTTTACGTTTTCGTTAAACGTTCGTGAACGTTTGACGCTCAATTCTTTATTTTAAGTCGGAATTGGTTCGTTCTTATTCTCGCAAGTCTTATTTACCTAAGTAGACGTGTTGCAATCTAAAAACATCATTTTTGAAGCACACGTCGACTTTTAACTTCTAATCTGAGAAATTTACGTTTTCGACGATTATCGTCTAATCACGTAACTGTCGCCGAATCTTCGTTTTTCATTATTACTAGTTCAAATCAATTGGAATCAATCCAATGGTTGATTATTACTAATTCTAATCATTCAAAACATTTAAGTTTTGATGGTTTAACATTCTCATTAGTCCATTTCTTATGAATTCATTAAGTTCTTAATTAGTCCTTCATCAATTCGTATTATCTCATCATACATGACTTGTTAAGGTTCTTAGGTGCTCATTAAGGCATCCTTATAACTTCTTAGGTTCAAACTTCCTCTAACACTTCTCTATCAATTTAACTATTGAAAGAAAAGAAAGTTTTACATATTATTCCTTATGGCTATACCTTTAAGGTTCTTGGTGCTTGAGTATTGGAGACTCAAAAGCTTTCTTTCTTCTTGGTTGATGGATTATCTAGGCAAGTATCAAGCTAGCTCCTTCTCTCTCTCTCTCAAGATGTTGGTAGAAATTCTCAAACAACAAAATGGCTAGCATTTTCTCTCTATTTATAGAATTGGCAAGAGTTTGGGTATTTTGGTCATTAGGCCAAACCTCCTCAACCCCACCTCCTCTCCATGTCTTGCCTATGTCCCTCCCATATGCTAGCGTGTGCTAGCACATGGCCCCCCTTGTGCTCCCACATGCTCCATGTGGCCTTGGGTTACCCCATGGGTTGCCCCATGGGTTTAAGCCACCCATTTTTCTCGAGCGTTACATTCTCCCCTTCTTATAAAAATTCTGTCCCCAGAATTATAATACAAGTTAATCAAACAAATGAGGATAAGCCTTCCTCATCTTGTCCTTGAGTTCCTAGGTTGCTTCTTCGGCATTGTGGTTCCCCCATATCACCTTCACCGAAGGTATAATTTTGCTTCTCAACACTTGTTCTTTCCTATCAATGACTTGAATAGGAATCTCCTTATAGGTTAAGTCTTTCTCGACTTGAATTGGTTCATACTTGATTACGTGCTTGTAATCCGGCTTATAGGGATGCAATACCGAAACGTAAAACACGTTATGGATATGCCCCAACTCTGGAGGTAATGCTATTGCATATGCTACCTCTCCTATCCTCCTCAAGATTTCAAACAGTCCTATGAACCTAGGGCTTAATTTCCCCTTTTTCCCAAATCGTATTTTCTTTTTCCAAGGTGACACCTTCAGGAATGTATACGAACCGACTTCAAACTCTCTGTTTTTCCGATGTGGATCGACATACTTCTTCTGTCTGTCCTGAGCTGCTACTGGTCGTGTTGGTATCAACTTAACTACTTTCGCAGTTTGTTGAACCATCTCAGGTCCTAACATTCAACGCTCTCCCACTTCATCCCCGCAAAGTGGTGTTCGACACTTCCGCCCATATAACGCTTTGTAAGGCAGCATGCCTATACTAGCGTGATAACTGTTGTTGAAGGGGAACTCTACTAACGGTAGATGATCGTCCCAACTTCCTTTGAAATCCATAATGCAAGACCTTAGCATGTCTTCTAGCGTTTGAATTGTTCTTTCACTTTATCTATTTGTCTGTGGAAGGTACGCCGTGCTCAACCTCAGTTGTGTTCTCATCTGCTAATGCAAACTTTTCCAAAAATTCAAAGTGAACTGCGGATTGCGATTGGACACAATCAAAACTGGCACTCCCTGTCTTGAGACAATCCCTTTGACATAGAGCTTAGCTAATTAATCTAAATTGTATCTGACTCTTATCGGCAAGAAATGAGACGACTTCGTTAATCGATCCACTATTACCCAAATAGCGTCGTATCCTTTCTGCGTAGTTGGAAGTCCTACCAAAAAGTCCATCGTGATATGCTCCCATTTCCACTCCAGAATTTCCAATGATTACAACAAACCACTAGGTCGTTGATTTTCAGCCTTAACTTTTTGACAAGTTAAGCACCTACTGACGTACTCTGCTATCTCTCTATTCATGTTTGACCACCAAAAATTTGTTCGAAGGTCTTGATACATCTTGGTACTACCAGGATGAATTGAGTACCTCGAATGATGCACTTCGTCCATTATCTCCTCTTTTAACTCTGGCTCACATGGAACCCATATTCTTCCTTCAAATCTCAATAACCCTTCGTTATCAAGACTATATGCTTCCTCAGCACCGTCTGCAATCTTTTTCCTTATTCGCTTGCACTCCTCAGTTCTGAGTTGCACTTTCTTAACCTTCTCAACTATTGTGTGTTGAACTTCTGTCACAAATAGCTTCTCCCCTTCTTCAATTGGACATCGCACCTCTAATTCCATTCTTAACATCTCTGTTACCAACTCGTCTTGAGTGGTTAACATTGACAGCTTCTCTGGACCCTTTCTACTGTAGGCGTCGACCACTACATTCGCCTTCCCTGGGTGATACAAGATTTCACAATTATAATCCTTTATCAACTCCAGCCATCTCCTTTGCCTCATATTCAACTCCTTCTGAGTGAAGATATACTTCAGACTTTTATGGTCTGTGTAGATCTCACACTTCTCCCCATATAGGTAATGCCTCCAAATTATTAAGGCAAAAACCACTGCGGCAAGTTCAAGGTCATGAGTAGGATAATTCTCATCATACTCCTTCAACTTCCTAGATGCATATGCAATGACCTTACTATGCTACATGAGCAATCACCCCCAGTGCTTTATCCGAAGCATCGCTATACACTACAAAATTCCCCGTCTCATCCTGTAAAGATAATACAGGGGCTTGACTCAACATCTTCTTCAGCTCTTGAAAGTTGTCTTCATACTTCTCTGTCCATTCGTACTTCACCGTCTTTCTGGTTAAGTTGGTTAACGAAGTAGCTATCTTTGAGAAGTCCTAAATGAACCTCCGATAGTAACCTGCTAAACATAGGAAACTCCGCACCTCTGTCAGCGTTTTCGGTTGCTCCCATTTAATCATGGCTTCCACCTTCGCTGGATCAACTGAGACTCCTTCCTTGTCAATGACGTGCCCCAAAAACAGCACCTTCTCTAACCAAAATTCACACTTCGTGAATTTTAAATACAACTTTTCTTTTCTTAGTGACTCCAACACTAATCTTAAATGTTCAGCGTGATCCTCTGTGATCTTGGAATAAACTAGGATATCATCAATGAACACTACGACGAACTTGTCCAAATATTATTTGAACACTCGGTTCATTATATCCATAAATGCGACTGGCGCATTCGTCAACCCAAATGACATTACTAAGAACTCGTAATGGCCGTAACGAGTCCTAAATGCTGTCTTAGTTACATCCTCCGCCCTAACCTTCAACTGGAGATACCTTGTATGTAAATCTATCTTCAAAAAATATTTTGCCTCTCTCAACTAGTTAAAGAGAACATCGATCCTGGGCAATGGGTATTTATTCTTTATCGTTAATTTGTTTAACTCTCGGTAGTCGATACAAAGCCTCAACGATCCATCCTTCTTCTTTACAAACAATATTGGTCCTCCCCACGGAGAAACACTCGGTTGAATGTACTTCTTGTCCAACAGTTCTTGTAACTGAATCATCAACTCCTTCAATTCTACTGGTGCCATACGATATGATGCCTTCGAAACTGGTGTCATCCCTGGCGCAAGGTCTATAACAAATTCGGTCTCCCTATCGGGTGGAAGACCTGGCAAGTCACTCGAAAATACATCCGCATACTCATTGACAATAGGTATCTATTCCAATGTTGCTCCCAATCTTTGGGTATTAACAACATGGCACAGGTAACCTTCGCATCCTTTCTTTAACAATTTTTTGGCTTGCGTCATGGTTAGACAACAAGAGCGTCCCGGTGATTTACTACCGTAGAACACTACCTTTGGTTTCTTAGAAATCCAAAGGTTCACACTCTTATTTTGGTAATCTATCATTGCCCTTGGTTAACTAACATCCCGAGAATTACATCGAATTCTCCCAATCTTATCGGTATAAGATCTACCGATAATTTGTTACCTCTAATATCCACACAATAACTCCTATGGACCCAATCCACAGAAATTACTTCATCGTTAGCTACCTTAATGTTTAAAGATATTACAAGTTTTTTGGGGAGTAATCCTAATCGTTTAGCAAACTCACATGCTATAAACGAGCACGTTGCACCCGAATCAAACAATACATATGCATTAATGTCATTGACCGGAATGATACCTGCTACGACGTCGCTTAATGCTACCGCATCCTGGACCGTCATATTAAAAGTATGTGCAGTCGGTCTACCTTGTGGTACTGCGCCACCAATCGCCAGCTTATTACTGCTAGCTCCTTTCCCACCATCTGAACCTTTCTTCGGACAGTTTCGTGCCATGTGGTCCGTAAGTCCACACACAAAACAACCGTAGCTCTTCTTCGGACTGGGACAGTTAGGCGAAATATGCCCCTCCTGTCCACAGTTATAATATACCGCCTTACCCTTGAGGAAGACTCCTAGATGAGTCTTACCGCAAGTATTATTGTTGGGTTTGTATGTAACGCAATCATGCAATCAAATCACATAAATAGGGCGGAAGCGTAAAAACTAGGTTTTCAAAATTTATACAAACCCATAACCATGATCATGCTTTGTGCTTGTTATCAATAACAGAAAAGAGAGAATATGGAATTATACCTTTGAAGATCTAAGCTTCCTCAGGTACAAGTTCTACTCCTTTGATTCCTTTTATTCCTCTGATAGTGGCTCCTTCCCTTGAATAATGTCAGCCACCCAAATGTTTGGCCTCTAACGGTGATCCACCAAGGAAGATGAAGAACTCAAGAAGATGGGTTATTGGCTTAACCCTTGTTTCTACCTCTATAGAATATGTGTACTCCCAACTCTTGGAAAATTTCACATCGTTTCTCTTATTTCTGATATAAGACTCTCTTATATAGATATTAGGCCCTCCTAATCCAATTAGAATAGGGTTTTATTTAATTAATTAATTAAATACTTTTAATTAATTTATATCCTAATCTTTATTAGGATTGAGAGAGAGTACTGATATTATATTAATTCCTAAACTCCTTTAGAATTAAAATAATAATAATAATAATATTAATAAGACTCCTCTTATTAATTTATATTTAATATTTCTAAAATATTAAATAATAAACATTAAGCTATTTAATTTATTCTATCATCATAGATTAAATTAATTATACTTAATGCATTATTACTATCATGCCATTTTCTTCTTAAATAATTCTTCTTCCTTTTATGGTGTGACCCTTTAGGTTCTCCATATTAAACCGATTGTGAATAAATCAATTAGAACAATTCTAATCTTATTTAAATAAACAAATTAAACTAATAATCTATTTAAATAAATAACATTTATTCTACAATAGGGATAAGCCTCCCTAGCGATCAACGACTTTCTAGATAATATAGATTTCAACATTAATCATAAAAGAACCTGTGAGTTAATAGTTACCGTACAATTCAATCCTTCCACCATACAATGTCCCAATTAAATATAAGACATGGATTTACTGTCAAGTCTTAATTTATTTAATCATATGTATTTCGATTAGAAAATGCACAACTCCAAATAATGCAAATTAGAAACCTCTTTCTAATTTCATTCTACCTTGGCCAAGGATTCCTGGGTTGTCATTTAACGAATCACATAGGACATATCTCCTCTTTTACTAGAGGTGGTAGATTCTTTATTGATCATTCATTATCTCCATATGTAACTCATTACACCCAAGCATACCCTATATATGCCTTAAAAGGCCTTAAGGAATTAGTCAAAGTATAATTTGTTACATACAAGATACTATGATGATCTCAAGTCCAAGGATCACATGTACTACTATCACATTAGGAATTCCTATTGACCGGCGAGTAAAACTCCATTAGGTATTCCATAGCGAGTCACGTTCAGTGAACTTATTCTCCAATAAGCACATACATACTTGCTTTAGTGTCTCCACACAAATGACCATGAGATCAGTCATCCTCATCCAATGAGCAAGCAACATATGTACCAATCTATCCGGATTTACTAATCCCCTTTTTAATAATCCCACGATTGGGAACTATTTTAGTTTTAAAGCTTTCTAAGAATTTAGATATCATTAGCATGATCAACATCATGATTCTAAAAGCATTGCTTAAAACTATGGGTTATTTACATATTATAAAAAATAGCACCATGTAGATAATTAAATGCCTTTAATAAATAAATATTTTATTAATAAATAAATAAGATTGTTTACAAAGTATGTGCTTTATCATCATACATGATTGGCTTGTATGCACACTACTATCAATCTCCCACTTGCACTAAAGCCAATCGCCATGGTATCTCATACCCATCTTCTCTAAGTGACGATCAAACTGCTGTTGTGTTAAAGCTTTAGTAAATGGATCTGCAATGTTGTCTTGAGAGCCTACACTCTCCTCTTTCAATGATTTCTTTAATCAAAGTGCCGCAACACATGTTTAGATTCAAGATGAGACTTAGGAACTATTCCTAGTTCTGTAATGAACTTTTCATCTAAAACATCAACTTGCAGCTTCACTTACAGTTATATACTCTGCCTCTGTCACTGAATCAGCAACCGTTTGCTGCTTGGAACTCTTCCAACTCACTGCACCTCCGTTCAAGGTAAACACATACCCTGAAATAGATTTACTGTCATCTTGGTCTGTTTGAAAACTTGAATCCGTGAATCCCTCGAGTTTTAATTCAGACCCACCGTAGACAAGAAAAATATCTTTAGTCCTTCTCAAGTACTTTAGGATATTTTTCACTACCTTCCAGTGCTCTTCTCCTGGATTCGACTGGTATCTGCTTGTTACACTAAGTGCGTGAGCAACATCCGGTCTAGTACATATCATACCGTACATGATAGATCCTATTGCAGAAGCATAAGGTATCTTACTCATACGGTCTCTCTCCTCAGGTGTCTTTGGGGCCTGTTTCTTGGAGAGATTTATTCCATGGCTCATCGGCATGAGACCTCTTTTGGAATCTTCCATGCTAAACCTCTTTAGCATCGTATCAATGTACGTTCCTTGGGATAAGCCGAGCATCCTTTTAGATCTATCTCTAAAGATCTTTATCCCCAAAATATAGGATGCTTCACCCAAGTCCTTCATGGAGAAGTTTTTAGATAACCAGATTTTAATGGATTGTAACATAGGAATGTCATTCCCTATCAGTAATATATCATCAACATATAATACAAGGAATGATACTGCGCTCCCACTAACCTTCTTGTATACACATGGTTCATCCTCGTTTTTGATAAAATCAAACTCTTTGATTGTCTCATCAAAACGAATGTTCCATCTACGAGAAGCTTGCTTCAACCCATAAATGGATCGTTGTAGCTTACAGACTTGATTTGTTCCAACTTTTGAAATAAATCCCTCTGGCTATGTCATATACACATCCTCCTCAAGTTTCCCATTGAGGAAGGCCGTTTTCACGTCCATCTGCCAGATCTCATAGTCGTTGTAAGCTGCAATCGTAAGCAAAATCCGAATGGACTTGAGCATGGCTACTGGTGAGAAGGTTTCACCATAGTCAACTCCTTGTCTTTGTTTGAAACCTTTTGCAACCAGTCGGGTCTTATAGGTCTCTACCTTTCCGTCTGCTCCAGTCTTTTCTTAAAAAACCCATTTACAGCCAATAGGTTTAATACCTTCAGGTGGTGAAACCAAAGACCATACTTTGTTTTCATACATGGAGTCCATTTCAGATTTCATGGCTTCAAGCCATTTCCCTGAGTCTTTATTACTCATAGCCTGTTCGTAATTCAATGGATCATCATCATTCATG
Source organism: Panax stipuleanatus (assembly GCA_020205555.1). Taxonomy (NCBI): domain Eukaryota; kingdom Viridiplantae; phylum Streptophyta; class Magnoliopsida; order Apiales; family Araliaceae; genus Panax; species Panax stipuleanatus. Next base: position 99,429,987 of record CM035118.1, on the reverse strand, counting down.
ATGTGTACCTCATCGTCATCCTCTATAACGAATCCATACCTCTCAGGTATCTTCGGTACTCTTCCAGATTTACGAACATGGTGTGGTACAGTAGGTTCTTCTACTTGGTTAGGTACCTGACTTTGGTCCGTGGTAACTTGTGGTTCTTGAACTTCTTCAAGATATATCTTACTCCCACTGACCCCTTCATGGATAAACTCTTTCTCCAAGAAGGCAGCATGTTTCGCAACAAACACCTTTTGATCAGTTAGATGATAGAAATAATACCCTACGGTTTCTTTAGGGTATCCCACAAATCTACACTTATCGGATTTAGTCTGTAACTTATCATTTTCAAACTTTTTGACATAAGCTGGACAACCCCAAGTCTTAACATGCTTAAGATTTGGTTTCCTCCCTTTCCACATCTCATATGGAGTCTTTGGGGCGGATTTGGTAGGTACCTTGTTAAGTAGGTATGCAGCCGTTTCTAGGGCATATCCCCAGAAGGAAATTGGAAGGTCGGTAAAACTCATCATGGATCGAACCATGTCCAACAGTGTTCGATTTCTCCTTTCAGATACTCCATTTAACTGTGGTGTACCTGGAGGAGTCCATTGTGAGATTATACCATTTTCTTTGAGATAATTGAGAACCTCACTGCTTAAGTATTCTCCACCTCGATCTGATCGAAGTATCTTAATACTCTTGCCCGTTTGTTTCTCTACTTCACTTCTGAACTCTTTGAACTTTTCAAATGATTCTGATTTGTATTTCATTAAATACACATATCCAAATCTTGAGTGATCATCAGTGAAAGTAATAAAATAAGAATACCCACCCCGTGCACTTGTTGTCATAGGTCCACAAACGTCTGTGTGGATCAATGCCAACAACTCTGTAACTCTCTCCCCTTTTCCACTAAAAGGAGATTTAGTCATTTTACCCATGAGACAAGATTCACAAGTTGGATATGATTCATAATCAGATAGCTCGAGGAGCCCATCTTTATGCAACTTGGATAATCTTGTTTCATTGATATGACCGAGTCTACAGTGCCACATATAGGTATAATTATTATCATCTCTTTTCCTTTTCTTAATTTGTTCAATTTGAAATATATTTTCTTGCAAGTCAAGTGTATAAAGTCCATTTCGCAAATTTCCAATACCATATAAAACATCGTCTTTATAAATAGAACAACCATTGTTCTTTATAATAACGTCAAAACCTTCCATATCCAATACATAAATTGAAATAATGTTTTTAATAATATTCGGAACATAATAACAATTATTAAGATAAATGGATTTGCCCGAAGGCATTGCTAAACAATAAGTTCCTACAGCTAATGCAGCAACTTTTGCTCCATTTCCCACTCGTAGGATCACCTCATCTTTGTTCAGCTTTCTACTTCTGACCAGTCCCTTCACATTATTACATATGTGAGAACCACAGCCGGTATCCAATACCCAAGTAGAATTTTGACTTTCTGAAAAATTAATTTCAATCATGAACAAACCTTGATTGGAAGTCGAAGCTTCTCCAAGCTTCTTCTTTGCCAGAAACTTCTTGCAGTTCCTCTTCCAATGACCCGGCTCGTTGCAATGGAAGCACATTCCTTTGCTAGCTGGATCAGATTTCTTTTGTTCCTTTATGTTCACTTTGCCCTTGGTCATCCGAGATCGGAAGAGCTCCTTAGATATCTCATATCTAGCAGTCCTACTTTGTTCACCATACAACTCCTTGAGGTGAAGCAGCATAGCAGGAGCATCCATTTTTTCGTGCTGACGCTGAAGCTCGTTATTCATGGATGCGAGCATGATGCATTGAGCCACAGATGCATCATCTTGCCACTTATTGAAAGTGGCAATCTCTTCCTCAGAGGCTGTTTCTGAAACAGATTTAGGGATAGTGGAATTTAGGACACAAGAAATCTTTTCAGCAGTGAGAACAATTCTCAGATTTCTTAGCCAGTCCTCATAATTCGGGCCGGTAAGCTTATTTGCATCAAGTATGCTTCGTAGTGAGATTAGTGATTTTGATATTTTTAAAATTCTGCATGTGAAAAGACAACATTTTAGCAAACATTCATTTTATTAATTTTGCATACCAAAATAAATTTAGGTCTTTATTTTAAATTGGTATCTCCCACTATTTTCATCAAACTATATTACCCTCACTCATATAGTTCGGCAACATCTAATTAAAGATTTGCTAGTGAGATTAAGGATCCCATTTCAAATGTATATAACCTTGTGGATAGCACAACAAGCGATATACAAATAAATAGGTAGACAACTCTTGTCAATTTCATCACCATGTAACTCCTTTTATTTTGCCTCTTAAATCATAATGGTCATGTGTGTGCACATCCGAACTAAAATGATTTAAGTTAAGTCCAGCCTAGCACTTCCATAAATTCAAAAAAGAAAAATTTTCGTCCTTGTGGATAGCACAACAAGACTAGATCGTTCAATTTTCTTGATAAGCATCAAATGTGATTAATTAACATCTTAAATATTCAATACTCGCCTTGTGGATAGCACAACAAACTCATATTAAATATTTAATACTCTATTAACTAATCATGCTAGAAGGCGACGTTCGATATTCCAAATATCATTTGAACGCTTCAGACTTAATATTATTTCTTTGAGGGGTTTGTTATTTTTTGTCTCATCTTTTTAAGCGCGCATGCACATATATATATAAAATACGCGTCATTTTATTAAACATGCGAAGCATGTTTGTATAAAATATAATATATATAATATTTAGCATGCAATATAGAATACTATATTCTACCCGGATTGATTATGGACTTTTATTCTAGTTTGGTTCACTAGAGCTACCAAGTGAACCAAAAGGTCAAACCTAGGAGTGCAAGAATTTAAATTTTAAATATAACTATTACATTTAAACCCGGACTCCATACAAACGGGTCTTCACGCGCTCCTCGCTCCTTGGTCTCCAATTTCTTCAAAACAATTCTAACTATCTCTATTACATTAACTATTTAAAATTAAATAGAAACCTTGATCAACAGTCAAGGGGAAGTACATAGAAAGGAGATAGAATTTACATCGAGAATAAAACAAGAGAAGACGAGGTACGCAGACCCCATTTTATAAAACCCATTCATTCAAGCATTCAACCAAAATAAAATCCAATCACATTGGTCATAGTCCATAATCAACCCCATTTATTATCATACACATCAACATATGCATCAATAAATATCCATTCATCTCATGAATAACAATGTTATTCCATATATGGATCGATGTTATTTAATGGACAAAAGTTTTGCTAAATTTTATTTTTGAAACAAAATAAACTCTTTTATTTTAATCAAAAATAAATCCAAATTAAACTCCTTTAATTTTAGCATTCTGAAATCATATTTCAGATAAAATAAACTTCTTTATTTTAAAACTTTATCAATTAAATAAACAGTTTACTTAATTAATTAAAATCAATTTTCAGGGTCTGTCCAGGTACCGGCGCAGCTGCGCCATTAATGAACTGGGTAGCTGCGCAGCTGCGCAGGTAGACGGAAGTAGCAGTTTTTGCAGACCGGCGCAGCTGCGCCAGTAATGAACTGGGTAGCTGCGCAGCTACACCGTTCGCCGCAGAAACTTGCAGAAAATGATTTTTGTCCAGAAAAACGATCCAATTCTCACATCAATTCATACATGGAATTATAAAATTGATAATTAGCACAAAGTTAGGCTCTGATACCACTGTTGGGTTTGTATGTAACGCAATCATGCAATCAAATCACATAAATAGGGCGGAAGCGTAAAAACTAGGTTTTGCAAAATTTATACAAACCCATAACCATGATCATGCTTTGTGCTTGTTATCAATAACAGAAAAGAGAGAACATGGAATTATACCTTTGAAGATCTAAGCTTCCTCAGGTACAAGTTCTACTCCTTTGATTCCTTTGATTCCTCTGATAGTGGCTCCTTCCCTTGAATAATGTCAGCCACCCAAATGTTTGGCCTCTAACGGTGATCCACCAAGGAAGATGAAGAACTCAAGAAGATGGGTTATTGGCTTAACCCTTGTTTCTATCTCTATAGAATATGTGTACTCCCAACTCTTGGAAAATTTCACATCGTTTCTCTTATTTCTGATATAAGACTCTCTTATATAGATATTAGGTTAACCCTCCTAATCCAATTAGAATAGGATTTTATTTAATTAATTAATTAATTACTTTTAATTAATTTATATCCAAATCTTTATTAGGATTGAGAGAGAGTACTGATATTATATTAATTCCTAAACTCCTTTAGAATTAAAATAATAATAATAATAATAATATTAATAAGACTCCTCTTATTAATTTATATTTAATATTTCTAAAATATTAAATAATAAACATTAAGCTATTTAATTTATTCTATCATCATAGATTAAATTAATTATACTTAATGCATTATTACTATCATGCCATTTTCTTCTTAAATAATTCTTCTTCCTTTTATGGTGTGACCCTTTAGGTTCTCCATATTAAACCGGTTGTGAATAAATCAATTAGAACAATTCTAATCTTATTTAAATAAACAAATTAAACTAATAATCTATTTAAATAAATAACATTTATTCTACAATAGGGACAAGCCTCCCTAGCGATCAACGACTTTCCAGATAATATAGATTTCAACATTAATCATAAAAGAACCTGTGAGTTAATAGTTACCGTACAATTCAATCCTTCCACCATACAATGTCCCAATTAAATATAAGACATGGATTTACTGTCAAGTCTTAATTTATTTAATCATATGTATTTCGATTAGAAAATGCACAACTCCAAATAATGCAAATTAGAAACCTCTTTCTAATTTCATTCTACCTTGGCCAAGGATTCCTGGGTTGTCATTTAACGAATCACATAGGACATATCTCCTCTTTTACTAGAGGTGGTAGATTCTTTATTGATCATTCATTATCTCCATATGTAACTCATTACACCCAAGCATACCCTATATATGCCTTAAAAAGGCCTTAAGGAATTAGTCAAAGTATAATTTGTTACATACAAGATACTATGATGATCTCAAGTCCAAGGATCACATGTACTACTATCACATTAGGAATTCCTATTGACAGGCGAGTAAAACTCCATTAGGTATTCCATAGCGAGTCACGTTCAGTGAACTTATTCTCCAATAAGCACCTACATACTTGCTTTAGTGTCTCCACACAAATGACCATGAGATCAGTCATCCTCATCCAATGAGCAAGCAACATATGTACCAATCTATCCGGATTTACTAATCCCCTTTTTAGTAATCCCACGATTGGGAACTATTTTAGTTTTAAAGCTTTCTAAGAATTTAGATCTCATTAGCATGATCAACATCATGATTCTAAAAGCATTGCTTAAAACTATGGGTTATTTACATATTATAAAAAACAGCACCATGTAGATAATTAAATGCCTTTAATAAATAAATATTTTATTAATAAATAAATAAGATTGTTTACAAAGTATGTGCTTTATCATCATACATGGTTGGCTTGTATGCACACTACTATCACTTATATGCCTCCATCGTTTTCTTGGGAAATTCCTATTTTACTTCGGTATTCCCGGAGCTGAAACCCTTCCTCTTTAGGCCACTTTCGCTGGCTCCCTCAATCTTGACTGATACCTACAGTCATAGCCTTATTCTTCTTCTCCTTGTGGTAGACGCCTCACTACCACCTCGGCGATAACTGCCTTCTCTAACACCGCTCCAAAGGTAACACTGTGACACCCCCAAATCCGGGTACTTCGTTTCCACATGATTTGGTGTTCACTTTCTAACTATAACAAACATCTACCCAATATATCTTAAAATAAATTACAACCTTTATTCAACTATTAATAAAATCTCCCTTAAAACAAGGGTTACAACCTTCCCCATATCAATCCCAGGGTTACTCTAACCTTGAAATGAATATAATAAAGTGCAGAAATAAAACATAACATTCAATTATTACAATCATTCTCAATTAAATAAAAACAAGCCTTCACTTGCTTTGCTTTCCCTTGCCCTTACTCGTAGACGGAGCATCAGCGTTATCAACCTTAACTGAAATTGTTATTTAATGCAAGAGTGAGCAAACCACAGCTCACTGGAGTTTAACAATAACATAGACATGAAATGATATATTTTAAAGAATCTGAACAACTTAGCTTGCTTCAATAATAAAGAATTGAATAATAATTCTTTATCAACATTAAAATTCAAAAATAGAATTTATCTGAGTGTCATAAGACCTTTGAACTCTTGTCCTAGGTTATAAATATTTCTATTTAAACCTTTAACAGTCAATAAGACTATGGACCTTAACTCGTACTTAGGGGGATCATCCCTTCGTACCATGTATTGTGCACAAACATCTTAACGCTATGCGTAGTAACCTCCCCTAGTAAATAGGGTTGTTCAACTCAGTAATTTGAATTCAAGTCCGCACCAAAGAAAGTTTAGTTTGGATAAGCTTACAAGGGTAATTTAGAATTCACGTTCATCAACTAAGGATTAGTTGAATCGACTTCCAATAATTCATAAATAAAGAATTATGAATTAACATATGCTTTAGAATCAACTTAAAGCATTTAAAATAATAACTGGATCTTACTTGAACAATAAGTTAAGATCATTTTAATTAAATAAACAATTGTCTAAAACAGAAATAGAAAAGGACATTCTTAACAAGAATATATGAACTCAAGAAATTATACAAGATTAGGGTTTAGAAAACTTGCATAAAATTAACGAGTTTAAGGTTTAGAAGACTTGCCTCAAGCGCAAGCTACTTAATTCAATTCACGTACTTTAATACTTCCTATACACATTCAATTATAATAAGCTAAATCAGTTAACACATAACTAATTCACATAAGTGGTTAACCCTCATAGTTAACTCACTCTAATTAAATAAACAATAATAATTAACTATCACATAGTTAATCACATCACACATATACTCACATAATTAACTTAATTATTTATTTAACTAAATTATAATTAAACAATTATAATTCAAACACTTAATCAAATTATAATTATAAACAAATTATAATAATTGTAATCAATAAAACCACATCATGCATTTAATTACACAAATTATAATTAATCATGAAATTATCAATTTATAATCCATAATTAAACATGAATTTATTAAATTATAATTACATAAATTATAATTTAAATTAACATCTAATTGATTAAAATAAACCAACTTCTATACATTATAATTTCATAAAAATTTAAATTTAAATTAAACATTTACTCTTAATTATAATTAAGTTACTTATTGTACAATTAAACAATTATAGTTTATAATTTAAATACCATATTAGTTTTTTCAAAACTTTCTTTTTCTCGAATTATGAAATTATCAACTTCATGTTAACACATGTTATAGCAGCTAGATACATGCTCATTATCTTAGCAATAATGTAATGGAAACATAACAACACACTGAACACTTGACTAAAACTCACTGCCACTACACTGTGCACGGCGCAGCTGCGCAGCAACAGGCCTTGGCACCGGCGCAGCTGCGCAGGGTAAGGATCTGGGAAGGACAAGCGGCGCAGCTGCGCTGCTCCTGGCCTTGCTGCCGGCGCAGCTGCGCAGCAACTCGGCCAGACGCAGACAGCCACGTTACTCTGCTTCACCTATTAACCCATACAAGCCAACAAATGGATATTTACAGTAACTTAAACATTGTAAATCATACCTATGCAATTATACATATATATATAACATGCTTCCACAACACAAAACCATTTAAACAATGATAATCAGAAGTTTTAAAAATCCAATTTTGCCATTTTCATGAAAACTCATATATTTTCCAAAATAAGTCATTGTAATCAAATTCTTAAGCAATTCAACTTATAACACATGCTTTATTCTCATGATTCAAGGTAGTATCATAGAAAATTTTTAAACAACATATTAACATATACCAATTTCTCAATGTAAAATCACCCATAATATATAAACTCATGAAATTCCATATGAACTCATATAAACATGAATTTTCTGTTAAAATATATTTCTACAGTAATTTGATTTCTGAAAATCATTGATAACCATATAATTCACCATGAACAACACCACCTATATATATATACCATCCATGTTTATGCTATTACATGAAAACTCAGTTTTCACAGAGAATAAAACATGAAACTTAAATCGAGTTTTGAAAATATGAAAGTAGAGATTATGGATTACCTTCCGGTGATAGGAGAAGAAAACAAAGATTCACTCTAGCCTTCACAAGCTTCTTCTTCCTTCTCTCCTTCTCCAATTCTTCTCTGCTTTCCCTTTTTCCTCTGCTCTTTTCTTTCTTCTTTGCTCTTAGTTTAGACTTAGGATTAATCTAACGTAGTATAGAACTAACGTAATATAATATAATACGCATACTAACTAATACTAATTAGCCTAATTAATTTAGCAGTTACATAAGTTTCAAAATTCAAAAAGCCTTAAGACTTTGTTTGGCCAAAACAACATTATTTTAAAAAAATAGGTTATTATTACTAAGGCCATGTTTGGTAGAATAGATTTAAAACAAATGCAAAGCCTTGTTTATTTAAACTCATTTAAAATCCTTTTTTTTTTATTTTAACAAATTATTTAATACATACTTTAATGTCACATTTTAATTAATTAAATATCAATTATTTAATTTAATCAATTAAAATCTAACATCAATTAATCATATAAAATTGCCACATAATTATAATTACTCGCTAATTATAATCCATGTAACACTTCATCACATAATTCATCTAATTCAATTATCTCAATTAAATTAGAACTATAATATAACATTAATATTAATTAAATAAATATTACACATTCATTTAATTAGTATATAACACTTAATTAAATCACTCCATAAATCACATAATTCATTTATTTAACTCAATAAATAAATCACATAAAATATTTATTTATCTCCATAAATATTAAAATTAATTATAAAATCTCAATCGTTACAAACACTTTGGAGAATTGATATCCGATTGTAGAGCCAGGGTTTCAATCCTTGCTCGAACCGTCGTGCCTTCCGCAACTCTGTGTCCACGTTGTGTGGAGCAAATCTTGCCAGTTCATTAAACCTAGCTGCGTATTGGGGTACGTCATGTCCCCCTGCTTCAGTTCTAGGAACTGAATCTCCATTATCCCATGCATGCTCGTACGGAAGTAGTTCTCGAAAAATAACTCCTTGAACTGTTCCCACGTAACCACTTCTGTTCTTGCCCTACCCTGGTTGGCTTCCCACTAATAGTTGGCCTCCCCCTTCATCATGTAAGTCGCAAAAGAAGTCTTCTGCGCCTCACCGACATTTACAATAACAAATGCCTTCCCTATTTCCTTTACCCAAACTTGGGCTGCTATAGGGTCCGTAGTTCCATAGAACTCAAGAGAACCAATTAACTTAAATTCCTTAAAGGTAGTCCCCCGACCTACCCCAGGATTAGTGCGTATAGTATCTCTCGTTTGATTGAGAGCCGTAGCCAGTAGATTCACAAATTCTTGCGTCGGGTTATTATTCCCTTGCTCCTCCTCATTACGAGGTTCTTCTTCTTGATTTCTTGTACGTCTTCTATTTTCTATTAATACGAAAACATTTCATCATTCTTTATTTCTTCATTCGATTATTATTAACAATCAAATAATAACTCAATCACATTGCCAAGCATTTTAAATAAACTTTTATATTAAAAAGCTTCTTTGTAGTATAACACTACACTGTACATTACATGGCTTCAGCCATTTACAATACTATCCCGCAATTACTTTCCAAAAGTTGGGATTTACAAAAGACTACCCTTGTCTATACACAATAGGGTTTTACGTCATTACTAGCTAGACAAACATTTACATAGCTATTTTCATTAATATATCTTCTATATATAATACGGAATTACATCTGCAACACGACATTCATGTAATCCGCATCGACCATACTGGCCACCCCGGCTAATAGTATGTCGAGTCTTTCCCTCCTCCACAGAATACTCAGCCATCTGCTGCTAGTAATCCTATGAATATAACACATTCGACCTATCTTCTGCTTCTTCTTCAGAAGCTCCGCCTTCAGTCTCGGACTTCTAGCTTCAAGTCCCAGACTTTATCTTTAGCCAGCACTTTCTCATCGTGCTCGGCCTCCCAGAAAATCTCTATATCCTCTCTATCTTCTACCACATCATCCACCACCTTCTTGAGGTCACGGACCTCCTTACTTAGTTGGACATTTTTGTCCAGTATTGCCGTGAATAGCATTTTCATGGACTCCCCTTGTGCGGACTCCTCCGCTTCCTCCTCATTAGGCAATACCGTATTAATCAGCATTGTCTCCACCTCCTCCTCCGACATACCAACAAATAATAACGCGAAGTCAAAGTTATCCGAATATTCGGACGGGTCCTCTTCTTCTATATCAATCCCCTCTAAGATTACCACAGGTATCTCTGCTACCGGAATAGGTACTACTTCTATGAATTAGACTGAAACCTCACTAACCTCGTGTATTTCATTATACATGCTCATTATTCCTGTTATCTACATAAAACAAAAATAACTGGATTAGTATACAATAAAATATGAACAGTTTATATCACATTTAATATGTTTAAGGTTACTTTCTTCTTTCAAAACTTTAGCCAAGTTTGTTAACTTCTAACTTCTACTTCACTTCTCCAGGTTATAGCCTAAGGTTTTTACCCCTTAAATTTTATAACCTACGGCTTTGATAACAACCTGTGACATCCCCAAATCTGGGTACCTTCAAACCCAAGATATGGTGCTACACGGTGCTACAATCTACTTATACATTCAATTGAGGACATCAATAATAATGCATAAGTTTACTAACTATTACATTCTATTAATCCCTTACCAAGTATTCGTAACCAATACATTGTTATGTGTTATAATATCAGTAAATACAATACTAATACTAATGTTATTATAAAGGTCACTACTTGTCCAGCTTGGACTTGCCTTTGTCTTTACCGGATCCTTCAGTTCATTTGTTCTTAGCTGAAATCATTTAATTTTAAGCAAGAATGAGCATAAACAGCTCAGCAAGTTAAACCGTATATCTTGAAACCACAAAAACAAGAATCATATATCTTGGTCTTCAATAACTGCACAATAGTTATGAAGTACTTAAGAATGATCAAATTATCATTTTGATTCTTTTAAAACCATTCCCAAGGACTTTATAGCCTCTTCAGAATCCATCTTCGTCAACGACCTTGAACCATTATTTAGTTATCATTCATGAAAGGAACAACCTGGCACGAAGACCGTAAGTTCGATATAGCTTACGAGCACATCCAGGTGATCAGCCTGTAGTACTCTATGTTGATCAACACTCATACATTAAACGTGTTTACATTTAATTGGTGGCAACCTCACGTGCCTGTCAAATTAACAACGTTTAAAACCTTTGTTTTATTCATGCTTAGGTTTACCTGAGAATTCATAACAAGCAATTTGCCTATCACCACATTGTATATATATATTTTGAAAGATTTATGGAAAAACCCACCAAAATATGCTAAGTCTCAATCTAGCCAAATCAAATGGTATTGACTATGCAATAACAATTCATGCATAAGCAGTTATGCACAATGACCACTTGTCCAACCATAACGTATAGACAAGGGTTTAGCAAAACTCGCATTCATAATAAAGTATGGACGAAGTTATGAAACTTGCATAACACAATGTTAATGCAAGAGTTAGAAAACCTGCCTTTGCGTCTCTTAATCTTTATATGTAGTCTACTTGGTCTTTACAACGTCTACAAAGCATAACACAGAGCATGCCAATGAGAAAACATATTTGATATACAATGCGTTTGCCTAACTCCTCCTTCTTGTATATCTAAATCGAATTGTTAAACTAATAACAATCATTCAAGTTATTTAACGTTATTACGGCTTATTAACATTCCTATGTTATATACCGAACTCTCATTGATCATCACTAATCATGATGATAATGAGACTTCACTTGTTCCTTAACTTAATCTTGGTTTATGGTTTCCAATCTTAAGTTTAATTACTTTTAGTTAACGTTTAATGACCATAAACCCTTGGTTAAACATGTTGTTTAGAGGTTTACAATCATGTTCATTCATTACTTACTAACACTTTACTACTTATGGAAAGAGTTGAGTAAATATTTCATTTGGTCAACAATATTTTTCTTGGACGGCACGGTCCGCGCTCCATTTCCCTTGCAAACGGTGCGGTCAGCGCTACCTATGCAGGGAACCTGATCAAGAACAGCGCGGCCCGCGCTACACCTGTACTGCAAAAAATTTCCTAAGTCATGAAAAATTCTTGAATTCCCGATCCTCGTAATGTGATCGTTATAACTCGAAATTGGCTCATTCCAAAGCCCATAGTTCACAAATGATATGCTCTATTATCCTATCTTGGAATTCATTTCCGAATTCGTCGGCGAGAAATTTGCCATTTAGTCAATTTTTACGTTTTCGTTAAACGTTCATAAACGTTCGAAGCTTAATTCTTCTTTTTAAGTCGGAATTGGTTCGTTCTTGTTCTCGCAAGTCTTATTTACCTAATTACACTGTGTTGCAATCGAAAACCATCATTTTCGACGCACACGGCGACTTTTAACTTCTAATCCGAGAAATTTACGTTTTCGACGATTATCGTCTAATCTCGTAACTTTTACCGAATCTTCGTTCTTCATAATATGTTTAACTTGTTCATCTATATAAGTTTGTTGTGGAAAATTTTGAAAAAAAGGAAGCTAAAGTAGTTTTTGGGAAAAAACCTAATTTAAAGGGGTGATCTATGCTTTTTATTTTGAAATCTAAAAATGGTTGTTATGATTTTGTTTCTTAGTATGCTAGAACTACGAGTTAAGAGCAAAATACCTTTGGAAGCATGTAAAAATGTTAAAAAATGAGCAAGTTATGGATTTATTACTAAAACACCTCAACTAAGAAATCCTCTGCTAGAATAGTCAATTCGATGCTCATTTCTGGGACCAAAACAAAACCAAAATTGACGTTTGATGAATGAAAACTGTATTTCTGGAAGATACAAATCTAACGAGTCTAATTGGGACTAAATCGGAGTAGTAGATTTCATTTTATTCAAGTTTTAGTGAAGGACCCTAAATCTAGAAAGAAAATCAAAAACCCTAAAAAGGGCTACTGATTCGTTTTTCTTTAGAATATTTTGTATAGTTTCAAGTCTTTTAAAAATTTGGAAAAAATCGCAGAGATACCTTAAGACGTTATCTACATGTAGAAAAAAGAACGAACACGTTTCGATGTGTAGTTTGTGAGTAATGGCTTTTACCGTAAAGGACTCCTAAATATTTGTACTCGGATTCCTAACTGTGTATACACTGGAAAAATCCGAAACATTTACAGTATGTTCATATATGTTATGAGAGTGTACCCTGAATGTTTCAGAATTGTCTGAGCAAAACTCGATTTATGAAAAATAAAACAAAATTCAGAGGTTTTGAGTACTTTAAAAATAGTAAATCACTTTCTAAAATTTTTAGGAATATTTGGGGATCATTTTTGGGACATATACTGTCCAGGTACAGAAGAAAAGTATTTTCAGAATCAGTTTGCTATTTTTCATAAAAATGTGATAGTTATGAATAATAGAGAATAAATAGTCACATGATATCACAAATAAAAAAATTGGGATTTTAATACTTGAATATACCTAATATAGTATATTTTGACTATGGAAAGGTATTTTGATAATTGTTGATGAGAAGTACTATTTATGACCTTTTATGAGTATTAAATAAGTGATTTAATAAAGGGTAAACAATTAAAATAAATTATTAAAATGTTATGATGATATTAATAATGTAAGAATCTGATATTTTTCAATAAATAAAAATATTGAGATTAAAATTTAATTTAAAATATTATTGGATGACTAATAATATTATATTATAACATTAATAAATATTACTAATGACTAATAATATTAGATTAAAATATTATTAATATAATTAATAATATTAGATTAAAGTATTATTAAATGATTAAAATATTATTAAATAATTAACTAAATAAAATATTATTAAAATATAATAACATTAGTAAAGGAATAAAATACTATTTAATGATATTAGTAAATAAATAAAATATTATTAAGAGGGTAATAATATTAGCAAGTGAATAGAGTATTATTAGTTGATTAATAATACTAAGGAGTAAGTAAAGTATTATTAAAGGATGAGTGAAGATAATGTTTACGTAATAGTAATATTATCAAGAGATAATAATGTTACTAAGAAATTTGTGTAATAACTAATATTTAACCATGTGACTAATTATTAGGCAATTTAATATGGAATAATGATATTATGAACAAGTATATGATTTGCTAATCGAGAGATCAATTATAAGTCTTTCGACGGAAGGTAGATAGACTGGTAACCGGACATATTTATTTTTCATAGCAGTAGACTACAAACAAAGCAAGTTCTCAAACTCAAACTCGAGTTATTATGTTTCGAGCATGCTAGTGGATTAATTATTGATAATTATTCCACATCTTTGATTATTGATTCGCACTTAATGCATATTGCATATGTTCATCATATATGAAAAGCTGATCACCTTCATTACCATAAGGTTCAATTAAATTTGTTCATGGTTATTGTTGACCACTCAGCATACTTATTCAGTTATTATTCATGCTCTTTCATAATTATATTACATTGTTGAAAACTTGAAAGCTTATTCCTTTTCAATCATGATTGTAGACACTCGAAATTTTCCTTGCCCCAATACGAACACTGTAGAAGGGCAAAGCCGTCAATCAAATCGACCCCGGTACCAATACCAGGCTTCCAAATCAAATCTAATCCCCAATATCGATAAACCTAAATCCAGCCACAATGCCGATAAACTTAAATCTGATCCCCAATGTCGGTAAACCCAAATTCGATCCCTAATATCGGTAAACCCAAATCCGATCCCCCATATCGGTAAACCCAAATCCGACCCCGCAATGTCGATACACCAGTCAAATTCGATGTCCAATTGGACCGTCTATCCAACTCCGATATCCAATCGAAATGTCTATCCAGCTCTGATCTCCAATCGGACCGTCTATCCAGCTCCGATCGCCAATTGGACCATCTATCCATCTCCGATTTCCAATCGGACCGTTTATCCAGCTCTGATCTCCAATCGGACCGTCTATCCATCTCTGATCTCCAATCAGACCGTCTATCTAGCTCCGATCTTCAATCGGACTGTCTATCCAAATTCGATCTCCAATCGGACCGTCTATCCAAATTCGATCTCCAATCGGACCGTTTATCCAGCTCCGATCTCCAATCGGACCGTCTATCCAGCGCTGATCGTCAATCAGGCAGTCAATCCAGCTACGATCATAAATTAGATCGTCAGATAAACCCCGATCTCAATATTGGGCTATCAAATCAACCCAATCTCCGATCTTCAATTGGACCATCAGTTCAATCCCCAATCTCAATATCGGGCCTTCAAAACAGCCTCGTCAGCAACCCGAGAGGTACAAATCAGCCCCGACAGCAACCCGGGAGATACAGATCATTCTTGATCTCAATATCGGGCCATCAAGTCAGCCTCGACATGAACCCGGGAGGTACAGGTCAACCTTGACATCAACCCTGGACATGTCGAGTCATCTCGGTATAAGTTCGGGAAGTGTAGTTCAACCCCAGAGATGAACCTGGGAAGCCAGATCCACCAAGGAGCACCCCGAGAGATGCAAAATGGTCATTTTATCAACTCTCAGTCGATTCGGTCAAAATCAAGCCGAATTGATGCCATCGAAGTCAGAATGAAAAATAACGACGATCCCGAGTGCAAACGACGCAAGACAACTCAACGGATAAACTGCGGGTAATCGAAGACCTGGTTATAAACCCGTCTTCTGGGACCCAAAAAATGTTTTTATCCCATTTCATTGAGACACTCCCGGCAAGGGCTTTCTGAAAAGGTATCGAACGCCTCAAACGGACGCTCATATCAAAAGTTAGAAAGTTTTGACTTTGACTGTACGTTGTTCGGAGTGCACGTACTTCGAGAAGACAAAACCCGGCACCGCAGGCCACACCAGGGGAGCCGCACCTCTACCTGCGACAGCAGCAGGTAGAGTGGAGGATCCCTGGCCTATAAATAGAGGTTCTTCCCTTCATTTTAAAAAAGTAAAAACGCAACGAAGCTCTGCCAATTCTATTTTCTGACTTTTACACCTCTTCCAAACCCAAATATTTTCACTCTAACACGTATATATACCATTATACTACCAAATATAAGAAAATAACCTGTAGATTTGGATGTATAGAGCCTATAATTTGGAAAAAAGCTCGTGTAGCAGCCAATTGTAAGTATTTTCACGATCAGAAAGTGAATATTACTTCTTCGTACTTTTATACACTTGTACATTAAGTTTTGTTTTCTAACAATGCCGGAAACTTAGTTCTGTGGCCGTTTTCATCAAAATTTGGTACATTTTTGTACATAAACTGATTTTCTGGCAATTCTACAACTCGGATTGATGATCCGTCAGCTCCAGCAGCTTTAATGCACTAGCACACATGTTCTGGCAACTTCGCCAGACTGGGTTATCTTCCAAGTCCGGGTTTGGCCCTTTTTTGTATATATTTAATTATATATATACTAACATTTCAATTATGTCAAGCCCGAATGTCAAATCCGAGTTAGATTAACGCTTTTATATATATTTACGCATATATGAGCGATTTTCACCATAACTGAGTTCTCTTCGCAGTATTGGTTGACTACATTTTAGTCAATATATATATATATATATATATATATATATATATCAATTCCAATCCGGGCACCGGTGTGAAAACCCATCGCCCTTTATACTGTTTTTGCACCCTTCACCATTACTGGGTTATCTTCCCAGTCCTTGGTTGACTACTTTTCTGTATATTTACATTCCAGTATGGCCTGGATCATTCTATGACCTTTTTACTATTTTTATATATATTTATGCAGATATAAGCAGCCTTCACCGTCACTGGTCCTCCTCAAGTCTTGGTTGACTACGTTTCTGTTAATATATATATATATATATATATATATATATATATATATTTCATTTCTAGTCTGGGCACAGGCGTGAAAACCCATCGCCGTTTTACAGCTTTTATATATATTTGTATATATATATATTGCTTTACTCGCTTTCTATTCAATTGCTGCATTAAATATTCATCTTCTATGAATTGGCACTGACATATCTACAGGCGGACTAGATTTATTTAAATCTCACCAATTCTAGTTTTCAAACGGTTCAAAACCTCCAGATTGAACCGGTAAGCTAGAATGGCTGAGATTTCGTTCAATCTAGCTTTTTTTCTTGTTTCAGCTTCAAAAGCAACATCGCGTCCCTTAGATCGCTATCTAGTGGGAACGAGATACTTCGACCATGCGAACTAGGATTTACTGAATGAATCCTCAATTTTGGCAATATTGGGATATTTATCTGTTTTTGTACAAATTTGAACTGTGCAGGTTCTGGCTACTCATATGTGAGCCTAGGAATCGTGGGATTCATGATTAAACGGATCAGAATTTTATTCTCACGATAGAGAAACTCTGATTTACAAATGTACCCTGCCAGTTTTTCTGTAGAAATGTACATGTAAATAGACCTTAAAATGGTTATCCGAATTTAAGGTCTCAATCTAATGAAAAAATATTGATTGTCGTGTCAGCGTCCCTCCGATGGTTTTCATACCCATGAGGAGACTGACACTTGTATATTCTGTGGTCGAGGACGTTTCGCAGCTCGACGAATAACCATTCACATGCAGCCATAAGGATATAAAGATTAAATTGGAAGTATCAACAGGCTTCAATTCCTATGGCAGCGTAAGGGTTTGATCAACCAGCTTTCAAAATATTATTTTCAAATCAATCAAAAAGAAAAGCTTTTCAAAGAAAATCAAATTAAATGTTTTTGCAAATCAAATCAAAGACTGAATTTCAAATCAAATCAAACCCTTCGTATATAGGTTCAACGAAGCAAAGCACTACTTTCAATCAATCAAATCAATCGGCCCAATTTTCAAACAGCATTCACTCACGCATTTCAGTTTTTAAGCAGATTATTGAAAAGATACGGTACCGTGTTTCCACTGGAGTCGTGGGATGCCTAACACCTTCCCCACACTTAACCAAGCCCCCGAGCTCAAAACTTTATTTTCAAAGATCAAGTTTCGACAGTGTCCAGCAATTGGGCCTCTTTCAAACAAAACTCGGTTGAGTTGATACAACCATTTCAAATTTCCAACTGGCGATTCTATAAAACGTTTAAATCGTCGACATGATACATATTGGCCTTTCCCCTAAAAACCCTTCAAAACCTTTTTCCTAAAATAAAAAGAGTAAGGGTAGAGAGAATATAGGAAAAGAAATTAAAAGATCTAGGTTGTGACCCAACCCGTGGATTTTTTAAACCAACGTCGATAGGTGGCGACTCTGTTGGGGACAGTAGAGGGCTTAGGCCGCTTTCAAATCTTTACAAACATTTCCCTTTCAAAACTATTGAATGCGTGAAATTCTGCGTCTCCACAGTCAATGAATGAGTGAATGCTGCATCTTTCCATTGAATGAATGTGAATGAATGCTTTCCTGCTTTTTAGTGCTTCGCACTTATAATTAGTGCTTTGCACCCATGTCATCATATGCACTACGGTAAGGCACGATGTATGTGAATGTATGTTATGTGTCCCTCTCAAAAGGAGTAAAACCCGGTCGATGATAAATAATGTCTCTAGGGAACGACTAAGTCTCTAGGCTCATGAAAATGCGCCACGGAGATTCGCTCTAGTTGAACGATCAGATTAATTTCCCCTCTAGTAGATTGCAATGATCTGGGAACCTTCATGCCGAAACAAAAACCGCGAGAGTAACCTAGGATAGGTCAGCCTCTAATTAACCAAATTCGAAGGGAAGCTTCTTCATGCCTTCCTCTTTCAATTCCATGTTAAGTCTCCAATTATCAAGGAGCACAATGTAAATATCATAATTACAGATTTACTTTCCATGTCAAAATACCATGTCATCCTTCCATCAAAACATCTAACCTTAGTTTTGCAGGATAAAATCTAAAAAACACATCATGCATCCTGCCCTTACCTAAATCAGAGAATTGACACGCCTACGTTTTATTATAGGTAAATATTGGTCCTGTTACTAGGTCTAAAATTAAAGCACCCAATCCATCCACGGACAAGGCTTCTAGTGCTCAACCAGAATCCACCCCGGTATCCCGGGAAGAGTTCGAAGGACTAAAAAATTAGATAGCCGAATTAGCCGGTTTCCTACGAGAACAAAGCAATGCCCTTAAAGGGAAACAATCTCAAGCTAACATAGAACCAGGAGCGTCTGGTGGTAGTGTTGGCAGTCAAGAGACTGAAAAGGATGAAACTCATATTCCTGGACCACAAAACTAGAACACGATCAACAAAACCCCTGAAATCACCCCCTTCGTCAAAGAACAGGAAGCAGGTGACATTATGAAGAAAGTACAACAAATGGAGGAATCTCTCCGATCAATCAAAGGGATTGGGGCATTCGGTAGTGTCAATTACTCAGACCATTGTATATTCCTCGAGGCTCGTTATCCCAAAAAATTTAAAACTCTTGACTTCGAGAAGTATGATGGAACGAGAGATCCTTACACACTTAAAAGTATTCATTGGAGAACTCGGATCCTATGCGAAGGACGAGAAGCTTCAAATGCAACTATTTTAGAAGAGTCTAACCGGAGAGGTGAGAGCATGGTATGCCTGTCTGGAGAACTCCAAAATCCACAGTTGGGAAGAATTGGCCCACGCTTTTCTCGGTCAATATAGATTCCAATCTCAGCTGGCTCTAGGAAGATACCAAATTACCAAGATCAGAAAGAATAACACTGAATCATTCAGAGAATATGCCCAGCGATGGAGATGGGTCGCAGCATAAGTCACCCCGGCCATGACTAAATCTGAAATAGTCATGACCTTCATTGACATCCTAGAAGCGCCGTATTATGACAGGGTTCCTAGCAGGCATAGGAAAACCATTCTCTGAAATAATCAAACATGGTGAAATGGCCAAATTGGGGCAAAAATTCGGGAAGATAAAAGATCTAACCGCCCTCAAAGCTGTCGCTGAGCATATCCAGTTTGGAAATTACGGGAATAATTCCCGGAGGGTGCACAAAAAGAAAGACGAAGAAGTGTCCTTAGTCTTACAAGGACAAAATCCAACGGACGAGTTAAATAGTATATCCATTAAAAGGAGGAATTATACCCTTTTTCAAATTCTAGCACAGCCTTCAAACCCTCCACTCCAGAAAAATATGGAGGTTAGGCGTCGAAGAACTTTCACCCCTCTAGGGGATTCACTCGAGAATGTATTCAAACTTCTGACATCATAGAAGAAGATTGTCCAACTCCTTCCACCAACCAACACTAATGGTCGGAATTTTGACCCAAGCAAGAAGTGTGCTTATCACTCTAGATCTCCAGGCCATGACACCCAAGACTGTTGGTCTCTCAAGAACAAAATACAAGATTTAATTGACAGCGGAGAGATTATGGTCAGAAAGCCTTAGCAACCCCATTTAAAGGACAATCCTCTACCACAACATAAAGATGAGAATGCCAACATGATCAGCACCACAAATGGAGAAGGATCCAATTACCTCCGTTATGTGGGAGAATCAATTCAATCTAACAACACCAGCCCATATAGTTGGGATGTTTTTGAAAGGAGGTTCTTGATAGAGTAGGAGATCAAGTCTATCAAGGAGCAGATCGAGCAGTTAACATAACTGGTCGTTTACCAGCATCATCTTACCAGGAGTATGGTGAAACAAATCAACCAGTCCATTGTCGATCGTCCTCCCACACCAAAGATCACTTCCCTGAGAAATCAATACCAGTCTAATGAGAATGATCTTTGGGCCAACAGGGTGGCCGAAGAAGAGAATCTCTCCGAGCAGATGGGAAATTCCTATTGCAGAGGAACTTCACCAACCTAAATCAATCAATGGAAGAAATCCTTCAAATGCTAATCAACGAAGGAATGGTTGCAGACTTGTTACCTCCATTGAACCCTAGAGCCAGAAAATTCAAACCTGACCAAATATGTCAGTACCATTCAAATTTACCCGGCCATGATACTGAAAATTGCTGGGCCCTTCGTAACTTGATTCAAGACATGATTGAAAATAGGGACCTGATAAGGGGAAATCAAATTCTCGATCTCCCAGACAATGACACTATGGATCCCCACTGTATGGAACCAGAACTTAGTGGTTGTTATCTCCTGCGATGGGGAGTCGACTCTCAAACCCTTAGTACTGCTCGGGAAAGGGATTCAAGAACTACCAGATCCTGTGAAGGTGGCTGCACCTCAGCCTCTAATATTGCCCTTCAGACCTCAGTATCTAATCATCAGTCTGAAGTGTGTCCCATGGAACTACGGGGATAATGAAGGCTCCACTTCAAACAACATTACCTTTGTGCCGAAGGACAATCCCTTATACCTACCTCAGCTAGTAATCAAACCTGTCATCAAAGCAAAATAGAAGGTGGCTGAAGAGAAAATCAAAGAGTTCCTCAACAAAATGGGACACAATGAAATCAAAATAGTGCAAAGCTTGGAGGACGCACCTAAACAAGTGTTAATCCTCGACTTGGTCTTATCCTCAGCTGATCATCGCAACATTCTAGTGAAAGTACTAGAAGAAGCTCATTTGCCACGAACAGTGGATACCAAGAAATTTCGTCATGTGATCGAACACATCTTTAATAGCAATGTAATATCTTTCACTGACGATGATATCTCGGCAGAGGGAACGGGCCACCACAAGTCCCTGCATATAGCTGTAATATCCACCGAATATATGATCGGACGTGTGCTCATCGATGGAGGATCATCCCTCGACATTTGTCCATATAATACTTTAGAAAGGATGAAGATCAATCCAAACTAGGATCAAAACCAGTCATACGGTCATCCAGGCATTCAATGGATCTCGTCGACATGCTATGGGGGAAATAGGGCTTCCTCTAGAGATTGTCCCACACACTTTCTATGTATCTTTCCAGGTGCTCAATATCACCACCAGATACAACTTATTATTGGGTAGACCCTGGATCCACATGGTAGGGGCAGTGTTATCCACCCTCCATCAATAACTCAAGTACATTATTATCGGCACCCTCATCACAGTGAATGCCGAGCCAAAATACCCTACCTACATATATGGGGATATGCCAGTGATCAGCCTAGATGCGGGGATTGAACCTGCCAATTTTCAAGCTCTAAAGGTGAGCCATACTCAGTATCTACCTATCGTGGCACCAGCCTTAAAACCTAAAGTCTCCACCGAAGTAATGATTGTGGGGTTAGAAATGGTATCTTCGGGCCTCCAACTTGGAGAAGGATTGGGAAAGGATAAGCAATGTATCAAGATGCCAGTCCAAATCCCAAGTCAGACTGGGAGAGCAGGATTGGGATATTCATCCTAGTTAAGCCGCCGAAACCCACATAAACATCCCAAGGCTCATGCCTCCACAATTTTGCTGCCAAACCTCACAAATGCCGGATGGGTGAAACCTACGAGGAAAATCCTGACTATGGTGTCAACCATGCTATTCCATCCAATCATACCTAGTCCATGAAAGAAAAGCCCTCAAGCATGAGGCAAGTAGCGAAAAGGGAAAAGAAAAGATCCTGTATGAAGGACGAGACCCATTCACTAACATGAGGGTCATTATTAACTATGAGGGCATAAATGACGAACTACCAGACAGCGACGACAATGATCAAGTTCAAATTCCTCGCATCAAGAAGGGAAAAGGGAGAAGTTCAAAGAAGATCACTAGCCCTATTATAAAGGATGTCTCAGTCATCATCCAAGACGAGACAAATAATCATAAATCCCTGATCCTCCTTGTTCATGAGGATCTGACCTTGGACAACTAGAGCAGTGTCCCTTGCCTCTGTCGAAAAGGGTAAAGAAAAGAGAGTACATCTGCACTTTAATCATGCTTTCATTTATGTCTTACTTTTGCTTGCACAACTATAGAAGTAACTTTTGTCATGATTTACAAATGCTCTGTATGTTTAAACAGTTGTATATATTAATGAAAACATTTTTGTTTTCAGGACCCAAGCATTGGATGTGTGTGTCTCTGCTGATGAGATGTCAACTTGTCAAAATGACTATGACTTTGATGTAGAAATGAACTTCGACTTGGTGAATATTGATCAAGAGGAAGAAGATGACTATGAGGTTCCCGAGGAGATCAAGGAATGGGTCGAAGACAAACCCGAACCAAACCTCGACCAAACCATCACCATTAACATAGGTGTCGACGTTGGAAAATTTAAGAACCCCGCGGGTCGGTTCATAACCCGGGTTTCCTCAAATCGATCTTCCTAAGTTCTCTTTGCCCCCACTCTTTTTATTTAAGAAAAAGGTTTTGAAGGATTCTTTTAGGAAAGAGGCCAATATGTATTTATGTCGACGATTTGAATGTTTTAACAGAGTTGCCAGTAGGTAGATTGAAAAATGGTTGTATCAACTCAACTGAATTTGATTTGAAAGGAGGCCCAATTGCTGGACACTATCGAAACTTGATCTTTGAAATCAGAGTTTTGAGTTCGGGGGCTTGGTTAAGTGTAGGGAAGGTGTTGGGCATCCCACGACTCCCGTGTAAACACGGTACCACATCTTTTCAATATTTCCATTAAAACTGTGAATGCGTGAATGTATGCTATTTGAAAATTGGGCTTATTGATTTGATTGATTGAAAGCTTTGACAGACTTCGTTGAGCCTATATACGAAGGGTTTAATTTGATTTGCAAAAGCATTTAATTTGATTTGCAAAAGATTTTTCTTTTGATTGAATTGAAAATGATGTTTTGAAAGTTGGTTTATCAAACCCTTACGTTGACATAGGAAATGAAGCGTATCGCTACTTTAAATTTTTATCTTTATAGCCTTAAGGCTGCATGTGAATGGTGATTTATCGGGCTGTGAAGCATCCTCGACCACAGAAATAGACAAGTGTTGGTCTCCTCATGGGTATGAAAACCATCGGAGGGACGCTGACACGATAATTAACATTTCACTATGATGAGACCTTAAATCTGGATAGCCGTTTTAAGGTCTGTGTATCTACATTTTACAAAAAAACTGGCAGGGTACATCTGTAAACTGTAGTTAGTCCATCGTGGGAATTAGATCCCGATCGATTTGATCGTGATCCCACGATTCCTAGGGTCACATATTTGTAGCCCATAAACGTGTACAGTTCAAAGTTGCACAGAAATGGATATATATACATCATCACGTCGCAATGGAACCAAGGATTCATCAATAAATCCTCGCTGTGAGTGGATAAAGCGTTTCGTTCCCACTAGATAGTGATCTAAGGGACACGAGTTTGCTTTTAAAACTGAAACTATAAAATATAACTATATTTAAAGGAATCTCAACCATTATGGCTTCCAGGTTCTGTCGGGACCTGTTTGAACTGTTGAAAGCTAGAATTGGCGAGATTTGGATAAATCTAGTCTGCCCGCAGATATGTTAGTGCAGATTCATATACAAATGAATGTTAAATTCATCAGTTGAATAAATTTGAGTAAAGAAATATATATAATTATATATATACAAAAGTTGTAAAAGGGCGATGGGTTTTCACTCGCAATCCCGGACTGGAATTGAAATATATATATTTATATAAAAGAACTGGAAATAGCCACCAAATAATCCAGGTTATGACAAAAATAATATATATATATATATATAACAGTAATAAGGACGATGGGTTTTCACGCCGGTGCCTGTATTGAATTGAAAATGACAGAAAAGTAGTGCACTAGTGACTGGGAAGAGCACCTAGTATGGCGAAGTGTGCAAAAGCAGTAAAATGGCCATGAAGTAATCCAGGTCGGACTGAATATATATATATATATATATATATATATATATATATATATATTAACAGAAATGTAGTCAACCAGGACTGATATGAGTACCAGTGATGGTAAAATTCGCTGATGTATGCGTAAATATATATAAAAGTAGTAAACTACCACGGATTTGACATCCAGGCTTGACAGAATTGAAATGTTAGTCCATTTACAGTTAAATATATACAAAAAAGGGCCGAACACGGACTGGGAAGACAACCTAGTCCAGCGGAGTTGCAAAAAATGTGGGTGCTAGTGCATTGAGGCTGTTGAAGCTGACGGATTGTCAATCCAGAGTTGTAAAAATGCAAACTTTTGCATTTATGTATAAAAACCTACCAAATTTTGACGAAAACAGCCACGGAACTAAGTTCCGGTTATATTTAGAGGATGAAACTTCGTGAGCAAGTGAAAAAATAGTGCAAAGTAGTAGTATTGACTTTCTAATAGTAAAAATACTTACAATGGACTGCAATACGGGCTTTTTGCCAAATCGTAGACTTTAAGCGTCCAAATCTACAGGTGGTTTTTTGATATGTGGTAGTATATGGGTTTGTCTACGAGTTGCAGTGAATATATTTGGGTTTGAAAGAGGTGTAAAAGTCAAAAAATTAGACGGGCAGAGCTTCGCTGTGTTTTGGAATTTTTTTAAAATAAAGGTGGGGGGGTGGGGGTGCACGTTTATTTATAGGCCAGGGAACCTTAGCTCTACCTACGGTTACCATGGGCAAAGGTTCAGCTCCCCAGGTGGGGCCCGCGGTGCTGGGTTCTGTCGTCTCTAAGTACGTGCACTCCAGAGAATGCATAGTCGTAGTCGGAACTTTCAAACTTTTGATCGGAGTGTCCGTTTGAGCCGTGCAATACCTTTTTGGAAAGCCCTCACCGAGAGTGTCGCAATGAAATCATATAAAAAAAATTTTGTGTCCAAAAAGACGGGTTCAGAACCAGGTCTTTGATTCCCCATAGTTTGTCCGTTGAACTTGTCTCGTGCTATTGGCACTCGGGATCGTTGTTGTGGTTCGTTCTAACTTCGATGACATTAATTCGGCATGAGTTTGACCGAATCTATTGAGATTTGGATAAAATTACCATTTTTCCCCTCCCGAGGTTGCGTGTGGTGTCGGTACGGCCTTTAATAGAACTGGCTTCCTAGGATTATCTCTAGGGCTGAACTGCACTTCCCGGCTTTACGCCGAGGCTTATCTGTACTTTCCGGGCTGAGACCGGGGATGACTTAACACATCCTAGGTTGATTTTAGGTTTGACCTGTACCTTCTCGATTGATGTCGGGGCTGACTTGAAGGCCCGATATTGAGATCGGCCTGACAGTCCGATCGGAGATCGGAGCTGGATAGACGGTCCGATTGGAGATCGGAGCTGGATTGACCGTCTAATTGGAGATCGAAGCTGGATTGAGGGTCCTATTGGAGATTGAAGCTGGATTGACTATCCGATTAGAGATCGAAGCTGGATTGACGGTCCGATTGGAGATTAGAGCTGGATTGATGGTCCGATTGGAGATCGGAGCTGGATTGACTGTTCGATTGGAGATTAGAGCTAGTGTTGGTCCGATTAGATTACACAATTAACGCGTAAGTATACGCGGTCAACAAGTAATAAAGAGTTAGTAAAGATATCGTTCCCACGAGGAATTAACAGGTAAAAGGTCGCCAAAGCACTAGCACATAATCATTTCAGTCTTATTTAAACGGGTGGTAAAGAGAAAGAATTAAAACTACTTTAAACTAGGCAAGGAAGTAAACTTAAACTAATTAATCCTAGAGTAAAATCAGATAATGAAGATAAGAGATTCCAATTTACCCTAATGATTCGTCTAAGTCGACACACTTCACATTAGGTCAAATTAATCATTACAGTTGTTAGCCGAGAACACGAAGGTAAGAGAAGGCCATCTTTCGATGCACCTAATCCATATCACGTGCAATCCACATATGATAGAACGCACGTGAACACCCACATTATCTAAACCCCTATATAGCTATGGTGTTTACAAATAAATAGGGTTTAAGGTCAAGTCCTCTGTTGACTACGAGCGGTGCTTCAGTATATGTCTATCCTAAGCACAAATCATACGTCCAACGCCATGTGAACGTACAATCGCCCGCTACTTCGATTAGATCTAAACCTACACTTCCTCTTTCAAGTCCACATAGGTTATCATAGTAATTGGTCATAACTCAATTAAGCAATAAAATCATAAATCGCAGTAGACAATTATATAGCAATCAATAAGAACCAACATGGAAGAGAAATCAACATAGACTACTCATTAGATTCCTTTGGAACCTTAAAATAAGGTCTAAGTCATAAATGACTCAAACATATCATCCACAAGTTGAATATACATCATAAGATTGCAAATAGGAAGCAAAGAGATTCAAAAGATAGAAAATAGCAAATCTGAGTGCTCAAGCTCCTTATTGAATCTCCAATGGAATCCACTTGCTTCAATCTTGAAGCCTAATCTAACCCTAGAAACTAACTAACTAAACTAAACCCTAATCTAGACTTAATCTACTCCTAATCTATATAAGAAATGTAAAGGAAATGGAAGAATAAGCTAGGGCTAGGGCTTAAGGCCAATATATGATGCCCTTTCTTGCCACAAACGAGCCCCCTTATATCCCAATCAAAAGCCAAGTCTCGTTCAATTGAAAAGCGTAGTCTGGCACAGCTGGGGACTGGCGCGGCAGCTCCCAAAATACCCTAGAAACCCGCGCGCCCGCGCCAAGGATTTTTTACTGTAGAGTCCTCTGGTAAAACGGCTATAACTTTTGATCCGGGAAGAGTTACAAGGCCTGCCACTTGTCAAATCAAAGCTATCGAAGAGCTCTACAACTTTCATTATTTGAGAATTGAGAAATAATGAATGGATGAAGGCTGAAATTGAGCTCCAAGTGACAGCTGTGCATGAAAACTCAAAACCGTGAGGTTTGACGCCCGTTGGTATACGGGGCATAACTCTCGCCTCCGAACTCCGATTTGGATGATTCAAGATGTTCTGTAAAGCTTATAAGATGCTCTACAATATGAACTAAGTTCCAATCCATGAACATGAAATGAATGTGAACCACCCAAACGATGTCCGAATTGCACTTCCTTCCCATTTTTGCTTCAATGGCCTATTCTTGCTCCTTTTGGCCTCTAGACTCGTGGCATCACCTTCATTGCTTCCTCACCCATGATATCTTCATGCTTTAAGCCCATTTCAGTGTTTTGCCCCATTTAAGCGTTCTTTTTCCCTTTTAAGCTCAATTTACACCTGGAGAGTTTATAAACCTGAAAATCACAAAACAAAGCAAAAACACATAAAACGCACAACGATACTTAAGTTTAAGCAACAGAATGAGTAGGTTACTATCCGAATAAGTGGTCATAAAAGCCACTTATCAAATACCCCCAAACTTAAATGTTTTTTGCCCTCAAGCAACCAAAATAAAACTAAACAAAAGATGCAATGTAGTATCTACAATGCATGCAACCTACGCTATCTTGAATGCGAATCCAAGTTCCCAGCCAGTATTAAACTTTCAAAGCAATGCCTCAGAAAACCACGAGATAGTCGAACATATAAGCTACCCAAAACAAGACCATAAGGCATATTCTGCAAATCCAAAACTGTCAGCACTGATGTATTGTGCATTGTGTGCCTAGGAACCATTAAATATGCATTCAGATAAATAACTCACATACTATGCTTCTTAAGGGAAAAACAAGCTTTAACTTAAGAAAAACAGTAAATCATATAAGTTCAAACCAAGACCATGTATTACTAAAGTTAAGAGTCAACAGGGGGGTGTTCATTAAGCTTTTATTACTCACGAGGGCGTATTCGCACTTCCCCATATACACAATTAACTATGCAATGCCTAGTCCTCTTAGGCTTTTCAATGATACCCATGTAGCGAGCTTTCGACCAACGACTCCCAGACCAGACGGCCTTAGGGCGCTGGGTGTAGAGACACCCCGAGGGCTTACTTGCTCGAATATCAAAGGCCACAGAACTCGACGTAGCCGAAGTGTTTATTCTATTTTTTTCTTTTTCTTAATATTTTCTTTTGTTTTCTTTTTCTTTTTCTTTTTCTGCAAGGGAGTGCGTCTTACGCTCCATCTCCCCTCATAAATCATGCATGCCCCTTGTTTCCCCCAAACTTTAGATTTTAACAGTCTAGTTATTATTATATGCGAACTGAAACTCTTTTATTAAAACATAGTTTTTCCACCAGAAGACAAGTATGTAAACATTTAAACTTAGCATATCATGGTGTTTACTCTATCATGGTTACTGGTTACACAGTATCTGATAGGTAAGGATTTACATATATGACCATAAAATCAGGCTTAAGTCTCAAATCAGTTCAACAATCAAGTGATTTCAGTTTCTTCACAGGCAACATATATAACTAACCAACTGAAAACTGGATTCATGCAGTATGCTCTAACACATAATGCAAAAACAAAAGAAAATTTTTAAATTTTTCACAAATTTTAACTATTTACAACCTACATGCACTAAATAAACAAACACAATATGCAATATAAATGAAACTACCCTATATGCAAAATAAAACCAATACCCCCAAACTTAAACTATTCAATGTCCTCATTAAAGGTAAAAAGAAACTCCCCTATTTGGCTTCTGATGTTTCATGAAATGAAGTGGCATCCTCTCAGAAGTTTCCCCGCCTCTCTCTTCTGTGGCAAAATAAACCCCGCTCAGCACTGTACTCAACGAACCAACCTAACTCTATATCAATCTTGCTCTGCTAGAGATCCCACACTCAATATCTCAATTGATCAGGTTGAGAGGATGAGGTGGATGAGAATTGGTACTTTAGATTAAGGAGGTAGGAGGTTTTCAAAACTAAGGCTTGTAGTGGGGGGGAATTGCATAAAATGGAAGAGATGGGGGATTGCATTAAGGAACTGAGGGTTTGGGATTATAGGGACTGAGGCTTGGGGGCTACTAATAATTGACATGAAGTGGTACCCCCCAAAATCTGCATGATTTTTCCCAAGACAGGCCCAGTTTATGTGTGGCGAGGCCGCGCGTGGTAATGCCTTGGATTGGGCGCGGCCGCGCTGGCTGCCAGATTTTTGTTTCTGCAGAATTTTTCCTATGCACTTGGTTGGCCCTTTAGTTTGGCTTCTTGCAGCATGCATTGATCCTGAGAAAGACATATAACCTTTATTAAGCCTTCATACACTATCAAAAGAATATTATCTATTTACATCAAGAGAATGAACATGGAAAGATATATGCATTTAAATTCCCAAAAATTCTCTAAGTGTGTAATACCCGAGAATTTTCATATATTAATAAATTAATAAATTAATGGAAGTGAATATTTATTCATATATAAATGATTTTGTGTTATGAGATGAATTAATTCAATTATATAAAATTAAATAATTATAATAATTAAGAAATTGATGGAATTTATAATAAACTCGTGAAAGCCTTTTGTGGCACAGTGATGAGAAATATTAATGATTATATAATTTGAGCGAACAATTAATCTATATTAATTGTTAATCGTATAATATTAATTAATTATCATCGTAGAATAATTATTATAGAATATTAATGGTCATTAATTAATATGTGATTATTGCAAGAAATATAATAATAATAATGAGCAACATGCCTATAATATAATAAGATTTATATTTATATACTGTGCGTGATAAATGAGCAATGGTTGTGGAAGTTAATAATTTCATTATTAATCAATGAGGAATGGATTAATTAATATTATTGTTAATTAATCAATGAGATGAATAATTTATTTCTTTGACATTATGAATAATAAAATAAATAAGTAAGTTATTAATATAATAAAATTATATTGTACAAGCATGCAATAATTAAATATAAAGTATATAGAATACAACTATATTATATAGTGTGGTGCAACATTTATGTGACTATACTATATATATGGGCCATGTATTGGGATTTATTAAACTATGTAAGCTACATGATTAATACCTATGTGACAATATGTATGTAAGTATACATTAAATTAATACATCTTGAAAGTGTTGTAAACAAGGGTTGATTAATATAATTTAATAATAAAGGAAATAATGTGATGTGATTATATCCGAGAAAATTATACCAGTATGATAAAAATGTACCGGGATTATATGTGTTCAAATTGCATTTACTATATTATGTGAATTCATGTTAGTATCATTAGGATTACATGGTAACTCTAATTGTAGCCTAATTATATATAGTATGTATACATATAACCTGTTTAGGCATAAGTATTGTGTATCTTCATAATGCTACATTGAGTTTCTATCTCAATTGTCCCACAAAAAAAGCCCCATTCCCTCATTCACGTGCACAGCCATTATGGCCGAAGCCTATTGCTTCTCCTTAAACACAGTAAACTTCCATAGCCTTGTAGCAATGATGAGCAAGGGAGTGGTTTTGATGATGGATTCTAACAACTAAATACCTACCATTCCATGACCTTTATGCAATTTGTCAATCCGTTAGTTTGATTTGGGAGTTAGATGCTTGGACTGTGTATTCATTCTTCTATATAAAGGAACTCCCTGCTTCTTCATTTCATTGCTGAAATATTGTTAAGTAAGGATTGTATATTGTGATTATCTTTTTGAGTTGAGGAAGAATTTCTATAGCAGTATTAGCAAGCAATCTCATAACAACCAAGTAGCAGAGGTAGCATCCCTTGTTCTACATTCTTGTTTGCCATTTATGTTCTCTGTCAAAATTTCTATTCTTGAATTCTTGATTCCAGTTGGAAGTTATGGTTTTGTGATTTGAGAATAATAATTAGTTGCTAAAAGGACATATATATGTTAGAATTACTATATATGCTTCCTTACTCTTCAATTTCATTTTGTGTTTCTGTTTCTGAGATTTTTGTGAAAACTTAAAATCTTGAATTGGTGAAATTGGATGACAATTAGAGGTTAGAATGTCTATTTGATTGTTATATGGCCTTAGTAGTGTAAGAACCCGAATTTTCAGATATTATTAAATAAGGATTTAATAAATAAAATTCTTAAACTATGAGATGGGTTCGAATAATAATATATATATGTGATATGAGGTATGTGGTATTATATTACATAGGGTAATATGGACTATGTAATATGTGTTTTTGTGATTTATAAATATATTATTAATATATATTTGTTACTTAGCGTAGATACGTTTCAATTGAGGTAAAGGAGGTGGATAAATTCCTATCGATATTAAATAATTTATAGAATTATTTCATAGTAAGTTGGTGACATTAAATATCCTTAATGTATAATCACCATATTCTTGAGTATGTGTATTAATAACTAGTATGCTTATAATATAGGTTATTAATAGCACTTAAGCTATCCGTGAATAGGTTTGGATAGTGAAGCATGAGTTAGTTAAGGAATTAACTAATAAGAATAAATATTAGTTAATATAAGTTGTGAGTTATATTATGGAATAATATAATGTCAGTATTGAATCTTAATTAACTATGATGATATAGTACAATGTTTAATTTACTTAAGTAAAGGAGTGAATT
Organism: Panax stipuleanatus; assembly: GCA_020205555.1. Classification (NCBI taxonomy): domain Eukaryota; kingdom Viridiplantae; phylum Streptophyta; class Magnoliopsida; order Apiales; family Araliaceae; genus Panax; species Panax stipuleanatus. The sequence goes on along the minus strand of CM035118.1, from coordinate 99,397,371 downwards.
AATATGTGTGTTGAATATGTAATTATAGTTGGTACTTTTATATATATTACTTAGAATAGTAATATGTGAGAAAGTCTAATGTGCGAATAACGTTAAATATATATATATATATATATATGTTATTAAAGGGAGATGGAAATCATTATATCTTTAAATGAATATTTGAAGAAATTATTTTGGGAACAATTTATAAAAAAGAAAGAGATATGATTTTTCTAATAAAGGATATTAAAATAGTTTCTAATGTTGAATTATTTTAATAAAAGAGGGAATGTTATTTTTTGAATAATAATATTACCTTATATGTTTTTGTATGAGGTGTGATTGGTTAATATAGTAAATATATTAAAATGTATTTGCTATATGTAATTAAATTGATGGAAACAATTTATTATAATAGAAAATAAAGTTATTATCTATTTTCTATATATAATATATGTACATGTGTCGTACATATAGTTATTTGATATTATATTAAAAATAATACCATGAGACAATAAGTAAATTATTTTCTAATAACGAATGTGCTTATTTGGAGAAAACATAATATTTTATAATATGGCTAAATACATAATTTTAAATGTATTTTCAAGGGAGTTTAATTAATGAAAGGAAACTAAGTTATTTTAATATATTAAATAACTTAAGTTATTATTTGATCGTGAATATTATTATTGGAATAATTAATAGAGTATATATTAATTATTATAAGCGTAAAGGTTATACTTATTATAAGTATAATTAATTGAAGTAGTTTAGCATTTTAATAGCTTGAGTTATTATATTTCCGTAAAGGTTATATATAATATTTGAATATTCGATTTGTAAACTATTTATAGGTGGACCTTGGATTTAATAGTTCTAATTTAATTGAACAGGTTATAAGTAGTAATGTGGTGAAAAATGAGTAAGTGATGAGAATAATGATAAGCTTAAGTTTGAGCTTGTGAGAGATGCCTTGTGTGGCACAATAATAGATTCAGTAATGAATTGACTAATTTAATGATGGAGGAATTATTAATTAAATAATTAATCTAAATTAATTGTTAATTGTTATTATGATAGTATGTTAAATTATTATAGCTAGTGATAGTATAATAATAAGGAAATCGATTATAAGTATAATCGGATTTGTGATGAGATAAATTGTCTTCTAATATTAATTATTGTTATGAACAATATACTATTATCAAGTAATTATTTGATAATATGATGATTAATGAGTAAATGATTTATAAATATAAAAAGATTTATATTTATTTAACGTGATAATAAATCATATAAAGTGTTAATCAATTAGCGTGGGAATTATAATTCCATGGATTAATGAGAAATGGATTAATTAATATTATTATTAATTAATTGATAAGATAAGTAATTTATTAATTTCTATGTGCAACCATGCGATATTAAAGTATAACGTATGATAGTTAACTATATGTTATGCGAAGTATAAAGTGCAATGCGACTATGCTATATATGAATATAAACTATATAGTAAAGTTATTGAGTTGTAATAGGTACATGAAATGTGGGTGTGACAATGTGTATATATAAACCAAGTGTTGTATTACATGTTCCAAGTTGCTGAGATTTATTTGGTTGCCCCAATATTAGAGTTACTCCTCTTCTTCTCCTTCACGTGAACACCACATGGCTACTCTCTATAGCCTCAAACTCAGCAAACTTAGGCTAGCAATGATTCAATGGGGAGTGGTGGTCATGATTTCATTCACCAACTATCTACCAACTCTTTCATAACCAACATGCAATTCTTATTCCACGTTGGTTTAATTTAAAGAACAATGACTTTGCCTGTGTATTAATTGTCCTATAAATTCAAGCTCTCTTCCTTCTATATTGGAATTGCTGAGATTTTCATAGAGTTGATAGTAAGTGAATTGAGAGTGAGTTAGTATAGCAGCATTGTAGGCTTGATATAGCAGCAAAGCATATTGCAGAGGTATAACCTTTACATTCATGCTCTTCATTTTCTGAAAATTTATAAATCCTTGATTCTTGAAGTAAGCATGTATTGACTGATAATTTGTTTGATAAATGCTTGTTGAGTCTTATATAAGTTTCTATGCATGTTAGCTCTATAATGTAGCATGTCTAGAAAGGAATTCGTATGAAATTTGTGAATGGGATTACAGTACTGCCGATGCAGTCTGCTCTGTTTCTGGCCGACCAACTGCGCAGCTGCGCCAGTTTTGTACTGGCCAGCAGCGCAGCTGCGCCGGTACCAGACTTGAGTTGGGCAAGGCCCTGCGCAGCTGGTCCAGTTTTGAACTGGGGCTCTGCGCAGCTGCGCCGGTTCCAGATTCTGGAATTTCGTTTTCTGTTGCAGGTTCTGTTATGTACTAGTTTATGGCATGTTATTAGGCAAGTATAGGAACATGATTAAAATACATACATGAGTGCAATAACGTAGTGTGAACAAGTATAACTATGTGAGTACACTCAATTGAAGAAAGGATTTAAAGTTTACAAAATGAACTTAGAATTTTTAAAGTAAACTTGTCGTGAGCATATATGTTCCATTGTATATTCTGAGTTTTGTGAGCATGACCGTATGGTTTTTATTGACATAAAATGTATGTTCAAGGTGTTGAACACACTAGCATACGTGATTGATAAATTCAAGTGATTTCAAAGGTGAAACTTAAGGACTTTTTGAAGTGAACTTGACCAAGATTTAGGTCTTGTAATTTCTGACCGTTTGAATACATTTATGTGGTTTAGCTAAGTGTTCAAGAGAAAGTGAGTTATGATTTCAAGACACTTTGGTTATACTAAATGACCTTTGTGGACTTCGTGTACTTTTCAATAAAAATTTAGAGTTTGAAGACTAATATCATCAAACACCGTGCGAGTTACGTTCTAAGCATGCAAGCATGAAGATTAGGAGTCCATTATGCCTATAGACATATTGACATTCACATCATTTGTTTATACATGGATTTTTGCATATGCACGCTTATTCATAGAAAATGAATTTCTAAAGCATAGACTATGTGATTAAAGTGTACATGAGTAGTATACGCACGAGCATGCTTACTACATATTGTTAAGCCTCTTTATGTAGTAATATGACATTAGTGGTTTACCCTTGAGGCATGAACTTAATTTACTTAAGGTATATGAAAGTCCGGCATGAATGCCATATGATTTTGACTTATAATGAGCATGCTAGGTTTTAAAACTTGAGTTAATGCCCTTATATACATTTATACATGATGAACATAGTAGCCTTGCATGACTAGTTAAGTATGACAAGGATTTTGAAAGGTGAAACTTAGAAAGTTTGAATGTAATGGTTTCGATAAGATTTGAGAAACGTAAGAGCAATATGGATTATAGATTTATGAGTTTGCAATATGTGTCGAACACTTAAATAGTTAAGTGGTTAATATTGATATTGAGTATGGTTAAGATATCACTATACGTACCTAACGATACTAAGCGTATGATATGAAAGTGAAACAAGGTTCTAAGAAACAAGTTAGACAACAATGTAACCTTTATTATTACATTGAGAATGTGTGGATGCATATAACTGATGAGTGTGATCTCTATGATTAATATAACTGTGTAGGATTACACAAAGTGCAGAGATTCTTAAGCAGTTAAGTCATAGTTGTTAAACTACGAATTAGGCAAGTCTTTTAGTTCCTATTTGATATATGAATTCAATAACTGTTAGTTGAATTATATTATGCTGTGATAATGTGAACTTATATATGAACTGTATATGAGATATAAATGAGATTGAAAGTTGATCTTTGATGATATACTTGTTATGTGAAAAGTAACATGCGTAGTAAATATAACCTGTTTATAAATGCATGAACTGAGTATGATGTTATATGCTATGTGATGCATGAGGACTGTTAGAATTGCTGAGCTGTCGAGCTCATTCTTGCAAATAACCACTTTTGCAGGTTAAGGATTCACGGTAAAGATTTCGTGCTTCTTGATTGATAAAGATAGATAGTATCGCATTGAAGAATATTACTTAGATTATTGTCTGGACCATGTTTCGATTCTAGATGATGTACTCGATAGTTGCTTACACTGTTTAATACTTGTTGTATTGTAAGAATGTATTAATTAATACACAGAGAATATCGAGTAGAGTTGTAAATGTTTATACGATAACTCAGATAAGAAGGAATCATATTATATAGTTGATTCAAGATTTGTAATTGGTATCAAAGTTGTGAAATCAATAAAAGATATAATAATTTGGCGATAATAGTATCGTGACTTCACCGAATCCGAGGTTTCGAAGGAACGTGGATTTGGGGGCGTCACAAGTAGTATGTTTAAAAGCACAATGTAACTGCTTGGGACTGAGTTGGTGAAGTAAATTGGCATTTGGCCTGGAAGTTGCCGTGTTTTGGAATTGTCTGCCGCTGGCTGGGAGCCGGCGCAGCTGCGCCAGTTTTACACTGGGCAGCTGCGCCAGCAGCCTGCAGCAGTTCCCTACTTTCTGCTTAAATCTGCTAAGTGTTAGGTTGTTTACATGGCTTAGATGAGCATGCTAATGGGTCTAACATACTTATATCAGTATATGGAGATAGCATAAACACGCTTTGGCTATGATTACATGCAAGGATTATGAAACAACATATAGTGTTGAATTAAACTTAACGTTTCATGAACGAACGTTAACATATATGAAGCATGTTAATATTCTGACTTTTGAGACACGTTTGTATAACCTAGAAACACATGGAATGCATATTGACTTAAGTATATATGTATCGTGGTATGATATGAACATGTGAACCCAACTAGTGCACCTTTCTAACCAAAAATACAAGTTTTGGAGGTTGATATTGACATATAAAGACCATATATACATTCTGACTTTTTCAGTATGTTTATAAGGCCTTGAAATGCATGAAAAGCATGTTGAGTTGCATATATATGTTTCATAGTATGACATGAGCATGTGGGCTTCATTTGTGAACTTTACTAAGTAAAAGTGTGAGTTGAAACGTAAATCTTGACATGTTATATCGAAGCCTAGATTCTGAAAATTTTGGACATGTTTGGTAGTGCTCATAACCTCATTAAAATGTCATAAACATACAGATACCATGCTAGAGGTCATGAAAACTAATTGAGCACAAATAAAGCATGAATTAAGTTAAATAACGATACTAGACATGTGTATATGAAGTAGAAACTTGCAAGCATGTCTAAAAGGTGATCACTTTACATGTTTACATGACAAGGATGATAACTTACGGGAACACATGGTATTGCTTGACCCTAATTCGTTACAAATCATGATTTAGAACTTTAGCATGTATGATTGAACTTGGAAAAGTTGAACGAACATAGGGAGACTCTTTAACATGTATATATGCTATGTGATATCATATGTTGATACTTGAAACCGATTTTGTCGGTTAACTTACAATAAAGCTATAACTTGCTAAATAGAGTATGTTTGCTATTTGTTGTGATTCTTATGTGATATTAATAAAATACGAGTATGTTTGCTAATTGTGATAGTCTCACATGATAGTAATGATGTAAGAATATAATCAAAAGAGGAACGTTAAGGATAGAAATTATATTCTATATAACTGTATAGCTAGGTTAAAACTTAGCTTATGTGTTGATCGTATATTCGAAGACAAAATATGAAGTTAACTTATATGACTAATGAATATCAGAAGACGGTATTTGCCACATACATGATGAGGGGAGAAGCGAAGCTACTGGTGGGAGGCTAATCAACAAAGAGCTGAAGAAGGGATAATAGCTTGGGATAAGTTTAAGACGCTGTTCTTCGAGAATTACTTCCCGAAGAGTATGAAGAATCGAATGGAGGTGAAGTTCTTAAAACTAAAACAAGGTGACATGACGGTGACGCAGTACGCAGCTAAGTTTAATAAACTAGCGTGATTTGCGGAACACCAAGTTAGAGATGAAGAGATGAAGGCTAGACGCTTCGAACAAGGGTTGAAGCCGTGGCTGTTCAATATGGTATCAGTTCTTCAAATTGATTCCTTTGCAATATTACTGGAGAAGGCAATCATTGCGGAAGGTGGCAGTGAGGCCTTAAGTCTGTATAACAAGGAGAAGAAAGGAAATAATACTGGAGGAGAGAACCGTACCGGAGGAAGCAATAGCGGAGGAAGTAACTTAGGAAAAAGAAAATGGGAGAAGAACAACAACAACAACAAAAACAACAATAATCAATCAGGGAATTTTTGTGGAGGTTTCAAGAAGAGGGCTGAAAGATGCCCAAAGTGTGGGAAGAATCACCAGGGCGAGTGCTGGAAGGGACGTGGCACTTGCTACAACTGCGGACAGGAAGGGCACATCTCGCCCAACTGTCCAAAGCCAAAGAAGATCTAAGGGTGTTTTGCTTGCGGCTCAACTGAGCACCATATTAAGGATTGCCTAAAGAAGGGAAGTGGCGGGGGTAGCAATCAGCAAGGAGGCAACAAGCTGATGATTAGCGGGCCGACACAATCCAACCGCCCAACCGCCAGAACTTTTAATATGACCGTCCAAGACGCCGTGGCTGCGAAGGACGTGGTGTCAGGTATAATCCCAATCAATGATATAAATGCTTATGTATTATTTGATTCGGGTTCCACCTGTTCTTTTATATCTAAAGAATTTGCTATTAAACTTAGTACACCCCGAGAACGATTAGAAAATCCTTTGAACATAGAAGTTGCGAATTCAGAAGTAATCCCTGTAGAATATGTTTATCGAAATTATCACGCAAACATTAGAGAACATGAACTAAGCGTAGACTTAATTCCTATTAGATTGGGAGAATTTGACGTAATACTGGGAATGGATTGGTTGTATAACCATGCTGCGATAATTGACTGTCAGAATAAATGTGTGAACCTTCATACTCCGAGTAAGTCTAAGGTAGTGTTTTATGGTAGCTCATTGCTTAAGCAATCGTGTTGCGTTACGATGATGCATGCCAAGAATTTGTTAAGGAAAGGATGTGTAGGTTATTTAGCTTACATCGTTTATACTCAGAAAAAAGGAGTAGAAATTAAGGATATATCCGTAGTTAATGAATTTCAAGATGTGTTTCTGGATGATCTGCCTGGTCTTCTGCCAGACAGAGAAATTGAATTCGTAATAGACTTAGAACCAGGAACTGCACCAATTTCGAAAGCTCTATATCGTATGGCGCCAGTAGAAATGACGGAATTGATGATACAATTGTAAGATTTGTTAGATAAGGGTTACATTCGACCGAGTGTGTCTCCTTGGGGAGAACCAGTGTTATTCGTTAAAAAGAAGGACGGATTGATGAGGCTCTGTATTGATTATCGAGAATTGAATAGAGTAACGATCAAGAACCGATATCCGCTACCGAGGATAGATGACCTGTTTGATCAACTGATGGGAGCAAAGTGTTTCTTTAAAATTGACCTGAGGACAGGATATCATCAACTGAAGGTACAGGATGAGGACATACCAAAGACTGCGTTTCGAACCCGTTATGGACACTACGAGTTTTTGGTAATGTTATTTGGATTAACTAATGCTCCGACAGCATTTATGGACTTGATGAACCGAGTTTTCCAGCCATACTTGGATAAATTTGTAGTTGTTTTTATCGACGACATTTTGATCTACTCGAAGATAGAGGAAGAACACGCTGAACATCTGAAGATTGTTTTGGAGGCACTAAGGAAGGAGAAGATGTATGCGAAGTTTTCTAAGTGCAAATTTTGGATGGAGAAGGTTCAATTCTTAGGCCACATGGTGGATAAGAATGGAATCTCAGTAGACCCTGCAAAGGTCGAAGCAATAAGTAATTGGGAACAACAGAGAACACCGACGAAGGTGAGAAGCTTTTTAGGGTTAGCTGGGTACTATCGAAGATTTATCCAAGATTTTTCTAAGATAGCAACCCCATTGACCAATTTGACTAGAAAGACGGTGAAATTTGTATGGACTGGCAAATGCGAAGAGAGTTTTCAGCAGTTGAAGAAGAGATTGAGCGAAGCGCTTGTGTTATCACTACCAGATGATGCGGGAAATTTTGTGGTGTATAGTGATGCATAGCACAAGGGACTTGGCTGTGTGCTTATGCATCACGGAAAAGTCATTGCGTATGCATCACGACAACTGAAGGATTACGAAAAACGATACCTTACTCACGACTTAGAGTTAGCGGCAGTAGTTTTTGCGTTAAAGATATGGAGGCATTATCTATACGGAGAGAAATGCGAGATATACACGGACCACAAAAGTCTGAAATATATCTTCACACAGAATGAGTTAAACATGCGGCAGAGAAGGTGGTTAGAATTAATCAAAGACTATGATTACGATATTCTTTATCACCCGGGAAAGGCAGACGTGGTTGCCGACGCTCTGAGCATGAAAGGAAGGGAAAAGTTGTTTAATTTAACGACTCAGGAAGAATTGATAAGAGAGATGGAGAAATAGGAGATAGAAGTGAAAGAGCCAGAAAAGTCTGGTGAGAAGTTATTTGTAATGGAAGCTCATTCGACGTTGTTGGATAGAGTGAAGGAAGCCCAGGAAAAGGATGAAGAGTGTGAGAAAATCCGAAAGAGGATCACAAAAAATGAGGAAGAGAAATTTCAAATGGATAAAGACGGTATCTTAAGATTCGAAGGAAGAGTGTGGGTACCAGCGGTAACCGAGTTAAGGGAAGCGATTTTGCACTAGGCACATAATACGACGTATTCCGTTCATCCGGGAGGCACTAAGAAGTACCGAGATTTGAAGCAACATTTTTAGGTGGCCTAAATTGAAACGAGAAGTCGCAGAGTGCGTTAGTAGATGTTTGACTTGCCAACGCGTTAAAGCATAACATCAACGACCGAGTGGTTTATTACAACCGTTAGAAATACCAGAGTGGAAATGGGAGCATATTACGATGGACTTCATGGTAGGACTTCCAGTTACACAGAAAGGTTATGATGCTATTTAGGTTATCGTGGATCGACTAACGAAGACCACACATTTCCTACCAATCAAGATCCGTTACAATTTGAACCAATTAACGAGTCTGTACGTAAAGGAGATTGTTTCGCGACATGGAGTGCTGGTGTCAATTGTCTCTGATCGAGATCCGTGCTTCACGTCAAATTTTTGGAAGAGTTTACAAGAGAGGATGGGAACGCAGTTAAGGTTGAGTACCGCTTATCATCCTCAGACCGACGGACAGAGTGAGCGAAAGATATAAATACTGGAGGACATGCTTAGGACTTGCGTGATGGATTTTAAGGGAAATTGGGACGACCACCTACCCTTAGTCGAATTTTCATATAACAATAGTTACCATGCGAGTATCGGCATGCCACCGTACGAAGCTCTTTATGGGAGAAAGTGCAGAACGCCATTATGTTGGGACGAAGTCGGAGATCAACGAATACTCGAACCAGAGTTAGTTCAACAAACCGCAGACGTGGTGACAATGATAAGAGCCATATTAGTAGCAGCTCAAGATCGCCAGAAGAAATACGCATATTTGCATCGGCAGGACCGAGACTTTAAAGTCGGCAGTTTTGTTTTCTTGAAGGTATCTCCATGGAAAGGAAAGATCCGTTTCGTCAAGAAGGAAAATTGAGTCCAAGATTCATAAGACCGTTCGAGATACTGAAGTGAGTGGGCGAAGTGGCATACAAAGTTGCGTTACCACCCGAGTTGGAGCACATCCACAACGTGTTCCACATTTCCGTGTTGCGACCGTACAAGGCCGACTACAAGCACGTGATTTCTTACGAGCCCATTCAAGTGGAGAAAAACTTGGCGCATGAAGAAATTCATGTCCAGATATTAGATAGGGAAGAACAAACTTTGAGAAATAAAGTTATTTCATCTGTAAAAGTACTTTGGCGTAACCACGATGTCGAGGAGGCAACGTGGGAGTTAGAAGATAGGATGATGAGGGACTATTGTGTAACCTTGTAGCAATTTCGGAACGGAATTTTTATAAAGGGGGGAGTATGTAATACCCGAGAATTTCTATATATTAATAAATGAATATATTAATGGAAGTGAATATTTATTCATATATAAATGATTTTGTGTTATGAGATGAATTAATTCAATTATATAAAATTGAATAATTATAATAATTGAGAAATTGATGGAGTTTATAATAAACTCGTGAAAGCCTTGTGTGGCACAGTGATGAGAAATATTAATGATTGTATTAATTTGAGCGAACAATTAATCTATATTAATTGTTAATCATAGAATATTAATTAATTATCATCATAGAATATTAATGGTGATTAATTAATAATATGTGATTATTGCAAGAAATATAATAATAATAATGAGCAACGTGCCTATAATATAATAACATTTATATTTATATACTATGCGTGATAAATGAGCAATGGTTGTGGAAGTTAATAATTTCATTATTAATCAATAAAGAATGGATTAATTAATAATATCGTTAATTAATCAATGAGATGAATAATTTATTTATTTGACATTATGAATAATAAAATAAATAAGTAAGTTATTAATATAATAAGATTATATTGTACAAGTATGCAATAATTAAATATAAAGTATATAGAATACAACTATAATATATAGTGTGGTGCAACATTTATGTGACTATACTATATATATGGACCATGTATTGGGATTTATTAAACTATGTAAGCTACATGATTAATACCTATGTGACAATATGTATGTAAGTATACATTAAATTAATACATCTTGAAAGTGTTGTAAACAAGGGTTGATTAATAGAATTTAATAATAAAGGAAATAATGTGATGTGATTATATCCGAGAAAATTATACCAGTATGATAAAAATGTACCGGGATTATATGTGTTCAAATTGTATTTACTACATTATGTGAATTCATGTTAGTATCATTAGGATTACATGGTAACTCTAATTGTAGCCTAATTATATATAGTATGTATACATATAACATGTTTAGGCTTAAGTATTGTGTATTTTCATAATGCTACATTGATTTTCTATCTCAATTGTCCCACAAAAAGAGTCTCATTCCCTCATTCACGTGCACAGCCATTATGGCCGAAGCCTATTGCTTCTCCTTAAACACAGTAAACTTCCATAGCCTTGTAGCAATGATGAGCAAGGGAGTGGTTTTGATGATGGATTCTAACAACTAAATACCTACCATTCCATGACCTTCATGCAATTTGTCAATCCGTTAGTTTAATTTGGGAGTTAGAAGCTTGGACTGTGTATTCATTATTCTATATAAAGGAACTCCCTACTTCTTCATTTCATTGCTGAAATATTGTTATGTAAGGATTGTATACTTTGATTATCTTTTTGAGTTGAGGAAGGATTTCTATAGCAGTATTAGCAAGCAATCTCATAACAACCAAGTAGCAGAGGTAGCATCCCTTGTTCTACATTCTCATTTGCCATTTATGTTCTCTGTCAAAATTTCTATTCTTGAATTCTTGATTCCAGTTGGAAGTTATGGTTTTGTGATTTGAGAATAATAATTAGTTGCTAAAAGGACTTATATATATGTTAGAATTACTATATATGCTTCCTTGCTCTTCATTTTCATTTTGTGTTTCTGTTTCTGAGATTTCTGTGAAAACTTAAAATCTTGAATTGGTGAAATTGGATGACAATTAGAGGTTAGAATGTCTATTTGATTGTTATATGGCCTTAGTAGTATGTTTAAAAGCACAATGTAACTGCTTGGGACTGAGTTGGTGAAGTAAATTGGCATTTGGCCTGGAAGTTGCCGTGTTCTGGAACTGTCTGCCACTGGCTGGGAGCCGGCGCAACTGCGCCAATTTTACACTGGGCAGCTGCGCAGCTGCGCCAGCAGCCTGCAGCAGTTCCCTACTTTCTGCTTAAATCTGCTAAGTGTTAGGTTGTTTACATGGCTTAGATGAGCATGCTAATGGGTCTAACATACTTATATCATTATATGGAGATAGCGTAAACACGCTTTGGCTATGATTACATGCAAGGATTATGAAACAATATATAGTGTTGAAGTAAACTTAAAGTTTCATGATCGAACGTTAACATATATGAAGCATGTTAATATTCTGACTTTCAAGACACGTTTGTATGACCTATAAACACATGGAATGCATATTGACTTAAGTATATATGTATCGTGATATGATATGAACATGTGAACCCAACTAGTGCACCTTTCTAACCAAAAATACAAGTTTTGAAGGTTGATATTGACATGTAAAGACCACATATACATTCTGACTTTTCGAGTATGTTTATAAGGCCTTGAAATGCATGAAAAGCATGTTTGACTTGATTATGTATGCTTCATAGTATGACATGAGCATGTGGGCTTCATTTGTGAACTTTACTAAGTAAAAGTGTAAGTTGAAACGTAAATCTTGACATGTTATATCGAAACCTAGATTCTGAAAATTTTGGACATGTTTGGTAATGCTCATAACCTCATTAAAATGTCATAAACATACACATACCATGTTAGAGGTCATGAAAACTAATTGAGCACAAGTAAAGCATGAATTAAGTCAAGTAACGATACTAGACATGTGTATATGAAGTAGAAACTTGCAAGCATGTCTAAAAGGTGATCACTTTACATGTTTACATGACATGCATGATAACTTACGGGAACACATGGTATTGCTTGACCCTAATTCGTTAGAAATCATGATTTAGAACTTTAGCATGTATGATTGAACTTGAAAAAGTTGAACGAACATAGGGAGACTCTTTAACATGTATATATGCTATGTGATATCATATGTTGATACTTGAAACCGATTTTGACGGTTAACTTACAATAAAGCTATAACTTGCTAAATAGAGTATGTTTGCTATTTGTTGTGATTCTTATGTGATATTAATAAAATGCGAGTATGTTTGCTAATTGTGATAGTCTCACATGATAGTAATGATGTAAGAATATGATCAAAAGAGGAACGTTAAGGATAGAAATTATATTCTATATAAATGTATAGCTAGGTTAAAACTTAGTATATGTGTTGATCGTATATTTGAAGACAAAATGTGAAGTTAAATTATATGACTAATGAATATCATATATATACGTAACTATATTACGATAGGAATTCGAAAGTGTTGGCTAGCATTACGCGAGTAAACTACGCTTAAGGCAAGTTTCCTAACTTACACTCTTTTACGGTGCCAGTACTCTATCCTTGTATATTGCGAAATAGTTTCCTACTTAATTGTTTGAATTGAATTAACATACTTGAACTCTTATTTCATTAAAGCTATTATTCATGTTGAACTTAGTATTGTTCTTGAATAGTGTGAAAGTGTCTATGCCATTTGATTCGGCTAGACTTATATTATTGAAAAGCGACCCAAACCAATCGATTGGTGCGGGATCTTGCATTTGACTGAGAAGAACAACCATCTTTGAAGGGAATATAAAACTGTCGGAGAACCGACGTGCACACTTGAGTATGATTGATTGTTATGCATAACGATGGTACTTTAGGCTGATCACCTGTTGTACCTATTTTTATTGGATTTTCAGTTTATTACTGTCAATTCTAGTAGAAGTTCATAGTCCTTAGTGACTGCTCAGTATTCAGTTATCTTGAAATCTTGAATTGATTTATTATTGAATCACAATGATATTATTCTGTCCTTAGTGACTGTTATTGAAAACTGTTGATATTCTTGTTATCCTTGAATTATCAAACCTTGCTATACCCTTTTCGAGAATTGAGAATTATATTACAAACCTTTATTGTATATTACTTGCTGAGCAATTTGTGCTCATTCTTGCTTTTCCCTAAAATATTTCAGTTAAGGCAGAGCAGGGCGAACCTTCAGGCATTGATAAGGGCAAGGGCAACGCTACCAACTAGCTTGTGTCTTTTATGTTTTAAATATTTTAATGTTGTATTCAGATGATGTAGTAAGACTAGATTTGATTATGTTTAAGCTTAAGTTAGGTTATGTAATAAGTCGTTAATTGATATTATTATGTAATCTATTAAGTAGTGTAGGTTACGAGACTTGGGGGAATAATTATAATAAATCATTGTAAATTATTCTAGATTAGATTTTCCGCTGTGATTGTGTGATTTTTAGTTATTATTATTGTAATGTATTACCATGAGCACATGAAGAACCGAATTCGAGAGACCAAGTGGCGGGTCCCGGATTTGGGGGCGTCACAAAGTGCGTATAAGCAATGCAAGTGCATCAAAAATATGCTATAAGCTTTTTTATCCCAAAAATTATACTCATTCATGCCTAAAACCAAAAATGTAGGCAATGAATTCCTAATTGCTAAAGTATGAAAAAACTTTAAACTAAATATTAATTAATAAGAATTAAATGAGGGGGGGGGGGGAAATATGATAGAAAGCATGTAAATGGAGAATTAAACAAGTAGGGAGAGAGAGAAATGATGGGGTGCCTCCCATCGAGCGCTTGATTTATAGTCCTCTAGCTGGACTGTGTCTGACCACTGCTATCCGAGTCCCCGACGATATTGGAGAACCCCTCCATCCGTCAGAATTGCTATATGCTTTTGGAGGCTTCCCAATAGAGGAGGACTCAGATTTAAACTACCTAGCGTCGGATATGTATATGAATTCCCCGAACAAAAGGTCGAGGAGCTAGGCACTGGTTCCGTTGTGTTCGTGCAGTGGTTGAGGCATTGTGGTTCACCGAACACAACTGGCTCTTCTTCTTCTATTCTCTCTTCTACTGACCACCCTGGTTTCAGAAGTGTGGATTCTCTCATGTCACGAGATTCGTCTCTGTAATGTGGCTACCAAGGGGGCAAGGGTGTGCAAACTTGACTGGAGTCTCAAACATTGGCGGAGAAGGCTCTTGGGGGATTTTCACTGTTGGGTCACATTCATACTCCACAGCCCCAATTGGCTCCTCGATACCCATTGCCTTTTGCTTGTCCAGTTCTAAGTGCACTTCGGGCTCTTCATCACTCTCTGCACCCATGTCATAGCACCATATATCTTGGGGTTCATAACTTATGGCTTCAGTCATTGGAGGTACAAGATCTTGCATATCTTGAGCTTCATTTACTTGCTCAATCACCTCCTCATTCCTTAAAGCTGCGCTAATTTGCTCTACCAAAGTTTGAAGATCCTCAATTGATTGCTCTTGTTCAACCAAGATCTCCTTTGTTGATTCTAATGAGCATATAGTGTCCAATCCTTCCTTTTCTGTTTCAGCCACGAGCTCCCTGTATATTGAGGCTCACTAGTAGAAGCAAAGTTAATTGGGGCCATTTGATATTGAAAATTTTGATTTGATGGTTCCTGGCTCCCAAACAACTCCTCTTAGTTTTTTGAGCTTGCATAAATAAAGTTCATTGTTGACTGATCTCCTTGTAAACATGGGGATTGATAAGTGGGTTCGGGTGCAAAATTTGGACTTGGCTCGTACTAATCTTGATAGCTCACAGTATGGGTCTGCCCTTGCTCATCCTCTATCATCAAGGCCCTACTAATTTGCTTTGCCCAGTTCTGGATATTCTTGACTGACTTCTGTTGCTCAATCAAGATGTCCTTCAGTGATATGTCACCTCCTTCCTCCAAGCTTGCCTTTTCTGCGTCACCCTCAAAATTGTATTGAGGCTCGTAAACTGGAGTCTGGAAAGTGCATTCTGGGGGGTAAATGGGATTTGGATCCCAATATTGGTCTTGATAATAGCCTGATGAAGGGTCTGCTGAAGGGTCTGGGTGATACCCCCAATCTGGCTGATAAGCGGGATACGGCTCGGAGTAGGAATAACCACCCCCATACTGCTCCTGTCCAAAACTGATAGGCTCCTGATGGCTCATGCAGCTCCCAGCGCCATACTTATGAGAAATAGCTGGCTCTCGACTCTGTTGAGCTGAAACAATATCCAGCTTCCTCGAGAGCTCCTCTAGCTGTGCTGAAAGTGTTGCGATTGGGTTGACGCCATCAGTGTATACTTCCCTTGGTTGCTCTTGCCTTGTACCATTCCATGGATAGAAATTCAAGTCCGTTGTACCTGAGAAGAGAATATATGAAGAGAATTAAAAAAAATAAAATGTTTAAATTAAGACTAATTTGATTAAACTAATGTTGGCAAACAGTTATCAAATAATTCCCTGACAACGGTGCCAAAAACTTGTTGGTCCGATTAGATGACACAATTAACGCGCAAGTATACGCGGTCAACAAATAACAAAGAGTGAGTAAAGATATAGTTCCCACGAGGAATTAACCGATAAAAGGTCGCCAAAGCACTAGCACATAATCATTTCAGTCTTATTTAAACGGGTGGTAAAGAGAAAGAATTAAAACTACTTTAAACTAGGCAAAGAAGTAAACTTAAACTAATTAATCCTAGAGTAAAATCAGATAATGAAGATAAGAGATTCCAATTTCCCCTAATGATTCGTCTAAGTGGACACACTTCCAATTAGGTCAAATTAATCATTACAGTTGTTAGCCGAGAACACGAAGGTAAGAGAATGCCATCTTTCAATGCACCTAATCCATATCACGTGCAATCCACAGATGATAGAACGCACGTGAACACCCACATTATCTAAACCCCTATATATCTATGGTGTTTACAAATAAATAGGGTTTAAGGTCAAGTCCTCTGTTACTACGAGCGGCGCTTCGGTATATGTCTATCCTAAGCACAAATCATGCGTCCAACGCCATGTGAACGTACAATCACCCGCTACTTTGATTAGATCTAAACCTACACTTCGTCTTTCAAGTCCACATAGGTTATCATAGTAATTGGTCATAACTCAATTAAGCAATGAAAGCATAAATCGCAGTAGACAATCATATAGCAATCAATAAGAACCAACATGGAAGAGAAATTAACATAGACTACTCATTAGATTTCATTGGAACCTCAAAATAAGGTCTAAGTCATAAATGACTCAAACATATCATCCACAAGTTGAATATACATTATAAGATTGCAAATAGGAAGCAAAGAGATTCAAAAGATAGAAAATAGCAAATCTGAGTGCTCAAGCTCCTTGTTGAATCTCCAATGGAATCCACTTGCTTCAATCTTCAAGCCTAATCTAACCCTAGAAACTAACTAACTAAACTAAACCCTAATTTAGACTTAATCTACTCCAAATCTATATAAGAAATGTAAAGGAAATGGAAGAATAAGCTAGGGATAGGGCTTAAGGCCAATATATGATGCCCTTTCTTGCCAAGGATTTTCTGCGCCACGGATTTTCTGTTATGCCAGACTTGACTTTTCAATTGAACGGGACTTGGCTTTTTATTGGGATATAAGGGGGCTCAGTTTGTGGCAAGAAAGGGCATCATATATTGGCCTTAAGCCCTAGCCCTAGCTTATTCTTCCATTTCCTTTACATTTCTTATATAGAAAGTCAAGTCTGGCACAGCCAAGGATTTTCTGTGTTGCAGAGTCCTCTGGTAAAACGGACCATAACTTTTGATCTGGGAGGAGTTACAAGGCCTGCCACCTGTCAAATCGAAGCTATCTAAGAGCTATACAACTTTCATTCTTTGAGAATTGAGAAATAATGGATGAATGAAGGCTGAAATTGAGCTCCAAGTGACAGCTATGCATGGAAACTCAAAACCGTGAGGTTTGACGTCCGTTGGTATACGGGGCATAACTCTTGCCTCCGAACTCCAATTTGGATGATTCAAGATGTTCTGTAAAGCTTATAAGATGCTCTACAATATGAACCAAGTTCCAATCCAAGAACATGAAATGAACGTGAACCACCCAAATGATGTCCGAATTGCACTTCCTTCTCATTTTTGCTTCAAAGGCCATTCTTGCTCCGTTTGGCCTCTAGACACGTGGCATCACCTTCATTGGTTCCTCACCGATGCTATCTTCATGCTTTAAGCTCATTTCAGTGCTTTGCCCCATTTAAACGTTCTTTTTCCCTTTTAAGCTCAATTTTCAACCGGAGAGTTTATAAACCTGAAATCACAAAACAAAGCAAAAATACATAAAACGCACAACGATACTTGAGTTTAAGCAACAGAATGAGTTGGTTACTATCCGAATAAGTGGTCATAAAAGCCACTTATCAGCTAGATTGATGGTCTGATTAGAGATTGAAGTTGGATTGATCGTCTGATTGGAGATCAAAGCTGGATTAACGGCTCAATTGGAGATCGGAGCTGGATTGATGGTCCGATTGGAGATCAAAGCTGGATTGATGGTCCAATTGGAGATCGAAGCTAGATTGACAATTCAATTGGAGATCGGAGCTAGATTGAAGGTTCGATTGGTGATCGAAGCTGGATTAACCGTCCGATTAGAGATCGGAGCTGGATTGACGGTCCGATTAGAGATCGAAGCTGGATTGACGGTCCGATTAGAGATCGGAGTTAGATTGATGGTCCAATTGGAGATCGGAGCTGGATTGATGGTCCGATTAGAGATCGGAGCTGGATTAACGGTCTGATTGGAGATCGAAGCTGGATTAATGGTCCTATTAGAGATCAGAGCTGGATTAACGGTCCGATTGGAGATCTGAGCTGGATTGACGATCCGATTGGAGATCAAATTTAGGTTACCGATATTGGGGATCAGATCTAGCTTTAAAGACCGGCTCTGGCGGTCGGGTTTGAGTTATAGGACCGGCATTGGTGGGCGAATTTATATTAATTAACGAATTTGCCCTCCTACAGTGTTAGTGTTGGGGCAAGGAAAATTTTGAGTGTCAACTGATGCCCCTCTTTATCATGTCCATGCAATGTAATGGGATGGATAGGATAACGATTAGTAGATGCTGGAAATTAAAAGTGCTAGAGCTTCTTCGAAGGCTGGGCATCTGTGACTGGAATGGGGCTTCTGTTAGCTGCCTATGTTATCACTCTGCTGGGGATAACGTTGTCATGTGCAGCCATTGATGTTGTTGGGAAGTTACCACAAACTAATTTTGTTATTTCCTGCTGGGGATGACATCATTGATTCTGATGGGGATGAGATTGTCGAAGATGAGCTATCACAGATTGTCCTCATATGGATTTGTTGGGGATGACGTTCTCCACGATAGCTTTATAAATTCTGACTGAGGTTGATCTAATTGATACTACCTCAATGATCCCTTTAAGGATGTGTATACCAGGTTGAGCCAACAGTTGCAACGTCATTGGAGTTGAGCCAATGGTTTGACTGTATTTTGATCTATACCCGAACTTCGCTGGGGCTGAGCAGTTGAAACTGCTTCGGTCCGTACCCGAACTTCGCTGGTGCTGAGTAAACGGCTGAAACTGCTTCGGTCAGTACCCGAACTTTGCTGGGGTTGAGCCAACGACTGAAACTACTTCGGTCAGTACCCGAACTTTGCTGGGGCAGAGCCAACGGCTGAAACTACTTCTGTCAGTACCCGAACTTCGCTGGGGCTGAGCCAACGGCTGAAACTACTTCGGTTCATACCCGAACTTCGCTAGGGCTTAGCCAATGGCTGAAACATCTTCGGTCAGTACCCGAACTTCGCTGGGGCTGAGCCAACGGCTGAACCTACTTTAGTCAGTACCCGAACTTCAAAAAATGCCAATTTTTCACAGTTTGGGCAATTCTTACGCAGTTTTTTCACAGTTTGACTTGTTAATCCTCGGATAAGGCTCTGGGATGAATACCAAGGGTCTTCATGGAATTTCCCTTTCCATCAGGATTACGCTTCTTAAACGCAGGATTTCTGGCCAAACTGCTCAATCGCGTAGTGATTTCTCTTCAAATTTAACTTGGCTGTCCGTTTAAACTCCGTTTCAACTAGAACCGAACCGGGCCCTGGGGAAGTGGGACCCACCTGAGCTGCAGCAGGTGGAGGTACGGCTACCTGGCCTATTTAATGTGATGCGGGATTTTCATTTTGCAAGTTTCCCGTTTTGAATTTGGAAAGGATTCTGATCTTCTTTTTCATATCTACGGAGCTTGGACAGCTATTTTCTGAATCCGTCAGTTCCTACGAGTTTAGAGTAGAGCAGGTAACGTTTTACATGCTTTTTTCACTATTTTTAACCATTAAAAGTATGCGAACCACCTAGGGTGCTTTCAAACGCAATGTATGAAAAATGTATGCCTATATGACTTGTAAAACTTTTTTTGAGTACATATGTATGCATATCTTACTGTACTGCACGTTTGGATGTAAGAAAATTTAGGTTCTGAGACAGTCCATTTTTATACTTTTTGATCAGTTTAGTCATCCTTTTTAAGGCCTAGTGAGCCTGGATTTTCAACTAAAAATGTCCATGGTAATTTGGCTACCATGTGAGGTTGATTTTTGATTTTTTTAATAAATATAAACAGTTTCTATTTTTGGGTAGGTGTGCTACTGAATGGCCACCTAGACATGCCTGTGTGGATGTGGACAGTGCATTTTACAAAGGAAACTCTGGCAAAAATTTTCTAAAATCTTAGGCTTTGAAAAAACATGCATTTTTGACTCTGTGGGGAATTTTATACTGACCTATGCAGGTTTTGAGTTGCTCAGTTTTGAAAACATGCAGTTTTGACTTTAATGGGTATTTTTAACTGACCCATGCATGTCTTAGGACCCACAGAGAAATATGCTGGACTGATTTAGAATGATAAGCCACAGGTTTTAGGCTTACCGCACCCTTTCTGAGGTGATGTGGAGACTTGTTGCCGTAGATGGATCGTGATAGACCCTGGCAGTTCTAGTAGGGTCTCCTCGGGTATTAGACGTAGGAGGGCTTCTGATGTGCCATAGCCACATCCGGCTCGGACGCCTCGTAGACTAGTCGAGGGCAGGATTCGTCCAGCACAGGATGAGCAGCCACTTGATATTGATGATGAGGAAGCCCCTTTTGTTTCTCCCGCTCCCGCTCAGGCTCCATGTGCGGAGGTCCCAGGCATTGCTTTGCCTACTCAGGAGCTACTGGGTGACTTGAGTCGCCATCCTTCGAGATATCTTCATACCAACGAGGTGACTTGAAGTCTTTCTTCTCTCCGAATTCTTTTCTTCCTTCTTGCCATTTTCAGGGTTCAGGTTTTTTACTCGGGTTATTTTTTATACAGGTTCCCGGTATTACGCTGCCTCGAGGGAACTAGTTTAGCGTGCACTCCCTGTATCACACTTTGCATGAGGATTACAGGGAGATTATAGATGGCTGGGGATTTTAGGCCTTTCTCTCGATCCTTCCCCGCCGTTGCCCCTAGGGTATATGAGGGCTTTGTCTGAGCGCTGATTCCACTAGACTCAGTCCCTTTATTTGCTGGTTTATGAGGTGATGATGACTCCTATGGACTGAAGATTTATCACCGATATTAAGTTTGAGGGCGAGTCAGTGCCTGTCATGACTGACATTTTGCCTGCTATCATTTGGTCCCTGCTGGTAGTCCCAACCACGGCATTCAAGGGTCGGGCAGTCCGATCTAGTCCCTAGAGTATAGATGCCCAGGATGGGACATTGCAGTTGCCTCGGCAAGATGACCTAAGGGCTAGAGATCGCATTCTGAGGCGTTATTTTTGTCAATCATCAGGGGTTATTTCGTGGCGGACAACTCATCTACTGTGTCCTTTGCTTTGATCAGCGCCACTCGACATATAAAGAGCCTCAGTGACTATGATTGAGGCTCCTATACCTTTGCCTATTTTCTCTAGGGCATGTGCATGCTTTCGGAGGGTACGGCGGAGGCTCGGTTAGGATTTTACCCATTCCTGCTGGTGAGTACATCTTTCTGTACATTTTTTTTGGTTTTAACAATTTTGTCAGTCTTGATCACTGAGGACTTTTGGTATTTGCATGGTCAGCTTTGGGCATTTGAGAGGCTTCCTTGCCTACGGCCCGCTACTGCTTTAGGTCTGGAGACCTAACCTCCAGGATGGAGATGGCATCACTCCACTTTGACAGAGGTCCCTGTTGCTGAGGGATTCACTCATGCCCGTCTACAGTTGGAGCTTTTAACGGCAAATTTGATCACCTGGACGCCGTACACATCCGAGCACTTGACCATCAAATTCGAGGGAGGAGTCCCTATTGGCTGGGAGTTTGACTTATCTACCCGCAGGGTACCGTTGTTGACGACGGGAGGCTGGGAGCTCTATCTTGGAAAGCATGCTATTAGGAGCATTACGGGAGAGATCTGTATTCCCATTAT
Source organism: Panax stipuleanatus (assembly GCA_020205555.1). Lineage (NCBI taxonomy): Eukaryota > Viridiplantae > Streptophyta > Magnoliopsida > Apiales > Araliaceae > Panax > Panax stipuleanatus. The sequence goes on along the minus strand of CM035118.1, from coordinate 99,375,282 downwards.
TCCTCCAGCTTGGCATCATTGGCCATTGACTGTGCCTTTGACAGACATCCCTCTGGAGGGCATTAATGGCTTCACTTTATCAGAGGGTCAATATAGCCAGGAGGCATTTGGTAGATGGTGGAGCTCTCGTACTATTGGAGCTCAGACTCGAGCTACCCAATTTATAACAGACAAGGTGTCAGGATCCGTGATGATGACGGATTGGATAGCTTGCCTCAGGGAGCCGACTCATGCAGACCAGATAGCAGATCTAACCAGAGAGTTAGAGCAGGCTCATTTTTTTATCAGGCACCTTGGCCGAGATCCATCAGAGGCATCTTCTTTTGACCCATCCAGCTCAGGAGCAGGTCCCTCTTCAGGTCCATTTAGCAGCAGCTATATAGGGGCAGATCCTCCCTTATATCGCCCAAATATACCTAATCCTAGCAGCTATGTGCAGACAGAGGAGATGGAGCAGGTTGATCGATTCGACACTGATGTCTACGACTTCCTCTGATTGCTACTGGGCTATACTTTTTGGTCAGCCATTATTTTGGCTATTCGGCGTTTATGCCATTATTTTGATAGACCACTGTAGTAGTTGGGTGGTGGTGCGCTATTTTCCCTGTATTCTTCCATTCACTTTGTATCATAATACAAGAATATTGTATGAAGTAGATAGCTTTTTATAGATATTCCTGCCATATCTTATATTATGCATCATATTTATATTACTATCATCATGCATGTATTGTGTCATGTGTATCCATTCAGACAGTTGTGTTTTAACTTGACCTCTGGACGATCTTGTGGTACGGTGCTACAGATGACGTCGTCTGCAGTTAGCTGTATTGAGCATTTACCACCATCTACGGTGGCAGCATCACTGAGGTCCTAGTATGATAGTCTGCCCTTTCCTGCTAGGGGGATTGTGGACCAGATGTTGTGGCATTCATTGGCCTTTACGGATTTTTTGGTTCTAATCAGATTTGTTAAGGGCCTTCTACCCTGTTGGATTACCGACAGGCAGCTGTTCCGCTTCGGGCGCCGTGAGCTGACGCCGTACTCTGGAGGAGTACCAGATATTTACTAGCTTGGATTTAGAGTTACCGTGGGCTCGGATGGTGATTAGTGATATGAGGAGGCCGTTTATCAGGCTGTTTGGTCTCTGTCAGAGTGTAATCATAGATGAGATCATTTCGGGGCACGTGATCTCTATGGACTTCTTGATTGAGCACTTTGGCGAGCTTGACAGTTATGGTCACCACGTCAAAGATTTCATTTATTCAGCAGAGGCATGGCATACGGCCAGGATAAACATCCTGTTAATGTGTGTTGTGGCATATGTCTACATGATGTTACGATTGGATCGTCTAGATGTGGGATTGGTAATAGTTGTTAGAGCCCTTAGACAGGGTAGCACCATCATCCCGATGATATTGGCTAAGATATTTAGATCCGCCACGTATTGTATTACCCATCCAGAGGGGTTTTTTAGGGGCAGCTCGGTCTTGCTGTATATATGGCTGATGTCCCATATACGACCGATTGGATCCTTCAGGCCTAGGGGTTTTTGCTTTACTCACGAGACATTTAGAGCTTTCTCTTTTTAGCCTGCGGAGTGCATTGATGCAGAGTCTTGGTCGGCATTTCTGTTAGATATTGAGCATCCATTTGTGATCTTGCCATGCTCAAGGCTAGCATCCCCATATAGCTTTATCACTCATACATCTGGCCTGGATTATTTGCCCCTAGCGAGTTTGAGAGGAGTGACTACCTATCATTCTTTGGCAGTTCTGTGTCAGTTTGATTAGCTGTAGAGCTTGCACCATTTCGAGGGGTCTGCTGATCAGCGGATGTCGACTTCTTCTATGTTATTCGCCGACTTGGTCAGAGTATATTAGTGTTGGACTCATTGGGAGAGGGATGATTTCTCTAGTAGCCATCCGGGTTGTTCTTCAGAGTATTCTGCATGGTTGGAGGCAGAGCCAAAAGTGGTAGCAGAGGCTTCTTCATCTCCTAGTGTGGATTCTGACGAGGAGGAGCCCATGAAGGATCCAGATTCTCCTACCGAGGATGAGCTATTCACGGGTTTGACCGCTGCTCTGGTTAGTGATTCCCCGATCATTTCTGTGTAGACAGATCCGGCTTTAGCAGACTCACTATTCAGGATGACCTTTGAGCGAGACTAGTCTAGAGCACAGATGTTGGCTGCCTTGTCTAGCAGAGATTTAGCTTTTGCTGAGAGGGATGGTCTCAGGGCTGCTCTGGATGCTGGATTGATTGAGCGGGATGAGCTCCGCTCTGCCATGGATACTGCAGTTGTAGAACGAGACAAGATTCGCTCACCTAGGGATGCAGCATATATTGAGATCGAGGAGACTTTGATTGCTCGAGACGCAGCTTTTGCAAAGAGATATGAGGCTATATTCTCATGATTTCCACATTGTTGATAGTAGTACACTTCGATCTTACACTCACAGTTTGGTCACCGAGATGAGTGCTTATATTGATGACAACAGTGCCACCTTGCAGATAATTGTGGATGTTCTGAGCTGTATAGAGGTTGAGTAGACTGCACTTACGGCTGCTCCACCATCTTCGAAGAGAAATGCCATGCTGACATTGTTGACCCGCTTATCCTTGGGTCCATAAACTAGCTTTATTTTTCCTACACAGACTAGATTAGCCATTTTATCATGTATAAGGTATTATGTTGATATGTGGTATTTATATCACATATCAGATTCGCTCAAGCTTCAGACGTTGCTTGTTTGTTGTTATTTATTGTGCTTTAGCATATATTTTGTTGTTATTATGCTCTCCCTGTTTGATGCAAGGCTTTTTGAGTCATCTCCAGCTTGCAGGGGTAAATGTGTCATTTTCTACACTCTGGCGCCGCAGCGCCAGTGCCTAGCCTTTAGCTCGCGCTGCAGCGTGAGTGGCACCGCAGCGCCACCAAGTAGTTGTTCGCTCCGCGCCGCAGCGTCGCCTCCGGTGTCTAGACTGGTTCGTTTTTAATGACCTAAAAGGGAGGAAAAAAAGGAGACAGACAAGGCGGCTAGAAAAGAAAAAAAAGACAGAATAGATATCTGGAGATTCTACAGCAGAAACAAGCATTATTTTCTTTGGGAGAATAGTCATTGCATCATAGACAGCTCAGGAGTTCCACGAAGAAGAGAAGACTTGGAGACAGAAAACCCTACAACAGGAGTTTTCTTATTCCAAATCTCTAAGTCATTTGTGTATTACTGAGCAATGTTGAATGTGATAGAAATGTGTATTAGCACCATGGTTATGAACTAATACCTTTTTAGGATTGCAATGTAACCTAGTGTTTAGCCTAATTAACTTTCTCTCCTATTTATATTAATGAATCATTTTGGGAATGGGTTGTTGTATTTCTTGCTTATTGACTAAATGCTTGACAGAGTTTTTGGTAGTGATATTAATGGATATTGAAGATTGGACATTAATATCTGGCTTTTAAAATACAAAAACACTTGTTATGCCCTTGTCTAAAGGAATGTATGCATAAACTGCTAAATAGGATAGACATATCTCTATTTGCCTTGTGTAGTCTTGAGACTAATCTTATTGACCCTAGTCTAGTTATTTTCATCGATAGACATATTGTGATTCATCTAGCTAGGGGTGTGCATTTGGCCTTCGACAGAAGCATATGCGTAGTTCATTTCTCAGCTGGCCATTCCTTGATTTGTTTGTAATGTGGAGAGTTAGGAGTTTAGGCGACACATTAGGGGAATTGTAATCCTAACTTGTCTCCCTATTACATCTTTTATTTCTCCCGCTTCCTTTAGTTATAATCGCATAGTTTATAATTCCACCACCAATCATTTGTTTAGATAAGGCAGTATAGTACTTACTTGAGTATTTGATTTGCATTTAAGACTTCGTCCTCGTGGGTACGACACCCTACTTCTCATATTACTTGTTGACCGCGTATACTTGCGCGTTAATTGTCGTTACATAAATCTGACAACAAGTTTTTGGCGCCGTTGCCGAGGACTTAGTAATATTTGTTATCAATATTAAAGCTAAGTCATTACGATCTTAATTTAGACTAATTTTATCTGTTTAATTTTCTTTTCAGGTGATCTCAACGGCGTATGCCACCTCGAAGGGGTCGGAATATAATACCTCTCGATCCCGAGGTTGATAGAACGTACAGACGCCTGCAGAGAGAAAAAGCTCGGGGCATAAATACTCCTGTTACAATGGCTGAGGAACTTCAGAAATCTTTAAGGGAGCATGCTATGCCTCACATCGCAGATTTGCAAGCGAGCATTCTTAGGCCCGCAATCCAAGCAAACAATTTTGAGATCAAGCCGGGCACCATCCAAATGTGCTCCAGTATTCAGTTTGGGGGATTACCAAATGATGACCCCAATGATCACTTGATGAACTTCTTGGAGATCTGCGATACGTTTAAATGCAACGGAGTGACTGTCAATGCCATCAGATTACGACTGTTTCCCTTCACTTTGAAGGACAAGGCCAAGAGCTGGCTACATTCACTTCCGTCAGGCTCCATAACCACATGGGATGACCTGGCTCAAAAGTTCGTGGCAAAGTTCTTCCCACCCGCTAAAACCGCCAGGCTCAGGCACGAAATTACCTCTTTTATTCAATTTGAGTCAGAGTCTTTGTACGACTCATGGGAGCGATTTAAGGATCTTCTAAGAAAATGCCCCCACCATGGACTGCCAGAATGGCTTCCCATCCAGACATTCTATAATGGGTTATCTGGAGCTACTCGATCGAGTATTGATGCCGCTTCTGGAGGATCATTCATGTCTAAGCATCACACAGCGGGGTATGAATTGGTGGAAACAATGGCGGCCAATAATTATCAATGGCCAAATGATAGACAAGCCCCTAGAAGAGCAGCAGGAATATATGAGGTAGATCCAGTCACGCAATTAGCGGCTCAGGTTGCAGCGCTAACTAAAAGACTTGACACCATGGGAGTGCAAGCTGTGCAGAATGTTCAGAGTGTCGCATTGTTGTGTGAATTGTGTCAAGGGAGCCACACAACTGATCAGTGTGCCATAAGCCCCGAGTCTGTTCAATTTGTTTCCAACTACGGGAGGCAGCAAAACGCAAGTCTCCCTACTCATTATCATCCGGGCTTGAGGAATCATCCAAACTTGTCTTGGGGCAACACACAGAGCAATCAAGCACAACCACCGACCACCAGGCCTAATTTCTCAAACCCTCCCGGTTTTCAAGCTCAAAATCAGTTCAACCAACAACCACAGAGTTCTCATAATCAGTTCCACCATCCACCACCTCATCAGGAAAGAAAACCTAGTTTGGAAGATCTCCTGTCTCGATATATTGCCCAAAATGAGACAAGGAGCAGTAATCAAGAGTCTTCCATCCGGAACCTTGAAGTCCAAATGGGACAGTTGGCCTCTGCTTTGAATAGTCGACCGCAAGGCACATTGCCGAGTGACACTGATGTCAACCCGAAACGGGATGGGAAGGAACACTGCAAAGCAGTTACACTCCGAAGTGGGAAAACTATAAATGAAAAGGGTGGAGAGAGTCCTGTAATGCAAGAAGAAGTGACTTTAGAGGAATCTATTGTGGAGCAAAGTGATGATAATCCTGGGGGTGAGGTAAATGCTCAAGAAAGCCCTTCATCACCAACCCCTACAGTGAACACAGCTAGTCCTCCTATCCCGCAGTTGCCATTCCCCCAGCGCATGCAGAAACAAAAGCTTGATAAGCAATTTGCTAAGTTTTTAGAAGTTTTCAAGAAGCTTCACATAAACATCCCATTTGCAGAGGCGTTGGAGCAAATGCCGAGCTATGTTAAATTCATGAAAGACATATTGTCGAAGAAGAGGAAAATGGGAGATTATGAAACTGTGGCTCTGACTGAGGAATGCAGTGCTATTTTACAGAACAAGCTCCCGCCAAAACTGAAAGATCCTAGAAGTTTCACGATCCCATGCACTATCGGGGACCAATTCATTGGCAAGGCCTTATGTGATTTGGGGGCGAGTATAAATTTGATGCCTCTGTCAATATATAAGAAACTTGGACTGAATGAAGCCAAACCCACAAGTGTTACTTTGCAATTGGCGGATAGATCTCTCACGTACCCGAAAGGGATAGTAGAGGATGTGCTTGTTAAGGTGGACAAGTTAATCTTCCCAGCGGACTTTATTGTCTTGGATTTTGAAGAAGACAGGGAGGTCCCGATAATACTGGGTAGACCATTCTTAGCAACGGGGAGAACCCTTATAGATGTGCAGAAAGGGGAACTGACTATGAGAGTACAGGATCAGGAAGTGACTTTCAATGTGTTTAGGGCAATGAAATATCAGAACACCCCTGAAGACTGCTTTCAGATTAAAGTGCTTGATGATGCAGTCAGGGAAGTATTCTCAGAAACATGCATGATAGACCCTTTAGAAGCTACACTAAGAGGTACCAGAGCTAATGAAGAGGGCACCCATGTTGAATTTGCTAACTGGCTGGATGCTCCCCAGAGATCTACACAGTTCCAAAGACAGTTTGAGTCGCTGAATGATCCAAAAGCATCTACTTCCAAATCCCAACCATCTGTTGTAGAACCTCCTTCCTCGAGTTAAAGCCCCTGCCCAATCATCTGAGGTATGCATACTTGGGGAATTCTTCCACTTTACCTGTTATAATATCTGCATCTTTAGATGAAGGCCAGGAAGAGAAGCTACTGCTAGTGCTTAAACAGTATAAAACGGCACTGGGTTGGTCGATTTCAGACATTAAAGGGATCAGTCCATCCCTTTGTATGCACAAAATCCTACTGGAGGAAGGATCCAAGCCGACCATTGAACATCAGAGGCGGTTGAACCTAATAATGAAGGAGGTGGTCCGGAAGGAAATCATTAAGCTGCTAGATGCGGGCATTATATAACCTATCTCGGACAGTCCTTGGGTCAGTCCCATTCAATGCGTGCCAAAAAAGGGCGGTATGACAGTAGTAGCCAATGAGAATAACGAGTTGATTCCAACCAGAACGGTGACTGGATGGAGGGTATGTATGGACTACAGAAAGTTAAACAAGTCAACCTGTAAGGATCACTTCCCTTTGCCATTTATTGATCAGATGCTCGATAGACTTGCTGGGCATGCCTTCTACTGTCTGCTAGATGGTTATTCTTGCTATAATCAAATTTCTATTGCTCCCGAAGATCAGGAGAAAACAACGTTCACATGTCCGTATGGGACCTTTGCCTTTCAGAAAATGTCCTTTGGGTTGTGTAACGCTCCTGCAACATTCCAACGTTGCATGATGTCCATCTTCTCTGACATGGTCGAAAAGACCCTCGAGGTTTTCATGGACGATTTTTCTGTATTCGGGAGTTCATTTGATAACTGTCTGGTGAATTTGACTGCCGTTCTCCAAAGATGTGTTGAGACTAATCTTGTATTGAATTGGGAGAAGTGCCACTTCATGGTAAAAGAGGGCATTATTCTGGGCCACAGAGTATCTGAGGGTGGTATTGAGGTAGACAAGGCTAAAATTGATGTCATCAATAGTCTACCACCGCCTACATCAGTGAAAGGGGTTAGGAGTTTTCTTGGGCATGTAGGTTTCTATAGGCGGTTTATCAAGGACTTCTCAAGGATAACAAAACCGCTATGTTCACTATTGGAAAAGGATGTGCCTTTTCAGTTTGATGAAGCCTGCCTCAGAGCATTTGAACTATTGAAGGAAAAACTCATTTCGACTCCTATTGTGATAGCTCCTGATTGGACTTTCCCTTTTGAGCTCATGTGTGACGCCAGCGATTTTGCAATTGGGGCAGTGTTGGGGCAGAGAAGGGACAAAGTGTTCCACACGATCTACTATGCCAGCAAAACATTAACTGATGCTCAGTTAAATTACACCACAACCGAGAAAGAATTGCTGGCAGTGGTTTATGTTTTCGACAAATTCCGTTCCTACCTAATTGGAACAAAAGTGACCGTGTACACAGACCATTCGGCCATTAAATATCTGATAGAGAAAAAAGATGCAAAGCCTAGGCTGATAAGGTGGGTCCTTCTTCTACAGGAGTTTGATATGGAGATTCGCGACAAGAAGGGGACAGAAAACCAGGTAGCAGATCACTTGTCAAGGTTGGAAAACCCTCCTCATTCGGGAGATGCAATCAAAGACATCAATGATTTCTTCCAGGATGAACAACTGTTTGGCATCCAAAGTAAAACCCCGTGGTATGCGGACTTTGCAAATTTCGTCGCTTGTCAAGTGCTTCCTCCCATCTTGAGCTATCAACAAAGGAAGAAATTCCTACATGATGCAAAACAATACTTTTGGGACGAGCCCTTTTTATTCAAACAGTGTTCAGATCAGATTCTGCGGAGATGTTTGCCAGAGGAGGAAATCGAAGGTGTGCTCCATCATTGTCATTCCTCTAATTATGGAGGACATTTTGGGGGCCAAAGAACTGCTGCTAAAGTACTCCAATCTGGGTTTTACTGGCCTACCCTGTTCAAAGATGCACACCTATATGTGTTGCACTGCGATAGATGCCAAAGGGTAGGAACCATCTCAAAAAGGCATGAATTACCGCTGCAGAATATCCTTGAAGTAGAGTTGTTTGATGTATGGGGTATTGACTTCATGGGACCATTCCCGTCGTCCTACAACAATCTTTATATTCTTGTAGCAGTTGATTATGTCTCCAAATGGGTAGAAGCAGTCGCCTTGCCTTCTAATGATGCTAAGGTGGTGCTTAATTTCTTAAGGAAAAATATTTTCACTCGCTTCGGCACTCCTCGGGCAATAATCAGTGATGAAGGGTCACATTTTTGCAACAAATATTTCGAAGCCCTTCTTGCTAAGTATGGGGTGACCCATAAAATAGCCACAGGTTATCATCCGCAGACAAGTGGCCAAGCAGAGATCTCTAATCGAGAGGTTAAGCGTATCTTGGAGAAGATCGTTAATCCTAATCGGAAGGACTGGTCAAAGAAGCTTGATGATGCCTTGTGGGCATACCGCACCGCTTACAAAACGCCTATCGGAATGTCTCCGTATAGGCTTGTTTATGGCAAGGCTTGTCATCTTCCTGTGGAGCTAGAGCACAACGCATATTGGGCTATCCAAAAGCTCAATTTCGATATGGATGCAGCAGGTGAACGAAGATTATTACAACTCAATGAATCAGACGAGTTTCGTCTGCACGCGTATGAAAACGCTAAGTTGTATAAGGAAAAGACAAAGCGGTGGCATGACAAGAAAATTGTCGAAAGGAACTTCGAACAAGGCCAGAAGGTGCTTCTTTTTAACTCGCGGCTGAAATTATTCCCAGGGAAGTTGAAGTCCCGATGGTCGGGGCCGTTCACCATTGCTAAAGTGTATCCTCATGGGGCTATTGAGGTCGAAGACCCTCATTCAGACAAAACCTTCAAAGTCAATGGACAACGTTTGAAACACTATTGGGGCGGCGAGGTCGATCGACAAAACACCTCCTTCACCTTGGGAGACCCGGTGTAAGGCGGGGCGAAAGTCAAGCCGACGACTCTAAATCAAGCGCTTGATGGGGAGGCGACCCCATCTCAGTATCAAAATTATCCTTTTGGTTTTATTTAGTGTTGTTTTCTTTAGTTATCATTAATGCAATTGTTTTTCTTTTCCTTAGAATTTTTGTAGATGTTAATTTAGTGTGTTAGTATGTAGTTTAATAGTTTGTATAATTGTTAGTATGATGGCTTTGTCTAGTAGTTTATCTGGGTATTGATTCAGGTTTTGGGTAGTGCAGGAAAAGAAACTCAGTGCTCACGCCGCAGCGCCAGGAGCTAGTCTGAGTTTCGCGCCGCAGCTCCAATAACCACGCCGCAGCGCCAGATCCTTTATAAATTTTGCGCCGCGGCGCCGGCATATGCTGGAAGCTACTGGAGAGTTACGCCGCAGCGTCCGAATGTCCCGCCGCAGCTTCAATATTTCACGCCGCAGCGCCGAAAATGACGCCGCAGCGCCAAGAAGCCTCACTGTAACGCCGCAGCGCCGAAAATGACGCCGCAGCGCCAAGAAGACCCTATCCAGCGCCGCAGCGCCATCACCGTATTTTTACGTTTAATTGAGGCTTTTGGTTCAGTTTGCAGTGTTCCTCTTTTCTCTCTCACACATCTCCCTTTCTCCCAACGAGTGCGGCAAATCAACCGTCACTCCCAATTCGGTTTCTGAGCGTTTGGGGCCTTCAACCGTCGTGCAGTTATTCTCCTTCATTCTATTAATAAGCAAACCAAGGTAAAGGATTTCACAGAGTTTGTTTTGTTAGTTTGTTATTTATCTTTCTGTTGTCCTTTGGTTTTGTTGGCTATGTGTTCCAAGCGTCCTCGCACTAGTATAGGTCCTCCTCCGTCTTCCAGAGCTCCTCCTCCTCTTTGGGATGCTGTAAAATTCCCGAGTGAGGAAGTATGGAAGCGATATGCCCAAAATTTCTCAAAGAGGAGTTTGGTGCCAGAGAGAGGACTAAGGCCAGATGACAAGATGGACGGCCATATGAATTCAATGATTATAACTATGAAATGGGTTCACTTCACCAAGCCGCCCGAATCTGTAGTTATTTCAGTAGTAAAGGAATTCTATGCAAATGCTAATGCCGATGGTCCTGCTTCGGTGCCAGTTAGGGGTAAGTTGATCAAATATGACAGTCGAACAATCAATGCTGTGTATGGGACTCCAAACTACGAGGGTAAGGATTATCTGGAGTCTGGGATGCGGAGTTACAATACTGATGAGATTATAGCAAAGCTCTGCAAGCCTGGTACCGTGTGGAAAACCAATGAATTCCACGGTGAAAAGACCTCTTTCCCCCATCAAGCCTTGAGCCGTTATGGTAAGGCGTGGTACTCTTTTATTTGTGCCAATATCATGCCAACACGCCACCTGAGCGATGTAACAAGGGAGAGGGCAGTACTGCTTTATGCAATTGTCATGGGGCTGAAAGTTGATGTGGGGGTTCTTATCCAGGATTCAATTAAAAAGGCCATTAGGAGCAACGTCAATTCCGGCCTCCCTCATCCTTCTCTGATCACACGCCTATGCAAAAGGACGGGTGTGGTATGGGAGAAAGACGACATCACTCAGCCGCCTATGGCTGTCATTGATCATCACGTTATAGCCCGTTATGGAGTATGGGATGGGGGACCTCCGTCACACCCAAAGGGTCAAGGATATTTACCGGGGCCTCTGCCGCCTCCCTCATCGGAAGCTGGTACCTCCGCTCAAGTGCTTGAGCCCCCATCTTCTGAGGCTATGCCACCCAGGGCCTTGGCAGAGATCTTAAGCAGTCTTAATTTTCTCCACAGCAAGGTTGATACAGTGGCTCAATGGCAGAGCCAATTCAATCACTATCATGCGGAGTTCGCAAATACAGTGTCCAGTATCTATTATGCTCAAGGAGGAGACGACGCAGAGTCCATGCCCTTTCAATTTCTAGAGCCTCCAGTCTTTGCGCCTTATCCTCCACCATTTCCAGCCACAGAAGAGGATCGCGAGGAGGAGCCAGCGGATGCCAATGTTGAAGCCGATGATGATGGCGGAGGTGATGGTGCTCCAGAGGGTGAAGGCCAGTGAGGTCATTGGCAAATTTCAAGTTTGGGGGAGATTTCCTGTTTTAAGTTTTATTATATATGAATTGCTGTCATGTTTCTTTTGGGCGGTTTAGCCCCTGACTATCTATTTTTCTTTTATGTTGATGCAGTGGTGCGTTGGTTTTATTAGGTATATTAATGAATGTTTGGTTTATAATATTTAATTGCTTGTGTTTTATTTTTGTATATAGTATTTTGCTTTCGCTTTAGCTTTCTTGTAAATTTTTGGTTGTATTGTTTATAGCCATATGCCATGTGCATATTTTGGGTAGTGTGCAGATTTTTGGTTTACTTGATGCCATGTGTTATGGTTTCTCCTTATTTGGGCAGGGTCATGCCTATTGTAGTTGGTTTTCCCCCCTTTTTAACCCCGTTCTGTAACTGTGATTATGCTGGGTGAGGGTGTTTTAGCTGTCAATTTTTTGATCGTGGCTAATGACAAGCGCCATGTAGTTTTGGCTGTCTCTTAGAGTTGTGTCAAGCATGTATGAGTTAGGGGTTGTGAATCGATAAGTCGAGACTGTTTTTGATCCGTCCTTCTTAACAAGAGCCGATCAACTGTTTTAACCAATTATTTTTAGATTTTACGTCGCGCGTTTATTGCTTTGGGAGTATGTTCATTCTTATAAACTTTCATTTCTGCAAGGTAATAAAGGGCTTGGGTGTATTCTTTTCAGTTTTGGATCTTGGGCTCTGGCATGTTGTATAATAAAATATAATAAAATTTATTGAAAGGAGATTGAATATCGAAAGTCTTGCGGTGGGTCGAGTTGGAGCGTAAAACGCACTCGCCCATAAACGCAGGACCGATGTTGAGATGGAGCATAAAATGCACTCGTCAAATAATCTTCAGATTTCTTAAAGTCTAATTTGGCTTATGTCGATTACGTGGCCTTTGCTGCTCGAGTGATTAGATTCATAGGGGTGTTCTACGCCTAGTGCCCTAAAGCCGTCTGGCTTGGGAGTCACTGATCAAAAGCTCATTTATGGGTAGCTCTGTCTAGCCTAAGGTAATTAAGGACTGTCCGAGTCAGATTTTTGTTGTCTTCATGCTAGAGCCTTTTGATCTTTTCCTGTGCTTGCATCCTAGTCTTAATGCTTGTTGATTGTTTAAGTTGCGTAGTGTGCATATTGTTTTTAGCAATCGACTGTGCGAGTTTTTTTTGAGCTATGTTTAGTTAGGATGGTTGATCTTCACACGCATAGAGTGGATCGAGTACAGTCTCATGCTTGCAAATTCGATTTAAAACCCCTTTCATGTCATTGATTGTCCTATTCTGAGAGAGGCTCTATAAGTACGCTTTGAAGCCGTGGTATTATTCTATAGTTATAGTTTCCATTCGCGTCTTCCGGTAGTGTGGGTGTGGATGATAGATAGTTTGCTTGAGGGCAAGCAATTGCTTAAGTTTGGGGGTATTTGATATGTGGTATTTATATCACATATCAGATTCGCTCAAGCTTCAGACGTTGCTTGTTTGTTGTTATTTATTGTGCTTTAGCATATATTTTGTTGTTATTATGCTCTCCCTGTTTGATGCAAGGCTTTTTGAGTCATCTCCAGCTTGCAGGGGCAAATGTGTCATTTTCTACACTCTGGCGCCGCAGCGCCAGTGCCTAGCCTTTAGCTCGCGCTGCAGCGTGAGTGGCGCCGCAGCGCCACCAAGTAGTTGTTCGCTCCGCGCCGCAGCGTCGCCTCCGGTGTCTAGACTGGTTCGTTTTTAATGACCTAAAAGGGAGGAAAAAAAAGGAGACAGACAAGGCGGCTAGAAAAGAAAAAAAAGACAGAATAGATATCTGGAGATTCTAGAGCAGAAACAAGCATTATTTTCTTTGGGAGAATAGTCATTGCATCATAGACAGCTCAGGAGTTCCACGAAGAAGAGAAGACTTGGAGACAGAAAACCCTACAACAGGAGTTTTCTTATTCCAAATCTCTAAGTCATTTGTGTATTACTGAGCAATGTTGAATGTGATAGAAATGTGTATTAGCACCATGGTTATGAACTAATACCTTTTTAGGATTGCAATGTAACCTAGTGTTTAGCCTAATTAACTTTCTCTCCTATTTATATTAATGAATCATTTTGGGAATGGGTTGTTGTATTTCTTGCTTATTGACTAAATGCTTGACAGAGTTTTTGGTAGTGATATTAATGGATATTGAAGATTGGACATTAATATCTGGCTTTTAAAATACAATAACACTTGTTATGCCCTTGTCTAAAGGAATGTATGCATAAACTGCTAAATAGGATAGACATATCTCTATTTGCCTTGTGTAGTCTTGAGACTAATCTTATTGACCCTAGTCTAGTTATTTTCATCGATAGACATATTGTGATTCATCTAGCTAGGGGTGTGCATTTGGCCTTCGACAGAAGCATATGCGTAGTTCATTTCTCGACTGGCCATTCCTTGATTTGTTTGTAATGTGGAGAGTTAGGAGTTTAGGCGACGCATTAGGGGAATTGTAATCCTAGCTTGTCTCCCTATTACATCTTTTATTTCTCCCGCTTCCTTTAGTTATAATCGCATAGTTTATAATTCCACCACCAATCATTTGTTTAGATAAGGCAGTATAGTACTTACTTGAGTATTTGATTTGCATTTAAGACTTCGTCCTCGTGGGTACGACACCCTACTTCTTATATTACTTGTTGACCGCGTATACTTGCGCGTTAATTGTCGTTACATAAATCTGACAACATATGTATATAAAGCAGTTTTATATATCAAAGAAATATATTTTTGATGCACTTCCCTGACTGGAGAAGTATTGTCATTGCTGAGTGATTACCACTTTTTTTATGACTTTCAGTTGTTGATGTATCTTGATCTCCTCCTTGATGGACTGACAGTTGAGATGTCAGGGAGTATCTCAGTTGGGCTTGTTGACCAGGGTAGTTTGATAGAATTTAGCTTCTATTTATCTTTGGTGTCTTGGAACTGGTCTTTTATTATTTTTTCTTGAAGGTCAAACTGCACCGTAGGGGGCTGCTGCCTACGTACTCCCGGGTTGAGGGATATCAGGTTATTCGTAGTTTTGGCTAGTGCCGGGATGTAAGTTTGAAAAGTATTTATCTTAGATTTTGAATTTTGTTTGATGATTTTTTTTAAGCTTATATTTGGTTTGACCACGCCAGAAATGGCTGCCTACGTACTCCCATGTTGAGGGAGATCAGGTCATTCGTAGGTCTGGCTTTTTAATAAAAAACCAAACTTGATTTGATTTGTAGGACCCGGATGTGGGTATGCATGTGCTTCAGATGAAATACCTTTTCACGGTGTCTAAATTGATTATTTGGGGAAACTCATTCCCATCCATCTCTTGCAGTTTGATAGCGCCCCCAGTTAACACTTCTTTGACAATGAAAGGGCCTTCCCAGTTTGGGGCAAATTTTCCTTTGGCTTCATCCTGATTGGCAAATATTTTCTTTAGCACTAAGTCGTTTTCTTTGAATTGCCGGATTCGGACCTTCTTGTTGTAGGATTTGGCGATCCTTTGCTGGTATAACTGTCCGTGGAAAATGGCTGTAGCCCTCTTTTCATCTATCAGAGACAGCTAATGACACTGATCTTGCAACCATTGATATTCATCTATTTGAGCGTCGTTCAACACTCGCAAAGATTCCATCTCTACTTCTATGGGAAGGACTGCTTCTATGCCATAAACCAACGAGTAGGGGGTAGCCCTAGTAGAGGTGCTCATTGACATCCTGTATGCTAACCTTGTTAGAGGCAGCAGGTCAAGCCAGTCTTTGTGATTGGCGGACATTTTTTGCATAATCTTCTTAATGTTTTTATTGGCCGCTTCAACAGCACCGTTCATCTTGGGCCGATAGGTGACGGAATTGATATGCTTGATATGGAACTTACTACACAGATCCACCATCATTTGATTGTTCAAGTTTTTTGCATTGTCTGATACGATTACCTCCGGTTGTCCATATCTACGGACGATATTATTTCTGATGAAACTGATGATAACCTCTTTTGTGACTTTGGAAAAAGAGGCTACTTCGACCCATTTAGTGAAGTAATCGATTATAGTGAAGATGAATCGATGACCGTTGCTGGCTTTGGGTTCCACTGGACCTATCACGTCCATTCCCCACATAGAGAAAGGCCATGGTGAACTCATTTTATGCAGCTCATTTGGAGGAGCGTGAATGGCATTTCCATATATTTGGCATTGAAAGCATCTCTAGACGTGATCATCGCAATCATCTTTGAGCGAGATCCAGTAATCTCCTGTTCTAATTATCTTCATGGCCAGCAGATGGCCGCTCATGTGTGGACCACAGACTCCGCCATGGACTTCATCCATTAGTCTTTGGGCTTGCTCATTGTTGAGGCATCTTAACAAGCCTATTCCAGCATCCCTTTTATAAAGTACATCTCCGCTCAGATAGAACTTCATGGCCATTCTGAGAATCCATTTTTGCTCTGATTGGCTTACACCAGCGAGTGTGGATCCATCACGGAGATATTCCTTGATGTCTTGAAACTAAGGCTGCTTGACAGGAGGTATTTCATCTGATACTTCTCCCATATAATTCCAATATGTCGGGGCTTTTTTAATTGTGAACTGAATGTGGGAAATCCAATCTTATCAAACATGCAAATTAATGAAGCCAATGTTGCTAATGCAAATGCAGTTCTTTGGTGAGATACGCGCCGGTAGTTTGTCTAATGACCAGCTCGGAATCTCCGAAGACGAGTAGGTGTTTGATTCACATGGATTAGGCTAGCTTCAACCCCGTGATACAGCCTTCATACTCAGCCGTGTTGTTGGTGTTGCCAAATTAAAGTTTGGTAGCCACAGGATATTGATCACCTATACTAGAGATGAGGACTGCACTAGCTCCAGCACTTTCCATGTTTACTGCTCTGTCAAAATACATTTTTCATGGTTGGACTTTATTCTCAGACTAGAGTTGTTGAATTGTCATGATCCCATCATCCGAGAAATATGTCTCCAGGGGCTAGAACCCTCCTGAAGGTGCTTCTGCTAATTGATCTGTAATGCCTTGACCCTTGATTGACTTCTGAGTCACGTAGACAATGTCGA
Organism: Panax stipuleanatus; assembly: GCA_020205555.1. NCBI lineage: Eukaryota > Viridiplantae > Streptophyta > Magnoliopsida > Apiales > Araliaceae > Panax > Panax stipuleanatus. Next base: position 99,358,610 of record CM035118.1, on the reverse strand, counting down.
ATTGCTATAGGATCAACTGCCATTTGGATATTCGACAATTCAACATTGGTTTGTTGAAAACATATTTGAGTGGATCCATGCGGGATATGAGGTAGGTCGTATGCCCATGCAAATAGTGTTGCAACCTCATAGCGGCCCATGCTAATGCACAACATGTCTTCTCGATCAGGGTATATTTTTGTCCCCACTGCTGAATCTTTTACTGATGTGGTAGATGGCTTATTCCTTGCTACAATCATCCTTCTGTCCTAACATGCAGCTCATTGCATTGGCATTGACGGACAGGTACATTAACAAATGGACTCCCTCCCTTGGGGGTATCATAATAGGAGCTTCAATCAGCTGTTTCTTGATGGCAAGGAAGGCTTGTTGACAATCCTCATTCCACGTGGTGGAGGAATTCTTCCTTAACAGCTTGAAGATGGGTTCACAGGTTGCTGTGAGCTGGGAGATGAATCTGCTTATGAAGTTGATCCTTCCTAAGAATCCATGTATCTCTTTCTCTATACAAGGTACGGGCATCTAAGTAATGGCTTTTATTTTGGTGGGGTTGAGTTCAATGCCTCGATTGCTCACCAGGAATCTTAACAGTTTGCCTGCTTTGACGCCAAAAGCATATTTGGCAGGATTTAGCTTGAGGTTGTATTTGTATAACCTGTTGAACAGCTTCCTGAGATGGTCTATGTGATCATCCTCCCTTCGGGATTTGATGATAATATCGTCAATATAGACTTCTATTTCTTTATGCATCATATCATGAAATAGGGCCATCATGGCTCGCTGATACGTTGCTCTGCATTGATGAGGCCGAAGGATAGTCGTCTATAGTAGAAAGTTCCCCAGGGATTGATAAAGGCTATTTTCTCCCGGTCTTCCTCAGCAACCACGATTTGATGGTAACCAGCAAAGCAATCCACGAAGGAATACATGCCATACTGCGCAGTATTGTCGATTAGAATGTGGATGAAAGGCACTGGGAAGTTGTTCTTGAGGCAGGCTTTGTTCAAATCCCGGTAATCCACACATATTTGTACCTTCCCTCCCGGTTTAGGTACGGGGACTATGTTTGATAGCCATTCGGGGTATGTTGATACCATGATGATTCCGGCTTTGAATTATTTAACGACTTCTTCTTTGACTTTGAGACTCCACCTAGGTTTCAATCGATTGAGTTTTTGTTTGACTGGTTTAAACTCTTCTTTGATGGGCATTCGATGGATGACAATGTTTGTGGATAGACCGATCATGTCTTTATGCAACCGTGCAAACACATCATGGTAATGTGTTAGGAGTTTGATCATGTCGGCTTTTCGATTTGGTGTGAGGTCTGAACCTATTTGGATTTCTTTGATATTTTCGGAGGTTCTTATATTGATGGTGGAGGTTTGGTCGAAGTTTGGTTTGGGTTTGTCTTCGACCCAATACTTGATCTCCTCTGGCATCTCATAGTCGTCTTCCTCTTCCTGATCAATATCCATCAAGTCGAAGTTCAATTCTACATCCAAGTCGGAGTCATCTTGATAGGTTGGCATCTCATCAGCAAAGACACACACATCCAATGCTTGGGTCCTAAAAACAAAAACACTTTCATTAATATATACAACTGCTTAAACACATGGCATTTGTAAAGCATAACAAAAGTTACTGCTCTAGCTATGCAATTAAGAGTAAGCAGTAAATGAAAGCATGATTAAGGGCAGATGTACTCTCTACCCCTTTACCCTTTTTGACTTAGGCAAGGGACACTGCTCCAGTTATCAAGTGTTAGATTCTCATTAATTGGGAGAATCAAGGAATTATGCTCGTCCGCCTCGTCCTAGATGATGACTGAGACATCCTTGAGAATAGGACCAAGGCTTTTTAGTAGATCATTCCTCTTCTTGATGTTAGGAATTTGGACACGATCATCGTCACTATCGGGGAGTTCGTCATTCATACCCTCGTAGTTGAGAATAACTCTCATATTGGCGAATGGGTCTCGTCCTTCGTACATGATCTTTTCTATTCCCTTTTCGCTGTTTGCCTTAGGCTTGGGGGCTTTTCTTTCATGGACATGTATGATTGGAGGAAATAGTATATATAATACCACCGTAGGGATCTTCCTCATAGGTTTCACCCAGTCGGCATTTGTAAGGTTTGGGAGCAGAATTGTAAAGGCATGAGCCTTGGGATATTTTTGTGGATTCTGGTGGCTTGACCCATATGAATATCCCAATCCTGCTCTTCCCATCTGACTTGGGATTTGGACTGGCATCTTGATACCTAGCTTATCCTTTCCCAACCCTTATCCAGGTTGCAAAACCCGAAGATACCACTTCTTGGCCTATGGTTATTACTTCAGTGGACACTTTAGGTTTTAGGGTTGGTGCCCCGATTGGTAGATATTGAGTATCGCTCACCTCAAAAGCTTGAAAACTTGCAGGCTCAATCCCCGCGTCCAGGCTAATCACTGGCATGTCCCCATGTATGTAGGTATTGTGTTCTGGCTCGGCATTGACCGTGATGAGGCTGCCGTTAATGATGTACTTGAGTTACTGATGGAGGGTGGATGGCACTGCTCCGGCCATGTGGATCCATGGTCTGCCCAATAGCAAATTATATCCAGTGGCAATATTGATCACTTGGAAGGATACGTAGAAGTGTGTGGACAAATTTCTAGAGGAAGCTCAATTTCCCCCATGGCCTGGCAGCGAGATCCATAGAAACCCCGAATGACCATATGACTAGTTTTGATCCGGTTCGTATTGATCTTCATTCATTCCAACGTGTCGTATGGACAAATATTGAGGGAAGAGCCTCCGTCAATAAGTACTCCTCCGATAACGTATCCGAAGGACACTACAGCTATATGCAGGGACTTATGGTAGCCCCTTCCCTCAGCTGGGATATCATCATCTATGAAGGATATCACATTGTTGTTGAAAATGTGTTCTATCACGTGACGGAATTTCTCTGTGTCTACCGTGTGTGGCAGATGGGCCTCCTCTAGTACCTTCACTAGAATGTTGCGATGGTCTTCTGATGATAAGACCAGATCGAGGATAAACACTTGCTTGGGTGCGTCTTTCAAGCTTTGCACTACCTTGATTTCATTGTGTCCCATTTTATTGAGGAAGTCTGTAATCTTTTCTTCAGCGACCTTTTCTTTTGCTTTGGTAACTGGTTTAATTACCCGCTGAGGCAGGTATAATGGATTATCCTTTGATAGGATGGAAGTGTTGTTTGAAGTAGAGCTTTCAATGTCCCCGTAGTTCAATGGGACCTTCTTCATACTGATGATTGGATACTGAGGTCTGAAGGGCAAGATTAGAGGCTGAGGTACAACCACCTTCACAGGATTTTGAACTTCTTGGACCCCTTTCCCTGTCAGTACCAGGGGTGTGAGGATTGATTCCTTATCGCAGGATACAACAGCCACTGTGCCCTGGTACCATGCATTGGGGATCCAGAGGCTATCTTAGCTTGCCTAGTCGAGGATTTGATCTCCTTTGATTAGGTCACCTTTCTCAATCTGGTCTTGAATTAGGTTACGAAGTGCCCAACATTCTTCCGTATCATGGCCGGGAGAGTTGGAATGGCACTGACATATTTGGTCAGGTTAGAATTTTTTGGGTTGCGGGTTTAATGGGGGTAATGGATCTGCAACCATCCCCTCGTTGATCATCATTTTGAGGATTTCTTCCATTGACTGGTTCAGATTGGTGAAATTCCTTTGAAACAGGAATTTTCTACCTTCTTTAGTATACTCATTTTTTACCATTGGTTGTTCGTGAAACTGGCAATGATCCCTACTGGGATGGAATTGACTTCCGTCGGAGGAGAATGACTGCCAATAGATTGATGAATTTTCTTCAGCACCTTCTTGGTGAGTTGATGCTGGTGGACAACCAATTCAGCCAACTGCTCAATCTGTTCCTTAAGAGACTTGTCTTCTTGCTCCATCAGGAATCTCTTCTCAAAAGTTTCCCAACTCTCCGGGCTACTAATATTGGATTGACTTGGTTCCCCAACGTAGCGGAGGTACTTAGATTCTTCTCCATATGAGGCGCTGATCATGTTGACATTTTCCTCTTTGTGATGTGGGAGACAATTGTCTTGGACATGGGGTTGGTCAAGCTTTGTTACCAAAATTTCCCCGCTGTCAATCAAGTCTTGAATTTTGCGCTTGAGAGACCAACAGTCTTGGGTATCATGGCCTGGAGACCCAGAATGATAAGCACATTTCTTGTTAGGGTCGAAATTCCTTCCGTTAATGTTGGTTGGTGGAAAGAGTTGAACAATCTCTTCTAAGTTGTCAGAAGTTTGAACACATTCTCGAGGGAATCCTTTAGTGGGGTGAAATTTCTTCGACACCGGACTTCCATATTTTTCTGGAATTGAGGGTTTGCAGGCTGTGCTGAAGCTTGGAAAGGGGTATAGTTCCTCCTTTGAATAGGCATGTGGTTTGACTCGCCCCTTGAATTTTATCCTTGTAAAACCAAGGAGACTTCTTCGTCTTTCTTTTTATGGACCCTCCGGGGATTACTCCCATAATTTTGGGATTGGATATGTTCGGCGACAGCTTTGAGGGCGGTTAGATCTTTTATCTTCCCGGATTTGAGCCCCATTTCTGCCATCTCGCCATGCTTAATCATTTCAGAGAATTACTTTCCTATTCCTGCTAGTACCCTCTCATAATAAGACGCTTCTTGGATATCGACGAAGGTCATGACAATTTTAGATTCGGTCATGGCAGGGGTAACTTGTGCTGCAACCAGTCTTCATCACTGGGCATATTCTCTAAATGATTCAGTGTTCTTTTTCTTGATTTTGGTTATTTGATTTCTGTCTAGAGTCATCTGTGATTGGAAACTGTACTGACTGAGGAAGGCATGGGCCAGCTCTTCCCAACTATAAATTTTTAAGTTGTCCAAGCGGGCATACCAAGCTCTGGCTTCTCCGGTTAGACTATTCTGGAATAGTTGCATTCGAAGTTTCTCGTCCTCAGCATAGGATCCGAGTTCTTCGATAAAGACTTTCAGGTGTGTGTAAGGATCCCCTGTTCTATCATATTTCTCGAGCTCAAGGACATGAAATTTTTTGGGATAACGAGCCCCGGGGAATATGCAGAGGTCAGAGTAAGTAACACTGCCAAACGCCCCAGTCCCTTTGATAGACCGGAGGGTTTCTTCCCTCTGTTGCATTTTCTTGAGAATTTCACCAGCTTCCGACTCTTTGACGAGGGGGGTGATCTTAGGAGTCTTGTTGATGGTGTTTTGGTTTTGTGGTCCAGGACCGCCAGCACCACTACCAGATGTTCCTGGTTCTGGATGAGCTTGAGATTTTTTCTTTTTAAAGGCCTTACTTTGTTCTCGCAGAAAACTGGCTAGCTCGACTATCTAATTTTTCATTCCTTCGAATTCTTCCTTGAAACATGGGTGGATTAAGATGGAGCACTTGAAGCCATATCCGCGGAGGGACTGAGTGCTTTCTTAAATTTAGATCTGGTGACAGGACCAATTTTTACACCTACAACACAACGTAGGCGTGCTAATTTCCTGAGGTAGGTAAGGATTGGATGCATGATGTGTTTTTAGTGTTTATCCTGCAAAACCGAGGTTAGTTGTTTTGATGGCATGATGACATGTATTTGACAGGGAAAGTAAGTCTTTCATTATTGATATTTACATTGTGCTCCTCAAAAATTGGAGATTTGACATGGAATTGAAAGAGGAACGTATGAAGAAGTTTCCCTTCAGATTTGGTTAATCAGAGGTCGACCTATCTTAGGTTACTCTCGCGGCTTTTGTTTTGGCATGAAGGCTCCCAGATCATCGCAATCTACTAGAAGGGAAGTTAATCTGATCGTTCAACTGGAGCGAATCTGAGTGGTGTATTTTCATGAGGCACCCCCAGAGACTTAATCGTCCCCAGAGTCATTACTTAACACAGACCGGGTTATCCTCTTTGTGAGAGGGACACACAATATACATTTTCATACATCGTTTGTTACCGTTTATGTATGCAATGACAGTTGGGTACGAAGCACTAATAAGGGTGTGAAGCACTAAAGTAGGAAAGCATTCATTCACATTTATTTAATGTAAAGAAGCAACATTTACTCATCCATTGACTATGGAGACGCATAATTTCACGCATTCAATAGTTTTGAAAGGGAAATGTTTGAAAAAATTAGAAAGAGGTCTAAGCCCTCTACTGTCCCCAGCAGAGTCGCCACCTGTCGACGTTGGAAAATTTAAGAACCCCGCGGGTCGTTTCATAACCCGAGTTTCCTCAAATCGATCTTCCTAAGTTCTCTCTACCCCCACTCTTTTTATTTTGGAAAAATGTTTTGAAGGGTATTTTAGAAAAGTGGCCAACATGTATTTATGTCGACGATTTGAAAGTTTTAACAGAGTCGCCAGTTGGTAGATTGAAAAATGGTTATACCAACTCAACCGAATTTTATTTAAAAAGAGGCCTAATTACTAGACACTGTCGAAACTTGATCTTTGAAATCTGAAAAACTCATCCTTGCAAATGTCATTTCCTTTGCAGCCGCACCCCATACTCTAGGAAGCTCAAACAATCATCCTTGTGGGTAGAGAGTAATTCTATAATAATGGATTTTGTTGTATTAAGACTACATTGTAATTAGTAATATCCTGCTGTAATGGTTGAACCTTATGTAACCGGATATTATTATGTTGTTAGTTTATTAGTTGAGTAGTTTACATTATTAATAGTGAATAGTAACAAGTACAGTATCTATATAAACTATACATCTGAATGAGGGTATTGAATGATCTTGGGAGATCTGTAAGCACTGAGGTCGCCCCTCGGTTCCAAGAACAATATTATCATTTGTACTGTGAATGTTAGATAGATAGGAATTATTGATATGTAAGAAATATCTGTAATATTATAAATCTATACATCCAAGTGAGGGTATCCAAATATAGTAATTGTTCTGATCAGAACTATTACTTGATTGGGATACTGTGAATTTTGGATCTATAGAAGTTACTATCTTATAGAATATTTACGTGAGCACCAAATTTACTACAGGAAATGTAGAGGATTTGGGGGCGTCACAATTTAGTATCTAAGCCAGAGGTTAGAAACCTTTGGAGGAAACCCTTAGGCTATAACCTCGGAAGGATTAAGACGATATAGGAGATAGTAAGGGGATAAGCTCAAATAGAGTTTATAAAGGATGAATTACGGGGGAAAATTATTAGGAAAAGTTAAAAGATAAGAATACTAATAAAATAAGTTGTGATTAATAGATACTAATCGATTTTATCAATCTGATTGTAGGATGGCAAATGAGTTGCAATTAATTATGGTAGAACCAGTTATAAATGCAGTGCCTTAGCAGGCAATACACCCCAACTACGCTTGGATGGAGGGGGTGGGTTCAAACACAACAGTTCCAGTATCACAGTCTTCGGTTTCCTGACCAGGACCAAGTGTTAGTCAAGAGGTCCAATATCTGCAGAAAAGGATCCAGAAGCTAGAGAGAGAGTTGGAAAAATTAAAGAAGAGGCTAGCAGCAAAGAAGAAGGAACTGTAGGTTAAGGAATTTTAGAATATAGCTAGTGATAGGGATAAGTCATTAGTCGGCTATGTATTTTGCATTTCTGTTGTGTGTAAACTAGTGATCTAAAATGAATCACTAGATATGTATATATAGATATTCAATGTAATATATATATTTCTGTCTATCAAACTATGTTATTTAATTATTGAACTGGTATTCATACTTAGTTATTTGTTATATTTAGATAAATGGCACCCAGAAGAAGACCTCGTGGAGAACTTGAAGAAGAATAGGGAGAGGCAGACCCCACCCAAACCCTGGTAAATATTCTGGTGGGAGCTTTGCAAGGAACACAAGCCAATGCGTTACCAACTGCTCCTAATAACCCAACCACAACCCAATTTAAAGATTTTAAGTTAGTGGGACCACCGGAATTCAGGGGAACGGATGAGCCAATTAAGGCTCAGAATTGGATTACAGTGATGGAGAAAATGTTTAAGGTAACCAAGGTGAATGACGACCAAAAAGTGGATTTTTCCACTTTCTTTTTAAAAGAAGAAGCTAATCACTGGTGGGAAGCGAATAAGGGTAGATCTGGAGAAGGTGCCACTAATTGGGACAAGTTCAAGGAGTTTTTCTTTGCCAATTATTTTTCGACTTCAATGCAGGATCGTATGGAAGTTCAATTCTTGGAATTGAAAAAAGGGGAGATGACGGTATCACAGTACACAGCCAAATTCAATTAGTTGAATAGGTTCGCATCACATCAGGTAGATACCGAGGCAAGAAAGACAAGGAGATTTGAAGGGGAGCTGAAACCCCAAATTAGGAGCAAAATATCGGTGTTTCAGATGAAGACTTTAGCAGAGATTTTGGAAAAGGCCATTATAGCTGAGAAGGAAGGCGAGGCTTTATTACAGTTCCATAAGGAGAAGAGGATTGGTACAGGAAAAGGAAGCACAGGTGGGGGTAACAACAACAACAACAACAACAGCAACAACAACAAGAGAAGGTGGGAGGTGGCTTTTCCAAATAACCCCGAAAAAGGAGGATATAACCCTAGTAATAATGCCAACGAAGGAGGAAACAACAACAATTAAATAATTAAACGATGTCAAACGTGTGGGAAGAGTGACAAAGGTGCATGTTATTTCAAAGGGATGAAGTGTTATACCTGCGAAGAAGATGGGCATTATTCCAACTGGTGTCCACAAAAGAAGGGGAAGAGCAAGAATGTCAAATGTTTCAACTGTGGGACAGAGGGGCATGTGTTTAAGTTTTGTCCAAAACCCAATAAGGTGAAAGTGAGAGGAGGTCAAAATTTTAACAATAACCCTGGAACGGCGGCCGCAAGAGTTGCTCAAAATCGTCCAAATTTAAGGACGTTTAATATGACCGTGAGGGATGCTGTTGCGGAACAAGACGTGGTGACAGGTATTATACCAATAGATGCCGTAAATGCTTATGTGTTGTTCGACTCTGGTGCTTCTTGTTCGTTTGCATCTGTTGATTTTGTTAAGAGATTAAAAATGCTATGTGAAGATCTAGAGGTACCTTTCAACGTAGAAATTGCTAATAAAGAAATAATCCCTGTTCATACATTATATAAGAATTGTAGTGTAGAAATTCAGGGGCATAAGTTACCAGTAAACCTTATTCCTATACAACTAGGGGAATTTGATGTAATCTTGGGTATGGATTTGTTGGGTAGGCATAAGGCAGTGATTGATTGTAAGCGAAAACAAGTAAGTTTAAGGACATCTTTGAAAACGAAGGTAGTATTCAAGGGAAGTTGTTCACCAAAGCAAGTCCGATGTTTAAAAGTTATGCAAGCTAAGAGATTGCTTCGAAAAGGTGGTACAGGGTATTTAGCCTATGTTGTTGGTACGAGAAAAGAAGGGAGAAAGTTAGATCAAATCCCTATAGTAAATGAATTTCCAGACGTTTTTCCAAGTGACCTACCTGGTCTTCCACATGACAGAGAGATTGAGTTTGTGATTGAACTTGCACCTGGTACAACAACAGTTTCAAAGGCACCATATAGGATGGCACCGGTAGAATTGAAGGTGTTACATGTTCAGCTGCAAGAACTTTTAGACAAAAAGTACATAAAACCTAGTATTTCACCATGGGAAGCACCTGTGTTATTTGTAAAGAAGAAGGATGGAACTTTAAGGTTATGTATAGATTATCGAGAATTGAATAAGTTGACCATAAAGAATAAGTATCCCTTACCAAGGATTGATGACTTGTTTGATCAGTTAAAAGGAGCTAAACATTTTTTGAAAATTGACCTACGATCGAGCTATTATCAACTGAAGGTAAGAAAAGAAGATGTGCCAAAGACTGCGTTTAGGACACGATACGGATATTATGAGTTTTTTGTGATGTCCTTTAGGTTAACAAACGCACCAGCAACTTTTATGGATTTAATGAATCGAGTGTTTAAGTCATGCTTGGATAAATTTGTGGTGGTTTTTATTGATGATATCCTAATATACTCTAAGACACGAGAGGAATATGCAGAACATTTGAGAGAGGTATTAGAGATATTACAAAAGGAACAACTCTATGCAAAATTTTCCAAGTATGAATTCTGGTTAGAGGAAGTTCAGTTCCTAGGTCACGTAATTGATAAGAATTGGGTGGCAGTGGATCCAGCAAAGATAGAAACAATCATGAATTGGGATCAACCAACAACACCAACAGAAGTACGCAGTTTTCTTGGTTGAGCAGGGTACTATCGTCGTTTTATAAAAGATTTTTCAAAAATAGCGACCCCACTAACCAATTTAACTCGAAAGACGGTGAAGTACATTTAGACAGACAAGTGTGAAGAGAACTTTCAAAAATTAAAGAAATTGTTGAGTAAGGCACCAGTACTATCATTACAAGATGACACTAGGGGTCTTGTGGTGTATAGTGATGCTTCACACAAGGGTTTAGGATGTGTTTTAATGCAATATGGGAAAGTGATCGCCTATGCGCCGTGACAACTTAAAGATTATGAGAAAAATATCCTACTCACGATCTGGAGTTAGCCGCAGTAGTTTTTGCGTTGAAGATATGGCCGCATTATTTGTATGGGGGACAGTGTGAAATATACACAGATCACAAAAGTCTGAAGTATATTTTTACACAGAAAGAGCTGAACATGAGACAGAGAAGGTGGTTAGAATTAATAAAGGACTTTGATTGTGAGATCTTATATCATCCCAGTAAAGCCAACGTAGTGGCCGATGCATTGAGTCGAAAGATTCAAGAAAAGTTGAATGTCATCACAAACAACGAGGTACTGATAAAAGAGTTTGAAAAACTCGAGATTGAAGTAAGAGCTCCAACTAACTCTAACCAGAAGCTATTTGTGATAGAGTTAGCCTCAACTTTAATAGATAAAATCAAAAAGATACAGTAGAAGGATGAAACATGTCAAAAGTGTAAGGGCGAGATAACTCAGGAGATGAACATTAAGTTTCGACTCGATGAAGAGGGAGTACTAAGGTATGAGGATAGAGTTTGGGTTCCATCGGTACCGGTACTAAAAGATGAAATCTTAACGGAAGCCCATAGTTCTAAGTTTGCTGTGCACCCGGGGAGTACTAAGATGTATAAAAACTTGAGTCAATATTTTTGGTGGTCGAACATAAAAAGAGAGATAGCAAAATGGGTAAGCAAGTGTCTCACATGCCAAAGAGTTAAAGTTGAACATCAAAGACCGAGTGAATTACTACAACCTCTACCAATTCTTGAATGGAAGTGGGAGCACATCACCATAGACTTTATGGTAGGAATTCCTGTCACTAAAAAAGGCCACAATTCTATTTGGGTAATAGTTGATCGTCTCACCAAGTCAGCCCATTTTCTACCTATTAAGGTTACGTATAATCTTGATCAGTAAAGTTATAGATAAAAGAGATTGTCTCTAGACATGGAGTTCCTCTATCTATAGTGTTAGATAGAGATCCACGGTTTAGTTCGAACTTTTGGAGGAGTCTTCAGACGCACTTAGGAACCTAGTTGAAATTGAGTACAGCATATCACCTGCAAACCGATGGACAAAGTGAGAGAACCATTCAGACGTTGGAAGATATGTTGAGAACCTGTATTATGGATTTCAAAGGGAGTTGGTAGGATCAGTTGCCTTTGGTAGAGTTTGCATACAACAGGTACCATGCCAGTATTGGAATGCTGCTATATGAAGCCTTATACGGTAGAAAGTGTACAACCCCATTCTGCTAGGATGAAGTTGGGGAAAGGCAATTGCTTGGACCTGAGATAGTTCAGCAAACCACTGAAAAGATTCGAATTATACGACAACGGTTGCAATTGTCACAAGACTGACAGATGAAGTATTCAAATCAACACAGACAGCTTAGAGAATTTAGTGTCGGAAGTCGTGTGTTTCTGAAAGTGTCCCCTTGGAATGGCAAGCTTCGTTTTGGTAAAAAGGGGATGCTGAGCCCGATATTCATTGGCCCATTTCAAATATTAAAGAAAATAGGTGAAGTAGCCTATGAAGTAGCCCTACCCCCGGAGTTAGGACACATCCATAATGTGTTTCATGTGTCTGTGCTACGTCTGTATAAATCTGATTATAAGCACATGATAAACTATAAACCTGTTTAGATAGAGAAAGATTTATCATATGTAGAAATTCTGTTACAGATAGTTGATCGGAAAGAACAGGTGTTAAGAAATAAGGTTATATCATCGGTTAAGGTGATCTGGAAGAATCATGATATTGAAGAAGCTACGTGGGAGCTGGAAGAATAAATGCGAGAAGATTTTCCGCAGTTGGTTTCATAAAGGTGTATTCAAATTTGGGGATGAAATTTTTATAAGAGGGGGTGATTGTAATATTCCAAACTTTGAACAGGAATATTAATATGTTTCATATCTTGTGTAATGTGTATTTAGCTTTATTATTATTATACATATCAAGATATATCAACACATAAGATATAACTATGAAAACATATATGGAAAGTTTTCTAAGTAAACTCTAATTTATGATTTTATCTAAATAAGAAACCCTAACCCTAATGGTTATAATAAATAAAAATTATAACTTAATACATTGATAATGTTGTAAAGGATTATGAATACATGTACATTAACTATATACATGGTAAATTGTTGGCCGTTTTATCGGTCAATATATCGCGCAAGTATACGCGGTTAACAAGTAATAAATAGTAAGAAAGATATCATTCCCACGGAGAATTAACAGATAAAAGGTCGCCAAAGCACTAATCCATAATCATCTCGGTCTTATTTAAACGGGCAGTAAAGAGTTTTAAATATTAAACTAGGTGAGGAATTAAACTTAAACTAAGTAATCCTAAGGTAGAATCAGATAATGAAGATAAGAGATTCCAATTTCCCCTAATAATTCGTCTAAGTTAATAAACTTCCAGTTAAGTCAAATTAATCATTATAGTTGCTAGCCGAGAACACGAAAGTGAGAGAAGGCCATCTTTCGATGCACCTAATCCATATCACGTGCAATCCATAGATGATAGAACGCACGTGAACACCCACATTATCTAAACCCTTATATGTCTATGGTGTTTACAAATAAATAGGGTTTAAGGTCAAGTTCTCTAATAACTACGAGCGGCGCTTCGTTATATGTCTATCCTAAGCACAAATTATACGTCCAATACCATGTGAACGTACAATCGCCCGCCACTACGGTTAGATGTAAACCTACACTTCGTCTTTCAAGTCTTTCGTATTTGATTGCTATATGATTGTCTACTGTTATTTATGCTTATAAATAGCAGTAGACAATCACATAACAATCAAATAAGAACCAACATGGAAGAAAATCAAATTAAACTACTCATTAGGTTCCATTGGAACCTCAAAATAAGGTCTAAGCCATAAATGACTCAAACATATCATCTACAAGTTGAATATACATCATAAGATCACAAATAGGAAGCAAAAAGATTCAAAAGATAGAAAATAGCAAATCTGAGTGCTCAAGCTCCTTGTTGAATCTCCAATAGAATCCACTTGCTTCAATCTTCAAACCTAATCTAACCCTAGAAACTAACTAACTAAACTAAACCCTAATCTAGACTTAATCTACTCCTAATCTATACAAGAAATGTAAAGGAAATGGAAGAACAAGCTAGGGCTAGGGCTTAAGGCCAATATCTGATCCCCTTTCTTGCCAAAAATGAGCCCTCTATATATCCTTTGCTCAAGCCAAGCCAGATCACTTAAAAAGTCAAGTCTGGCAGCATGTTGGACTGGTGCGGCTGCGCCCAAAATGCACTAGAAATCCGCGCGCCCGCACCAAGGATTTTCTGCTGCAGTGTCCTCTGGTAAAATGACCATAACTTTTTTTTCGGGAGGCATTACGAGGCCTGCCACCTATCAGATCGAAGCAATCGAAGAGCTCTACAACTTTTATTATTTGAGCATTGAGAAATAATGGATGGTTGAAGGCTAAAATTTAGCTCCAAGTTACAGTTGTGCAATGAAAACCCAAAACCGTGAAGTTTAACATCCGTTGGTATACGGGGCATAACTCTCGCCTCCGAACTCCGATTGGGATGATTCAAGATGTTTCGAAAAGCTTAGAAGACGTTCTATAATATGAACCAAGTTCCAATCCAAGAACATGGAATGAACATGAACCCCCCAAACGATGTCCAGATTGCATTTCCTTTCTATTTTGTCGTTTTCCTTCTTTCCATTGTCATACCATCAATCTTTTTAGCATTCTTTGCATCGTTTTAGCCTCAAAAGTACCGAGAGAGTTCCTAAACATAAAATCTACAAAACAAAGGAAAAACACATTAAACGCACAACGATACTTGAGTTTAAGCAATAAAATGAGTTAGTTTATATCTGAATAAGTGGTCATAAAAACCACTAATCAAATACCCCCAAACTTAAACGCTGGTTGCCTTCAAGCAACTAAAACAAAACTAAGCACAAGATGTAATGCAATGTCTATAATGTATGCAACCTATACTATTGTGAATGTGAATCCATGTCTCAGTCAGTATTGAACTTTCTAAGCAATGCCTCAAAAAACCACAAGATAATCAAACAGAGAGATACAAAAAACAAGATCATAAGGCATATCCTTGCAAATCCAAAACTGTCAGCACTGATGTATTGTGCGTTGTGTGCCTAGCAACCATTAAACATGCTTTTGAACAAATTTATCACATACTATGCTTCTTACTGGAAAAATAAGTTTTAACTTAAGAAAAGCAGTAAATCTGATAAGTACTAACCAAGACTATGCATTACTTAAGCTAAGAGTCACAGGGGGTTTTCATTAAGCTTTTATTACTCACAAGGGCGTATTCGCACTTTCCCGTGTACACAATCGACTGTGCAATGCCTAGTCCTCTTAGGCTTTTCAATGATATCCGTGTAGCGAGCTTTCGACCAACGACTCCTAGACCAGACGGCCTTACGGCGCTGGATGTAGAGACACCCCGAGGGCTTATTTGCTTGAATATCAAAGGCCACATAACTCGACGTAGCCGATGTGTTTATTATATTTTTGTCTTTTTTATTGCATTTTTCTCTTATTTTTCTATTCTTTTTCTTTTTCGCTGAGGAGTGCATCTTACGCTCCATCTTCCCGCTTAGCATGCATAACCCCTGTTTTGCCCCAAACTTAAGCTTTATATAGTCTAGTTCTTATCTTATGAGAACTGAAATTCTTTTATTAAAACATAGATTTTCCACCTGAAGATAGGTATGTAAATATTTAAACTAAGCATGTCATGATGGTTACTCTATCGTGCTAACTGGCTACACAGTATCTGACAGACAAGGATTTATATATATGACCTTCAAATCAATCTTAAGTCTTAAATTAGTTCTAAAATCAAGTGAATTCAATTTCTTCATAGGCCAAATACATAACTCACCAATTGAAACTGGATTCATGCACAATGTCCTAACATAGAATGCAAAACAAAATGTACAAATCTTAAAATTTGACAAATTTTAACTATTTACAACCTACATGCACTAAATAAACTAACACAACATGAAATGAACTAACTACATGCAAAAACAAAACCAATACACCCAAACTTAAAATGCTCAATGTCCTCATTGAAGGTAAAGGTAGAAAGAAAGAAATTCCCCTATTCGGCTTCATCATCGCCTCTCCATCCTATCAATATGCTCATGTACAATGTGGGAGGACTCGGACTTCATCATAGTCGATGCCATCTCCCCAGTGCTCAGACTCTTTTCCCATGGATGCAAACTCCCTCCTACTCCTCTTGGATGCCATATGAAATGAGAATAGACGATGCAATCCAATACTGAACTCAACTAACCCAACCAATTTAAAAATCTTGCTATGCTATCGAACCCCCAAACACTGTCTCAATTGATCAGGTTGAGAAGATGGGAGTGATGGGTGGGTTGGTCGATTGTGATTAGGCGATAGGAGGTTTTGTTTTCAATTGGAATTAGGGCTTGTGATGGGGGAAATTTGTGGTAAGCTCGTCTGATAGTGCAATGAAAGTATGGGCTAAAAATTACTTAAGCCAGGCATAGACAGTGTGCGGCTCGACCGCGGGCCCCAACAAGCTTAATTGGCGCAGCCGCGCGTGATGCTAAATTTGGTTTTCTGCAAAGTTTGTTTCATGAAGCTGCTGTGGCATTCAAACTTTGCTTCATGCTACATGGAGTGACCCTGAGAAAAGCATATAACATTATTAAGCCCTCTTAACTACCAAAAGTAAATAGCAACTATTTACATTAAGAGAATTAAATATGGAAAGATATATGCATTTAAATTCCCAAAAAATTCTCTATGTGCGTATACGCAATGTGCAAGTGCATCAAAATATGTGCAATAGGCTTTATAGTCCCAAAAATATACGCATTCATCCCTAAGTCCAAAAATGTAGGCAATGAAATCCTAAAACTAAACTGTTGAACTATATTAAAAAAAATTCAACTACATTCAAATTACTAAGAATTAAACAAGGGGAGGGAAATGTGATAGAAAGGAGGTAATGGAGAATTAAACAAGTAGGGAGAGAGAGAAATGATGGGGTGCCTCCCATTGAGCGCTTGATTTATAGTCCTCTAGCTGGACTGTGTCTGAATACCGCTATCCGACCCCCCGATGATATTTGAGAACCCCTCCATCCATCAGAACTGTAATGTGCTTTTGGAGGCTTCCCAATTGGAGAGGCTTCGAATTTAAACTACCTAGCATTGGATGAGTATATAAATTCCCCGTCCTGAAGGTTGGGGAGCTAGGAAATGGTTCTGTTGTGTTCGTGAAATGATTGGGGTATTGACAGTACATCGAACACAACAGACTCTTCTTTTATTCTCTCTTCTACTGACCACCATGGTTTTGAAATCGCGGACTCTCTCATATCATCGAGATCCGGCTCTGTGATGTGGCTACCAAGGGGGCAAGGGTGTGCAAACTTGACTGGTGTTTCAAACTTTAACGGAGAAGGCTCTTGGGGAATTGTCACTGTCGGTTCACTTTTAATTTCCACATCCCCAATCGTCTCCTCGATATCCATTGCCTTAAGCTCATCTAGTTGCAAGTGCACTTCAGGCACTTCATCAGTTTTTGCATTTATCTCATAGCACCAATCTTTCTGAGGGTCATAATTTATAGCTTCAAACATCTGAGGCATTGGACTTTGAAGATCTTGAGCTACGGCTTCTCGCTCAATCACCTCCTCATTCCTTAAAGCTGTGCTAATCTGCTCCACCCAAATATGAAGACCCTCAATCGACTCCTCTCGCTCAATCAAGATCTCCTTTTCTGTTTCATCCTCAGAATCCATATACTGAATCTCCCTGGAATTCTGAGGCCCTTTGCTCACGGCATCCACTACTTGAGAGAGTTGATTCTAAAGATTCTGAGTCTGTATCCCTTGCTCAATCAACTCCTCTTTCATCAACGCCGTACTAATCTGATTTTCCCAATACTGAAGATTCTCGATTGACTGTGATTGATCAATTAAGGTATCTCTTAATGATGCTATGTCACCTCCTTCATCCAGGCGTGCCTTTTTTGTGTCACCCTCAACATCCATGTATTGAGGCTCATAAGTTGGAGTCTGGAAGGTGCATTCTAATGCATACATTGGACTTAGCTCGCAGTAGTGATCTTGATAGTAGCTTCCTGAAGGCTCTGGGTGATACCCCCAATCCTGCTGATAATTAGGATATGGCTCATTGTAGGAGTACTCACCCCCATACTGTTCTTATCCATAACTGATAGGCACCTAATGGCTCATGTAGCTCCCAGCACCGTAGTTATAAGTCATTGCTGTCTCTCAACTCTGTTAAGCTGAAACAGTATTTAACTTCCACAAGAGAACCTCCAACTATGCTGAAAGTGAAGCAATTTGGTCGACGCCAATCATTCCCTACTTCCCTTGGTTGCTCTTGACTTGTGTAGTTCCATGGATAGAAATTTGAGTCCATTGTACCTGAAAAGAGAATATATGAAGATAATTAATGTGATGCCCCCAAATTCAGGTTCCTTTAATACCTCGGATCAGGTGCAGTCACGATACTACTATCGTCAAACTATTACATCTTTTATTCATAACTTAAAGAATAAAACTTCGCTTTATTACAATTTAGAATATAAATTCTTTTCATTATCAGGATCTCGTATAATGACTCCAACCTTTTACAAGCTATAATCTTGGTCATTTACCATTCCTGTCTTATATCATGTTCGATATTATAAAAATGCGGAATAACTTGAACTTTTTCAATCTTCCTCGAATAGAATCTTTTATTGATTTTCATTACATGAATCAGTTACAAACCTTGAATCAATTATACATGATTCACTATATTCGAATTACTTTATAAACGTTTACATCTCAATTCGATATCCTCTACGTATTAACTAATACATCTTTACAATACGACAAGTATTAAACATTGCAAACAACTATCAAGTACAATTCCTAGAACCTAAACATGGTTCGAGAGCATATATCTAAATATACAGAAATTTTAGAACTCTATCACGTAGCACGTTACTCTTATCGTGAGTCCTTAACCT
Organism: Panax stipuleanatus; assembly: GCA_020205555.1. Classification (NCBI taxonomy): domain Eukaryota; kingdom Viridiplantae; phylum Streptophyta; class Magnoliopsida; order Apiales; family Araliaceae; genus Panax; species Panax stipuleanatus. Next base: position 99,340,035 of record CM035118.1, on the reverse strand, counting down.
GCAAAAGTGGTTATTTGCAAGAGTGAGCTCGATAGCTCAGCAATTTTAACAGTTTTCATGCATCACATAATATATCATATCATACTCAGTTCATACATTCATATTCAATTAATATTTACTACGCGTGTTACTTCTCATATAACAAACATATCATCAAAGATCAATTTTCAAACATATCTCATATGCAGTTCATATATAAGGTCACATTCTCATGGCATAATACAATTCAATTAACAGTTATTGAATTCATATATCAAATAGGAACTGAAAGACTTGCCTGATTCGTAGTTTAACAACTACGACTTAAGTGCTTAAAGATTTTGGCAGTTCGTGTAATCCTACATAATTATATAATCATAGATTCACACTCATCAGTTATACACATCCATACATTCTCAATATAATAATAAGTATTACATTATTGTCTAACTTGGATCTTAGAACCTTGTTTCTTTTTTTTTCATACGCTTAGTATAGCTAGGTACGTATAGATATATCTTAACCATATATACTTACTATCATCCTTCATATACATATATCACACACTTAACTAAAGGTGTTCGACATATATTTAAAACTCATAGATACATAATCTATATTACTCTTACATTTCTTATAGAATTTATAATTCTAAGGTTTTATATAATCATTACATTTAAACTTTCTGAGTTTACCATTTCAAAATCGTTGTCACACTTTAAACTAGTCATACAAGGCTACTATCTTCATCATGTATACATGTGAGGGGTCAAAATAATGTTAAGACACATGCTCATAATTACTTTTATTATATACGCATAACTAGTACCGATAATTGCTTTAAATCATGTCACATTTATGCTTACTAACTTTTATGATTTCTATCATAGTATGAACACATGTAGGCCAATCTAAATGATGCTAAAGACATTATCATATATGTCCAGAAATATTCGAATGTTATCCTATCAAGTTCATGCACTTTAGTTCTTCCAAAACGTCCAAGTTTTCTTTGAAAATTGCACTAAGTCAACTTAGTACATGCAAGGCATCTCAACATATAACTCATGTTCATTCGAAACACATATCTAAACAACATAAATATTATCACATGCTCAAAATCTAAAAGACATAAGTCTTGGTCAACTTTATTTCAAAAAGTCTTTAAGTTTTTCTTGAAAACCTATTGGATCATTCACTAATGTATGCTAGTGTACGATTAACACTTAAATTATGCATTTCATGTCAATATAAACCATACGAGCATGCTTCCAAAAAATAGAATGTACATATGTTATAAATATGTCGAAGTTCACATTTAAAACTAAAATTTCATTTTAAAACTATAAGTTTTTCCTTAAAACATACGCTTTCCATTTCATGAGATACATTCTAACATGGTTAAAATCATGCATGTTGTATCAAAGTATGCATGTTGTTTATGTCCACATGCTTGCTCTAAGAGGTAACAACCAAGCTAGAAGAAACAGACTGCAACAAAAAATAAAATTCCAGAATCTGGAACCGGCACAGCTGCGCCGCTGGCCAGTATAAAACTAGCGCAGCTGCGCAGGGCTCCGGCCAGGGGCAGAGACAGCCTGCTTCGGCAGAACTGCAAACCCAACAAATTTCACAGCAATTTCGATTCTAAACTGCTATAAAACATTTCTAACATGCTTTTAACTCTTTTAACAATCTAACAAACATATTCATAATCCACTAATCAATCAATACATGCTTACTTCAAAAATTAAGAAATTAGAATTTTCAAAGAATTAAATGTCAATTAGTTATACCTTTTGACTGAAATTGTTGCTACAATGGTTCTCACAATGCTGCTACACTAACTTCCCTCACCGTTATCTCAGAATGCTAACACTGGTATATAACTCACTCTCTATTCACATTCTCCAAAATTTCCAGCAAAAGAAATGAGAAGAGAAGAGCTTATACTTATAGGCAAATGAATAACCAGACATTGCAATTTCATCTCAGATTAAACAAAAAGATTGTATATTTGTATGATGGTTATGGGATGGAGGTTGAGAGTTGGTAAATCTCATCATGAATCCCACACCCTTTGCAATTATTAGCTAGCTTGTGATGAAATTGAGAAAAGTATAGTAGCCATGTGGGTTCACGTGAAGAAGAAATGGGCACTCAATGTTGGACAAGGAAAGAACTCAGCAACTTGCTTACAAAATTCAACATACTAATGTTATATGTATATAGTCAACCACTTACTAAGGCTATATCACAATTTATAAACACATAGGTCATAAAATATATATACACATTCATTTCATATAGCTTAGGTTATGAATGAAATTTACAATGACAATGTATCAAGTAAGGTTACACATAGATATACATCACATATAATCCATGTATATTTTCTTAATATCGAATCTAAATCAATTGAGTATTATTATTATTACTCATCATAACTATTATTATTATAATTATAATAACTTATTGCATACATTATCAATTAACAATGGTTATTGATATTACTATACATCAATGTTTACTCATACACTTATTGTCACATAAACACTTACTATTATGTAACTCACATAATACAATTAATCTTACTATATAGTTTATATATATAATATAGTCACATTGATGTTGCACTACACTTTATATAACATATACGTAACTACTATATGTTATACTCTTAATAATCACATCCTTTGCATATATCAACTAGTTGAGCAGTTATAATCATATTAATAATATACTCGTTTATATATTATTATACTCAATGACAGTTAATTAATTAATAAAATATTAATTAATTCATCCCTCATCAACGAATGTAATTATTAATCTCCATAACAATTAATTAACATTTATATGGTTAATTATCACATTAGATAAATATAAATCTTATTATATTTATAATCAATATACTTATTATCATGTTATCACTCGCAATAATAATAATTCAACATACCATTATAATAAAAATTAAAAATTAATATATATTAATTATTTAATTAATAATTCCTCCATCCATGAATTAATTAATTCATCATTGAATCTATTATCGTGCCACACAAGGCATTTCTCACGAGCTCAATCTTAAACTTATTATTACTTCCACCACACTTAATATCCTTTTAATATAATGTTGGTGTGACTCAAGCATTTAAATACTAAGCTACCTCAATTATTTATACACTTCATAATATGTATAACCTTTACGCATATAATAATTAATATTTACTCTATTAATTATTTATAAAGTCTATGGTAAAATAATAACTTAAGTTATTTAATACATTAAAATAACTCAGTTTTCTTTTATTAATTAACTCCCTTGGAAATACATTACTATTATAACAACTACGTATTCCACCATAACATGACATAAAATATTGTGCTTTCTCCAATTAAAAACATTCATTATTAAAAAATAATTTACTTATTGTCTCAAGATATTATTCTCAATATAATATCTATTAAAAATAATTATATGCACGGCATATGTACATATTTTATATATAGAAAATAGATAATAAGTTTATTTTCTATTATAATAAATTATTTTCATCAATTTATTTACATATATCAAATATGTTTTAATATATTTACTATATTAATTACTTATACATATTACCTCATATAAAACATATAAGTTAATAATATTATTCATAAATTACATTTTCTCCTTTTATTAAAATAATTCAATATTAGAAATTATTTTAATATCCTTTATTAGAAATATATAATAACTATTTCTCTTTCCTTTCTATAAATTGCCCCAACACAACTTCTTTAATCTATACATTTAATCATATCTCAAATATTAAATATTCATTTAAAGATATAATGATTTCCATCTCCCTTTAATAACATATATATATTTATTAACGTTATTCGCACATTAGACTTTCTCACATATTACCATTCCAAGTAATATATATAAAAGTACCAACTATAATTTCATATCCAACACATATATTAGTTCACTCCTTTACTTAAGTAAATTGAACCCTGTACTATATCACCTTAGTTAATTAAGGTTTAATATTCATGTTATATTATTCTATAATATAATCTTTCAATTCAATATAATTTAATCAATATGTATTCTTATTAGTTAATTCCCTCAACTAATTCATGCCTTACTATCTCAATCCATCCATGAACAGCTTAAGTACTAATAATAACCTATATTACATCATACTATTCACTAGTACATATATTATTCAAGAAAAATGTGATTATTCATTAAAAATATTTAATATCACCAACTTACTATGATAAAATAATTCTATAAATTATTTAATATCGATAGAAAATCTTATCCACCTCCTTTACCTCAACTCAATTGTCTCAAATATATATTAATAATATATCTATTAATCACAAAATCACATATTACATAGTTCATATTACCCTATGTAACACCAGACTTCATTCCTTATAACACACATATATCTATTCAAACCCAATACATGTCTTAAGAATTTTATTTATTAAATTCTCATTTTAATAATTTCTTAAAAATTCGGGTTCTTACATCCTCTCCCCCTTATAAGGATTCCGTCCACGGAATCACCGAAACCTCTTCTACTCGGTGCTATCCCGAATATTACTTATTCTCTTGAATAATTTTATTCATTCTCTTTTCGAAAGTTTTTATTATTATAACCTTCTCAATCGCATTCTACCATTTTCTGCTTTCTAAGGAACATTCTACTTACTACATTCATCCTTCAGAAGAATAAGAATCTTCAACGATTTTTCAATAATCGGGAAGTAGTATTAATAACTTAGATTTAAGATTATGCTGAGGGGTCACATAAGACCGTGAACTCTTCCACATTTACAAATGTCTCAACACGAGTCTCCACACTGTAAACTAAAGTTTTTATCAATCACAAGGACTGAAAACACCCTCCACACGTACACTAGGTGGCTACCCTATTGTACTACTACTTGGACCGCAACGTTGCGTGTTGTAATGACTATATGAGTCATGTTCGTGACCATTGTCTCCGTAAATAGGTTCTCATTATAAGGTTGTTCAACTCAGCTTCTCAACTTCTACATCCGCACCAGTGCAATCTAGTTTGGCACAAATACACAAGAACGCTTGAATTCTATAATCACTTTTCAACAGTCACCTAGCCGAATCAATTAACTTAGACTCTTATCAACAATTCGGATATCAACCGAAATAATTTAGTCAACTTTTCATAATTTGAAAGAAACCCAAAAATCGTTTTATGACGTCAAAATGTTGCACCCACTTAATAGTACGTTGAAGATTCTGTCATTTGGTAACTTTGCCATACTTCATCATACCATAGTGGGCTGACGATCTTACGATCACTTCCGACACTAGGCTCGATTACATTGATGACTCCATCATTTTTCGTCCTACACCATATCAAATGATGCACATGGTCAAAATACATTTTGAAAGATTTTTAAATTATTTTTAACTTAGCCGAAATAAATAGCGTAGACATACGAATAACGGTGCTGTTTTTTTTCTTTTTAAATCCATTGGTTCAGTCACTTGACCCAATGTTTTTCTCAAGAAACAGAAGTGCAAACACTAGCACGAAGTCAATAAATTTTGAAATTCTAGCGTAGTTAGAAGATTTAGAAAAATCCAAATTTCTCCATCAACTACAATCTCTTACGCCATCAATGCTCACTATATCAAAACTCTTAATATATAATATATCTATTCCCAGTACAGTTCACCAACTTACCACACCATGGAAGTTCAGGAACTTACCACAATCTTATGGGTTTAGGAACTTATCCTAGTCAGACCAAAGTCGTCCATTCGCTGAGGGGTTCCACTATACGATTATGAGTCACGAACTTGTCATAGGCCTGAGCCTTAAAAACTCGCACCTAATCTTAGTATTATCTAATTTAATTTTAGAAATCTCTATCTATCAAAATAAACATGAGAAAATAATCACCTTTTCACCATATGTATAATAATAGCGCGACACCAACATTCCCATGATTATCAATGTGATGCACCCAACGTAAGCACAAAACCTCCGCCCATACAAAAGTTTGTACAACTAAGCCATCACTTAAGTCCTCAATGAAAATCCAACACTTAACTCTATCTTACTCTTAGCTTGCTCGTTACGAACTTTCTATGTTTCATCACATACAACTCCTCATGAGTTCACCTCGTACTATTTCATAGTACATTCTCTCATAGCATCAAGCTATACACACTTAGTCGTTACAGACTATCTATCATTTCATAGTTCAATCCGATCACGTTGTGATCATCGATTTACCTTGGGGTTCTTTCCCTATTATCAACTAAACTCCATTCGAGTTCATTCTTATTATCTTTGTCATATTCATCTTATAGACATCATCTTAACATTTTTATTACCGGAGTTAGGAAACTCCTGATTATCATTCTCTAGATACTTCAAGATTCGTCTTTGAATCTTCACGTATATATTTTAATCTTTATCTTTCCTTCTCTCAGTTTATAGTCTAAGGAACACCTACCTGAGGTTTATAACCTACAACTTTGATACCAACTTGTGACGCCCCCAAATCCGGGTTCCTTTAATACCTCGAATCCGGTGCAGTCATAATACTACTATCGTCAAACTTTTACATCTTTTATTCATCACTTAAAGAATAAAACTTCGCTTTATTAAAATTTAGAATATAAATTATTTTCATTATCAGGATCTCGTATAATGACTCCAAACTTTTACAAGTTATAATCTTGGTCATTTACCATTCCTGTCTTATATCATGTTGGATATTATAAAAATGCGAAATAACTTAAACGTTTTCAATCTTCCTCGAATAGAATCTTTTATTGATTTTCATAACTTGAATCAGTTACAAACCTTGAATCAATTATACATGATTCACTATATTCGAATTAATGTATAAACGTTTACATCTCAATATATTAACTAATACATCTTTACAATACGACAAGTATTAAACATTATAAACAACTATCAAGTACAACTCCTAGAACCTAAACATGGTTCGAGAGCATATATCTAAATATATACAGAAATCTTTGAACTCTATCACGTAGCACGTTACTCTTATCGTGAGTCCTTAACCTATAAAAGTGGTTATTTGCAAGAGTGAGCTCGACAGCTCAGCAATTCTAACAGTTTTCATGCATCACATAGTATATCATATCATACTCAGTTCATACATTCATATTCAATTAATATTTACTACGCATGTTACTTCTCATATAACAAGCATATCATCAAAGACTAACTTTCAAACATATCTCCTATGCAGTTCATATATAAGTTAACATTCTCATGGCATAATACAATTCAATTAACAGTTATTTAATTCATATATCAAATAGGTACTGAAAGACTTGCCTGATTCGTAGTTTAACAACTACGACTTAACTGCTTAAAGATTTCGGCACTTCGTGTAATCCTACACAATTATATAATCATGGATTCACACTCGTCAGTTATACACATCCATGCATTCTCAATATAATAATAAGTATTACATTATTGTCTAACTTAGTTCTTAGAACCTTGTTTCACTTTCTTCATACGCTTAATATAGCTAGGTACGTATAGATATATCTTAACCATACATACTAACTATCATCCTTCATATACATGTATCACACACTTAACTAAAGGTGTTCGACATATATTTAAAACTCATAGATACATAATCTATATTACTCTTACATTTCTTATAGAATTTATAATTTCCGGGTTTTCTATAACCATTGCATTTAAACTTTCTGAGTTTACCCTTTCAAAATCCTTGTCACACTTTAAACTAGTCATACAAGGCTACTATGTTCATCATGTATACATGTGAGGGGTTAAAATAATGTTAAGACACATGCTCACAATTACTTTTATTATATACGCATAACTAGTACCGATAATTGCTTTAAATCATGTCACATTTATGCTTACTAACTTTCATAATTTCTATCATAGTATGAACACATGTAAGCCAATCTAAATGATGTTAAAGACATTATCATATATGTCCAGAAATATCCAAATGTTATCCTATCATGTTCATGCGCTTTAGTTCTTCCAAAACGTCCAAGTTTTCTTTGAAAATTACACTAAGTTAACTTAGTACATGCAAGGCATCTCAACATATAACTCATGTGCATTCGAAACACATATCTAAACCACATAAATGTTCTCACATTGTCAGAATCTAAAAGACATAAGTTTTGATCAAGTTTATTTCAAAAAGTCTTTAAGTTTTTCTTGAAAATCTCTTGGATCCTTCACTTATGTATGCTAGTGTACGATTAACACTTAAATTATGCATTTCATATCAATATAATCCATACGAGCATGCTTCCAAAAATCAAAATGTACATATGTTATACATATGTCAAAGTTCACATTTAAAACTAAAATTTTCATTTTAAAACTATAAGTTTTTCCTTAAAACATACGCTTTCCATTTCATGATATATAGTCTAACATGGTTAAAATCATGCATATTGTATCAAAGAATGTATGTTGTTTATGTCCACATGTGTGCTCTAAGTGGTAACAACCAAGCTAGAAGAAACAGACTGCAACAGAAAATAAAATTCCAGAATCTAGAACCGGCGCAGCTGCGCAGGGCTCCGGCCAGGGGCAGAGACAGCCTGCTTCGGCAGAACTGCAAACCCAACAAATTTCACAGCAATTTCGATTCTAAACTGCTATACTACATTTCTAACATGCCTGTAACTCTTTTAACAATCTAACAAACAATTTCATAATCCACTAATCAATCAATACATGCTTACTTCAAAAATCAAGAAATTATAATTTTTAGAGAATTAAATGTCAATTAGTTATACTTTTTGACTGAAAATTTTGCTACAATGGTTCTCACAATGCTGCTACACTAACTTCCCTCACCGTTATATCAGAATGCTAACACTGGTATATAACTCACTCTCTATTCACATTCTCCAAAATTTCCATCAAAAGAAATGAGAAGAGAAGAGCTTATACTTATAGGCAAATGAATCACCAAACATTGCAATTTCACCTCAGATTAAACAAAAAGATTGTATGTTTGTATGATGGTTAAGGGATGGTGGTTGAGAGTTGGTAAATCTCATTATGAATCCCACACCCTTTGCAATTATTAGCTAGCTTGTGATGAAATTGAGAAGAGTAGAGTAGCCATGTGGGTTCACATGAAGAAGAAATGGGCACTCAATGTTGGACAAAGAAAGAACTCAGCAACTTGCTTACAAAATTCAACATACTAATGTTATATGTATATAGTCTACCACTTACTAAGGCTATATCACAATTTTATAAACACATAAGTCATAAAATATATATACACATTCATTTCATATAGCTTAGGTTATGAATGAAATTTTCAATGACAATGTATCAAGTAAGGTTACACATAGATATACATCACATATAATCCATGTACATTTTTTTAATACCAAATCTAATTCAATTGAGTATTATTATTATTACTCATCATAATTATTATTATTATAATTATAATAACTTCTTGCATACATTATCAATTAACAATGGTTATTGATAATACTATACATCAACGTTTACTCATACACTTATTGTCACATAAACACTTACTATTATGTAACTCACATAATACAATTAATCTTACTATATAGTTTATATATATATATATATATATATAATATAGTCACATTAATGTTGCACTATATTTTATATAACATATGCGTAACTACTATATGTTAGACTCTTAATAATCACATCTTTTGCACATATCAACTAGTTGAGCAATTATAATCATATTAATAATCTACTCGTTTATATATTATTATACTCAATGACAGTTAATTAATTCATCCCTCATCAATCAATGTAATTATTAATCTCCTTAATAATTAATTAACATTTATATGGTTAATTATCACATTAGATAAATATAAATCTTATTATATTTATAACCAATATACTTATTATCATGTTATCACTCGCAATAATAATAATTAAACATACCATTATAATAAAAATTAACAATTAACATAGATTAATTGTTTAATTAATAATTCCTCCATCCATGAATTAATTAATTCATCATTGAATCTATTATCGTGTCACACAAGGCATTTCTCACAAGCTCAATCTTAAGCTTATTATTACTTCCACCACACTTAATATCCTTTTAATATAATGTTGGTGTGACTCAAGCATTTAAATGCTAAGCTACCTCAATTATTTATACACTTCATAATATGTATAACCTTTACGCATATAATAATTAATATTTACTCTATTAATTATTTATAAAGTCTATGGTAAAATAATAACTTAAGTTATTTAATACATTAAAATAACTCAGCTTTCTTTTATTAATTAACTCCCTTGGAAATAAATTACTATTATAACAACTACGTATTCCACAATAACATGACATAAAATATTATGTTTTCTCCAATTACAGACATTCATTATTAGAAAATAATTTACTTATTGTCTCAAGATATTATTCTCAATATAATATCTATTAAAAATAATTATCTGCATGTCATATGTACATATATTATATATAGAAAATAGATAATAAGTTTATTTTCTATTATAATAAATTATTTTCATCAATTTATTTATATATAGCAAATATATTTTAAAATATTTACCATATTAATTAATTATACCTATTACCTTATACAAAACATATAAGGTAATAATATTATTCAGAAATAACATTTCCTCCTTTTATTAAAATAATTCAATATTAGAAATTATTTTAATATACTTTATTAGAAATATATAATAATTATTTCTCTTTCCTTTCTATAAATTGCCCCAACACAACTTCTTTAATCTATACATTTAATCATATCCCAAATATTAAATATTCATTTAAAGATATAATGATTTCCATCTCTCTTTAATAACGTATATATATTTATTAACGTTATTCGCACATTAGACTTTCTCACATATTACCATTCTAAGTAATATATATAAAAGTACCAACTATAATTTCATATCCAACACATATATTAGTTCACTCCTTTACTTAAGTAAATTGAACCCTGCACTATATCACCTTAGTTAATTAAAGTTTAATACTCACATTAAATTATTCTATAATATAATCTTTCAATTCAATATAATTTAGTCAATATGTATTCTTGTTAGTTAATTCCCTTAACTAATTCATTTCTTACTATCTCAATCCAATAATCTATATTACACCATACTATTCACTAGTACATATATTATTCAAGAAAAAGGTGATTATTCATTAAAAATATTTAATATCACCAACTTACTATGATAAAATAATTTTATAAATTACTTCATATCGATAGGAAATCTTATCCACCTCCTTTACCTCAACTCAATTGTCTCAAATATATATTAATAATATATCTAATAATCACAAAATGACATATTACATAGTTCATATTACCTTATGTAACACCATACTTTATTTCTCATAACACAAATATATCTATTCGAACCCAATACATGCCTTAAGAATTTTATTTATTAAATTCTAATTTTAATAATTTCTTGAAAATTCGGGTTCTTACAATTAAAATAAAAAATAAAATATTTAAAGTAAGACTAATTTGATTTAAACTAATGTTAGCAAACAGTTATCCAATTCATTCCCTAGCAACGGCGCCAAAAACTTATTGGCCGTTTTATCGGTCAATATGTTGCGCAAGTATACGCAGTTAACAAGTAATAAAGAGTAAGAAAGATATCGTTCCCACGTAGAATTAACAGATAAAAGGTCGCCAAAGCACTAATCCAATTTCCCTAATGATTCATCTAAGTCAATAAACTTCCAGTTAAGTCAAATTAATCATTACAGTTGCTAGCCGAGAACACGAAAGTGAGAGAAGGCCATCTTTCGATGCACCTAATCCATATCACGTGCAATCCACAGATGATAGAACGCACGTGAACACTCACATTATGTAAACCCCAATATGTCTATGTTGTTTATAAATAAATAGGGTTTAAGGTCTAGTTCCCTGTTGACTACGAGCGGCGCTTCGGTATATATTTATCCTAAGCACAAATTATACGTCCAACGCCATATGAACGTACAATCGCCCGCCACTACGGCTAGATCTAAACCTACACTTCGTCTTTCAAGTCCACATAGGTTATCACAGTAATTGGTCATGACTCAATTAAGCAATGAAAGCATAAATCGCAGTAGACAATCACATAGCAATCAAATAAGAACCAACATGGAAGAAAATCAAATTAAACTACTCATTAGGTTCCATTGGAACCTCAAAATAAGGTCTAAGTTATAAATGACTCAAATATATCATCCACAAGTTGAATATACATCATAAGATTACAAATAGGAAGTAAAAAGATTCAAAAGATAGAAAATAGCGAATCTGAGTGCTCAAGCTCCTTATTGAATCTCCATTAGAATCCACTTGCTTTAATCTTCAAATCTAATCTAACCCTAGAAACTAACTAACTAAACTAAACCCTAATCTAGACTTAATCTAGTCCTAATCTATATAAGAAATGTAAAGAAAATGGAAGAACAAGCTAGGGCTAGGGCTTAATCCCAATATCTGATCCCCTTTCTTGCCAAAAACGAGCCCTCTATATATCCTTTGCTCAAGCCAAGCCCGTTCACTTGAAAAGTCAAGTCTGGCAGCATGTTAGACTGGCGCGGCCATGCCCAAAATGCACTAGAAATCCGCGCGCCCACGCCAAGGATTTTCTGCTGCAGTGTCCTCTGGTAAAACGGTCATAACTTTTTATCCGGGAGGAGTTATGAGGCATGCCACCTATCAAATCAAAGTTATTGAAGATCTTTACAACTTTCATTCTTTGAGAATTGAAAAATAATGGATGCTTGAAGGCTGAAATTGAGCTCCAAGTGACAGCTGTGCAATGAAAACCCAAAACCGTGAAGTTTAACGTCCGTTAGTATACGGGGCAGAACTCTCGCCTCCGAACTCCGATTGGGATGATTCAAGATGTTCCGAAAAGCTTAGAAGACGCTCTACAATATGAACCAAGTTCCAATCCAAGAACATAAAATGAACATGAACCCCCCAAACGATGTTCGGATTGCATTTCCTTCCCATTTGGACACTTGCCTTCTTTCTATTGTCATGCCATCAATCTATTTAGCATTCTTTGCATCGTTTTAGCCTCAAAAGTACCGAGAGAGTTCCTAAACATAAAATCTACAAAACAAAGGAAAAATACATTAAACGCACAACGATACTTGAGTTTATGAAACAAAATGAGTTAGTTTATATCTGAATAAGTGGTCATAAAAACTTCTAATCATAAATTAAGGAATGAATTAAAAGAAATCACTAGAAAACCCTAATTAAGGATTAGTAAACCTTAACCCTAAATACAAAACACTAATTTTAATTATAAACCCTAATTTTAAATTAACAAACCCTAATGGTTCAATTTTATTTTTGAGTTTCTAGAGAGAACATGAAATGACTAAATTATCCAGGGATTTAAGTATGAAATTACCAAAATACCCTTAATATATGTAAAATGACAAAAATGCCCTTAAAGTTCTCTTTTTAAATGAGATAAAAACAAATCTTTTGCTTAATAAGCAAAAGATTTGCCCATGCTGCTATAACCTTCTTGGCTTGACAACACAACTTAGCTCATAAGTAGAATAGATTTGGTTGTCAATTAAGGAAGAAAACTTAAGTTTTGCCCCACTTTAAATCTCCCATATAAGGCTAAGTAAGGTAAACATAAAGCTAAAAAAATTACACTTAATATACGTCACCAACTAACTCATAAACAATCCTCAGCAAGCCCGTAGCTAAATCAGAAAGTGGAGAATCATAAATTGCTCAAAAAGGGTCAAAACCTAACCCTAGCTCTAGATCTTAAATTTTGAAATTTTATTATTGTTGTTATTGTTTAAGGATGTTAATTAGTAAGTTGTTTAGTGTTCTGGGTTGCTAAAACATGGATCTATAACACTTAAAGGCATCAAAATGGTGATTTAAGCAAAACTGCCAAAACACAAAAATAGGGTCTGACAGTCTAATGTCAGCCCTTATAGATCTCTCTCTATTAATTGTTTAAATATTTTAATGATTTTTAGTTATAGTATGTAGTGTTGTTAGTAGCCTGGAAGTGGTAGAATGAGAATCAGAGTAACAGATTGATACGTAACCTAGAAAATTGAGGAACACGCCTGACAGGCAGTTTAACCAACTTTGATCTCTCGTCTGTCAGTCTATTTGGATGTTAGGTGTTAGTCAGATTGTACCTTGACATGAGGTCTACATCACTAGAGCACTGTAAAGCCTTAGGAAATCACTGATCGGAAGTTATAGAGGGTCAAAAGTTGTTGACCGTTCAGCTTACCATTCTAGGTAACCCTGAAAAGCATAAGTAGTATTCTGACAAATTCTTTAGAAGCTTAGATCTTGATGGCTGGTGATACTCAGACCCGCTAAGTGCTACCTTGTTCTACCCTGCTAGTTACTCTACAACACCATACCACTAAACCACCTAAACCATGAACAGCATGCAAGATATAAGGTTAACAAGTGAGTTGACTGGCGTTGACTCTTCATTTATAGGTAACCTATAAATGAAGAATAGCCTCGGATGGGTGGTTTGACCAGCCATGGAATCTTGTAAAGATGTTGTTAGGCACTTAAATGACTATAGGTGTGTACTATTACACTTACACTACAACTTCATCGAACTTCCTTGCCCAAAAACCAGACAGTTTGACAGCTAGATCGAGTCAAACAAGGGACCTAGTCATTGGACCGACCTATTCTTGAGCTAGCCAGGAACAGCTACGGCGACGGAATCCGTTGTTAATAGCCTTTAGCGACAGGTTAAAATTGGAAAATAATAATAATAATTAAAATAAATCAAAATAAATACTAAATAATTAATAAAAAAATCTAAAAATTCATTTTTAATTATAATAAATAGTTTTTAATATTTTCACATAAAATTTTTTATTATTTAATTTATTTAAATATTAATGATAATAAAAGTATTTAATAATTATATTAAATAAATTATTTAAAAATAATGTTAATAGTTTAAAAATCATTTTAAATAGTAATAAATTATTTAAAAATGATATTAATAATTTAAAAATCATTATTAATAAAAATAAATTATTTAAAAATAATATTGATGATTTTAAAATCATTATAAATGGTTATTAAATATTTAAAAATAATATTAATGATTTAAAAATTATTATAATTGATAATAAATCATTTAAAAATTATTTTGAACCTTTGGAAATTATTATAAATAATAACTAAAATATCTAAAATAGTATTAAAACTTTTGAATAAAGTTTATTGAAAAACCAACTCGATAGTTATTCAATAAAGCGATAAAATACCAAACGAACACCAAAATAAATCCAGACACTAATAGTTTAATTAGAAATTTGTTATTATCATTTTTAATGACTGCTACAAACATATATAGCTTACGTGAACATATTCAAATAGCTTAAGTAGCCGATCTTTACAAGGCAAGTTTTTCTAACTTTATTGAATTTTTATATTAAATGTAAGTCTTGTATATTGACATACGAACTTGTTATCAATATTATTCGTGATAACTGTGATTTGAAAAAGGGTTATTGCTTATTGTTCAAGCATAACCATGCCATATAAACTGTTATTTGCGTAAAATGTATTTGATTTGATATCAAAACATAGACTGTGATAAAACCAATGTTGTTTGGTACAAATATATATACTGATACTATCAATGACCGACAGTTTTACACTGACGGAGTAGTGGTAGGATGATATGCATACTCCTAGAATATTTTATTGAACAAATCAACCCGGGTTGCTAAGTCTATATGACTGATAAAAACTCGTAATATGTGGGGCTTGGCAGATCAAACCTCAGTATATATATATTGAAAAATACTCTAAACTTTATCTTCCTTCAATTCAGATATTGTGTGAGTATAAATTATAAATTTTTAAAACTTGCTGAGCCTTTTAAAGCTCATCCTTGCAAATGTTATTTCCTTTGTAGTCGCATGCCATACTCCAGGAAGCTCAAACAATCATCCTTGTGGGTAGAAAGTAATTATATAATAATGGATTTTGTTTTATTGAGACTGTGACAATCCGAAAATTTATAAGATCTTAAATGATTAAAATAAAAGTTAAAGAATAAAACCTAGATGAGAATTTGAGAATTTATTTAAAATTTTAAGTAAAACCTATACGGTTTACTATTTGAATGAGAATAGAGAAAATATGGGTTACAAAATTCTAAAACCCTAAAAATAGTGTGATTGAATGTTAAGGTTAAGGTATTATGATACCTATAAAATTGATGTGAACTAAATGGTGTAAAAAATGTTATATAGGTACATGTGAAAATTTTATTAAGAAAATAAAATTTTACATGAAGAGATGCTATGAGGTTAAAAAAATATGAGTATACGTGTAGAAATATATATATATATATATATATATATATATATATATATACTTAGTAATGTGTTATATATTTTAGCAAGAAGAATGATGAATTACGTTAAGTATATGAGAATCAAGATAAAACTATGTTAGAAATTAGCATAGTTTGAATGTTGGCCTTGATTGGCAAATAAGAAGATGAATAAGTATAAAGTTATTAGCTAATATGTTTAGTAATAAAAATAGAGCAAGTTAAAACTTAAAATATGAGTTAGAGATAGAATTTTGAGACACAGATCGCTCGGTTGCGTCTAGAACGTCAAGTTTAGTCAGAAAAGATAATAAACACAAAATGTGTAAAAGTTTACTTTTTGGTCAAAGTCAACAGTTTACTTTTATAGAGAAAAGTCAAAATTAGAGTTAGAAGTGGAATAAGTTGTGATTTATGTGAACTATGTATGTGATTAAATAAATAGACACTATATAATGTGTATACATTTATTTTGTATATAAAGAGAATTAAGAATAAAATTATGTAACCTAATATATACATTAGGATGATAATTAAATAACCTAAGAGGTTATAATATGTGAGAATGTTAGTATATAAAAATATATACTAACCCTAATAGATTTATTTTATATATCTCAAATAATTAATTTTATAACCAAGTCTAATTGGGTTATGTAAGTGAATTAATATTATTAATTGATAATAATATGAAAATATCAAGAATGATGAGCATTAGTTCAAGTAAATTAGGATTTAATGGACTAAGGAGGATATATTATTTCAACGAGCCCAATTATTTAATTAAGCATGAGACTTGTAGATAAATTAATTTAAGGGCAATTAAATTATTAAACTAGTTCAATATATCATGTATGGGATAAGTATTATAATGACATAATTTATTTATGGGTGGAAGCCCAAGTGCATTATAGTTAGTAAGCAAAATAATAAAAATTCAAGCCCAAAAGGAATTAAAAGGGTGGCCCAAGTTTAGCCCAAATGGAGGAGGGGTATAATAGATATTAGAGGAAGCATTTAATAAAAATAAAATTTGGATGGATAATGGGCCATGTAGCCGAAAATGAGAGGGGAATGAAAGATATTGGATAGATTTTGTTAGAAATAAGATGGAAAGAGAAAGAAGAGATACGAAGGAAAGAGAAAGAAAAGATAAGAAAGAAAGAAAAAGAGGAAATAAGAAAGAAACGGGAAAAGAGGGAGAGAAAAGAAGAGAGGGGCGGCAGCCTTAGGGTGACAAGAAGGATAAAATTCTCCATAGAAGAGAGCTAATAAAGCAAAGGTATAAAACTTACTTCCTAAGTTTTATTCTATTTTCTTTTAGCGATTTGATGAAAGGGGTTTATGATATGGATGTATAAAATCCTATAATCTATGTGTTTTATATGGATTTAAGTATGAATCTAACATATTCAAGTGTTAGAAAGTGAATAAAAAGAAAAGAAAAATAATTTTTCTAGTTTATGAAACGATAACTTTTAAGTGCTTTGGATGTCCAACGTTTTTTATTTACACCTTCTTTTTACGATCCGGCAAAGAGAGGTGCTAGATGTATAAGTTATATAGTAAACCCAAGTTATAGCACTCAAAAATGTTGAGTTTACAAGCCGCAGTGGCTATTTTAGCCAAAATAGTCCTATTTTTCTGAATAAGGAATAAATTTTTTTGGACAAGTTTGACACGAGGGCATTTTCATCCACTTTTTTGTTTAAAAAATTTGGGGAAAACTTGGAGTGATAATATAAGAGGTTATGAAGGTCCTGTAAAAATTTAAAAATGTTTGGTCATACGGTTTGAGAGTTATGCATTGTACGGTCGATGACTACTTTTGAAAAGCTACCCAAATAACTCTTTATGTATAAGTCCTAAAATTATGAAATTTTTATTGAAAGTACATGTGTATAACATGAGCTTACCATGAAAAGTTTAGAATTGTTGGAGATAATCTTGATTTATGATAAATCTGAGAAGATTTGGCTAATATAGACTATTTAAATATAGTAAATGTATTTTTAAAACTTCGAAAAAAATATATGTTCAATATGAAGCTATATTCTGCAAAATCCCAGAAAATAAATATTTGTGGGACTGATTTGGTATTTATCATATAAATTATGTTATATGAATAAATGAATTAAATTAATTATATGATGTAGAAAGTATGGAGAATAAGGTTTTGTCTTGAGACCCTTGAGCATAGCTTATGCAGATTTTTGAGGAAAGTTTTGGGTCGGGTGTGAAAAGTTTATATGTTTATGACATTTTAGAAGGTTTAAATGAATTAATTAAGGAAAGAAAAATAATTAAAATAAATTATTTATTAATGTAATAAATGACTTAAAATATTTTTACATGACTAATGATATTTGATTGAAATATTATTATTAGTATTTGACTTAAACGTTACCAACGGGATAGTAACATTATCTTGATATATTATTAAATAATTAATAATATTCGACGCGAAATTAAAATAAGAGATTTAAGTTATTTTTCAATATAGTTGTTGAACTTGGTATTCAAGGAACTATATTATGCTTGTAATAAACTAAAATGAGAATTCAGGATGCTGAATTGGATTTTGGGTTGCTGAAATGATTTCGGTTTACTGAATTTGGTTTCGTTCTGCTAAAATAATGATTTCATGATGCTGAAATGTAACCTGGTTTACTGAAATAGTATTTTCAGTTTAATAAAATGTTATCTAGTTTCCTAAGATAACATATAAATAGAAAACTTATAAGTATAAGTTATGACATAATGAAAAGATTATCAAAGTGTAATAATAATACTAGAACTATAATGTAATGTCTAATACTTAACTATGTTAGACAATTTAATATAAGATGATGAGATTATAAGTGAGTAAATAATAAGTCTAAAGTAGTACAGTCGTACTCTGTAATAGTTGATGTATAGTATCTGGGCTAAATAATTTCTTCAATGAGCGGAGGTATATACGAATTAGCAACCAATCTAACTTGCTGTGAAAACAGCGTAGACGAGGCGAAAACTAATTTGTTGGTTGTTTGTGAGAAACCACTCAGTATACTATATTGAATACTATTAAAGACTCGATGTATGCTAGTCTTAGACTTGTAAATGAGTATGGTGTTAAGTTTATCTAATATTTGACTATGTGGTTAAGTGTTAGATAGTATTATGGAATAAGGTATGTTATGCTAATTGAAAGATTAATCTTATAACTTATAGGTCTTTTCAATAAATTGATTTTACTAGATTACGTAGCAGTAATCGACGGTACAAGCAAAGTTCCATAACTCAAACTCGAGTTACATTTTAAAGCATGTTAGTGAATGATTATTGATGATTATTCACGTCTATACGGATTATTGATTCGCACTTAGTGCATGTTGCATATGTTCATCAGGTATGAAAGGCTGATCATCTTCATTACCATAAGGTTCAGTTAAGGTTGATCATGGTCCTTGTTGACATTAAACGTTATTGATTCAGTCATTCAATTATTGAAGTTATGATTCATGCTCTTTCACAACTACTATATTGTTGAAAACTTGAAAGCTTATCCTTTCTTTCAATCATGATATATCTTTATTGAATTTAAACTTGCTGAGCAAAGTCGTTGCTCACTCTTGCTATATCATGATATTAAATTTCAAATTAAGACGAAGGATTGAAGAAGATCATAGACAAGAGAAAAGTACAATAATAAATTGTTATGCGAAAAACTATTTAGTTATCTTATGTAAACCTTTTGAAATTTTGAAGGTATGTATTCAGTTAAGGTTAATAAACTTGGAAAAATGTTATAGAATTATGTAAAATAAACAATATATGTTTATTATTCCTCATTAGATGATAGATTATGTATGATAACGAAGTACCATAACGTATCAGATCCGAGGTTCTGGGGACCCGAATTTGGGGGCGTCATAGGTTGGTATCAGAGCTGTAGGTTATAAACCTTAGGTAGAATTACCTTAGGCTATAACTGCAGAGATGGGGATGATGAATAAACTCAAATAGAGTTTAAGTGATAAGAGGTGAATTCAAAAAATTCATCATTAAAGATAAGGAGAATATAAATAAGATTCAAAGAAAAATCTTGAAGAATTATAAGATAAGAATTCGGAGTTACCTAACTCAAATAATAAAGATGAAAAATGATAATAAATAGACAAAGTCTATAAGATGAAAAATATAAAATCATAATATAATATGATTAAAAAAAAAGATGATCTTAAAATAAAATGATCCTAAGATTGGAAAGAATCGTAATATAACACGATTATAAGATAAGATCACAACGTGATCTGATGAGGTCATAGGAGGATAGATGATCAATCTATTGATTGAAGACTTTATAGCAGAATTGCAATACGAATATGGTACTATGAAATAGTACAAGTTAAACTCAAAAGAGTTGAAAATGATAAAATACGAATTAAATAAAATTCGTATTGAGCAAAGAGGAAGTTGAGATTATGTGGGATTTCAATTGAGGACTCATGTGAACAGCTAAGTTGTATGATTCCTTGTATAGGCGGGGAATTTATGCTTGGTTTTAAAACCACTTAGCTTCCTATATTGATATAGTGGTTGAGTTGAACAATTCCTTGTATGGGCAAGGATTTGTCCTTGGTGTAACAACCGCTTAGCTTCCTATATTGATTAGTGGCTGAGGTTGACTAATTCCTTGTATGGGCAGGGGATTGTGTTTGGTTCAACAACTTAGCTTCTTATATTGATAATCATTAAAATGTTGGTGTCGTGCTATTCGTTATACGTATGTTGAGAAGGTGATTCTTTTCTTATGTGTATAACGAATAGGTAGAGAATATAAGTTTAGCTGTGACGGCCCCAAAATAGGTTCAATACCAACCCATTCTGAGTCGCCAAATACATGGTACAAAATTCAAATACAATCTTTTAATTTTAACTATTATACGGTCATCCAAAATACGAACGCACAACTCTGAGCGTCATTACAAATATTATGTAGAAAATATTAACGCTCAAATTCAAGTCTTATTCATCACAATTATTAATACACTATTTTATAAAATAGTGCGGACTTCTATAACTCTCTCTCGGACCATCACTCCATCCCCCGGCTATTCCCAGCTATATTTTTATTTTCTGAAGAGAACAATGGAAGAAAAGGGTGAGCTCAACTAGCCCAAAAAAGAATATTATGACTAAGATAATGAATAATAAATTATCGTTAGTCTTCAATAAACCAGAGAAAATATTATGGACAACAAATTTTAGATCAACAACTGCAGCGAAAATAACAATTCATTAGAAGAGTTAAGTAGAGAATGATGTCTACTATCTTCTTTGATTTAAAAGTTCATCATCAATATTTTATCCCAGTAACATTAATCAATATACATCTCGAATCAAATATTCATCTTTGCACTACGGGCCAAAGATACTCATTTGTATCACCAGTTGGTCATGTTCAACTCAACACCTGTCTATCTTTGCACTACGGGCCAAAGATATTCATCAGGTAATCATCTTTGCACTACTGGCCAAAGATATTCATCAAATAATCATTAATCTTTGCACTACAGGCCAAAGATATTCGTTTATATCACCATTTAAGACTGAGAATGATGAAAAATAATATAAAGAACGAATCCAGTGAGATAAAGGACAAAGATTAGGAATTCGTAATTTAGTTTATCAAAGTTCAAGAATACTCTGTAATAATCAATTGTGGTGCAAAATCTAAGAATGAATTTTAAAACTTGGATACAATCAAAGATAATTTGAAAGAAAATATTAGTTTTTACCGTAAATAGTAACTCGTAAATAGTAACTCGTGAATAGTGCACCGATATGAAAAGATCAAAATTTCACAAGAAAGTTCAGACCAATATTCCAATGAAATGATATTCGATGAAGTGCAAAACTCAAGAAATTTCTGTTCATTTCCAGAATTAGAGAAGCAATACTTATAGTAGTAAGTTTAGAGTTAGAAATCTGAAATGAAATAATATACGACACTGCAAATGGATTATCACCCGTCATGCGGTAGTCCGGGTAGACAGATCATTTCCACAACTTAATAAAGAATGAATACGAGGGGTTATTCACCAGGCATGCGGTAGTCCGCGTAGACAGGTTATTCCCACAGAATAATAAAGAATAGAATAACAACATGATTTCACCATACATGCGATAGTCCGCGTAGACAGGTTATTCCAACAGAATAATAAAGAATAGAATAACAACCCTTACAAGGATTGAAAAAAAATAACTCTCTTCATGAATACGAAACAAATAATACCCCTTACCTTAATAAAAATTTGGAAACTGCACTAGTGTAATAGCAGAATACTCTTCTTCTTTCTCTCTTATTCTCTCTATACTTTCTCTCTTTATATAGCTTTAGCGAATTGGTGAGAAATAATGAAGAAATGAGTTCTATTTATAGGCTCGGCAGAGTAAGGGTAAAATAGTCTTTTTGCCATAATTTATGACATCATCGCTTACATCATCGATCCTATGACATCATTGCTTACCTCATCGTTCCGATTACATCATTGCTTACCTCATCGTTCCGATGACATCTTTGCTTACATCATAAGAATTCAAATTCAATTTGTTCTTTTCCACCTCAATTTACTTTTATACCATGAATTTACTATAATAATGTTACCATTCAAATTATAAAAATTATATTATTATATAATCACATCATACTACTATAATGTAATATTATAATAATATATTTGAATGAATTATTTTATCAGAGAAGATAAAATACCAACTTTTAACAAATGTCACATGCTAAAAATTTCTCCGTTTAAATTCACATTGAATAAATATTTTTTTATCATATATATCAACAATTAATTATTCACAAATAATATTACAGAACTACAATATTGACAACCAGGTCGTTCCCAGGAAAGAGGGCGCCTTCCGATAAGGATTTCTCCTTATTGGCGCACAATTATATAACCTAACCCCTTTCCTCGACAGAACTTTCTAGACATTATCAATAATACTATCTAATAATATTATACAAATAATATGAATTATTGAGTTAATAATGTGAAATACTGTGCAGCGATTATTGTGACAATTATTAAATCAATAATATAAAATATCAATGTAGGAATTATTGAATCAATAATATAAAATATTGACCAGTAATAAACTCTGAGGTTTCAACTTCTTCTTGGTAAAAAGGTCATAACTCTTCCATATGAACTCCGATTGGGACGATTCAAGATGTTTCGGAAAGATAAGGAATATCTCTACAAGGCCAAGACCATGAATCTAACTTAGCATTAAAAACCCAACAATCTTCCCATTTTCCTCGTTCCATCTCCATTTTGACCTGAAACCCATAAATAAACCTATTAAGCCCTTATTAACAACCAAACATGCAATAGACTATGCATAAAGGAAATAAAATAAATGAATATCATGCACTCATTAGTGGCCGTAGATGGCTTCACCCTGTCAGAGGGTCCTTACAGCCAAGAGGCATTTCACAGCTGGTGGAGTCCTCGTACCATTGGGGATCAGACTCGTGCTACCTAGTTTATGGCAGACATGGTTCCAGGGCAGACTGGATATCTTGCCTTCGAGATCCTACTCATCTAGATCAGATCACAGGATTGACCCAGTAGTTGGAGAGGGCACATTTGTTCATCAGACATCTTGGCCGGGATCCATCCGAGGCAGATTTTTTTGCTCCTTCCAGCTCTGGAGCAGGCCCCTCATCAGGTCCATTTTCTAACAGTTTTACAGGTGCTGATCCTCCCTTGTATCGACCAGACATGCCTACTGGCCGACACTTTGTGTCTCAGAAGGAGCTGGAGCAGGTTAATAGGCTGGATGCAAACATTCTTGATCTCTTTGGATAGTTTTTCTCGCTATATTTTTTGATAGGCCTCTGTTTAGCTTTTGGGAGGTTGTGCCCCATTTCTCACAATATCTTTTGATAGGCCTTTGTTAGTAGTTGGGCGGCCGTGCCCCATACCCATGTACTTTTTATTTTGGATTGTATACGCAGACATAGTTGATGCTTGTAGTAGATAGTTTATTTTAGATATGTATGATATTTCCTATCCATTGCATCATGTTTATCATTGTCATTATGCATATATTATGTCATGGATATGCACTTAGACAGGTGAGCTCAGATTTGACCCCTGGATGGTCTTGTGATACGGTGATACAGATGTCGTCATCTACGGTCAGCCGCATTGAGCACTCACAACCATCCTTGGTAGCATCCTCATTGAGGTTGTGGTACGATAGTCTGTCCTATACAACCAGAGGGACAGTAGATCAGATGCTGGGGCATTCCTTGGCCCTTTTAGATTTCCAGGTTCCATATGGATTTTAAGACGGCATTCTATCCTGCTGGATACCTGAGCAGCAGATTTTCCACTTTGGACTGCACGAGTTAACCCCGACCCTAGAGGAGTATGAGCGGCTTACAGGTTTAGCACTGGACCTGCCTTGCGCTCGCAAAGCTATCAACGACAGGAGGAGAACATTAATGTGTACGTCGGGTCTGAGACAAAGATTAGTCACTGATGAGATCATTTCATGACATGTGATCTCTATCAACTTTCTGATCGATCGCTTCGGCCGACTAGATAGCTACAATCGACACTCTGGGGATTTCATCATTTCGACAGATGAGTGGCATTTGGCTATAGTAGACATCATGTTGATGTGCATCATGGCTTACGTATACATGCCACTATATTTGGATAATTTAGATATTAGTTTGATGGTCGTGGTTCGTGCCCTTAGACAGGGTAGTACTATTCTACCGATGATACTGGCCAAGACCTTGAGGTCGGCTACTATTTGCAGCAGCCATCTAGAGGTGTTTTTTAGAGGTAGCTCTGTCTTGCTGTATACATGGCTCATAACACATTTGCATCCGATTGGCACCTTTAGACACCATGGACACTTCTTTACCTGTGAGATGGCCCTTTCCTACTCCTTCTAGCCGGCGGAGTGTTCAGATGCAGCGATATGGTCTGCCTTTCTATCAGATATTGAGCATCCCTTTTTAATTTTTCCATACTCAGGGCGTGTCTCCCCTTACAGCTTCATCACCCAAGCAGTTGGCATGGACTATCTGCCCCTACTGGGATTTAGAGGGGTGACCACTTACCATCCATTGGCAGTTATGGGTCAGTTTGATCAGTTCCAGAGCCTACACCAGTTTGATGGTGTTATTGATCAGCGGACATCAGCTTCATCTCTATCGTCAACTGACCTGATCAGGATTTATAAGTGTTGGACTCATAGGGATAGTGCTGATTTGTCTACTAACCATCCGAATCGATCCCCAGAGTATTCGGCTTGGTTAGAGTTCAATATAGCAGCAGTTGCGGTTATCCAGTTAGCTCCGATCATAGATTTAGATCAGGAGGAGCCTATGGAGGATCATGCATCTCCCACGGAGGATGATTTGTTTATGGGTTTGACAGTAACGTTAGTTAGTGATCCACCGACTATTCATGCCGGCACAGATCCAACTATTGTTGATTCACTAGCTCGGATTACTTTCGAGAGAGATCAGACTAGGGCATTGATGTTGATGGCCCTGTCTGACAGAGATATAACTTTTGTCGCTAGAGACGAGGCTCGAGCTATTTGGGATTCGGCAGTGATTGAGATAGACGATGCTCGATCTTCTCGAGATGCATCTTTCGTTGAGATTGAGGGTGTGACACCCCCGAATCCGGGTCCTCTGACCCCGGTCCGGTCGTCATGAAACAATACAAATATCCACCTCTAAACAACATACAATAACTAAATGCGGAATATAATAAACGTATGTCGTTCATTCAAAAGGTGTTACTAGTCCCAAGATTCGATAACCTAAATACAAACATACAAACATACTCTAGAATAGTTATTAGGGTTCATATTACATAATAGTAATTTAATTAAACATAAAGATAAAGTCTGCTCCTTGCAAACTAATCCTACATCTTCCCTGAAGTCTCGGGCTTAACTGCAATATAAGTCATGATATAGCAAGAGTGAGCAACAAGTTTGCTCAGCAAGTTTAAATACAACAATAAAGGATATATCATGATGAAAGGAATATATCTTATAATGAATTCAACAATATGAATATCGGAAGCAGAATAATAATTGCTTTTAGAATAACTGATAGTCAAGTAGATTTTTGAACTATTAAACTCCAACGGAACGAATAGCTGATTGACCCTTTGGTTACTGGCTACAGAATAAGTACTTGAGGGGATCAGCCTCGCGTACGCCATGTATATGCATAACATTCAACTCTGCTGTTTGTATCTTATATTAGATACCTGGGGTACTCTCCTATATATAAGGGGTGTTCTTATCAGTCTAAGAATCCATACCATCAATTAGTCTGGATAGCTTTTATAAAACGTCATACAATTGTCTGACCGAACAAGGGTTCAGACTCTATTTGACGCAGTTCAAGAACTATTGAACTTTTAAATAAGGTACAAGTCCAAGACTATACGAACTCAAGTGCACCAAGTGCGAATAACAATAATATCGATGTTGAAAAATTGTAAAGTAATTAAACCACCTAATAGCATGCTTGGAAATAAAGTTCAAGCTTTAAATAATTAACTGTCAATACGATAATAACCTGCTCAATACAATATGAGAAGGATAAGAATTTGCACAATAAAGAGTGTAAGGGAACTTGCATTCAAATCCAGTGAAGTTAAGAAACTCGCTTACACGATTCATTGAATAAGGTAGTGCAAGAATTTAGAATACTTGCACAAATAAGAATTAAAGAACTTGCTCAACCAAAGAGTGAAGTTCGGAGACTTGCCTGATTGCTCAGCTACAATTAAGTTCTAGCCTTAATTAAATCTCGCTGAAATAACCTAACATTAATGAGTCGGTATTCCAATTAGCATTTATAAACTAATATAAGTCTATACTTATAATAATCCACTTATTGTATAAGTTTATAAAATCACGTTCAATATCAAACATACCATTTATAGCATCATAATATGCTAACTGTTAAAATCAGACTTAAGCAAATTGTTCTGGCCTGAAAGTGTCCCGGCGTAACTCTAGCATGCAACTACTGACATTAAACCAATACACATGCTTATCAAGTTATAATTTCTTATTCGAAACTAGCATGCTCTTTCTATATTCAAGTCGAAGTCATGTTTTCATGCCGGTAATTCACATACTTTAAGCAATACACATTCATGCTTCAAAATCGGTTACTAAAATTATGTTATCACATAACAAGGCTAAACAATACTTAATATGCATGCTCGAGTATACTACACACATGTACTTTAATCACGTCGTTCATGCTTCAGAAATTCATTTCTTATGAATACGTGCATATGCGAAATTCACGCTTTGACCAAACGAGGTCTATGTTAATATGCTTATAGGTATAATGAACTTTAATACACATGCTCGCATGATCATAATATCATTTTCATGGTAATCGACGCTATTTAGTTTTCTCCTTCTAAGTTTTCACATCGAAAATCACATTAAGTCAACAAGATATCATAACACATGTTAAGTGCATTGTAGTCATGACTCACATGCCTTAGAACCCATTTATATGCCACATATATGTTCTCAAATAGTTAGAATCTAAAAGACATTAAGTCTTGGTCAAGTTTATTTTCAAAACTTTTAAGTTTCTCATTTCGAAATCGTCCGAATCTTGCAATCACGTATGCTAGTGTGTGAACACACTTTAGACTCGCATTTCATGACAATATAAACCACACTATTGTGTTTACAAAATTAGAATGTTCACGTGATACGTCCATGACAAGGTTTACTTTTGAAATTACAAGTTTCCCTTTTCAAAACATATATTTTTCTTTCGTAAAACATGGCCATGTCATATATGTGTAGCATCAAGGAATACCTACTTATACCATGTCATTGTACTAATATTTATAGTTTAATCATGTTCACATACTTGTTTCAATGGTATATCACATGTTAGTATATCACAGCAGCTTAACAGAAGCAGAAAACGAAAACTGGCAACAGGAACCTGCGCAGGCACCAGGTATAATCCCGGCGCAGCTGTGCCGATGTCCGGCCAGTGCTTAAGCAATTTTTGCTTCGGCCGAAACTTAAGCCATACTCAGATTTCTTCAACAATTTGATCCTATTCCAGCCATATTACAGTTTCTAAACTATCATGACAACTTATACAACACATAGCAAGCATTCTCTAATCAAATGATCATTCAATTTAACACAATCAAGAATTTGATAATGAAGATCATGAATGGAAATTACCTCTGTGAATGAACTTGCTGCTAAACAAAATCTATAATGCTACTATGACACTCTCCCTTAAATCAATTAAAATGCTCAGCAAATGAATGAAGGAGAAGAGATGTCATATATATAGGCAATTTGTATATCCAGACAATGTGATTGCCTTCCAATTTAAACCAATGGAATGAAGAATTGCTTGTTGGCTAATAAAGAGTTGTTGATTGGTAGGTGAAATCCATCATGAAGACCACATCCCTTGCAATTATTAGCTACATTTGCTGAAATTGAGAAGGAGATAGAGTAGGATAACCATGAGGTTATTCACGTGAAGAGGAGGAAATTGAGCAACAATCTGAACTTAGCAACTTACAAGGTGTATATTTTATGTTAACACACATTATAAGTGTACTTATAATATACACACACTTCATTCCATGAATACATAGATTACACATTATATACTTGGTTTATATATCCAATTGGTGTCACAATGTAGTTTCAATAAGCTATTAATATTACCATGTAGTAAGTAGGGTACATATAAATACCTCAACGTATAATCTATGTACATTATATTAACACCGAATATAAAGCAATTTGGTATTATTATTATAATAACTGTTACTATAATCATTATACTAACTTATTGAAATCATTTATCAATTAATAATGTTATTGATATTAATATAAGGTAATAGGGTATTCATCAAATTTTACCCACACACATCATGTCACATAAATAATATTATTATTTAACTCTATTAATGCAATTAATCTTACTATATAGTCCATACATGCAATATTCACCACATTAATATGTCACATTGCATTATGTATAATATAGATAGCTACCATATAGTAGAGGTTTAGTATCGTATGCTTGTGTATAATAGTAAATCAATTAAATATAATAATATAATATTATCAGTTCTCTTACTCATTAATTATTATTTATTCATAATAATAATTAAACAACACATTATCAATTAATTAATCATAAATGAAATTAATCAATAGGTTCAAATCTTGCCACTGTATTCAAATAAATTGAATATTTAATTATTAATAATCTCATCCTTAAGGTTAGTCCACCAATTTAAATAACTCATTAGTGACTTCCTTTAATCATTTCACAAATTCTCACCACCACATAAGGTTTAAATAAACTCACAAAACTAACTCGTTAAAATTAAATCACATATTTAATAAATAAGGAGTTTAAAATTCATGGTCGTTACAGAGGAGACTTTGATTGCTAGGGATGCTGCCTTTGTGGAGAGTGACGAGGCCATAGCCACCCAAGATATTCATATTGCTGATAGTACTTCACTCCAATCATATACACATATATAAATTGTATATGAGATATGTTTGAGATAACTGTTGGTTGGATTGTATTATGCTATGATGATGTTCACTTATATATGAATTGTATATGAGATATGTTTGAGATTGAAAGTTGATCTTCGATGATATACTTGCGAAGTTAATCTCTATGCCTGTTATGTGAGAAGTAACATGCGTAGTATATTTAAATGATTATGAATGCATGAACTGAGCATGATATTATATGCTATGTGATGTACGAAAACTGTTAGAATTGCTGAGTTGTCAGCTCACTCTTGCAAAAAACCATTTTTACAGGTTAAGGACTCACAGGAAAGATGACGTGCTACTTGATTGATAGAGTTCAATAGTATCGAAGGAGATTGATTTATTATTTAAATATATGCTCTTGAACCATGTTTAGGTTCTAGGAGATGTACATGATAGTAGTTTACGTCCTACGATGTTATTACTTGTTGTGTTGTAAAGATGTATTAGTTAAGATATAGAGGATATCGAATTGAGATGTAAAAGTTTATACAATAATTCAAATAAAGTGAATCATAACATAATTTGATTCAAGGATATGTAATTGATTCAAAGTTATGAAATCAATAAAAGATTTTATTCAAAGGAGATTGTAAAAGTTTAAATTATTCCACATTTTTTTATAACATCGAATATGATGTAAAGACAAAAATGGTAAATGGAAGAATTTATATTCTATTTTGTAATAAAGAGAAGTTATATTCATCAAGTTATGAATAAAAGATATAATAATTTGACGATAATAGTATCATGGCGGACCGGATCCGAGGTTTCGAAGGGAGCCAGATTTGGGGGAGTCACACACTCCTTGAGACCTTCTCGCAGTTCGTCATTAATTTCCACATGAATAAGTTAGATGTCAGCTTGCCTGAATTACTTAACATGTTAAAAACTGCAAAAGGTCACTTCTAATCCAAGAAGAACCATGTTTTAATGGTGGAATTTTCTAAGAAAAGGAAGAGGCCCAAGGTATCCTCTAAAAAGAAGAAATCTAAGAAGGCTAAGGGCAAGGTGAACTTGAAGGAACAAAAGAAACCTGATCCAGCTAGCAAAGGAATGTGCTTCCATTGTAACGAGCCGGGTCACTGGAAGAGGAACTGTAAGAAGTTTCTGGTAGAGAAGAAGCTTGGAAAAGCTTCATCTTCTAATCAAGGTTTGTTCATGATTGAAATTATTTTTTTGAAAGTCATAATTCTACTTGGGTATTGAATACCGGCTGTCGTTCTCACATATATAATACTGTGTAGGGACTGGTCAGAAGTAAAAAGCTGAATAAGGATGAGGTTGTCCTACGAGTGGGAAATGGAGCAAAGGTTGCTGCATTAGTTGTAGGCACTTATTGTTTAGCAATGCCTTCGGGCAAGTCCATTTATTTAAATAACTGTTATTTTGTTCTAAATATCATTAGAAACATTATTTCTATTTCCGTATTAGATATGGAAGGATTTGACATTATAATAAAGAACAACAGTTGTTCTATTTATAAAGACAATATTTTATATGGTGTTGGTAATCTGCAAAATGGACTTTATATACTTGACTTACATGAAAATATACCTCAAATAGATCAAACTAAGAAAAGGAAAAGAGATGATGTTAATTATACCTATATATGGCACTGTAGACTCGGTCATATCAATGAAACAAGATTATCCAAGTTGCATAAGGATGGGCTCTTAGTGCTGTCCGATTTTGAATCATATCCAACTTGTGAATCTTGTCTCATGGGAAAAATGACTAAATCTCTATTTAGTGGAAAAGGAGAAAGAGTTACAGAGTTGTTAGCGTTGGTTCACACAGACAGTTTGTGGACCTATGACAACGTATGCGCGTGGAGGGTATTCTTATTTTATTACTTTCACTGATGATCACTCAAGATATGGATATGTGTATTTAATGAAATATAAATTTGAATCATTTGTAAAGTTCAAAGAGTTCAGAAGTGAAGTAGAGAAACAAACTGGAAAAAGTTTTAAGATTCTTCAATCAGATCGAGGTGATGAATACTTAAGCATCGAGTTTCTAGATTGTCTCAAAGAAAGTGGAATAATCTCACAATGGACTCCACCAGGTACACAACAGTTAAATGGATATCTGAAAGGAGAAATCGAACATTGTTGGACATGGTTCGATCCATGATGAGTTTTATCGATCTTTTAGTATCATTCTTTGGTTATGCCCTAGAAGCTATTGCATATCTACTAAATAAGGTCCCCTCGAAATCTGTCCCCAATACTCCATATGAGATGTGGACAAAGAGGAAATTTGGTCTTAATCATGTTAAGATTTGGGGATATCCAGCTTATATGAAAAAGTTTCAAAATGATAAGCTTGGGACAAGACCTGATAAGTGCACGTTCGTACGATATCCTAAAGAAAGTTTGGGATACTATTTCTACAATCCTACTGAGCAAAAGGTGGTTGTTGCGAAACACGCTGCCTTCTTGGAAAATAAATTTATTCTTGAAGGGGCTAGTGGGAGGAAAATAGATCTTGAAGAAATTCAAGAACCACAAACCACTACAGATCAAGTGGATGAACCTGTCAAAGTAGATACACCTTCTGTACAACACTCTATTTATAAATCTGGAAGAGTACCAAAGATACCAGATATGTATGGATTCATCATAGAGGATGACGATGAGGTAAACGTTATGAATGAAGATTATCCATTGAATTATGAACATGCTATGAGTAATAAAGAATCAGGGAAATAGCTTGAAGCCATAAAATCTGAGACAGACTCCATGGATGAAAACTAAGTATGGACTTTGGTTTCACCACCTGAAGGCATTAAGCCTATTGGGTGTAAATAGGTCTTTAAAAGAAAGACTGGAGCGGACGGCAAGGTAGAGACATATAAGGCCCGACTGGTTGTGATAAGGATGAAATATGTTATATTTTATTCCCTTAATACTTAATCTTTTATATTTATTTTGTACATAAATACATTTATTGTTCTTACATTTTTATTTTAAGTACAGTTGAGCCAAGGAAGCAAAATGGATGCAAAAAGGAATAAATTTGTGGGCTTTTAAAAATCCAATTCGGTAATTGCATGTGAGATTTACTACATGAACCACGGTTGGTTTGCTTAATTCATATGTGCCATGCATGCAAAGGATTCCTATGCAATCAACATTGAATAGAGTAACTTGAATTGAGTAACATGGGCCCATGGATTGAATATTTTCAATTGAAGAAGAAAAGGATTCCAAGCATGGCAATTACATGGGTTAGCAGCTCACGGATTTGGCAAAAGATATTAATCATCATCACATGTGGGGCCGCGTGGTGCAGCAGCTTGCAAGGGAAAGTCATATGTTAACAAAGAGTAATATGCAAAGGGGGGGCCCACGGATATTGTAGTAGCTCACGTTAATTCCAAAATTGGTTGCCTTGCATGTGTTCCAATAAGCCTTGCTAATATATCCACGAATTGAGAAGGGACAGTAACATCACCCGCCCCAGCGGGACTTTACACTTGGCATCATCAGCCCCAGCGGGGAGGCGGTACTTTTGTTGCTAATTTCCGTTAGCACGTTGGAATCAGGAGAAATAAAGAAAGCAGCTAGGGCATGTGGAGGCTTATGTTATAAATAGGGGGCTTGGAGGAACACAACTCATACCTTAATATCTCATCTGATTTATTCAATTATATACTTCTTCTTCTCTATAATTCTTGATTTTTCTATGGCTATGGATAGCTAATTTATTATTCTTGGATTAAGGAGACGGAAGCCTTGGATTAAATACACTGTGAGATCTAATTGATTTTAATTGTTCAATTATTATTTTGAGTATCGATTATTTTTCTGTGCTTGAATTATATGATTGATTTGTTTAATTGCTAGGATGCATACTAGTTTATTATTCACTGAAATCTACTGCTAAATTAGATATCGAATCCGTAATTGTTTGGTCACTCTAATTTGCGAAGCAACTAAGATTAATAATTAACTGCAGATCACGAGATTATTATATCTTAGGAAAAATATTCAACTAAATTAAATGCAACCGCTTGTGCTTGTGTTGTTTAGCTTCATCGGTTTTTCTAATTCTTAAAGCTTCTACTAGATTAAACTTTTAGCTCTTGTCTAAGGTTGTTTAGTAGTTAGGGTTATTTAGATCGCTTGTTTCTATCTAACTAAAATTAAGGAAAGACATAGAATTAATTCTAACGATGAATATTCAAGATATTAATTGTGTATGCTTGAGTCAATGATCAGTATATGTTTCTAAGGTGGAAGTTGACTTAACCCAAGGTTTGTTCTCTTGATTTAATTCGTTACTTTATTTTATACATTAGTTATTTTAATTAACAACAATCAAAAATCCCCTCTTTTGGAATACAAAGTATATAAAAATAGATTAATCAGTCTCTGTGGGATCGACTCTTACTTGCACTACTACATAATTATTTTTCGCTGTAAGGTTTATTTTTGGTTGTCTGCGACAGCACACCAGGTTGCAAAAAGGTTTCAAATAAAGATAAGGAGTTGACTATGATGAAACTTTCTCACCAGTAGCTATGCTCAAGTCCATTCGGATTTTGCTTGCGATTGCAGCTTATTACGACTATGAGATCTGGCAGATAGACGTGAAAACGGCCTTCCTCAATAGGAAACTTGAGGAGGATATGTATATGACACAGCCAAAGCGATTTATTTCAAAGGTTGGAACAAATTAAGTCTGTAAGCTGCAATGATCTATTTATGGATTGAAGCAAGCTTCTCGTAGATGCAACATCCATTTTGATGAGACAATCAAAGAGTTTGATTTTATCAAAAATGAGGATGAACCATGTGTGTACAAGAAGGTTAGTGGGAGCGCTGTTTCAATCCTTGTATTATATGTTGATGATATATTACTGATAGGGAATGACATTCCTATGCTACAGTCGATTAAAATCTGGTTATCTAAACACTTCTCCATGAAGGTCTTGGGAGAAACATCCTATATTTTGGGGATAAAGATCTATAGAGATAGATCTAAAAGGATGCTTAGCTTATCCCAAGGAACGTACATTGATACCATGCTAAAAAGGTTTAGCATGGAAGATTCCAAACGAGGTCTCATGCCGATGAGCCATGAAATAAATCTCTCCAGCAACAGGTCCCAAAGACACCTGAGGAGAGAGAGTGTATGAGTAAGATCCCTTATGCTTCAGCAATAGGATCTATCATGTACGGTATGATATGTACTAGACTAGATGTCGCTCATGCACTTAGTGTAACAAGCAGATATTAGTCGAATCCAGGAGAAGAGCACCAGAAGGCAGTGAAAAATATCCTAAAGTACTTACGAAGGACTAATGATGTATTTCTTGTCTACGGTGGGTCTAAATTAAAACTCAAGGGCTACAGGGACTCAGGTTTTTAAACGGACCAAGATGACAGTAAACCTGTTTCGGGGTATACATTTACCCTGAATGGAGGCGCAGTGAGTTGAAAGAGTTCCAAGTAGCAAACATTGTTGATTCAGTGACAGAGACAGAGTCTATAGCTGTAAGTGAAGCTGCAAAAGAAGTTGTTTAGATGAAGAAGTTCATAACAAAACTTGGTGTGGTTCCTAGCATTGGAGGAGCAGTCCCCTTATACTGTGACAACACCGGAGCTGTTGCACAAGCTAAGGAAGCCAGGTTTCATCAGAAATCCAAACACGTGTTGTGGCTATTTCACTTGATCAGGGAGATCATTGAAAGAAGAGACGTCACCTTGGAGCGTGTAGACTCTCAAGACAACATTGCAGATCTATTTACTAAAGCTTTAACACAACATCAGTTTAATCGTCACTTAGAGAAGATGGGTATGAGATACCATGGCGATTAGCTTTAGTTCAAGTGGAAGATTGAAAGTAGTATGCATACAAGCCAATCATGTATGATGATAAAGCATATACTTTGTAAGCGATCTTATTTATTTATTAATAAAAGTATTCACTTATTAAAGGCATTTAATCATCTACATGATGCTGTTTTTATAATATGTAAATAACCCATAGTTTAAGCAATGATTTTAGAATCATGATGTTGATCATGCTAATGAGATCTAAATTCTTAGAAATCTTAAAACTAAAATAGTTCCCAATTATGGAATTACTAAAAAAGGGGATTAATAAATTCGGATAGATTGGTACATATGTTACTTGCTCATTAGATGAGGATGATTGATCTCATGATCATTTGTGTGGAGACACTAAAGCAAGTACGTAGGTGCTTATTGGAGAATAAGTTCACTGAACGTGACTCGCTATGGAATACCTAATGGAATTTTACTCGCCTGTCAATAGGAATTCCTAATGTGATAGTAGTACAAGTGATCCTTAGACTTGAAATCATCATAATATCTTATGTGTAATGAATTATACTTTGACTTAGTCCTTAAGACCCTTAGGTTATATCAAAGAGTATGCCTGGGTATAATGAGGTACATATAGAAATAATGAATGATCAATAAAGAATCTACCACTTTTAGTAAAAGAAGAGATATATCCTATGTGATTCGTTAAATGACAACCCAGTAGTCCTTGGCCAAGGCAGAATGAAATTAGAAAGGAGTTTCTAAAATGCATTATTTGGAGCTGTACATTTTCTAATCGAAATACATATAATTAAATAAAATAAAACTTGACAGTAAATTTATATCTTATATTTAATTGGGACATTATATGGTGGAAGGATTGAATTGTACGGTAACTATTTACTCACAGGTTCTTCTATGATTAATGTTGAAATCTATATTATATTGAAAGTCGTTTATCGCTAGGGAGGCTTATCCCTATTGTAGAGTAAATGTTATTTATTTATTTAAATAAGATTAGAATTGTTCTAATTGATTTATTCACAACCAGTTTAATATGGAGAACCTAAATGGTCACACCATAAAAAGAAGAATAATTATTTAAGAAGGTAATGGCATCATCGTAATAGTGCGTTAAGTGTAATTAATTTAATCTACGTTGATAGAATAAATTAAATAATTAATATTTATAATTTAATATTTTGAAAATATTAAATATAAATTAAGAAAAGGAGTCTTGTTAATATTATTACAATTATTATTATTTTAATTCTGAAGGAGTTTAGGAATTAATTCAATAATAGTACTCTCACTTATTCCTAATGAGATTAGGAGGTAAATTAATTAAAGGAGTTTAATTAATTAATCTCAATATGTTGGGAAGCCTAATTAATTTAAAGATTTATTTAATTAATTAAATAAAACCCAATTTTAATTTGATTATTAGGGTTAACCAATATCTATATAAGAAGAGTCTTATATCAGATATGATATATACGTAATTTTAAGAGTTGGAAAGTACTTTTTTCTACAGAGAATAGAAAATAGGATTTAGCCAACCACCCATCTTCTTGAGCAATTCCTCTTCCTTGGTGGATCATCTCTAGAGGCCAAACACTTGGTTGGCTAATGTTGATCAAAGGAATGAGCCAATACAGGAGATTCAAGGAGACCACGAAGAGCAAGATTTATCCCTGAGACACTTATCAGAAGGGTTGTTTTGCTTGATGATGTTGCTATCACAATGAGCTTTTCTGTTTTGACTGGATCACTCCACGATTGTGGTTTCTCTTTGTCATCTCTACGATTTTGACTTAGCCTTTATATCTGCAAGGTTAGCACCATCTAGAGCATAGAATTCATGGTTACAAATTTAATATACCTAACTCACTTATCAGTTTATTAAATCTGGATTCATCTAAGGGTTTAGTAAACACATCAGCAAGGTGATTTTCAGTATGGGTGTATTGCAAAGATATTGTTCCATTTTGAACATGATCCTTAATAAAATGATATCTTATTTCTATATGCTTGGTCCTACAATGCATGACAGGATTATTTGTTATTGCTATGGCACTTGTGTTATCAAAGTGTATGGGTATAAATTTGAAATCAAACCCATAATCTGCTAGCTGGTTCTTCATTTATAGGATTTGAGCACAGGAACTACCTACAGCAATATATTCAGCTTCTGCTGTAGAAGTTGATACTGAGTTCTGGTCCTTGCTGAACCAGGACACTAGTCTATTTCCTAGCAGTTGATAAGTGCCACTGGTACTCTTTCTATCTATTTTGCATCCTGCAAAGTCAGCATCTAAATATAATATCAGTTCAAATGAGGACTCCTTGTGATACCATAAACCCAAGTAGGGTGTACCTTTGAGATACCTGAAAATCCTTTTTACAGTAGTTAAGTGTGATTCCTTAGGATTTGCTTGAAATCTGGCACATATACATGTTGCAAACATTATATCTGGTCTACTGGCAGTTAGGTAGAGAAGGAAGCCTATCATACCTCTGTATTGAGTAATATCAATACTTTTTCCTTTCTCATATTTGTCAAGCTTAGTTGCTGGAGCAATTGGTGTTTTCATGGGAGAGGCTGATTCCATGCCATACTTCTTAAGTAAGTCTTTGATGTACTTGGCTTGACTTATGAAGATACCTTCATCAGTTTGCTTTACTTGCAGTCCAAGGAAGAAGTTCAGCTCACCCATCATGCTCATATCAAACTTGCTCTGCATAAGCTTGGCAAATCTCTTACACAAATTTTCATCAGTAGAACAAAAGATACTATCATCTACATATATTTGAACTAGTAAAACTTTATCTTTGTGCTTCCTAAGAAATAATGTAGTATCTACTCTACCTCTAGTGAATCCTTTTTTAATAAGAAAGTTTGTTAGTATTTCATACCATGCTCTAGGTACTTGTTTAAGTCCATATAAGGCTTTATCTAATCTATAGACATAATCAGAGAGGGTTGGATTGACAAAACCTGGGGGTTGTTCCACATATACTTCTTCTTGAAGTTCACCATTAAGGAATGCACTCTTGACATCCATCTGGAATACTTTAAACTTCATGTGAACAGCAAATGCAAGGAATATTCTGATTGCTTCAAGTCTGGCAACTGGTGCGAAGGTCTCATCGTAGTCTATGCCTTCTTCTTGAGAATAACCTTTGGCCACCAGCCTTGCTTTGTTCTTTGTGATCACCCCATCTTCATCCATCTTGTTTCTGAAAACCCATTTGGTGCCGATGACTTGGTGTTTTTTGGTCTTTGAACTAATCTCAAGACTTTGCTTCTTTTGAATTGATTCAGTTACTCTTGCATGGCTTCAATCCAGCTTGCATCTTGCATTGCATCTTCAATCTTCTTGGGCTCTATTTGATACAAAAAACTCAAATAGAAGCATTCATTCTGAATTGTAGATCTTGTTCTGATTCTGGCTGTTGGATCACCAATGATCAGATCTTGAGTGTGATCCCTTGCCTATCTGTTCCCTGTTGGAACATCAGTTCTAGTGCCTTCTTGTCTGAACTCCTTAAGATTGATTTTTGGTTCTTGTTGGTCAGAATCGTTGTCTAGTTCAGCTCTCTCTATGATTTCTTCTTCGGACACTACGATTCTTTCTTCAGGAACTACTGTCGTAGTGTTAGGCTCGACCACTTCATTCGTAGTGTCGGTATCTTCAATCTTAGTATCTTGTGGTGTAGACTTGTCCGAGTCTGTTTCATCAAAGATGATGTGGATCGAGACTGCAACACTTAGTGTCTTCTTGTTGAATACTCTATAAACTTTGCTGTCTGTGGCATATCCAAGGAAGATTCCTTCATCTGACTTGGGTTGGAACTTATTTAGATATTGCTTCCCATTGTTGAGAATGTAGTATAAGCAGCCGAATACATGGAAGTAACTGATATTTGGCTTTCTTCCTTTCCACAGTTCGTAGGGAGTCTTCTTCAACTAAGAGTGTACAATAGATCTATTCTACGTATAGCATGCAGTGTTGATAGCTTCTGCCCAGAAGTATTCAGGCAGATGAGATGCTGCTAGTAGAGTTCTTCCAGCTTCTATCAGTGTTCTGTTCTTCCTTTCAGCTACTCCATTTTGCTGAGGAGTTCGTGGTGCTGAGAAGTTATGGCTGATGCCGTTGTCTGCGCAGAACTGATCCATTTCTGAAAAGTCGAACTCTCTGCCATGATCACTCCTTATTGCCTTGATAGTCTCTCCTTTTTCATTCATCACCAGCTTGAACATCTTTATCAGTGGGAGCTTGTCTCATCTTTGGAGCTAAGAAAGAACACCCATGTATATCTGGTGCAGTCATCCACTATGACTAGCTCCTTATTTGCTTTCCAAGCTAGCATGCATTACATGGTCTTTCTTTGATGAATTTGAACTTGGGTAAACCTGCTACCAGATCTTTGGAGGCCAGCTTAGACATACTCTTGAAGTTGAGATGAGATAATCTTCTATGCCAAAGAAAACTTATTTCTTTAGATACTTTAGCAAGAAAGCATACTGTCTTATCATAAGTGAGTTGAGCAAGGTTAACAGTGTATACATTTCCTTCTCTTGTTCCTGTCAGCTTGATAGAGGATGTCTCCAGATCTCTGACTTGACACTGATTATTGAGAAAGGTGACTTGATGGCCTTTATCACAAAGTTGGCTGATGCTAAGAAGATTGTGCTTTAGTCCATCAACATAAGCCACTTTGTTGAAGGGCACCGCACCATTCCCAGCTAATCCATAGCCTCTTGTCTTGCCAGAGCTGTTATCTCCAAAGACAACTATTGGTCCCTCCTTCTCTGTGTAGTTCGATAGGAGGGCTTTGTTCCCGGTCATATGCCTTGAGCAACCACTATCCAGATACCATGTTGTAGTCGTGGTGCTCATTTCTTGCAGACAGATTCAGCTTTCATGTTGGTACCCAGACTTGTATGGGTCCTGCAATGTTAGTACCCTTAAGAACCCAAATCTGCTTGACTTTGGGTCTCCTATGCACAATAAAATGAAAGCATGATGCAGCTTTATGACCAAATCTTTCACATGCAAAACATCCAATATAATTTGTGTTTGTGTGTGTGTGTGTATGTGTGTGGATTGTTTCTCCATTTGGACTTATGTGGGTATTTGTTGGCCTTAACCTTATATTGCATCTTCCTTTTCCATGCAGCCTTGGAGTTCAGGTTTTGTGCTGAGTAAACCTCATCACCACGATTCCTTCCAAGTTGATCCGTGAAGTTAGGCTGAAAGAGTTACTCTTCACCTTTCTGAATCCTAGGCCAGCATGAGATCCGTAGTGTTTAGGAACATGTCTTGGATCAGAAGAGCAAGGTTGCACTGGTTCATCCTTCTGTGTGGACTTTACAAATGTGATACTTCTATTTAAATTAGAAGCACTACTCATGTTAGTTTCCTTTGTCTTTTCCACACTGGGTTCTGAGGTAGATTCATCAAACCCTAAGCCTGTTCTATCAGAGACACTTCTATGATTGGTTATCAGGGAGTCCATGGATGACGAAGATCTATTCCATGTGGAGATAGTTTTTTCTAGCTCCTCAATCTTAGAGGTTAGATTTGGCTCTCTTTGCATACTCAGTTCATTGGTCTCTCTCAAGATTTTATTCTCAGCTTCAAGCTTATATAGAGAGTCAAAACTTAGTAGAGCTGTTTCCAGCTCTTTCTAAACTTTCTCTTTCTCCTTTTGAAGATCAGGATAATCTTTAGATAGGACTCTTAACCATCTCATATTTTGATATAGATCAGTTGACATATCATGAATGCCAGTTCTTAAATCAGTAATGTCTATATCAGGAGAGTTGAAATCAAATACCTCATCTATAACTGCTTCAGCATCTTTTCTGCTGAGTGCATCTTTGGCCATCAGACATATGTTAGCTTTCTGAGGTGCTTCATCATCTTCAGACTCAACATCGGTGTCATTGTCTAAATCGCTCTAAGAGCTTCCAGCTACAAGACCTTTGTCTTTCTTTTTATTCTTCTTATAGCCTTTGAGCTCCTTCTTTGGATTTGACTTTCTTTTCAGCTCCTCTCTGATAGGCTTATTGCAGTTGGCAATGAAATGACCAGGCTTCTTGCAGTTATAGCATAGGTCACTGATCTGCTCCTGACTGCTGTTCTTGTTGAATCTTTTTGGTTTGCTGCTTCTTCCTTTGAGTATGAGCCTTCTTAATCTTCTCGCCAGCATTGCAGCTTTATCATCATCATTATCATTATCCTCATCATCTTCCTCAGAGTCAGATTCATCTTCAATATGTGCTCTGGAGATTTCTTCCTTTGCTTTAAGAACAACTCCTTTATCCTTCTTTCTTTCTTCTGACAGAGGTTCTGCACGTTGAGTCAGTTCTAGCTCATAAGTAAGAAGGTTTTCGTAGAGTTGTTGAACTGTCATCTCATGCAGATTTTTTGACTCTCTAATTGTAGTGGTCTTGGCATCCCATCTTCTTAGTAGGGACCTCATGAACTTGATGACTAGATCTTTATTTGGATAGGTCTTTCCATAAGCTCTTAGAGAGTTGAGCAGCATTGTGAATCTTAATACGTTGAAGTGACATTTTCTCCAAGAACATAGGCAAACATCTTATACTGTTAGGTCAGTAAAGATTGCTTATTTTCTCTAACTTCTTAAGTTCCTTCATGCATAATGAGCAATGCCACCCGGACTTCTTTGGTAGTTTTGCAGTTGACCACGTTTTCAAATAGAACATCTTCTAAGGATTGGAACAAAATATTCTTAGCCTTCTTGTCAAGCTGAACATTTTTCTTCTCATTCTCAGTCCATTCAGATTTGACTTTGATCACCATTTTGT
The DNA here is from genome assembly GCA_020205555.1 of Panax stipuleanatus. Lineage (NCBI taxonomy): Eukaryota > Viridiplantae > Streptophyta > Magnoliopsida > Apiales > Araliaceae > Panax > Panax stipuleanatus. The sequence goes on along the minus strand of CM035118.1, from coordinate 99,297,328 downwards.
TTGGATCTTCTGGAGTTGGTGCAAGCCTTGTTGGAACATAGGGCACATTCAGAACTGTTTCAAATAGATCATCATCTATTGAACCCATGTAAGCCCGCATCCGAACTTTTTAGTTGGCAAATTTATCTTTGTTGCACATTGGTGGTTTGCTTCCTCCACCTGTCTTGGTCTCGCTTATCAGTTCTGCCATTGGATCTACTCAAGCTTGTATGCTTAGATGAAAGAACCTGCTCTAATACCAATTGTTAGTTTCCAAATGCATGTTAGTTATCTAGAAGGGGGGTTGAATAGATATTTTTAAAATTTCTTTCTTTAAAAAACATTATCAGTATTGATTATACTGACAACAACGGAATATATATTTTGTTCCCCTTCAAGATATTGCAGTTAAGGTTTGATAAACAGTTATAGTAGATATGACAGTTATAGCAGTTAATGAGAGATAATGAGACATAAGGTTTTAAGTGGTTCAGAGCACACAAGGCTCCTAATCCACTCTTCTACTCCACGAGTAGGAAATCCACTAAGATGAATCTTACAACTGAATCACTTAGATTCCTTCAAGGCCAGCAGCCTTGGAACTTCTCTTAGTTCACTTAGAACTCTTCAAGTCCTCTAACTTAGTACTTCTCTTAGTTCACTTTTGAACTCTTCAAGCCTTCTAACTTGGATCTCTTCTTAGTTCACTTTTGAACTCTTCAAGTTCCTCTAACATGGTTCCTCACTTGGATTGACAGTTGTTGTTGAGGAGTGCTACTCAGTTGCAATTAAGCACAAGTTCTGAAGAACTGAGTAGCGAAGCAAGCTTTCCTCTTTCAGGATCGTAGAGTTGATCGTTGAGTGTTCTTGAGCTTTTCTCAATGTATTTTTTCTTTTCACGTCTTGCTTGCTTAGTCTGAATCCTTGTATGATTTCTTTATAAAAGAGTCATTCAAAATATATTCGTTTGAATGCTCCCGTTGTAGCATTTAATGCTTCAGACATTTCTGTGCAGCAGATGTAGACATCTTGCTTTCCCGCTGCACTGCTGACTGGCCCACTGACATAGCAGACTGCAACTTCGCCTAACATCTGAAAAGGTGTTTCTACAGGCGATTTAGTCCTTTCATTAGCTTCTTTAATACGCTTCTTCGATTTAAACTAAGGATGATTATGAAATCATTGGGACCATCAAATTGTCAATGGCTATAAGTCTTTCTTCATTTGTGGCTCTTCCTCCCTTCATCAGAACTATGATCTTTGATGCTGACTGGAGGAACACTACGATTATGGTTATTGTACCATAATCATTGTGTGTTAGCTTGCACAGCTTGACTCAGACTTAATCGTAGAGAACACTACGATTTCTCTTAAGCTCGCTGGTAGACTACGATTCTTGCTTGCTTGTCTTGCAGACTTCATATTTTCGAGAGCACACTGCGTTTCTTGACTTAGCTCGGCAGGTGCTCGGACTTTCTCCATTATTCTAAGTGTGACTTCCAGGGCAGACTACGATTCTAATATAGTCACTCAAGCTCCTCGAGTCTTGCCTTGACCTCTGCAGACTTGATTCATTTGTCAGACTATGATTCTGAGTATCTTCGTTTAAACTCCACGATTCTGCCTTGTCTTCTATAGACTGTAATACTCTTGGCAAACTACGATTCTGGATATCTTCGTTTAAGCTCCACGATTCTGCCTTGTCTTCTGAATGCTACCTTTGACAGACTACGATTTTGTCAAGGCCTTAACTTTTACAGCTCAAATAGATCAACATAACAAATTTGATCTTTTCTTCTATACATTTATTTACATAAATGATAAACATTAAAGCTCAGATCAACCTAACATCTTTGATCTATCGTCTAAGTCCTTGTACATTGATTCTCTTAAGGACTTTACACTCAAGCATTTATATTTTCTTTCAATATCAAATCTGAATATGCAATTCCCAACACATCTTCCTGAATTCAAAAAAGGTCAAATCCCATGTCATTGTGTAGCTCACGGAAAGAGCTTTCCGAAAAGGTATAGCACGCCTCCATCGGATTCCCGGATTAAAAGTTATAAAGGTTCAAGCAGATAACGCGTTGGTTAGAGTGCACGTACTTCGAGATAATAGGACCCACGAACCCGGGCCCACCCGGGCCAACCGCAAGTAGACCAGCGGCTGCTGCAGGTTTACCTGCGGCTTCTTTGGTGTATAACTAAACCCCTTCATTAACCAAAAAGAAAAAGAAAAAAATGGAGAAAAGAGAGGAAATTTCGCCCGTTTCAGCTCTTAACCATACCAACAGTATTCCAAACTTCAATATTGTTCTTTGTAAACACTTCTATATGTATATATACTAACATATCAAGTTTTAACAGGTGGAAATGGAGTTTTTAAGCTACAAAAGCAGCTTAAAGCCTTCTTCGCTGCACATTGTGAGATTTCTTCATATTTGAAACTTTTAACCGCTTTAATATATATATATATATATATATATATATATATATATATATGTATATATATATATATATGTATATATATTTATTTATAAGTGTCATTTAGCCTGAATTGTTAATCAGTGGCATTTTCTACTTTAATATATATATATATATATATATAATTATATATATATTTACATTAACTCATTTATGTCTGGATTATAAATCTGTGGCATTTTACTGCTTTAATATATATAATCATATATATATATATATATATATTTATATTAATTCGTTTGGCATGGATTTCTAATCCGTGATTTTTTCAGCTTTAATATATATATATATAAGCATATATATGCTTATATATATTTATTTTGATCAGTCATGCCTGGATTGTGAATCCGTGGCTATTTCCGACTTTAATATATATATATAAGTAATATATATATATATATATATGTATAAGTAATATATATATATATATATATATATATATATATTATTTGTTTAATGCGATTAAATATCAGTTTTAAATATTCATTTGATGTAAATCTGTACTAATGTAAAGTTTGTGGACTAGATTTATCTAAATCTAACCATATCTAACTTTTAACTGGTTCAAAAGTTGTAAAAAACTAGAACCGCTGAGCTAGAATGGCTAGGATTTTTTTAAATCTAGTTTTCTTTTTAGTTTTGTAAATATTAAGCAACTACGAGACCCTAGATCTGTATCTAGAGGGAACGGGAAGCTTGGCTACGAGCATGCAAGGATTTAACTTATGAATCCTTTGTTTAGAGACATCTAGATTTTAATTTGTAGTCCAGTTCAATATAGATGTCGTGCAAGTTTTTAAATGATGTTTTGTGAGCCTAGGAATTATGGGAGGTACGATTAATCACATGAATCTAGATCCGATTCCCATAATGGACAAATTTGAATTGTATATATAGCTTGCAAGCCTTTTTGAAAATGTAAATAAGAGGGACCTTAAAACGGTTATCCGGATTTAAGGTCTCAACATAGTAAAAGTGTCGTTTGTGGTGTTTGTGTCACTTCGATGGCTTTCATGCCCAAAAGGAGCCTGCCACCTATGTATATATTATCTTGTCGAAGATGCTTCGTATCTCGAGAATAAAATCAAATCAAGCCGAATATGGAATAAAATGGAAGTATCAAAAAAATTCAATTCCTATGCGAGCGAAAGGGTTTGAAATCTCAATTCAAACCATAACTTTCATATCTTGTCTAAAAATAGACTTTTCAAATAAATCAAACCCTTCGTATATAGGTCCAACGAAGCATAACACTACTTTCAAATAAAGCACTTAGGCCCAATTAACTGCAACACACACGCACACACATAATGATTAGGGAATTAAAAAGACGTGGTAACCGTGTTTCACGGAAGTCGGGGGTTGCCTAACACCTTCCCACTGCTTAACCAATCACCTGAACTCTATGAATCTCGGTTTACAAAGACCAATTAAACAGAGTCCAATAATAAGGACATATTGCAAAATCTTTCAAATCTCGGTTGAGTTGGTACAACCATTTAACTCATACCAACTGGAGACTCTGTCTAACTCGGACCAATAAAATCAATCTTTTCAAAATTGCCGACATTATATGTTGATCTTTTTCTGAAAATCTCACCTTCAGATCATTAAATCAGAAATAGAAAATATAAAGGGTAGAAATACTTACGAAAAAAATCAAGAATTTTCCTGACGTCGACACTCAAGTCCAGAAAATGTAATTTAAACCTAATTTAATGAACATGAAAATGTATTAATCATATAATGTGATGTTAAAACAGGCTAGCAACATGTCAATGATGGTTTTATGTGATTATTTGATGGGTTGAATGTGTACTTAAACTCGTTATTCGTGGAGTCTAATAATGTGTTTAAGAGTCAAGGATTGGGGATGTGATTAATATAATCATAATCAGAGTTAAGTTAAGTTAATAGAGAATATACTCACGACGCTAGTTGTATTATAATTAATTGGTATTGTGATTTTAAATGGTATGTAGGATTAATTGAGGAACGTGAATAGTAAATGTATAATCTACGCACGAGGCAAGTTTTCTATCCCTGACTTGTTATCGTTATGCAAGTTCTATAACTCTAAATTTTCATTGATCATGTTCATAAATCCTATTCTTATATTGAGGAAGTTTCTTACTCTTGTTTATTCAAGTTTATGATTCTGAATGAGATGTTCTAATTCCTTTGAAGTAATACCCTGGTTATTAAATGTTTATTCAGCTGTATACATTTGAGATTCAACTGAAAATTCAAGTATGGCACAGCTGGGACTGGTGCGGCCGCGCCCAAAATACCGTAAAAATCCGCGCGCCCGCGCCAAGGATTTTCTGCTGTAGAGTCCTCTGGTAAAATGGCCATAACTTTTGATCCGGGAGGAGTTGCGAGGCCTGCCACCTGTCTAATCGAAGCTATCAAAGAGCTCTACAACTTTCATTCTATGAGCATTGAGAAATAATGGTTGGATGAAGGCTGAAATTGAGCTCCAAGTGACAGCTGTGCATGAAAACTCAAAATTGTGAGGTTTAACGTCCGTTGGTAGACGGGGCATAACTCTCGCCTCCGATGTGACGCCCCCCAGAATAGGTCCATTCAACCCAACCCATTCTGAGTCGCCAAATACATGGTACAGAATTCAAATACAAACTTTATATCATACGGTCGTGCAAAATACGACCACACAACTGTGAGTCTCAGTACAAATATGTAGAAAATATTAAGATTCAAACTAAGTCCTCATTACAATTATTATCACACTATTTATCAGAAATAGTGAGGACTACTACTGCTCTAACTCGGACCATCACTCTGTCCCCCGACTAGTCCCCGCAACATTCTCATTTCCTGAAGAGGACAACAGATGAAAAGGGTGAGCTCAACTAGCCCAGTAAAGAATATTATGACTAAGATAATGAAAAATAAATTATCGTTAGTCTTCAACAGTTCAGATAAAATATTATGGACAACAAGTTTTAGATCAATATTCGCAGCGGAAATAACAAATCATTAGAAGAGTTAAGCAGAGAATGAAGTCTACTATCTTCTATGATTTAAAAGTCCATCACCAATATTTTATCCCTGTAACATCAATCAATATACATCTCGAATCAATATTCATCTTTGCACTACAGGCCAAAGATATTCATTTGCATCATCAGTAGTCATGTTCATCTCAACACCTGTCATCTTTGCACTACAGGCCAAAGATATTCATCAGGTAATCATTCATCTTTGCTCTACAGGCCAAAGATATTCATCAGGTAATCATTCATCTTTGCTCTACAGGCCAAAGATATTCAGTTATATCACCACTTAGACTGAGGATGATGAAAAACCATATAAATAACGAATCCAATGAAATAAAGGATAAGATTATGGATTCGTATTTTAGTATATCCAATTCAAAAATACCTCGTAATAATCAATTATGGAGCAAAATTCAAGAATAGAGCTCAAAACTTGGATACAATCAAAGATAGTAACCTTAACAAACAATTTGGACAAATAGAAGAAAAATAAATTTTCCCGTGAATAGTGCCGTATACGTGAATAGTGCCGTATACGTGAATAGTAACCCCGACGGAAAAAGTAAGAATTTCAACATAAAATCCATGACAATATTTCTGTATAATGATATTGAAAAGAATAATATCATTTACGAAAGAAAATAACATCCCTTACCTCAAAAAGATAGTACCTCTGACTAGAATATCGGATATAATATCGAAGGAAACTTGCACTGAATAGTAACTCTCAAAGTATTAAAATACTCACAAAAATACGCTCGATATAATAGAGAGAGAAAACTTCGAATTCTGGTGTGATTTTCAATTCTAACCTAAGCACCCTATTTATAGGAAAAACTTAGGATGCCAAAGGAGACTAAAATAATAAAATAATATTATTTTATTCTTAGCCGCCGGCTGCTTCAAACATCTGATTTTTTTCAACAAAACAACAAAAGTGGGTCCCACCCATTAAATAATATATTTATTTTCTGAAACTTCAATAATTCATAATAAATAGCCCCTTTGTCAGAAAAATACAAATTCGATGTCCTTCTATAGGAAATTTAATTCTCTACAACTTTGCAGAAGAAAATTTTTCCAAATTCCCAACATAAATTATCCGAAATCCACCAACAGATGATTTTTCACACCAAAATATTGATAAAAACACATCAGCACTAATTCCTTCTTTAATATCCACAAAATAAATATTCCCTTATCATATAAATCAATAATTAATTATTCACAAATAATATTATAGAACTACAATATTAACAACCAGGTCGTTCCCAGGACAGAGGGGGCCTTCCGATAAGGATTTCTCCTTACTGGCGCGCAATTAAATAACCCCTCCTAGACAGAACTTCCTTAGGCATTGTCAATAATGCTATCTAATAATATTATTCAAATAATATGAATTATTGAGTTGATAACGTGAAATACTGTGCAACGACAATTATTGAATCAATACTACAAAATATCAACTGTAGCCATTATTGAATCAATCGTATAAAATAGCAACGTAGCAATTATTGAGTCAATAAAATATCAATGCAGCAATTATTGAGTCAATAATATAAAATATCAACGTAGCAATTATTGAGTCAATAATATAAAATATTGAACAGTAAATACTGTAACAATAATTGAGTAGGTTCCTTCTCGCGTAAGACTCAATAATTCAAAATACTGTGCAATACCGTGTGCTACTGTGCAACACCGCGTATCACTGTATTTTAACCACCGGGTATTTCAACAGTACTAACGGTAACAACTACGCCGTTATTTTGTAAAAAGGTTATTTCTGTCGCTTTCTATATCCGACAGTTATTCCGTTGTGGGGTCCACAAATATCTGCGCCGTCGTACGAATATTCCCCGACAACAAGAATATTCCACGACCAAACGAATATTCCCCGACAACAAGAATATTTTATAACCACTTGCTCATTTTAAAAATATTTGCACATTTCACCCATAACTTTCATATTTATCAAGTCAACACCTTACTATTTCGAAATAATATATAAAGAAAATTAAATCTTTATTTATAAAAGTTGGGGTCTTACAACCTCCCCTCCTTATGAAATTTCGTCCTCGAAATTGACGTACGTACCTGGTATGTCAAAAAGGTGAGGATACCTCGCTTTCATTTCCGATTCCAACTCCCACGTCATTTCCTCAATTGCATGGTTTCTCCACAAAACTTTAACTTGAGGTATAATTTTCGAGCGTAGGACATGCTCCTTCCTATCCAAGATCTTGACAGGTACCTCCTCGTACGTTAAATCTTCAGCTATCTCGTCTGGTTCTAACTCAATAATGCGGTTTGGATCTTTCACATATTTACGCAACACGGATATGTGAAATACGTTATGAACACGAGACATGCTTGGAGGTAATGCGAGTCTATAGGCCACATTTCCTACTCGGTCAAGAATCTCAAATGGACCAATGAATCGTGGGTTGAGCTTTCCTCTCTTCCCAAACCTCGTAACTCCTTTCCACGGAGCAACACGTAATAACACATGGTCCCCAACGTTAAATTCCACGTCTTTTCGATGAAGATCTGCATAACTCTTTTGTCGATCCTGTGCCGTTTGTATACGTTGTCGGATCATTTGGATCTTTTCCGTAGTCACACGTACCAACTCCGGTCCCAACAATGTTGCTTCACCCACCTCGTTCCAACACGTTGGAGAACGACACTTTCTCCCATACAACGCTTCGAATGGAGCTACGCCTATACTTGCCTGATAACTGTTGTTATAGGAGAATTCCACCAATGGTAAGTACTTATCCCAACTCCCTTTGAAGTCTAGAACACAGAGTCTCAATAGATCTTCAAGAGTTTGGATAGTCCTTTCCGATTGTCCGTCTGTTTGAGGATGATAAGCCGAACTGAATCGTAAATCCGTACCCATAGCTTTCTGCAAACTAATCCAAAATCGTGAAGTAAATCTGGGGTCACGATCCGAAACTATGGATACTGGCATGCCATGCAACCTCACAATCTCATTCACGTACATATGAGCAAGACGTTCAAGGGAATAAGTCTCTCGTATCGGCAAGAAATGAGCAGACTTGGTTAATCTATCAACAATAACCCAAATCGCATCTACGCCTTGAGAAACCTTGGGAAGACCCGTAACGAAATCCATCGTAATATGCTCCCACTTCCATTTCGGAATCTCCAGTGGTTGCAATGGACCCTTCGGTACTTGATGCTCCGCCTTTACACGTTGACAAGTTAAACATCTCGAGATGAACTCCGCGATCTCTCTCTTCATATTGCTCCACCAAAATGTATGTCGAAGATCACGATACATTTTAGTACTCCCAGGATGGATTGCAAACGGTGTGTTGTGTGCCTCCATCATGATTCTATACTTCAAGTCAAAATCGTTAGGAACACAAAGTCTGGAGTTGACTCGAAGTATTCCCTCTTCATCGATTCTTGCTTCTGGAATAGCACTTTCTTGCACCTTCTTCTTCATCTTCATCAGCTCCGCATCCGTAGCTTGAGCAGCTTTAACTTTATCAATCAAAGCTGGTTCTACGCGTATACTTGACATCATCGCATTCGTTCCTACATATGATCTTCTACTCAACGCGTCAGCTACCACGTTCGCTTTTCCAGGATGGTATTGGATAGTATGATCGTAATCTTTCAACAGCTCCAACCAACGTCGTTGTCGCATGTTGAGTTCCTTCTGAGTGAAGAAATATTTAAGGCTCTTATGATCCGTATAAATCTCCACTTTCTCTCCGTACAAGTAATGTCTCCAGATCTTCAACGCGAAAACGACTGCTGCCAACTCTAGATCATGAGTAGGATAATTCCTCTCATATTCTTTGAGTTGTCGCGAGGCATAGGCTATGACTTTCCCATGTTGCATGAGAACACATCCTAACCCTTTGCCCGAAGCATCGCTGTAGATAACAAATCCATCCGAACCAGATGGTATTGTCAGAACAGGTGCCGAAATGAGCCTCCTCTTGAGCTCTTGGAAGCTCTTCTCGCATTCCTCGCCCCAAACGAATTTGGTATCTTTCCTAGTCAACTGAGTTAATGGAGTAGCGATTCGAGAAAATCCCTCTACGAACCTCCGATAATAACCAGCTAAGCCTAGAAAGCTTCGTACCTCGGTCACCGACTTAGGTTGCTCCCAGCTTTGTATTGCTTCAATCTTCGCCGGGTCAACAGATACTCCACGTTTCGATACCACGTGCCCAAGGAATGCTACTTCCTCAAGCCAGAACTCGCATTTCTTTAACTTGGCGTATAGCTTGTTCTCACGAAGCTTTTGAAGTACTAACTTCAAATGGTGTTCATGATCTTCACGGCTTTTAGAATAGATGAGAATGTCATCAATAAAGACAACAACGAATTGATCTAAATACTCCTTAAATACACGGTTCATCATATCCATGAAAGCAGCAGGAGCATTAGTCAATCCAAAAGACATGACTAAGAACTCATAATGCCCGTACCGTGTTCTAAAAGCAGTCTTTGGAATATCCTCAGTTTTAATCTTCAACTGATGATATCCAGAACGAAGATCGATCTTTGAAAAGAATTGCGCTCCTTGCAACTGGTCGAACAGGTCATCAATACGAGGTAGCGGATACCTATTCTTGATGGTGACATGGTTCAACTCCCGATAGTCAATACAAAGTCGCATACTCCCGTCTTTCTTCTTTACGAATAAAACAGGAGCACCCCAAGGAGACGTACTAGGACGAATAAAACCGATGTCTAACAACTCTTGTAATTGGATCTTTAACTCCTGAAGTTCAATAGGAGCCATTCGATATGGGGTTTTAGAAATGGGTTTTGTACCGGGCTCAAGGTCAATAAAGAATTCAACTTCACGTTCTGGGGGTAGACCAGGAAGTTCTTCGGGAAATACATCAGGAAACTCATTAACAACGGAAATATCATTCAAATCTGATGTATTCTGATTTAAATCAGTGACATGAGCTAAGAAAGCTTGACATCCGTTTTTCAATAAACGAATAGCCTTGGGATTTGAAATGATATTGACTGATTTTAGTGGTTTGGTGATTTGGATTCGCACAACAGGTTGATTAGGAATATGAAAACTAACAACCTTACGAAAACAATCAATTTTGGCATGATAAGTGGTTAACCAGTCAATTCCTAAAATCACGTCAAATGCAAGTATTTTCAAAGATATAAGATCAACAGGTAAGGTAAGGGTACCAATCTGAATCAAGCAAGATTTGTAAACTGTAGATGTAACAAAGGTTTCTCCTAACGGAGTTTCAACAGATAAGTCAAAGTCTAACTTATCAGAAGTCAAGTTCAAACGTTGAGCACAAGCAGGTGAAATAAAGGAATGGGTAGCACCGGTATCTAACAAGGTATAAACTTCGCAAGAGTTTATGATCAGCTTACCCGTAATCACCTCGTGCGGATCCCTCGCGTTTTGGGATGTCACGACAAACGCTCTTCCAGGAATCACCGACTTTGACTTGTCTGCAACCGCCTTTGGAATCACCACCCCCGCTGAACTTGGTTTCGCAACAGGACAATCTCGAGCTATATGTCCTTCTTTTCCACAGTTATAGCATCCTTTGAATTGTTGTGGGCAGTTTGGGCTGATATGTCCATCTTTCCCGCATTTAAAGCATACGACCGGTGGTCGTTCTCCTCCCCTCGAAACAGTTGATGCTGGTGCTGATGTTGACATCTTTGCGTTCTCATTGTTGTACCTTCTCTTCTTGAAATCTCCCCCCGATTCGCTTCTTCTACTATCATGACCACGATAACCACCGGAGTGGTTACCGCTTCTGTCATACTTTCCTCCTCGCTGGTTGTCATTGCTCCGATGACTACTGCCACCGGTACGACCTTGGTTGTGGTCCCTCGGTTGAACATAATCATTATCTCGTTCCAATAACTGGGCCCTGTTTACTACATCCGAATATAAAGAAAATTTATGAGAAATGAGGTACTGACGTATTTCGGGTTTCAAACCTCTTAGAAACATTCGCGTCATACGTTCCTCATTCTCCACCAAATGAGGTGCAAACCTGGACAGCTCCGCGAACTTAGCCTCGTACTGGGATACCGTCATGTTGTTTTGCTCGAGTCTGATAAACTCTACTTCCTTCATATGACGAATACTTTCAGGAAAGTACTTGTCATTAAACAGTTTCTGGAACGCTTCCCAAGACATCTGGAGTGCGGTAGGCTGGGTACGCTTTACGGATTCCCACCAGTAATCTGCCTCTCCACGAAACATAAACGTGGCGAATGGAACCTTCTGTTCCTCCGTGCATCCCAAGACATCAAATATCTTGGTAATTTGTTTAATCCACGTCTCCGCCTTGATCGGATCTGGCTTTCCCAGAAACTCTGGTGGTCCCAATTCTTTGAACTGCTTAGCAGTGACAACTCGCGTGCTGTTATTATCTCCACCTGTATGTTGCACACGAGTCTCCCTCGTCTGGTTTTGCATAAACTGCAAAAAACTTCTAAACATCTCATCGTTTATCGTCTGACCAGCGTTATTTTCAGGATAAACATTGCCTTCTTGTTGCATGTTCTCCTGGTTAACGATTAAAGGTGTCTCCACGGTCTCATTCACTTCGTTGTTAACATTCTCAGCTGCCATTCTCAAATACTGCCATAAAACAAGGGTTAATTACACATATCACATAATAACCCTATGCTCCGACTGACCAATTAAATACCACATAAGCTTAGGTAGGACACACTAGCGAAGGATTTACTCGTCTCTCCCCTCCTAGTTCTATTCCCCGATCTCCGCCAGAGATCATATCCCTAAGCTCTGATACCAACTGTGACGCCCCCCAGAATAGGTCCATTCAACCCAACCCATTCTGAGTCGCCAAATACATGGTACAGAATTCAAATACAAACTTTATATCATACGGTCGTGCAAAATACGACCACACAACTGTGAGTCTCAGTACAAATATGTAGAAAATATTAAGATTCAAACTAAGTCCTCATTACAATTATTATCACACTATTTATCAGAAATAGTGAGGACTACTACTGCTCTAACTCGGACCATCACTCTGTCCCCCGACTAGTCCCCGCAACATTCTCATTTCCTGAAGAGGACAACAGATGAAAAGGGTGAGCTCAACTAGCCCAGTAAAGAATATTATGACTAAGATAATGAAAAATAAATTATCGTTAGTCTTCAACAGTTCAGATAAAATATTATGGACAACAAGTTTTAGATCAATATTCGCAGCGGAAATAACAAATCATTAGAAGAGTTAAGCAGAGAATGAAGTCTACTATCTTCTATGATTTAAAAGTCCATCACCAATATTTTATCCCTGTAACATCAATCAATATACATCTCGAATCAATATTCATCTTTGCACTACAGGCCAAAGATATTCATTTGCATCATCAGTAGTCATGTTCATCTCAACACCTGTCATCTTTGCACTACAGGCCAAAGATATTCATCAGGTAATCATTCATCTTTGCTCTACAGGCCAAAGATATTCATCAGGTAATCATTCATCTTTGCTCTACAGGCCAAAGATATTCAGTTATATCACCACTTAGACTGAGGATGATGAAAAACCATATAAATAACGAATCCAATGAAATAAAGGATAAGATTATGGATTCGTATTTTAGTATATCCAATTCAAAAATACCTCGTAATAATCAATTATGGAGCAAAATTCAAGAATAGAGCTCAAAACTTGGATACAATCAAAGATAGTAACCTTAACAAACAATTTGGACAAATAGAAGAAAAATAAATTTTCCCGTGAATAGTGCCGTATACGTGAATAGTGCCGTATACGTGAATAGTAACCCCGACGGAAAAAGTAAGAATTTCAACATAAAATCCATGACAATATTTCTGTATAATGATATTGAAAAGAATAATATCATTTACGAAAGAAAATAACATCCCTTACCTCAAAAAGATAGTACCTCTGACTAGAATATCGGATATAATATCGAAGGAAACTTGCACTGAATAGTAACTCTCAAAGTATTAAAATACTCACAAAAATACGCTCGATATAATAGAGAGAGAAAACTTCGAATTCTGGTGTGATTTTCAATTCTAACCTAAGCACCCTATTTATAGGAAAAACTTAGGATGCCAAAGGAGACTAAAATAATAAAATAATATTATTTTATTCTTAGCCGCCGGCTGCTTCAAACATCTGATTTTTTTCAACAAAACAACAAAAGTGGGTCCCACCCATTAAATAATATATTTATTTTCTGAAACTTCAATAATTCATAATAAATAGCCCCTTTGTCAGAAAAATACAAATTCGATGTCCTTCTATAGGAAATTTAATTCTCTACAACTTTGCAGAAGAAAATTTTTCCAAATTCCCAACATAAATTATCCGAAATCCACCAACAGATGATTTTTCACACCAAAATATTGATAAAAACACATCAGCACTAATTCCTTCTTTAATATCCACAAAATAAATATTCCCTTATCATATAAATCAATAATTAATTATTCACAAATAATATTATAGAACTACAATATTAACAACCAGGTCGTTCCCAGGACAGAGGGGGCCTTCCGATAAGGATTTCTCCTTACTGGCGCGCAATTAAATAACCCCTCCTAGACAGAACTTCCTTAGGCATTGTCAATAATGCTATCTAATAATATTATTCAAATAATATGAATTATTGAGTTGATAACGTGAAATACTGTGCAACGACAATTATTGAATCAATACTACAAAATATCAACTGTAGCCATTATTGAATCAATCGTATAAAATAGCAACGTAGCAATTATTGAGTCAATAAAATATCAATGCAGCAATTATTGAGTCAATAATATAAAATATCAACGTAGCAATTATTGAGTCAATAATATAAAATATTGAACAGTAAATACTGTAACAATAATTGAGTAGGTTCCTTCTCGCGTAAGACTCAATAATTCAAAATACTGTGCAATACCGTGTGCTACTGTGCAACACCGCGTATCACTGTATTTTAACCACCGGGTATTTCAACAGTACTAACGGTAACAACTACGCCGTTATTTTGTAAAAAGGTTATTTCTGTCGCTTTCTATATCCGACAGTTATTCCGTTGTGGGGTCCACAAATATCTGCGCCGTCGTACGAATATTCCCCGACAACAAGAATATTCCACGACCAAACGAATATTCCCCGACAACAAGAATATTTTATAACCACTTGCTCATTTTAAAAATATTTGCACATTTCACCCATAACTTTCATATTTATCAAGTCAACACCTTACTATTTCGAAATAATATATAAAGAAAATTAAATCTTTATTTATAAAAGTTGGGGTCTTACATCCGAACTCCGATTTGGATGATTCAAGTGTTCCGGAAAGCTTATAATATTCTCTACAATATGAACCAAGTTTCAATCCAAGAACATGAAATGAACGTGAACCACCCAAACGATATCCGGATTGTACTTCCTTCCCATTTTTGCTTCAAAGGCCATTCCTGCTCCGTTTGGCCTCTAGACTCGTGGCATCACCTTCATTGCTTCCTCACCCATGCTATCTTCATGCTTTAAGCCCATTTCAGTGCTTTATCCCATTTAAGCGTTCTTTTGCTCTTTTAAGCTCAATTTGCACCCGGAGAGTTTCTAAACCTAAAAATCACAAAACAAAGCAAAAACACATAAAATGCACAATGATACTTGAGTTTAAGCAACAGAATGAGTTGGTTACTATCCGAATAAGTGGTCATAAAAGCCACTTATCAAACATTGCAGCTAAGGTTGAAAGAACTGAATAGCCTTCCACTAGTAAAGGCAATGGAAAGATGAACAAGTAATGAAGACTTGCTATTTGTTATTTGCAAATGTTGATGTTAAGACTCATTTAATTTGTTATATTTTTCGCATTGATGTATTTAAGGTTAGATTATCTGGAATTTATTTGTTTAAGATGTTGTAACCCTTTTATGGGAGAATTTTTATTTCAGTTATGAGTTTTACTTATATCCTTATTCATTGGTAGTTAGATGTGATTTAATTGGACAGTGAACACCAAATCTTGTTGAAATAAAGTACCCGGATTTGGGGGTGTCACAAATAAAAACTCCTTAAATCAGGCGGAGAAGCCTTTATAAAGTTTTATAGACAAACTTGTAATTACTTCATATTATTCTATCTTGGACAGCAAGTTCCCAGCTCCCTCCTCAAGTTTAGTTGTACTTCTTTTATGTTTAGTTGCATTCTATGATCTGTTCTTGAAACAATAGCGTCTTCATCACCTTAGAAGTTCACTAGAGACCCAACTCCTAGCTGACCTCTCTAAGACTCTTGTCTTGGTCGAAGAATTACTTGTCTTCCTCACAGGTACATAAAATAAACTAACTCTACCTTTTCTTTTTTACAAAAGTTTTTGATACAGATATGCTTCTAAAATAAGCAGATATAAATTTTGTACAAATATATAAAAGTTTAAATAACTTTTATTTTTAAGGCTTCTCAGATAAGTAGATAGTGTAATAACCGGGAATTTTTTGAATAAATATTAATATTGATATTAATATAAATGTGAATATTTATTTGAATATAAATGTTTATGAAGCATAAAGTGAGTAACTCAATTAAATTAAATTGAATTTAAGATAATTGAGAAGATATGGAGAATTATGATGAGCTCGTGAAACGCCTTGTGTGGCACGATGATGGAAATTATTGTGACGCCCCCAAATCCGAGTACTTGAAACCCGTACTTGGTGCTACACGATACCATTTATACGGACTGCTTAACATATTATAAACTTAAAAATTATATCAAAGTTGACTAATCCCCAGATACAGACCTTTAAGTACATTATTACATGATAGATATTATATTATAATAATAAAAAGTTCTAAATATTACAACCAACACCGTAAAACTATTCCTTCAGCTTTCCCTTTCCTTTGTCCTTGCCAGACCTTCTGGTCGTTCACGCTTAGCTGAAAACATTAAATTTAAAGCAAGAATGAGCATTTAATTGCTCAACAAGTAATATCAGATAATAAACATCAGCTGAAAGAAGTAAACGTTTTCTTTAAAGTATACTTCTACAACGAATCAATAGTTGTGAAGCCATTTGCAACCATTCGTAACAATATATTAACCCGTTTAAAATTTTGAAACGACGTAGTGACTATAAATGCTGAGCGGTCAATAGACCTTGAACCATTGTTTTCAAGTTTGAAAAGGTTTATACAGAAATTCATCTGCAAACCGTCATGACTTACGGACACGTTGGGTGATCAGCCCGTATGTCCTGTATTGATCAACACTACATGCTGGAACGACATATTCGCCTTTGGCGCATCAAAATTTCCAAATTTTGGGATGTTCATACTTAGTCTGGAGTCCGAACCAAAGCAATTTAGTTGGACGACTCTATCCTAACCAATAATATTCAATGATATATTTTAAACAATGTCTAGCCGAGTCAAATAGCTTAGACAACTTTTTAACCATGTATTTATACCAATATTAAATGGTAGGCATCAATACTTGTATTATCAAAGAATTTTGAGTTCAAGGATACATGTTTAGATACAATCATTCATACAAGTGAGGACACTTGCACAACCATACATAGCTTACAAATAACAGAACAATTTTGATTATATATGAATCATATAGAGACAGTAATGAGATACTTGTAAACAATAAACGAATCAATAATAAATAAGTTAGAGATACTTGCTTACACAAAGAACCATTGCATAAAGTAAATGCTAAGGTTGGAATACTTGCATCATAAAGAGTAAGGTTAAGATACTTGCCTTGTTCACTGCTTACTGATATGCAATATAGTTTTATCTTTAACACAAAGACCTATCATTAATAAGATTATTCTTGAAATCAGTATATCACATTATACTTCATAATACTACTACTTTATAAGTAAATTATCGATATAATCACATAATCAAACATTAAATAACACTTTAACACTTACTCGTTCATTTATAAGTTTCTTATTATGACTTGGTAACTATATATGATTTCAGAAGACTGCATACATCATTTCAACAAGCTGAAACCAAACTGTCTTTATTTTCTAAAAATTTTAGTTTTCCATTTCAGTATCCTAAAATGTTTATTTCAGTAAGCTGAAACCAAAATGTCTTCCTTTTCTAAAAAATTCAGTTTTCCATTTCAGTATCCTGAAATGTTCATTTCAGTAAGCTGAAATACCCTATTCACAAAAATACCAAATCAACTTATTTTTTTCTATCCTTTGGCAACACATATATACATATAATCCATACACAAAAATATTATTTCTGGAATTTTTCAACTCTTTTAAGTATTTTTCAAAAATCCATTTCTAGTTAATTCCTTAAAAAAATAGCTACCTCACGCTTAACTCCAGAAATTCCGAACTCTTGGCGGGATCTTACACATGTTAACGTGGACATCCAGTTTAAATTTCGTGACCATCAGAGTTATAGAACTCCAGTTATAGCGATTTTTGTCAAAAAAACGCAAATATTGAAATGGTCATAGTTTGCTCAATTTAAGTCGGAATAAGCTTATTTTTGGACTCAAACTACTTTATAACATATATTTTAATGTCCCAAAATATTGGAATTTATTTCAAAAATTAAATGGCCAAAACAGCCCTAGGAAATTCCGGACAGCCTACTTTTTGTCATTTTTTAGATTTGGCATCCTTGACTAAAATCAAACCACACAAAAATCTATAACACCTTTTTAAGTGATTCCAATTGGAAACGTTAGAAGACTTATATGTCTAACCCCAAAAATTGACCACACCCAAAAATTCAAAGTAGAATGAGAGATATGGTCGTTTGCATTTCGTACTTCGTTTTCACAAAAATCTATTTTTCAATACTTGGTGATTTTTAATAAATCTTCCATATCCTTACCCCTTCACCAACAAAATTCATCATAAAACATCATAACACAAACTAATATCAAATATACTCATGGATCTATGATGATCCATGATCTATTTCACCAAACAGCATCAAACACAAGATTAACACAACTAAGGCTAAAAAAAATTCGGTTTTTCTAACTTTTGAAAAACTTATTTTTCCTTTTATGCTTTAGATCCAATTTTTGACCCACAAAAAGGTTAGATCTAGACATGAAATACTTATAAACATATAGATCTATGGTTTTAAACCTTGAGATCATACCTTTACACAAATTAAAAATCAAATAAAATCAAAAAGAAATTAGGCTATATAAGTAGAATTTTTTTGTTATACCTTTGCTTTCCTTCTCTCTTTTCTTCCTAAGCTTAGATTATAGAATTATGAAGTTTGCTAGAACTCTTTCTATCTCTCCCTCACTCTCTTGGCCTAAATGCTCCTTTTCTTTTCTCTCTCTAACTTAGTTGCTTGGTTTGCTAGCTATACGAAATGAGAAGAAAGAGAAAAGTGAAAGACTTTTGTTTGTTAGTATATTGAAGATATATAATGTATATCTCTATTCTCCCACACTCTTACTTCTCCTTTATCTTTCTTATTATTATCGAGTGACTTTTACTCCTTGTTTAGCTTGTTAGCTTGGTGAAAAGATAAGAATAAGAGCAATGCTTGACACCTAGCAAGTTATTCACCTAATAAAGTAAAACAATGATTACATGCATTCCCTTTGCTCTACCTTGCTAAAATTCGGCCAAGAGGCCTTCTTGGGCTCTTTTTGTTTTCTTTTCTAAGGCCCACTTAGCTTACTTAAAGTTCAATAGTTCCCCTTCCACTTGGGTTAAAAGTTGGGCCACTCTTTTAATGTTTTGAGCTAGCAATTTTATTCTTTGGGCTTGTAACTCAACATAGTTTATACTTTTTAATTTTTATCCTATCCTAATCATTTAGTAAGGGCTTCCTTATACACATTTGTAAATAAATTCCTTACTCAAACATCTTTAATTTCATAACCCAATTAGACTTGCTTTACTTGGGTTATAAAATCACTTATTAGTTGAGATATATAAAATAGATCTCTTAGGTTATTTAATTACCATACCTAATATATGTATTAGGTTGTATAACTTTATATACAACATAAATGTATACACATTATATAAGGTATATTTATTTAATCAATTACATAACCCACATAAGTCATCACACATTTCAATAGTTTATTAACTTAATAGCTATAATTGGCTTAATAAGTTATGACCACTCACATATTTACTATTTATAATTCATATCAATTATTAATCACTTAAAATTAATCACATAATGTACATACATATCATCTTAAATACAATAACAAATGCATTAATATTCAAATTCCTATTTGAAATTCAAATTAGGGTTTTGGACAACTATTGTTCTTGGCTTCATGTCTTAGTCAACTTAAAATCATTCAATTGACTAACTTGCTTAATCCACATCGCATATGTTCAAAATATTACTGATAAAAATAACGATAATAGTTAATAAAATAATAATATAAAAAAATTCATTCGTAAAATTATAGTCGTATAAAATTCTCGGTCCTTACATTCTCCCCTCCTTATAAGGATTCCGTCCCTAGAATCACCATTACCGTATGCTTAATTTCATGTCTATCCTTATATTTTATTTATAAATTTTTGTTATTGAATTATTACATTTTCCCCTCCTTATACGATTCCGTATTACGAGTCCAGAACTGCTGCGCGTCTTGATCCATTGCTTGCTATCGGCTTGCACCAATTATGGTAGTTCCCAACGGAACTCAAATTCCTCCTTCAAAATCCTTTTATTAACGAGTTATAATTATAATATATATAATTTCCTAAAATTATCTTTTGTATGTCTATATTCAAGGGTTCCTAACGTTCACAAGAGTAAACGTACTTATCCTAACAATCTCACGGTATATAAGAAAATAGATTATATTCGAATCGAGTATATAAATTGATCGGAATCATACCTGGAATTCCATCTCCAGCTGCTACTGTATCTTGAACCGTCATATTAAAGGTCCTTGCAGTCGATTTATTTGGTGGAGTTGGACCAGCTATTGCTAACACTCCGTTGCTTTTACCTACATTCGCCATTCCCCCGTCAGTTCTCCTTTTCGGACAATCCCTCACCATATGATCTGTCGACCCACAAATAAAACACTCACTATTCTTCCTTGGATTGGGACAGTTAGGAGTGATATGTCCCTCCTGCCCGCATTTAAAACACACAAACTTCCCCTTCAAACACTCACCCGATTGATTTTTCCCACAATTTCCACATGGTTCAACCTGCTTCTTCCTACGTCCCTGCCTATTATCAGTATTTCCCGCACTGTCACACTTTCTTTTTCCACCTCCACTTCCACTGCTTCCCTCCACCTTGACAGCTCCTTCGATCGTAACCTTATTCTTCTTTTCATTGTTATAGAGGCTCATGGCCTCACTTCCTCCTTCGGCTATGATAGCCTTTTCTAAGAGCGATCCAAAAGAATTAATCTGCAACACTGCCACCTTATTGTAGATCAAGGGTTTTAGGCCATGTTCAAACCTTCTTGCCTTCCTTGCCACCGTATCCACTTGGTGTGGGGCGAATCTAGCTAACTCATTAAACTTAGCTACGTATTCCGACACAGACATATTTTCCTGCTTCAATTCTAAAAATTTTACCTCCATCCTAGCCTGCATACTGGACGAGAAATAATTCTTGAAGAACAGTTTTTTAAACCTAGTCCATGCTACCACTCCTTCTCCAGCTCTAGTTTGATTTGCCTCCCACCAGAAATTTGTCTCTCCCTTCATCATATAGG
This sequence comes from Panax stipuleanatus, assembly GCA_020205555.1. Taxonomy (NCBI): domain Eukaryota; kingdom Viridiplantae; phylum Streptophyta; class Magnoliopsida; order Apiales; family Araliaceae; genus Panax; species Panax stipuleanatus. Next base: position 99,276,098 of record CM035118.1, on the reverse strand, counting down.
CAGCAAAAATTATCTTTTGCTCCTCCACTATCCTAGCAATAACAAAAGTCTTCTCCATCTCCTTCACCCATGTTTGGGCTTCTATAGGGTCAGTTATCCCTCTAAATTCTGGCGGTGCTATTGCCTTGAAGTCTTTGAAGTTTGCCAATCGATTGTATGTTCGATTCCTTGCTGCTGGTGCTCCAGTTTGCATGGCTTGTGCCAACATATTCTCAAGATTCTGCATCGGGTTTGCTTGACCTTCTGTGTTATTAACAGATTCTTCTGCCCTTTGGTTCCGATTTCTTCTCCTTGGCGGCATTATCTGGTTAAACAAAACCTTAAATTATTCTTTCTTATTTTACATTTTATGCCTCATCGTATAAGTGTTAACATTTAAAATGTAATGCAAGATCTTAAACTAAGACAAGCATATAATTAGATAGATACTTACTATCTTAATTTTCAAAAGTCATTTACTTAATAAAATATATATTCATATTCATTCAACGAGTTCATAGTACTTCATATCATATAGCACATATTGCTATAAACATTTATCATTCCCTGTGACCACAAAAGTCTGGAATCCCTGCTACAACTTATACAAAAGTTAGGTAATACATTACATATATAGGCATACCATACACACATTTACTACCATACATAATCATATAATACATATCCTACTTGTTTCCTACACCCTCCCTTGTTCTTGGACAACTTTTCGCCTGGTGACCTACCAACCCACATAGAAAACTTACACCTTGCTTTGGATTAGGACAAGGAGGAGAGATATGTCCCTCATGTCCACAATTATAGCATACCTTTTGCCCTTTCATGCATACGCCTTCATGTTTCCTTTTACAGTTTGTACACTTTCCTTTTTTTTTAAAGTTCACCGAGTTAAAATCAGAATTTCCTAGATCACGGTCATTCATTTTTCTTTCCCCCTTCTGGTTTGGACCTGCACACGATATGCTGTATTTGGCTCCCATCTGATCAATTTGGATCTTTAACTTATCTTGTTCTTCCATTATTTCGATTAAAGCCTTTTGCAATTGACTATTTAGTAACTTTTCTATTTCCCACTACTTTTCCAGAGAAGAAACCTTATTCTTCAATTTCTGCACTTCAGTTGATGCCTGATCAACTCCAACTTCAGTGTTCGAATCACTATGTGTCAATAACACCGTTTTTGGTTCTAGTTCTATATTTTCCAAAATGATTACATCATCTTGGATGCTTTCAGGCGGAGTGATTTGCTCCTTTTTTACGACATGAGAGTTTTCTAATCCTTTCCTTCCTGACATCTATACACAAATTGTCTTGATTAGTACATAATATATACATAACAAACAATAGTTTTATATAAGTTACTTTTATTTTATTTTATGACGAATTTTCTTAATTCATCTCCTTTAAACTCTATTTGAGTTATTTATTATTATTATTTTTTATCGCTCCTATCTATCATAAGGTTATAGCCTAAGGTATCCTCACCTAAGGTTTCTAACCTAAAGATTTGATACCAACATGTGACGTCCACAAATTCGGGTACTTGAAACCCGTACTTGGTGCTACACGATACCATTTATACGGACTGCTTAACATATTACAAACTTAAAAATTATATCAAAGTTGACTAATCCGCAGATACGTAGCTTTAAGTACATTATTACATGATAGATATTATATTATAATAATATAATGTTCTAAATATTACAACCAACACCTTAAAACTATTCCTTCAGCTTCCCCTTTCCTTTGTCCTTGCCAGAACCTTCTGGTCATTCACGCTTAGCTGAAAATATTTAATTTAAATCAAGAATGAGCATTTAATTGCTCAACAAGTAATATCAGATAATAAACATCAGCTGAAAGAAGTAAACGTTTTCTTTGAAGTATACTTCTACAACGAATCAATAGTTGTGAAGCCATTTGCAACCATTCGTAACAACATATTAACCCGTTTAAAATTTTGAAACGACGTAGTGACTATAAATTCTGAGCGGTCAATAGACCTTGAACCTTTGTTTTCAAGTTTGAAAAGGTTTATACAGAAATTCATCTTCAAACCGACATGACTTACGGACACGTTGGGTGATCAGCCCGTATGCCCTGTGTTGATCAACACTACATGTTGGAACGATATATCCGCCTTTGGAGCATAAAAATTTCCCAATTGTGGGATGTTCATACTCAGTCTAGAGTCCGAATCAAAGCAATTTAGTTGGACGACTCTATCTTAACCAATAATATATAACGATATATTTTAAACAATGTCTAGCAGAGTCAAATAACTTAGACAACTTTTAAACTATGTATTTATACCAATATTAAATGATAGACATCAATACTTGTATTATCAAAGAATTTTGAGTTCAAGGATACTTGTTTAGATACAATCATTCATACAAGTGAGGACACTTGCACAACCAAACTTAGCTTATAAATAACAGAACAATTTTGATTATATATGAATCATATGAAGACAGTAATAAGATATTGGTGAACAATAAACGAATCAATAATAAATAACTTAGAGATACTTGCTTACACAAAGAACCATTGCATAAAGTAAATGCAAAGGTTAGAATACTTGCACCATAAAGAGTAAGGTTAAGATACTTGCCTTGTTCGCTGCTTACTACTACGCAATATAATTTTATCTTTAACACAAAGACCTATCATTAATAAGATTATTCTTGAAATTAGTATATCACATTATACTTCATAATACTATTACTTTATAAGTAAATTATCTAGTATGTAATCACATAATCAAACATTAAATAACACATTAACACTTACTCGTTCATTTTAAAGTTTCTTATTATGACTTGGTAACTATTTATGATTTCAGAAGACTGTATAGATCATTTCAGCAAGCTGAAACCAAACTGTCTTCATTTTTAAAAAATTTAGTTTTCCATTTCAGTATCCAGAAATGTTTATTTCAGTAAGCTGAAACCAAACTGTCTTCCTTCTCAAAAAATTTTAGTTTTCCATTTCAGTATCCTTAAATGTTCATTTCAATTAGCTGAAATACCCTATTCACGAAAATACCAAATAAGCTTATTTTTTTCCTATCATTTGGCCACACATATATACATATAATCCATACCCAAAAACAATGTTTCTGGAATTTTTCAACTCCTTTAAGTATTTTTCAAAAATTCATTTCTAGTTAATTCCTTAAGAAAATAGCTACCTCACGCTTAACTCCAGAAATTCCAAACTCTTGGAGGGGTCTTACACATGTTAACGTGGACATCCAGTTTAAATTTCGTGGCCATCGGAGTTATAGAACTTCAGTTATAGCGATTTTCGTCAAAAAAACGCAAATATTGAAATGGTCATAACTTGCTCAATTTAAGTCGGAATGAGCTTATTTTTGGACACAATCTACTTTATAACATATATTCTAATGTCCCAAAAGATTGGAATTTATTTCAAAAATTAAATAGCCAAAACAGCCATAGGAAATTCTAGACAGCCTACTTTTTGTCATTTTTTAGATTTGGCATCCTTGACTAAAATCAATCCACACAAAAATCTATAACACCTTTTTAAGTGATTCCACTTGGAAAAGTTAGAAAACTTATATATCTAACCCCAAAAATTAACCACACCCAAAAATTCAAAGTAGAATGAGAGATATGGTCGTTTGCATTTCGTACTTCGTTTTCACAAAAATCTATTTTTCAATACTTGGTGATTTTTAATAAATCTTCCATATCCTTACCCCTTCACCAACAAAATCCATCATAAAACATCATAACACAAACTAATACCACATATACTCATGGATCTATGATGATCCATGATCTATTTCACCAAAAAGCATCAAACACAAGATTAACACAACTAAGGCTAAGAAAAATTTGGTTTTTCTAACTTTTGAAAAACTTATTTTCCCTTTTATACTTTAGATCCAATTTTTGACCCACAAAATGGTTAGATCTAGACAAGAAACACTTATAAACATATAGATCTAAGGTTTTAAACCTTGAGATCATAACTTTACACAAATCAAAAATCAAATCAAATCAAAAAGAAATTAGGCTATATAAGTAGAAATCTTTGTGTTATACCTTTGCTTTCCTTCTCTCTTTTCTTCCTAAGCTTAGATTATAGAATTATGAAGTTTGCTAGAACTCTTTCTCTCTCTCCCTCACTCTCTTGGCCCTAAATGCTCCTTTTCTTTTCTCTCTCTAACTTAGTTGCTTGGTTTGCTAGCTATACGAAATGAGAACAAAGAGAAAAGTGAAAAACTTTTGTTTGTTAGTACATTGAAGAGATATAATGTATATCTCTATTCTCCCACACTCTTTATTCTCCTTTCTCTTTCTTATTATTATTGAGTGACTTTTACTCCTTGTTTAACTTGTTAGCTTGGTGAAAAGATAAGGATAAGAGCAATGCTTGACACCTAGCAAGTTATTCACCTAATAAAGTAAAACAATGATTACAAGCATTCCCTTTGCTCTACCTTGCTAAAATCCGGCCAAGAGGCCTTCTTGGGATCTTTTTGTTTTCTTTTCTAAGGCCCACTTAGCTTACTTAAAGTTCAATAGTTCCCCTTCCACTTGGGTTAAAAGTTGGGCCACTCTTTTAATGTTTTGAGCTAGCAATTTTATTCTTTGGGCTTGTAACTCAACATAGTTTATACTTTTTAATTTTTATCCTATCCTAATCATTTAGTAAGGGCTTCCTTATACACATTTGTAAATAAATTCCTTACTCAAACATCTTTAATTTCATAACCCAATTAGACTTGCTTTACTTGGGTTATAAAATCACTTATTAGTTGAGATATATAAAATAGATCTCTTAGGTTATTTAATTACCATACCTAATATATGTATTAGGTTGCATAACTTTATATACAACATAAATGTATACACATTATATAAGGTATATTTATTTAATCAATTACATAACCCACATAAGTCATTACACATTCCAATAGTTTATTAACTTAATAGCTATAATTGGCTTAATAAGTTATGACCACTCACATATTTACTATTTATAATTAATATCAATTATTAATCACTAAAAATTAATCATATAATATACATACATATCATCTTAAATACAATAACAAATGTATTAATATTCAAATTCCTATTTAAAATTTAAATTAGGGTTTTGAACAACTATTCATCTTGGCTTCCTTTCTTAGTCAACTTATAATCATTAAATTGACTAACTTGTTTAATCCACATCGCATATGTTCAAAATATTACTGATAAAAATAATGATAATAGTTAATAAAATAAAAAAAAAAAAATTTCATTCGTAAAATTATAGTCCTATAAAATTCTCGGTCCTTACAATTATAATGGTTTAATTAAATTAAAGAAGGAATGAATAAATAGAGGAAGGTTTAATTAATATTATATTATTAATTAATGGTTATTATGAGTAAGGGCATATTAATGAATAAATGATTAATTAATATAATAGATTAATGTTTATTCAATTAATTATTGTGTGCAATATTATTTGATGGGTGATTGTATATTATATAGTTCCTATATTCAATTAATATAAGATGAGGTGTGACACTACAATGTGACTATATAATATATAGAACTATATGGTAAAGTAAAATGAATCACATAAGTTACATAAATAAGTTTACGTGACAATATGTTATGTACATTAAATGTGTACTTTGTGCAATATTAAATTAGACTAAATAAATATTTATTATTTCAATCATTAAGTATATTTAAAATAATAAAATTTATGATAATGTGGTGTGATAATACTCAATTAAATTATATTCAGTATTAACAAATGTACATGGATTATATATTGATATTTACACATGTACCCCCAATTTGCTACAATGTATTAATAATTCCCCACTAAAGCTACATTGTAAATTAAAAGAGGATTAAAACCTAGGTATACATATATATATACATCTAATTAGGGATATATATATATATATATATATATATATATGTATGTGTATTTAACCTAAAGTTGTAACATTATTTCATTTTCAACTTGCAAATGTTGAGATTAGAAGGCTTGTCCCATAATGAGTGTCACTATTCTTTCTCTTTCATGTGTATGGAAAATGGCCTATACTACACCTATTTACCAAACTCAAATTCATGATAGCTTAGATCAAATGATGGCAATGGAGTGGGTTGATGTGGTTGTTAGCCACTATTCCACCAACTATCAATTGCCCATCATCTTCTTCCTTCCTCCATTGGTTTTAATTTTTGGGCAAAACTTTGGCATTGTTAATCAATTCTCTATAATAGAGAATTGATTATTGCTAAATTATTGCTAAGTTGTGATAGAGAGTGAAGTGAGTGTATAATCTAATATTGAGAGCAAGTCTTGTCCAATTCAAGCTCAAAAGGTATAAATCTTACATTGTATTCTTAGTCTTGAGTTCAATGATTCATAGAAATTTGCATGATTTAGTTGAAATTGGTTATGTGAGATGATGTTAGCATGTTAGTAGAGTCTATATATATGTTATATATGAAATGTGATAGTGATCAAGCATGATTCATGAGTGATTATGAAATTTGGCTGAAGCTCTGCTATTGCAGAAGGCATTCTGGTCTGGAGCTAGAGTGGCGCGGCCGCGCCACTCCCTAGTACAAACAGGGCGCGGTCGCGCCCTTCTGCAGAACCAAATGATGATTTTTGCGGTTTCTGAAATGTTGAGCATGCTAGTTGAACTTAATTAAACCTATTTATGTCCCTGACATACTAGTATAGGTGGCCTTACATGTTATCACCCACCTTAGCTTGGTTCTAAAGGAAACTTGGAGTTTTCAAACACAAACTTGATGTACTAGGTACATTATAAGAAATGAATTTGTGAGAATGCCTATGTGGTCTGATTATGTATGTACATGAGCATGAAATATGGTATGTGAAGTTACTTTGCATGATTAGTTGGTTTGACATGAGGTTTCAAAGAAAACTTAAGAATTTGGAAAACTAAGGTGGTTGATATCTACCTTATGTACATTCTAAAACTTGTAACTACCAAGATAGGATATGTTATGCCTCTAGACATGATTGACATATATACCTAAGTAGCCATGTACGTAGTAAACTAGTTGAGCATGGTTCCAATGAGTTTTAAAGAAGTAAAACTATATAACTTAAAATGCATTACTAAGATGACTTGAACATGTATAATTGAGGTTTATTGACCTCATTGCTTATGTATAATGACTAAACATGAAGAACTTGGTTAATCAAAAATGCTAGAGCCTTGTTAGTGGAAAATTGATGTGAACTATGTTTAAGGCAAGATATAAGAATCAAACCTATCATAAACCTCATGGCTTGTATGTTCTGCAATGTATGTGGGTGAGCGAGCTAGGCCATGCAATCTAAATTTTAGCTCTGGTTTGAACTGGGAGTAGCGCGGCCGCGCCACTCCTTAGTTCAAATTAAGCGCGGGCCGTGCCACCCTACAGTGTAGACTGGCTATTTTATTTGTAATCTAAAAACTGATGCATGCTTGTATTAATGTCCTAAACTGCCATACATGTTTAGTGGTGAGTCCAAATATTAATCAGCATGCTAACGATAGAACCATATAAGGGATGAGTGTTTATAAACTTTTAAATGCTAAGTCAAGTAATGATTACGAACAATGTTATTTGATTTCATACTATCGTACAAACTGATTTTTGTGTTATGTGTATGTAAAGTATGTAATGACGTACGTATAGGATTATACGACTAAGTTAGAATCGTATGTGTGTGTTTAACTTACATATCAAGTATATATATTCAATGTACGTAACTAATGAACATCCTATATACATAACTATGCTATAATAGGATTCGAAAAGTGTTGATAAGTTTGACATTGATAAACTACGCATAAGAAAAGTATCCTAACCTATGCATTTACTTTATGCAAAGAATCGATGATTTACGCAAGTTTTCTAACTTCATTTGATTTTATATTGAATGCAAGTATCCTAACTGACGCACTTACTATATGCAAGTATCTAAACCTTATTCTTTATTGAGCATTACTTAAGCTTGTACTATTATTGGTCGTACAAGTAAACAATTGAAAGTATGATTCTTGTCTTATGAATTAATGCTTCATAGCTTAAAGTAAAGTCTGTTTACATTCTTCGAACTTTGATTTCGAGTATTGAACTTATAATTGTTCTTATATACATTAAAAGAGCGGTCTATGCTATTTGATTCGACTAGACCTATATCATGAATTTGAAAGCTATCCAAACCAATTGTTTGGTGTGGAATCTTATAATTGACTGAGATGAACAACCCTCATTGAAGGGGAAACTATATATTTGTCGGGAGACCGACGTGCACACATGAGTACGATTAAATGTTATGCATGACGTAGGGTAATTTAGGCTGATCACCTGTTGTACTTGTTTTTATTGGATTATCACCATATTACTGTTAATTCTAGTAACAGTTCATAGTCCTTAGTGACTGCTCAGTGTTCATTATTCTTGAACCTAGAAAGGGTTAAACTTTGAATCTTGTTCATATCTTTCTGTCCATAGCGGTTATTATTAAAAATTATTGATACTTCTTATTATTCTTGAACTATCATTTACTGTTGTACCCTTGGGATTTGAACTCTATAATATTCACCCCTTACGGCTATATTACTTTGCTGAGCAAATTTGTTGTTCGTTCTTGCTTTTCCTAAAAACCTTTCAGTTAAGGCAGAGCAAGACGGACTCTCGGGCACTGAGAAAGGCAAGGGCAAGCCTACGAAGTAGCTTTGCACTTATTTAGAAATATTATGATGATGTAATAAAACCTTATTCGTATTATGTACTAGTTAAGTTTAAGTTATGTATTAGCTATGTTTAAGAGGATGAAGTTATGTTTAAGTTACGAGACCTTGGGACATAAATAATTATATTAAATAAATATAATTTATTCTATCATTCTGTTGAATGAGATGTTATTGTGTTATTAGATATTTAGCACGTGACGAACCGAATTCGAGGAGCGTGCAGTTCGAATTTGTGGGCATCACAGGTAGCAATTTAAGATCAAATAAAAGTTTAATGACTTTTATAAGTGAAATGTGTTTATGTGTAAACAGATGTGAATTTATACTTGGTTATAAAATTTTATAGAACTTTTATATTTGTGTAAATACGCTTCTTGATTAAGCAAATAAATCAATTTTTAGCTTATCTCAAAAATGCTTCTGTATAAGCAGATATATAGTTTAATGCAAATTTATAAAGAATTATTTATTTTTTATAATACAGAATGTGTTTCTATAGATTAAAAAAATTATTCTTTAATTTCAAATGTTATTAAACAAGTATTCTAAGAATGAATTTATATTCAAATACTTGTAATCAACAATATAATGAATTAAAAACAGTTAGGCAGTATTTATCAAGTATAAAGATTTAATCAGTTAAACAATACTTGATATAACAAATATATTTGTTTAACTCAGAGAATATATAATTATATTTTATCTATTATGTGAATGGTTATAAATAAAGCCACTTAGTACTTTGAGAAATTGTAATGTCCGATTCTCTCACTTAAGAAGAATATCTCCGTAGTCTCGATGTCTAAGTATTAACAAAATTTATAGTTTCACAATTGATATTTATGTAAATATTATCGATAGATCACTTAGATTTTCAATTCCGGTTCTGATAATTCACTCTCCAATAGAGGAATATCTAGAGGTTATTTTGAACTATCAAGTGGATCTACTTTATGATATTTATATAAATAATATTAATAAAAAGTTATTTAGGACTTTGAGAAATCGTACGGTCCGATTACCTCACTAAAGAGGAATATCTCTGTAGCCTCAGTGCCTAAGTATTAATTTTTTATTTGATAAATAGATAAAATATATATATACATGCATATATATATATATATAAATAATTATTTATAACAATTTATATTCGTATCTCTATAAATTAAAATAAGCAAGAGATAATTCAAACAATTTAAACCAAATAACTTATCTTAAATACTTAGACCAATTTCCTCTTCTCAAATAATCAGAACATTGATAAGAAGAGATATATAGCTTTTAGAGAGAGAGTATGTAGGCAAGGAGAGTAAGCTTTTCTTTTCAAGTGAATTGGCTAAAACCAAATGAATGAAAGTGCCTCCTATTTATAGTTTTTCTGAGCTTGGGGCAAAAGAGTAATTTGGAAATCTGTTTTAAAAATCAATGGCTAGAATTGCTTAGAATGAGATTTAATGGTCCGGATGGGATAGAAATAAGTTCACGCGGATTGGTAAAAGAAATAGCCTGCTGATGTCTTAGCATATTAAAACAAATAGCTTCGAAAAATATATGACTTAATAATTTAATGCTCCAGTGCCCAATTTTCAATTTAATCAAACATCCAGTCAAAGGGTATATTTAATGCACAATTTTATCACATTAATGGACACGATTTTGTCCAATAAAGAAAGTGCAAAATTAAATTTTTCAGCACACACACACGGTTAAGACTTCTAAGCCTTAATTCTTCAATGCTCATATGCCCAAATATTTTTTAGAAATATTTTTCCCCATTTTGAGAATGATCAATTTGTTTTTGAAAAATAATAGGAGATCTCCATGCCTTAGAAAATGTTATTTTATGAATCAATTTATTTAACACTTGATATACAAATTATCAAGGTCAATAAAAATCAATTCCAAATGTATTAGAAAATATTTTAGGTCAAAGTAAAATAAGATAGTTAAAATAAAATAATAAAGCCAGGAATTTACCCTTTTAATTAATTTAATTATTAAATATTGTTATCATCAAAATAAACTAAAAATTGGAGACCTATCAATCTCCCCCTTTTTGATGATGACAATCATCTAAAAATATTTTATATCTATGACTCCCCCTTAATTTATGAGGCTCCCCCTCACAATGTTAATAATTATTTTAAAAAAATTTATTTTTGAAAGATTTATAATTTATCACAACAATTTTTATATTATATAATAGTTATATAGCAGCAGCAGTTTATATAACATTCTAGGGCAGGCAGTTATAATATTTTTCTTCTCCCCCTTTGTCATTATAAAAAAATGATGGGGAAGAGAAATTATAACTTGTAGAAAGAAGATTAGTTTATAGTTCCTGCAGAAAGGGTTAGTTACGGATCTATAAACTTGCATAAGTTTTCTAGTACTAGTAGTTGTTAGTAGAAGTTATTTACAATCATCCCAAATAGTTAGTAATAATACATTCATCCAAAATAGTTAAAACTCATCAAGGTTAAGAGGAGAGAAGTGCTGGGTAGCACTTGAAAGATGAACATCTGGTGAAATTTGTGCCACATGATCAACAAGTTCAAAACTGGTACTTGTAGAGAAGTGCATAGCCAGTTTGTGGTTCTCCATCATGAACTATACCATATCTTTAAGATAATGCAAAGAAAGTTGTATATCTTCTATTTTTTCTAGCACATGACCTTGAATATGCAGAATAAGTTGGTTTATGCTGTTTAAAGAGTCTAGTTTGGTTGCCATATTAATGTTAGACTCAATGACTTCATGATCAAAGGTTTAAATACAATCAGTGGTTGAGGTGGAAGATTTAAGTGAGAGATAATTTTACTATTTGAGAACAGTTGTGACTGATGATGTATGACATTAATTTCCAAATATTTTAAAATATGAGAAAGTAATAGACCATAGCCCAGACAACTGTTGTGAAAATAGAATTCAAAGGAAGTCAATAGAAAATATGCTAAGTTGTAAGGCATACATTCATTTAAAACACACATGATAATCTCTAAATCAAAAGGAATCAATTTTCTATCTTACCTAACTGGCATGTAATTGTGTCTAAGAATTTTTCCTAGAAATTGGCATTCAAGAGTAAAGAATTCTAAGCCAATTTTACAATGAAAATCAAATAGCAAAGCAGGCACAAATTGATCAGTAACAATAGACAGATTATGTTTAAAGAGTAGGCAATCATCAACAGAGATTCCAATGGGATGTGTATAAGCATTAACTTTTGGCAAATCTAATGTGGATGGATGAAGATGTAGTTCATGGACAAGAAAATGTTTATCAATGATATACGCTTGACCTTAAATACAAGTGGTGATGCTAGTGAGCATGCCAGATGAGTCCTTATTAAATTCCATTTGAGCATATAATTAAGACATGAGACCAGTATAGATATGCTTGTCAGAGAATGTAACTAAATAATTCCATCCAATAATTTTGAGTTTTTCAAGTAAATCAAGAAAGCTATGAAAAAAAGAGTCTAGTCTTGGAGAAAGATTATGTCTCATAATTTTATACTTAGCTTGAGCAGAAGTAGTGGTGAGATGAGGGACAACAAGTGAAGGGTGTATTTCAGAGTGTAAAGCAAGTTTATTACGTTTAGAAGAGTAGACAAATTCTATGAATAAGGATAAAGAAAAGTATATGCAAAAGGATTTTAAAAAATATGCAGTGTGTTTTGAAAGACTTAGACTGAAATATACATGGAAAATAATTAAGTAAGATTGGTACATATATATAGCACATAGGTAGAGATATCATTTCAGAAATTAAGAGTCAGATAGGGAGAGGAACTATCTTAATAAGAAACACACGAACAGGACTATCAATAACATCAATAAATGTAAAGAAAGTTTATTAAGTATGTAGACACTAAAAATTTTGCATTCCTGTTACTAACCCTGCAGGAGGGCAAAATCGTCTTTTACTTTTCAGAGACAACCTTGGAAGTTCAAATCAACGTTGAAGCCCCGGCGACAACACCGGGATATACAGTAACCCCGACGACAACACCGAGATGTCAGTGAGGCTCCGGCGACAACCCCGGGAGATGTAGTCACCCCGACAACAACACTGGGAGGCCAAATCAACTTTGGAGACAGCCTCGAAGCATCAAATCATCCCCAGAGATAGCCCTGGGAGACCAAGTCAACCTCGAAGATAACCCTGAGGAAGAACAGAGTCAGCTGTGATCAAATCTCCAAGACGACCACGAGAAAATAGCCAACTTGACGTCAAATCACGTCAAAATCAAGCGAAATTTATGCAATGAGGGTCAGAAAGAGCCATAACGTCAATCCTAAGTGAAAACAACACAATACAGCTTAATGGATGGATTGTAAAAATTCAAAGAAATGGTTACACACCATCTTCCAAGATTCGAAAAAGGTCAAATCCCATGTCATTTTGTAGCTCTCGGAAAGGGCTTTTCGGAAAGTTATAGCACGCCTCAAACGGATTCCCGGATTGAAATTTATGAAGGTTCGAAGTAGACATTACGTTACTTGGAGTGCATGTACTTCGAGACAACGGGACCCACGAGAGTGGGCCCCACTCAGGGAGCCGTACCTTTACGTGCGGCTTCCACGGGTAGACCCGCTACCATTTTTGTCTATAAATAAGACATCCCACCCTTGTAAAAAAGAGAGAAAAAAATAGAAAATACAGAGAAACTCCGCCCATTTCGACTTTTAGCCCTACTTCTAGTACTCCAAACTTCGATTTTATTCTTCCAATGCGTTTGCATACTTATATTCTACAACATATGAAAAATTAACCGATGGAAATGGAGATTTAAAGCCCTCCAAGTGGCAAAAAGCTCGTTGAGCAGTCTATTGTAAGTTTTTTTACGATCAAAAACTACTTCCTACTTTATTACGTATTTGTGAACGTGCATATAAAGTTTCATCTCTTGGTTTTGCCCGTATCTCAAATTCGTGGCCTTTCTAGCTTATTTTTTAGTATATATACGTTTTTCTTTGTTTGCACAACCTAGATTGTTAATCCTTGGCTTTTACTCGCTTATATATATATATATATATATACTAACTTGTTTGGCTTAGATTGCTAATTCATGGCCTTTTCAACTTTATTATATATATAATTGACTATATATATACTAATTTTCAATTCGGTCAAGCCTTGATTGTAAATCCATGGCATACCTCTTATATATATATATATATATATATAAATATTATAACTTCGTTTGGCTTGGATTGCAAATTCGTGGCCTCTTTACAACATTTATATATATATATATATATATTTTTGTCGAGCCTGGATTAGTAATTCGTGGCTAGGAGCTGTCGTTTACACTCATAAATTAACATCACTTTCACTTTACAAATTCAAATAATTAGCACAGTAGTAGGCAATGATCGATACCACAGAGAGTGATTTATTTTATATTTATTCAATTATTTCCAATAAGAAGGTGGTTTTGAATTGATTAAACTAAATTAACAAGAATTAACTAATAAGAATAAACAATGAATAAAAAGTTTCAGTTCTTTAGTTCAGTATCACCCTTTCACAATTATGGAGTAATCAAGTTTTACAGTATTTACCCTTCAATGAAAATATTAGCCCTAGATAGTAACAAGCTCTGCTACCCGAAATTCTCCTTAGATCGTCACTGTATGAAACAAGCTCTTCACCAGATTCTAACTGTAATACAACGTAGAACAAGCTCTCTAGATTTAATATGACAGAAGCATTAAGAAATAGAGAATTAGGCTAATCCAAGCAACAAACACATAAGCTTGATTTGTTTAACTTATTTCCTGATAACTTTAGCAATACACAAAAGCTTGTCCACAATTAGTATCACAAATTTGCTACTTGTGATGAAGACAGATATCAATTACACGTAATACCAATCTTAATCTAGCAGAAGATATTAATTCACTAATTTTGTGATGACCCGAATACTCATAAGATAGTGAATTATGAAGTATATGTCTTCGACGACTAAAGTATATGGTAAGGATCCTTAGAAAGGAAATGAACGAGTTAGAGAATATATAATATTTGAAAACATAATTGTGCTTAATTGAAGGTTATGAAATAAAACCTAGAATTTGATTAAAAAAAAAGGAATGTAGTAGAATATATATGTATAACCTATATTAAGGTAATGTGTTGAAGTTATTCAACGATAAATATTTTTAAAGAGATTTGATGGAAACCTGAGTAAGGTAGGGTTTCGGTGATTCCGAGGACGGAATCCTTATAAGGAGGGAAGGATGTGACAACCCGAATTTTCAAAAAATTATTAAAATAAGAATTTAATGAATGAAATTCTTATTATGGCATATTTTGCGTGTAAGTAAATATATATATATATATATATATATATATATATTATATATTGGGATGATGAGGTTTAATAGTTAATTTAACTATTGAAGAAATTAAATGAAGTTATTACGAAAAGAAAATTAACTGAATAAGATTAGTTAATCTAATTAAGTTGATATTATATTATGGAATAATATAATTTGATTATTATGCCTTGTTGGCACTATAATTGTTATGAATTAAATTTCATAAATGATGTGAGTAATTCACTTAATGAAATAATGAAGTAATGTGAATATATTTATTTTAATAAAATGAGAGAGGATGGTATGTTACCTATAAACGTAATATGTTAGTGTAATACGATTGTGAATCTCGTAAATAATTAAAATATTTATCAAATAAAATAAACATTTTAGTTAAAATATTTATGGAGTAAAATAAATATTCAATGAAAATTATTATGGAATAATTTATTTAAGTATGATAGTATTAAATAAATTGATTAATATTTAAGTAGTGATTAGATGTATGGATTAAATAAATTGTATTGAGACAATTTATGCGAGAAAAGGAATTAAATAATTATATATTATAATTATATAATTCATGTGAGTTAATTATAATTAATGGAATAAATATTAATTATTTTAATGGAAATGTTTAATTTAAGTTGAGGTGTTATGAATATAATTTCATAATGTATGGAGTAATAGTTATACATATTATAATTGTATAATTATTCAATGTAGCTAGCTAAATAATTTAGCAATAAAGTGTAGCGTGACATAGGTATCATATAGTAAAAGGAATATTAAAATAATCAAGAATAGAGTCTAATGAAGTTAGCCAAACAAGGCTTAGAGACTCTCCATATTTTTAACGGCTGAAAACTTTTCCTTTGTATAACCGATACAAATTAAAATTACGTAACTTTCATCAGTTTATTCCCCCTTCACATGAGTAGAGAAAATACAGAGAGAAAGATGGAGCTTAGAGAGAAATTGAGAAGAGGGAAGAGAAACTCTGAGAATCAAGATGAAAAAGAGGATTAAACAAGGACTTCTAATCATCTATTCTAAATTTAAAGAAGAATTAAAGGTAAATTTTTGGAGTTTCTAGCTTTGGTTTTATTTTCTAGAAGTTCTTCTTTGTAATTAGTTTTGAGGGTTAAATTGTTAAGAGATTGATCATATATGTTAATTGGTATGTATAATTTGTATATGTAATCTATAACAGGTTTTCATGTAATCATATTCGTGAAAACATGTGTTAGAAGAAGAAATTTGGTTTATGGCTTAGTATATATATTTTGGTCCATTTTAACGCTTAAATTGATGGTTAGAACATGTGTGTAATCTGAAATTGATTATAGATGTTGTTAGTATGTTGAAAGACGAAAACAATGAAGTTTAAACGGATTGATTTGGTTAGGAATCGAATTCGTGGTGAATGATTTCGCTAAAACATGTTAAAACATGAAATACTAATATGAACATGAGTTTTGAGTAAAAATTTAGGTTCTTAATGTTTCTATAAATTATGAATATCCTTGCTATGTCGTAGTTCTATGAATTACGAATCCATAGAGTCGAAAACGGACTCAATTGGATGTGTATAACACAATTTATGAAGATGGGAAGTAGGAAAGGGTTAGAGAATTCGCCAGAACAACATACTGGAGGAAAAAGTCGCGTAACACGCTGCCAGGGGCGCAGCTGCGCTGCCCCCAAGGCTGATTGGGGCGCAGCTGCGCCGGGAGGAAAGTTAGTCGGGGACTGTTTTGACCTCCTGTGGTAAAACAGCCATAACGTTTTCATACGAACTCGGATTGAGGTGATTCAAGATGATCCGGAACGAGCACGAGTAGACCTACAACTTTTGTGCTTTACGTTTTTCAATTTGAGGTCATTAGATAGGGTCAAAATGGTCATTTTTGGGACTGATGTGTTTTTGGAGGCAATCGGAGGGCGTCGGGCATGCACGTAAGCACATGTAATGCTCCCGATCATGTAAAATGATGTTCTAACTTTCATAACATGACTATTAGGTATTATAATAATACTTAACATTAACCTTTGAGTATTAGACAATTTGGTTGGGCGTGCTAAGCGTGCACAAATGCGTGTCGTTTGGGCGTTCGAACAGGCAAGTTTGGCGTACAAACGTGCAAGCGTCTCAATGCCGTAACGAGTGTGTATGACCTTGTTTAATATTATATTTTTAATAAGAATGAAATCTTATAGAGTAATGTAACCCAATATAGGAGCATGCAAATCACATGCAGAAAAGGCGAGTTAGGCGTGTGACGTATAAACGTCGAAACGCCGTGTAATGTGGTAATACACTTAAATAGTGTTTCGATTCTAATGTAACGAACATTATTATATATGAAGTGTGGTTAATATAAAACCAATAGGTAGTCCTAGCAGGACTTAAACACTTGAATGAATTTCGAATATTATTAAAAAAGAAATATAGTGGGATATAAGTCGAAAGTTAACACCATCAAATTGAATGTTGTGTATTGATAATAGGAAGGGTTATGAGATGTAGAGTAAAGTTTACATTACAACTAATGTGCATTGCTATATGACTAATAATTAATGTGCATGATTATATAATTGTGTAGGGCACGTGAAGTGCAGATATCTGTAAGCTGTTAAACTGTTATTGGTAAACAACGATCAAGGCAAGTCTTTCAGTTCCTATTTTCTACGTGAATTTGATGATGAACTGTTTTAAATTGTTTTGCAAATAGCATGATATGTTGTATATGTGTCGTAAGCATGAAATGTTAAAGTCAATTTATGACTACATTGATTGATTAAAGAATGTTGATTGAGTAAGGAACTCAATCTTTATATTTGTTATGTGAAGTAAAGCATGTATGCTATGTTACTTTAATTATTTTGAGATGTATGTTGAGCATGTATTTATGTGCTATGTGATGCATGAAAGCTGTTAGATCTTGCTGAGCTGTCGAGCTCATTCTTGCAAATAATCACTTTTGCAGGTTAAGGATTCAAGGTAACGCTATGTGCTACTTGAAAGAAATGAATCAGATGTAATGCATGAAGATTTATATACTTTGGCTGAATTGTTATTATTTTGGACCCTGTTTAAGTTTTCAGATAATGTATTTGATAATGTATGATGGTTAATAGATGTTATGTTGTAAAGTTTAAATTTTACCCGATGTATAAGGTTTATTGAACGTGGTTGTAAGTTTTAGTTTATACTAACTCTGACGAAGCGATTCATGAAATAAAGTTGAATCAAAGTTATGTAATGATAAAGGTTGAGATTCAGGGAAATAAAGAAGGAATAATATAAAAGTTTTAAATATTCCGTATTTTTAGTGATTGTATCATTGATTAATGGTGTAAAGGATGTATTGTTAACGACCGATGTCGAGAGTTGTATTGTATGAATGTTGGGGTCGTTACAAATTTAATCCTGCAGAAACCAAATTAGTAGATTGAATAATATACAAGAAGTTAAAATAGATTATCAAAATAAATCTCATGCAAGAAGGAATAAATAAAGTAAACTTAATCAAACTGTTAATTATGAATAAGGTTCAACATCCCTTCAGAACTGAATTGAAAGTATTAGCCCATGTCTTCAAAGTTGTAGATGATTAAATGGCAGAATCAATAATACCCTGACTATTACATCTATTTATAGTGCTAGACAAAGTCCTAAATCCTATAAGAACTAGAAATCCAAATCCTAAAAGAATTATAAATCATAAATAGTTTCTATAAAGAAATAGAATCTAATAAGGAAATAAAATCTCAGTCCAAAGCAATCCTAATTCTAATAGCAATATCAATCCAAATTTATGTAGAAAGATGCCAAAATCTACTTTTAGAAACTTTTCAAAAATCCAAGATTTCCAAGTTTTTGTTTTCTCTTCAATTCAGCTCCAAATCAAATTGTTTCCATCCTTTTAGCTTTAATTCACCTGAAAATAATAAACAACTTATTAAGCTCATATACACATGAAACATGTAATAAAACCAAATCTAAAAGAATAAAAAATCATGAATATTGTGTACTTATCAAATTCCCCCACACTTAGTCTTTTACATGTCCTCGTGTAAACCAAAAGTTTGATTTTCAAAAAAAACTCTACTCAACCATAATGTCAAAAGATTTCAAGATCAAATCATGATTATCAACACTAAACCCAAAAAAACATAATAAATGCTTCATCAATAAACTCAAAATAACAACCATGTCCTTTTCACCATTGAATTTCATTAAGTCAAATTGTATCCACATAATCACTCTTCTATGATCCACACACTTACTCAACTTAGTTACCATGGAGAAAAAATCGTGCACACCACTCAAGACTCAATACATACTTTTTCCTGCTTTATTTTTTTTTACCAAAACCCTTTCATTTTCCTCTTTGTTTCTAGTGAATACATTTTATGCTCCGTTTCACCTTCCTCAATCTTTCATTTGTAAGTGGGTGCATTTGATGCTCCATCTCACTTATTCGCACGAGTTTATGGGATAGTGTATTTTACGCTCCATCTCATCCCACCACATGATTTATCTTTTGCTTCTTTTTCTCTTTTTCAACAATTTCTTTGATTTTCAACTTTTCTGTTTTTTTCCCACATGGTCCTGCAAAAAGCATAAGCAGTTCAATAGTTCTAAAGCATGAGATTAGTGCACATAGACAACTCCACAGATAACTAAACCAAATGAGCATATATCACATGTTCAAGTACTCATACGACACAAATTCAATTCAAATTAATTACTATGGATCATGAAGTAGTTTTTTTCAATCATTAACCAATTAAGCATCAAACATATTTTGAAATTTAGCATTGATTTTAAATTTTTGACTTTAACCCTCGAACACATAAGTAAATAGAATTATAGAACTCAAATTTTTTTAAAAAATTCAAAAGGCATCATATTTTTAAATTTCTTATAAAAATCGGATCAATATCCCTAAATAAAATAATAATTAAAAGAAAACCTAAATCTCCTCCCCCACACTTAAACCTTACATTGTCCCCAATTTAAAAAAATTATGCAAAGAAGAAAATACTACAACTAACAAATTAAAAAGAAGAGGGATAGAAAGATCAAATCTGAATTCTTGGGTTGCCTCCCAAGCAGCTGCCCTTGTTTATTGTCATTGGCTTGACATCTTCCCTCTCATTCTATGTAATTGGACTTGCGAAAATCAAGTGGACTGGTAACAATTTCATCTCTAAATTAGGAACATTTTGTACTTCATGATCCTGCTCCTTTCTAGACATCAAATCCTCCTTGTATAATTGTATTCGATCAAAAGATTTCTGCACTGAATAGTCCACAACATCAGTAGAAAAAATAAAATTAATATTACCAAGATACCTTTTAGTTTCATGAATGCCGAACTAGACATTTGCTTCTTCCAATTGCATGGTGAAGGTCCCATGGTGTTTATCATTTAGTGTCTTTGCTGTTTGCATCGATGAAGTTGTACCATCCATATCCTCCTTGTGAAAATCTACAGAAATTATCAACTCGTCCTCTTGTTCCTCCTCATCAAACTCCATGTTCACTTCATTTTCACACATAGCATTACTTCTCATTTCTGAAGCAAGCATTGTCTCCTCTCACTCCTCATCTTCACATCCCATGGTAATTGCACTTAAGTTCTCAATAATTTGAGAGGGTGACCTCCCTAAGCCTTGATATTCCATCCTCCCTACCGTGGCTGCAAGCTGACCCACTTGGTTCCTCAATTCTTGAACAGAAGTCTTTGTATCCTGCTGGAACTATTGCGTCTGACTCATGAATGCTTTGAACATATCCTCAAGAGATGGTCCATAATTGGTAAGTACTTCTTCAGTATATGTGTGGTACTAAGCTTGAGTATGCTCAAAATATTGCTGTATACTTGAAAAGACAAGTTGCATCGGTGGTCTAGTACCTTCAAAACTCAAGTCGGATGATCTCTCCATCTGGGATTGTGAGTGTTTACCCAAGGATCGCATTGATGTGAATTTTATCCGGAGAATGTCCCCACCACATTAACTTGATGAACAATTACTTCCTCTTGCTCTATGAGACAATCATTTGTCTCATGCCCTGATTTTGAACTAATTCCACATACTTTTGCAACTTGCATATTCCTTGCAGCCATTTGTCAAACCATAGCAGTTAATTTAGAAATCTGTTGCTCAAGATTACAAGTGCTTACCCCTTTTACCGTTTGTGATGCATGAGTCATCCTAGTACCATATTGTTGTGAGTTGGCTACCATAGTTTCAATTAAGTTCTTTGCAGCATTTAGAGTTTTATCTACCAGTGCTCCTCCACTTGTTGCATCATTCATGCTTCTATCCATTAGTAGCAACGCCTCATAAAAGTACTGGATCAAGTGATGGTCATCAATTTCTTCAGGTGGACATCTGAAACATAACCTCTTGAACCTTTCCCAATACTCATAGAGATTTTCTCCATTGAACTGTCTGATTCCACATATCTCATTTCTTATATCGACAACTCTTGATGCAGGAAAATGCCTCTCCAAGAATAACATTTGCATATTAGTCCATGATCGTATTGATCTTGAAGGTAGATAGTATAACCAGTATTTAACCAAATCTGCTAAGGAGAATGGAAAAAGTGTAAGCTTGATCTGCTCCTCTGTCACTCCTTGTGAATTCATCGTGGAACACACCACATGGAACTCCTTTAGATGCTTATATGGATTTTCACTTGTAAGACCACGAAAAGTGGGAAAAAAATGAATTAGTCCAGAGTTAAGTTTAAAAGCAACGACTAAAGTAGGATATTCAATACACAAAGACGGTTGATGAAAATCAGGAATAACCAGTTCTTTCAAAGTCTTGTTAGTGTTTGGCACCGCCATCTTTCCCTCTTCAAGTGATGGAACAAGAGCTTCTACTGTATCTGCAGTTTTCTCTATCTCTTGATCAAACTTTAACTCAATAGAGTGAAAGAATTGAGTCATAAAACAAAAAGAGAAAGAAAAAGGCAATACTTAAAATTAACGGGAAAAAAAAACACTCCCCAGCATTGGTGCTAATACTTAGGAGCTATCGTTTACACTCCTAAATTGACTTCACTTTCACATTACAAATTCAAACAATTAGCACAGTAGTAAGCAAGGATCGATCCCACAGAGAGCGATTTGTTTTATATTTATTCAATTGTTTTCATTGAGAAGGGGGTTTTGAAATGATTAAACTAAATTAACAAAAATAAACAAATAAGAATTAACAATGAATAAAAAGTTCAGTACTTCAGTTTAGTATCATCTTTTCACAATTATGGAGTAATCAAGTTTTACAGTATTTACCCTTCAATGAAACTATTAGCCCAATATAGCAACAAGCTCTACTACCCGAAATTCTTCTTAGATCGTCACTGTATGAAACAAGCTCTTCACCAGATTCTAACTGTAATACAACGTAGAACAAGCTCTCTAGATTTAATATAACAGAAGTATTAAGAAATAGAAAATTAGGCTAATCCAAGCAACAAACACATAAGCTCGATTTGTTTAACTTATTTCCTGATAACCTTAGCAATACACAAAAGCTTGTCCACAATTATTATCACTAATTTGATACTTATGATAAAGACAGATATTAATTACACGTAATACCAATCTTAATCTAGCAGATGATATAAATTCACTAATTTAATACTGCAGAAACCAAATTACTCGATTGAATAATATACAAGAAGTTAAAGTAGATTATCAGAATAAATCTCATGCAAGAAGGAATAAATAAAGTAAACTTGATCAACCCGTTAATTATGAATAAGGTTCAATATCCGTTCCGAACTGAATTGAAAGTATTAGCCCATGTCTTGAATGTTGTAGATGATTAAATGGTAGAATCAATAATACCCTGACTATTACATCTATTTATAGTGCTAGACAAAGTCCTAAATCATATAAGAACTAGAAATCCAAATCCCAAAAGGAATTACAAATCACAATTAGTTTCCATAAAGAAATAGAATCTAATAAGAAAATAAAATCTCAGTCCAAAGCAATCCTAATTCTAATAGCATTATCAATCCAAATACATGTAGAAAGATGCCAAAATCTGCTTTTAAAAACTTTCCAAAAATGTAAGATTTCCAAATTTTTGTTTTCTCTTCAATTCAGCTCCAAATCAACTTGTTTTCATCCTTGTAGCTTTAATTCACCTGAAAACAATAAACAACTTATTAAACTCATATACACATAAAACATGCAATAAAACCAAATGTAAAGGAATAAAAAATCATGAATATTGTGTACTTATCAGTGGCTCTTTACAGTTTATATATATATATATATATATATATATATATTTACATTTCTGTCGAGCCTGGATTAGAAATTCGTGGCTCTTTACTGCTTATATATATATATTTACATTTCTCAATCGGGCCTGGATTGGAAATTTGTGGCCCTTTATAATTTTTTTATATATATAAATATATGTATATTCTTTATTCAATGTGATTAAATATCTGCCTGAATTATCCATTTGATATAAATCTATGTTAATGTAAATTTTATGGATTTGATTCATCTAAATCTAGCCATTTCTAACTTTTAAGTGGTTCAAAATCGGTCAAACCGAAATCGGGAAGCTAGAATGGTTAAGATTTATTTAAATCTAGTTTTTTTAGCTTTATAAATATTAAAGCGACCATGTGACCCTGGATCCATATCTAGCAGAAACGGGAAGTTTTGGCTACACGCATACAAGGATTTAACTAATGAATCCTTTGTTTTACGACGTCTAGAGTACAATTTGTACTATATGCTAATATCTTTGTTGTGCAGGTTCTTTGATATTCTATGTGAGCCTAGGAATCGTGGGATTAATGATCAATCACACTGATCTAAATCTAATTCCCACAATAGACAACTCAGAATTGTAAATACATCCTGCCAGTTTTTCTATAAATGTCAATCAGATGAACCTTAAAATGGTTATCCGGATTTAAGGTCTCTACGTAGTACACTGTGGTTTGTAGTGCTAGGGTCACTATGATGGCTTTCATACCACAAGAAGACCGACACTTGTATATACATTATGTGGTTGAGGATGCTTCGCATCTCGACAATAAAATCCAAATCCAGCCAAAGGCATAATATAAATGGAAGTATCAAAATGCTTCAATTCCTATGCGAGCGTATGGGTTTGAAAACCATCTTTCAAAATGACATTTTCATATCTTGTCTAAAAATGGACTTTTTAAAACAAATCAAATCTTTCGTATAAAGGTCCAACGAAGCACGACACTACTTTCAAATCAAACACACGTCGGCTCAATTACTTCCAGCATACACATACACATTACAAATAAAAAAGGGAAATATTGAAAAAACGCGGTAACCGTGTTTCACAGAAGTCGGGGGGTGCCTAACACCTTCCCCCCGCTTGACCAAGCCCCCGAACTTTAAGAATCTCGGTTTTCATGGCCAAGTTTTGACAGCGTCTAGTAATTGGGCCTACTTGCTAAAATCAAACAAAATTCGATTGAGTTGGTACAACCATTTCAAAATATACCAACTAACGACTCTATAAACCTTTCAAAATCGTCAACATGATACATGTTGGCCTTTTCCTAAAAATTTCACCCTTCATAAAACAGATAAAACAAACAAGGGTAGAAAACAACCAAATTTAGGGAAAGGAAGATCTCTTTAAAGAGAAGATTTTTTTCGATGCTGACAAAGTAATCACACCATAGTGTCTACAATATCTTACTTTTCAAAATGAAATGGCATTTAAGTGAAATAATAATGTAAACAGGAAACAAAATTTTGAGTAAATGACAGTCAGTAAAAATCTTTGACTAATCTGAATAGTTAGTAATTCATTCTTTGTAAGGTATAGTGTACTTGGTTTACCAAATTAGAAATATCACATATCCAAGAAACAATTACAATATTGATCAAAAGTAATTAGTATCCTAAGGAATATATGCAATTTGTGAGTTGGTAAACATTAATAGTAGAACCAAAGGCAATAAAACAAATGATTATAGCGAAGAGGTAGCTATCAGTCTAAAATAAACATTTATATCTCAATAGTTGAGTGAAGTATATCAAAGCATGAAAATTATGTGTCACCTTAACAATGTCGAATATATTTCAGAGAGGCATGTAATATCCAACACTTATATCATAACCCAATATAATACGACAAACATTGTATCTCAAAAAAATAATCATTACTCATAAATATTGTTTAAAAAATAGTAGAAAAGAAAGTTATTATTAATAAACCAGAGTGCAGCACAAAAAAATATCCAGTGGACATCAGTATCCACTTCCAAGCAAACATGTTAAATAATACAAATAATTAAAAGTAATATGCACACAAGCCAATCATTTTTGATGATAAAGCATATAATTTATAACAATCTTATTCATTTATTAATAGTAGAAAAGAAAGTTATTATGAATAAACCAGAATGCAGCACAAAAAAATATCCAGTGGACATCAGTATCCACTTCCAAGCAAACATGTTAAATAATACAAATAATTAAAAGTAGTATGCACACAAGCCAATTATTTTTGATGATAAAGCATATAATTTATAACAATCTTATTCATTTATTAATAAAAGAGTTATTTAATTAAAGGCATTTATTTATCTACATGATGTTATTATAACAAAATATGATAAACCCATAGTTTTAAGCAAAGCTTTTAGAATCATGATGATGATCATGCTAATGAGATATAAATTCTTAGATAGCTTAAAACTAAAATAGTTTCCAATCTTTGGATTACTAAAAAGGAAATTAGTGAATCCGGATAGATTGGTACATATGTTGCTCGCTTATTGGATGAGGGCTTAAGCCGCACTTCAAATATTTTCAAAATTTCCCTTTTATCTGCGTGTGTGTGGATGCTGTGTTTTACATTGAATGGATGTAAATAAATGCTATACTGCTTTATGTTAGTGCTTCGTACAATGTCATCATTTCATACGGTGAGACACGATGTAACTGAATGTATTCTGTGTGATTCCTCCACCAGGAGGCAAACCCTTCGGTGTTTGATTACTAGACTCAAAGGAGATTAATCCTATGAGGCTCAGGAAAGGCACCACTCAAATCCACTCCAATTGAAAGATTGGATTAATTTCCCCTCTAGTAGATTGCGATGATATGGGGACCTTCATGCCAAAAAATCGTGAAAGTAGCCTAAGATAGGTCAGCCTCTGATTAACCAAATCCGAAGGGAAACCTCTTCATGCATTCCTCTTTCAATTCAATTTCAAATTAAATCAATGTAAATATACATTTCATTGTGAATCCTGTCATACTATCCCATCATCAAAACAACTCCTTTGTTTTACAAGATAAGATTAAAATACCCTAAAAAAAAAACATTGCATAGCATGCATCCTGTTGATATATATACATTAAAATTAACACACCTACTTTTATTATAGGAAAAAATTGATCCCATCACTAGATCAAAGTCTAAGAAAGCACTAAGCCTATCTCCAAACATGGCTTCAAGTGCTCAACCTGAATCCACCCCTGTCTCTAGGGAGGAATTTGAAGGATTAAAGAACCAGATAGCAGAATTAGCTATTTTCCTCAAAGAACAAAGCAATGTTCTTCAAGATAAAAAAACACTGGGTCATACAGAGTCGTCTAAACCCGGTAGCAGTCATGATATCGAAAAGAAAGATACTCAGATTCCAAAGCCTCAGAATCAGGATTTGACCAACAAAACCCCGAAAATCATCAACCTCAACGAAGAGCAGGAAGCTGGTGATATTCAGAAAAAGGTTCAATAAATTGAAGAAACAATCCTGCCCATTAAAGGGATTGGGCATTTGGGAGCTTAAATTATTCATATTTATGTATATTCCTAGGGGTTCGATATCCAGATAAGTTTCAAGTCCCTGATTTTGAAAAATATGATGGATTAGGAGATCCCTACACCCATTTGAAGGTATTCATCGGAGAGCTCGGATCCTATGCAGAGGAAGAGAAGCTCAAAATGCAATTATTCTAGAAAAGTCTGACCCGAGAGGCTAGAGCCTGGTATGCCTAACTAGACAATTCAAAATTCAGAGTTGGGAAGAGTTAGCACACGCCTTCCTCAATTAATATAGCTTTCAATCTCAAATGGCTCAAGATAGATATCAAATCACCAAAGTCAAGAAGCAAACCACTAAGTTATTCAAAGAGTATGCCCAACGATGGAGACGGATGGAGACACAAGTCACTCCACCTTTGACAGAGACTGAGATAGTCCTGACCTTCATCGACATTCAAGAAGCTCCGTATTACGAGAGTGATGTGTAGGTTGAAGACCTATGAATTGATCTCATATTAGCTTGTTTATTATGAGCTTTTGGGTATTGTTCGTAGTACTTTGTAGTGTTTTGTGTTTATTATACATATAGAGGTTGGAATGGATTTAAAGCTGAAAAGATCAAAGTTTGGACAAAACTGGTAGAGGAGCGCGGACCGCGCTGTGGCTAGTACATGTGAAGCGCTGATCGCTCTGCTGGAAGATGGAGTTTCTGGAGGTGATGCGCTGACCGCGCTGAGGAAGCCTGAGGAGAAACGATGACCATGCAATGACGGGATAAAGCTACTAGAGGTGATGCGCTGACCGCGCAGTTAACAAAGGGATTGGAGCTCGGGCCGTGCATTTCTAACGCCTGACAGGATTTTTAGGTTTTTAAATTATAAGTTGAATTAGAATAGGATTGTGATTTACCTTAATTGACTGAGGGTTTGTCTAGGCTTTAAATAGGAGTTGTTTTCCTATGTTTTGATCATCTTGGATCTTAGTATTCTCATCTTATTTCTTGGAGGCTTTTCAAGGCATGTCAGGATAATTATCTTATTCAATTTTGAAGGGATGTTGGACATGATTAACAGTTACTGGTTTGATGAAGTTTATTTAGTATTTATTCATTCATTGAGATTTATTCTGATTATCTATGTGAACTTTCATATATGTTATCCAATTGATTAATTTGGTTTCTACAGGATTAAATTAAAAAATTAATTTCATATGCTAGATTAGGATAGATTTTAAGCAAATGAAGTGTGTCTAATCTAAGTAGCAATTGACAATATTTTATTTTGAAATATTATTAAGATTTTCAGAAGACAAGTTAAATAATTCCTGATTGTGTAATTATTGCTTCGAATAATCTAATTCTCATTCTTCATGCTTCTATCATATTAAATCTAGACTAATAGTTCTAGGTTGTATGTTAGTTAGAATCTCTTGTTGGCGATCGTCGCATTAGATCTACACTGAAGGAGAATTTTGGGTAATTTGTGATTGCAATTATCTAGGGTTATTAATCTCATTGGAAGGATAAATAGTATAATAACGTAACTAATTCATAATTGTGAAAAGGGAATACTGAACTGAAGAATTGAACTCTTTTACTTATTGAAATTTTCTTAAATTCACTCTTGTTACCTAAATTATTTTCAAAAAAAAACCCCAATTCATTGAAATCATTGGATAATTAAAATATAAATCACTCTTTGTGGAATCGATCCTTGCTTATTGCTATACTAGTTCATAAGATTTGTAGAACCTAAGTAAGGTAAATTTAGTAGTGTAAACGACAGCTACCAAATTTTGGCGCCGCTGCCGGGGAGTGTTATTTATTTTTAGTTATTCAGTTGCTTTCAATTTTTTATATTTTATTTTATGCCTCGATCCTCTCACTCTTTTGATTTGCAATTTGATCCAAAAATAGAGAAAACAGCCCGAAGTCTTAAGAAAGAAGCTCGGAAAACCCAAGGTTTATTTGCAGATTCCGACGAAGCTCAATCACCAGGCCTGAACATTGCAATCTCACTTCTTACGGAGCAATCATCATCATCAAGCGAATTAGATGAGAAGATGGTGGTGCCAAATAACAGGACTTTAAAGGAGTTGTCAACTCCTAATCTTACCCAACAACCTCTTTGTATTGAATATCCTGCTTTAAATGTTTCGTTTGAACTCAAATCTGGACTAATTCACCTTCTGCCTACTTTTTGTGGTCTTACAGGTGACGATCCATACAAACCTTTGCAGGAATTCAATGTTGTGTGCTCCACTATGAAGCCACACAATGTCACGGAAGATCAGATAAAGCTGCGAGCTTTTCCATTCTCACTAGGGGATTTAGCAAGAGATTGGTTATATTATCTACCCCCGGGAGCAGTACAATCATGGGACAACATGAAGATGCTATTTTTGGAAAAATATTTTCCAGCATTACGAGTAGCCAACATCAGAAAAGAAATTTGTGGAGTCCGACAATTCAGTGCTGAAACACTGCATGAGTACTGGGAGAGGTTCAAGAAGTTGTGGTGCAGCTGTGCCCCACACCAGATTGACGATCAACACCTCATCATCTACTTTTACAAGGGACTTATACGGATTGATAGGAATATGATTGACGCTGCGAGTGGAGGAGCATTAGTGGACAAAACACCAGAGGCTGCAAAGAACGTGATTGCAAATATGGCCGCTAATGCACAATAGTATGGGACACAGAATGATCATCCAACACAAAGGGTTAGTATGGTAAGCACAACGAGTGTAGAACAGTAGATTTCTAACTTAACTGCTTTGGTAAAACAGATAGCTACAGGTAATGCCCCAGTTGCACAAGTTTGCCAACTTTTTTTAATGGCGGGACACCCTACCGATGCATGCCCGACATTACAGGAAGAGAACACCGAACACCAAGAAAATGCAGTGGGAAATTACCAGGCTTAGTTGCAAAGAAAGTATGACCCTTTCTCCAACACATACAATCCTGGATGGAAGGATCATCCAAAGTTCAATTATGGGGGTGCTAGGCCACATGCACAAGGATTCTACCCGGTTAAACCACAGTTCGAGCCGAATCAGCCACAGTACCAACCCAGACAAGCAGCACCGGCCAATCCTAAAATGTCTCTGGAAGATATGTTAAAAACATTCATGAACCAGACACAATAATACATGAATCAAACTACACAGTTCCAATAAGAAACGAAGTCTTGCATCTATAGCTTGGAGAGTTAGGTGAGCCAGTTAGCCACCACGGTGAGTCGATGGGACGCTCAAGGTTCGGGAAAGCTTCCATCACAGATAGTTGTGAACCCAAATGAGAATGCCAGTGCTATTTTATGCCTCGATCCTCTCATTCTTTTGACTTGTAATTTGATCCAAAAATAGAGAGAACCGCACGAAGTCTTAATAAAGAAGCTCGAAAAACCCAAGGTTCACTTGCAGATTCCGACGAAGCTCAATCACAAGGCCTGAACATTGCAATCTCACTTCTTATGGATCAATCATCATCATCAAGCGAATTAGACGAGAAGATGGCGGTGTCAAATAACAGGACTTTAAAGGAGTTGTCAACTCCTAATCTTACCCAACAACCTCTTTGTATTGAATATCCTGCTTTAAATGTTTCGTTTGAACTCAAATCTGGACTAATTCACCTTCTGCCTACTTTTCGTGGTCTTACAGGTGACGATCTATACAAACATTTGCAGGAATTCTATGTTGTGTGCTCCACTATGAAGCCACACAATGTCACGGAAGATCAGATAAAGCTGCGAGCTTTTCCATTCTCACTAGGGGATTTAACAAAAGATTGGTTATATTATCTACCCCCGATAGCAGTGCGATCATGGGATAACATGAAGAGGATATTTTTGGAAAAATATTTTCCAGCATCACGAGTAGCCAACATCAAAAAAGAAATTTGTGGAGTCCGATAATTCAGTGCTGAAACACTGCATGAGTATTGGGAGAGGTTCAAGACGTTGTGCTCCAGCTGTGCCCCACACCAGATCGACGATCAACACCTTAGTTAATTAAGGTTCAATATTCACATTATATTATTCCATAATATAACTCTCAACTTAAATTAACCAATATTTATTCTTATTAGTTAATTCCTTAACTAACTCATGCTTCACTATCCAACCCTATTTACGGATAGCTTAAGTGCTATTAATAACCTATATTATAAACATACGAGTTATTAGTACACATACACAAGAATATGGTGATTATACATTAAGGATATTTAATGTCACCAACTTACTATGATAAAATAATTCTATAAATTATTTAATATCGATAGGAATTTATCCACTTCCTTTACCTCAATTGAATCGTCTCTAAAATAAATAACAAATATATATTAATAATATATTCATTAATCACAAAAACACATATTACATAGTCCATATTACCCTATGTAATATAATACCACATACCTCATATCACATATATATCTTTTTATTCGAACTCATCTCACGGTTTAAGAATTTTATTTATTAAATCCTTATTTAATAATTTCTGAAAATCCGGGTTCTTACATCCTCTCCCCCTTATAAGGATTCCGTCCTCGGAATCATTGAAACTTCCTCTACTCGGTGCTATTCCGAATATTACATATTCTTTAGAATAATTTTATCCATTCTTTTTTCAGAAGTTTTATTATTATAACTTTCTCAATTGCATTCTATCACTTTCTCCTTTCTAAGGAACATTCTACTTACTACATTCATCCTTTAGAAGAATAAGAATCTTCCACGATTTTTCAATAATCGGGAAGTAGTATGAATAACTCAGATTCCAATTTATGCTGAGGGGTCACAAGACCGTGAACTTTTCCACAGATTTACTAATGCTTCAACACAATTCTTCACATTGCAAACCAGAGTGTTTATCAATCACAAAGACTAAAAACACTCTCCACACGTACTCTAGGTGGCCAACCTATTGTACCACTATGTTGGGCCGCAACGTAGTGTTTTGTAACGACTATATGCGTTACGCTCGGGACCATTGTCCCCGAAAACATGTTCCCTTATAGGGTTGTTCACCACAGCTTTTCAACATCAAAATCCGCACCAGAGCAATCTGGTTTGGCATAAATACACAAGAATGTTTGAATTCTCAAATCTCTTTTCAACAGTCGCCTAGCCGAATCAAATAGCTTAGACACTTATCAACAATTCGGACATCAATCGAAATAATTTAGTCAACTTTTCATAATTCGAAAGAAAAACCAAAAACCGTTTTATGACGTCATGATGCCGCACCAACTTAATAATACGTTGAGGATTCCGCCATTTTATGACTTTGTCATATTACATCATACCATAGTGGGCTGACGATCTTTCGATCACAACCTACACTAGGTTCGATTGCATTGATGACTCCATCGTTTACCATTCTACATCATATCAAATGATGCATATGGTCAAAATACATTTTGAAAGATTTTCAAATTATTTTTGTCTTAGCCGAAACAAATAGCGTAGACATACGAATAACGGTGTTGTTTTTAAAACTCATTAGTTCAGTTACCTGACCCAATGTTTTCTCAAGAAAACCGAAGTGCAAACACTAGCACGAAGTCAATAATTATTGAAAATCTAGCGTAGCTAGAGGATTTAGGAAAATCCAATTTCTCCATCGCTTCAATCTCTTACCACCATCAATGCTTACTATTCCAAAACTCTTATATAATATATCTATTCTCAGTACAGTTCACCAACTTACCACACCATGGAAGTTCAGGAACTTACCACAATCATATGGGTGTAGGAACTTATCCTAGTCAGACCAAAGTCGTCCATTCGCTGAGGGGTCCCATCATACGATTATGAGTCACGAACTTGTCATAGGCATGAGTCTTAAGAACTCGCTCCTAATCTTAATATTATCTAATTATATCTTAGAAACCTCTATCTATCAAAATAAATATGAGAAAAGAATCACCTTTCCACCATATGTATAATGATACCGCGACACTAACATTCCAACGATTATCAATGTGACGTACTCAGTGCAAGCACAAAACTTCTGCCCATACAAAAGTTTGTACAACTAAGCCGTTACATGAGTCTTCAATGGAAGTCCAACACTTAAATCTATCTTACTCTATCACTTGCTCATTACGAGCTTTCTACGTTTCATCACATACAACTCCTCATGAGTTCATCTCGTACTTTATCATAGTACATTCTCTTATAGCATCAAGCTATACATACTTAGTCATTACAGACTATCTATCATGTCACAGTTCAATCTGATCACGTCGTGATCATCACTATACCTTAGGGTTCTTTCCCTATTATCAACCAAACTCCATCTGAGTTCATTCTCATTATCTCTGTCATATACATCTTATAGACATCATCTTAGCATTTTTATTACCAGAGTTAGGAAACTCCTGATTCTCATTCTCTAGATACTTCGAGATTCTTCCTTGAATCTTCACGTATATATTTTAATCTTATCTTTCACTCTCTCAGGTTATAGTCTAAGGTACACTTACCTAAGGTTTATAACCTACAGCTTTGATACCAACCTGTGACGCCCCCAAATCCACGTTCCTTCGATACCTTGAATTCGGTGCAGTCACGATACTATTATCGCCAAATTATTATATCTTTTATTTATTACTAAAAGAATACAACTTGCTTTATTACAATTTAGAATATAAATTCTATTCATATCCAAGATCTCGTCTTTACATCATATTCGATATTACTAAAATACGGAATAATTTAAACTTTTCAATATCCTTTGAATAAATCTTTTATTGATTTCATAACTTGAATCAAATACAACCCTTGAATCAATTATAAAATATGATTCATTATATTTGAGTTATCGTATAACGTTTACAACTCGACTTGATATCCTCTATGTATTAACTAATACATCTTTACAACACAACCTGTATTAAACAGTGTAAACAATTATCAAGTAATACTTCTAGTATCTAAACAGGGTTCAAGCAATAATCTAAATAGTACTTCTTCAATTCGATACTATCTATCTTTATCAATCAAAAAGCTCGAAGTCTTTATCGTAAGTCCTTAACCTGCAAAAGTGGTTATTTGCAAGAGTGAGCTCGACAGCTCAGCAATTCTAACAGTTTTCATGCATCACATAGCATACAACATTATTCTCAGTTCATGCATTTATAAACAATTTATATTTACTACGCATGTTACTTTTCACATAACAAGTATATCATCAAAGATCAACTTTCAATCTCATTTATATCTTATATACAATTCATATATAAGTTCACATTATCACAGCATAATATAATTCAACTAACAGTTATTGAATTCATATATCAAATAGGAACTGAAAGACTTGCCTGATTCGTAGTTTAACAACTACGACTTAACTGCTTAAAGCTATCTGCACTTCGTGTATTCCTACACAGTTATATAATCATGGATTTACATCCATCAGTCATACATTTCATATGCTCTTAATAGAATAACAATTCGTATATCGTTTTCTAATCTTGGTTTCGTTTCACTCTATCTTAGGATAACCACGATGTTACAACATCATACCTTCATACTTATTCTATAGAAACCATTCTATTTCGGTCCTTAGGGTCCTTAAGGAAAATAACTTAGGACCAGACAGTTAACAAACTGTTCTTGGCAGCTCTGCAACACGGCGCGGCCGCGCGACAATTAAGCTTGGGAGTGGCGCGGCCGCGCGACTCCCTGCCAGAACCAGAACTTAGATTTCATAAACTTAGTTTGGTCCTAACATATCATGCATTCTGATATATATTATACACACACATTAAGTAGGCATGCTCGTGCTTATACTACACATGTATACTTAATCACATAGTCTATGCTTTTAAAATTTATTTTCTCGAATATGCGTGCATAGGTGAAATCCATGTTTCATCACATGATGCTTATGTCAACATGTCTATAGGCATAATGAATCCTAATATACATGCTCGTATGATTATAATATAACTCACTCCGTGTTTGATGCTATCATCTTACACATTCTAAACTTCTTATAAAAATCGCTTTAAGTCAACAAAGGTAACTAAGTATATGCAAAGTACCTTGTAGTCATGACTCTCACGTATTAGAACACATACATAAGCCACTTTTACATGCTCAAATGATCAGAACGTGGACATCCTATATATATGTCCGAAAACTCTAAGTTTGTCTTTTGAAATCATTTTTAATTTAAACAATGTGTTCTATTGTATGCTCAATACCTTCAACTCACATATCATGCATATCTAAACCATATAATCATGCTTAAAAAGTCAGAATATAAACATGACTTATATACGCCAAAATTCATTTATAAAACCTTAAGTTTTCATTAAAAACTCCACTACAACAAGGTATAATTGTTTACTATTAGCCAAGGTAATTAATCAACAACTACCTTCATACCCATTGATGCACATAACCAAGACACTTACACATGTCTCAAAAGTCCGACTCAAAGAACACAAAATTCATCAAGTCTCATTTTCAAAACTTTACGTTTTCTTTTAGGAAATTATGTTAAACCAACTAATACAACTCACTATGTGCATGACAACCTTAGTACACATGTCAGACCCCTTTATGAAATTATTAGAGTCTAACTAGTATGCTTAACCAACCAGAAAACACAAAATCACCAAGAGTTTCTGCGGAGGCCGCGTCCGTGCCCCATTTGTACTAGGGAGACGCGCGGCCGCGCGTCCCCGTTTCCAAACCAGAAACTTTACTGCTAAAACAGAGCTTCAGCTAATCCTTTTCTTACTTCATGTTACAAGCTTGAAAGCCATCATATTGTATCTATAACATATATTTAGACTCTACTCAACATATTAACATCATCTTACATAACAATTCTCCACTAATTCATGAAATCTCTTATGAATTTATAAACTCACAACTAAGAATTTAAAGTAAGAGTTATACCTCTTGGAGCTTTGAATTACTATGCTAGCTTCTTTCTTAGATTTCTATAGCATCACAAACTCTTCTATATAAACTCATCAAGAACTTAGCAACCTAGAATTGTAAAGGGGAGGCTTCTATTTATAGGAAAGCCATTACACAAACTTGGTTTTTGCCCCACAATTTAAACCAAAGGAAAGAAGAGAAGTTCATTGGGCAAGCAAGAGTTGTTGGAAGTGGTTGAGTTTCACTATTTGGGCCACTCCCTCCTTCATCATTGAAATCACATGTATAGCCATCATCACCATCCTAGAGTTTGGGCAATTGAAGACATAGCCTAGACCATTGGCCTATTCATGTGTATGAAGAAAGAATGACACTCAATTTGGGACACTCTCTCTTAAAACTCAGCATTTAGTAAGATGGGTGTAGGCATACTAAGTTTTATTTCTTTTTGGACTATACAAGTCACACTTTAATACTTAATGTTGCTACATCAATATTAGTTATGGTCACATATACACCACTCTTCATAAATGTACACCCATATATAAACAAGTATACTTATAATTTAAATATACATCAATACGTATTATAATGTAACTCATGTACATTGTTTTAACTCAATTAATATCTTAATTGGACTAGATATAAAATAGTTGAGTATTCTCATACCATAATTTTCCATAAAATTATTATCATAAACATACTCAAATATTATAATGATAATTAATATCATCCATTCATTCTATTCTAATACTTCCAATTAAATCCCCTTGATTTAACTTCATTATTTATACCACACAAGGCATAATTATGTGAACTTAGTACTTAATAGTCCACAAGTTTATAATAATATAATCTCCTAAAATAATATTATACTCAATGTTACATCTTATAATATGTTCATAAAGTAATATCATTACATTACTAATTTACATGTTCTCTATTATAATCAATCTATTACCCTCCTATGGGTAATACCCAATGGTCAAAGAGGAGTTGGTGGCTAACTCCACCAACTACTACTATTCATGGTCCTTCCTCATCATTACACCTTATAACATGCTCATGGTGTAATTACATTTCTTATTATATGCTTTCTTAGCAACAATGTAGTAATTGAATTAACAAGCTCTACACACCAATGTATTGCATCTATTCATTATCAAGCTATTATTCTCCTATGGTTATTACCCAAAGGGCAAAAGGGAAGTTGGTGGCTAACTCCCACCAACTACCACTATTCATGTACCCTAACCACTTGATTGACCATTATTGTTCTCACATGGACTAATTTGCAAGCTTATATCTAATAACTTAATGTTATTACCATATGATATGATAGGGTCACACATACACCCAATCATATAATCCATGTACATTTGACAATACCGAATATATTTTAATTGAGTAGTGTCGCACCCCATTATTGTAACTTTATTATTACACTTAATCATATAGTTTCCTATATTATATAGTTTTCTTGAAGTGTCACACTTCATTCCATATTATATAGATGTAGCTACTATATAACTTATAATTACACATCATTGCACATAGGAATCTATTCACATAATAATAATAATTAATTCCATTAATTATTCATTCATTAATTTATTTAATGAATGTTTATTCCACCACTTTGTCACACTAGGCATATCTCACAAGCTTACCTTAAGCTTATTATCACTCCCATCACACTTTAATATTCTTTTAATATAAGGTTTGTGTGACACATGCACTTTAATGCTAAATTATTTAGCTACCTTGAACAATTATATATATAACCTTTACACTAGAATAATTAATATTTACTCTATTAATTATTATAAAATCTACGATAAAATAATAACTTAAGTTATTTAATATATTGAAATAACTTAGTTTTCTTTCATTAATAAACTTTCTTGAAAATACATTAGGAATTATGTATTTTGCCATAACATAAAATATTATGTTTTCTCCAAATAAAGATATTCATTGTTAGAAAATAATTTACTTATTGTCTCAAGATATTATTCTTAATATAATATCTACTAAAATAATTACATGTATGGCACATGTACATACATTATATATATAGAAAATAGGTAATAAGTTTATTTTCTATTATAATAAATTGTTTCCATCAATTTAATTACATATAGCAAATACGTTTTAATATATTTACTATATTAACCAAACACACCTCATACAAAAACATATAAGGTAATATTATTATTCAAAAATAACATTTTCTCCTTTTATTAAAATAATTCAATATTAAAAATTATTTTAATATCCTTTATTAGAAAAATCATATCTCTTTCTTTTCTATAAATTGTTCCCAAAATAATTTCTTCAAATATTCATTTAATCATATAATGATTTCCATCTCCCTTTAATAACGTATATATATATTTAACGTTATTCGCACATTAGACTTTCTCACATATTACCACTCTAAGTAATATATATAAAAAGTATCAACTATAATTACATATTCAACACACATATTAATTCACTCCTTTACTTAAGTAAATTAAACCTTGTACCATATTACCTTAGTTAATTAAGGTTCAATATTCACATTATATTATTCCATAATATAACTCTCAACTTAAATTAACCAATATTTATTCTTATTAGTTAATTCCTTAACTAACTCATGCTTCACTATCCAAACCTATTTACGGATAGCTTAAGTGCTATTAATAACCTATATTATAAACATACGAGTTATTAGTACACATACACAAGAATATGGTGATTATACATTAAGGATATTTAATGTCACCAACTTACTATGATAAAATAATTCTATAAATTATTTAATATCGATAGGAATTTATCCACTTCCTTTACCTCAATTGAATCGTCTCTAAAATAAATAACAAATATATATTAATAATATATTCATTAATCACAAAAACACATATTACATAGTCCATATTACCCTATGTAATATAATACCACATACCTCATATCACATATATATCTTTTTATTCGAACCCATCTCACGGTTTAAGAATTTTATTTATTAAATCTTTATTTAATAATTTCTGAAAATCTGGGTTCTTACTGCAAGGATAGTAGATCTCCGAGTTCGTAGTCTGCCAGGAGAAACGAGAAAGGATCTGAGTGTCGGGAAAAACTTTCTCAGAATCGTAGTCTGCTGAGGAAGTCATGTTCAGAATCGTAGAGACAGCCTGTTTATAAGCCGACTGAATGTCTGCCAGAGCTAAGTCAAGAATCGTAGATCACACTTGAAGCAGTGGAGTCTACGGATCTAATCAAAAGCAGAAATCGTAGTTTGGCCAGATCAGACGAGAACAGCAAGCATAAAGGCAGAAATCGTAGTCTGTCAAGATCTGATCTTGGAATCGTAGTGTCTGTAACAACAAAGCTAAATTGTAGTCTGCAGAACTAAGGCTTCCAAAAAGGTTGCTCACAACGCTAAGGGAAGAATCGTAGTGTCAACACGATTCTCAACAGATTGGCACTCCCAGAATATCCAAAGCATGGAGCCTCTGGTCTGAGCAACAAAGATACATTCCAAGGGAACTAGAGAGCACTCAACGAATGGTATGCAAGCTAACAGAAGATACAAGCATCAACTCAATCAACATGCAGATTGATGTTGTGAAGCCATTCGAGATGAAGTCTTCCACAAGCAAATCAGAAAGAATACTTCAGATATAGTAGCTGACTAGAGAAAGTCAGTAAGTGTAGATGCTGTCAAGAGAACAGAAGACAACGATCTTGAGAATCCCTCAAGATCGTAGTGGTTGCCGAACGAAGAATGAACTGATACAGTTTATATAGAGATACTGGCCAGCTTACGAAGAACAAAACAAAAGTGATTAAGCATGGGTCAGCCCATTGAAGATAGGTGAACGGGAGATCACCAGGAGAAAGAGAGCTGGGTATGCCACAAATCTGAAGTGTCTTGCTAATCTGAAGAGGCTAGAACGACAAGTTAAGTTATCAGTTCTTGAGATCAGTAAAGGCAAGCATAAGTGTTAAAGCACTGCATAAGTAAAGGAAGAGATGTTCTACATTGAAGATCCAAGAACACTCTTCAGAATTATATTGTTGTCTCAATCAGTCAAAGCAACATTCAACAAGACACACTACGATAAAGGTCCAAGAACACCTGCATCAGAATTGTGGAGTTCGAGCATCTGAGTATTGAAGCACTGGCAATGAATCAATATGAAGACTGACATCCGAACGTTGCTGATTGAGAGCATCAATGCAGAAGGACAACTCCTAAGGATTCGAATCAAAGAAATAGAAAGGAGTAATAAAGATGACTACCAAACCTGACACGAAACAGTGATAACTCTGAGGTATTATGTGAGAAAGCAGACTACTGTGTCAGTAAAGTCAAAATGGAGCTGTTACGTCACATTAGCAGTCTACACCAAATAACTTAAGATCTGCAAAGAAATTCAAATAGCTTCCAACGGCTACTTTCCAACGGGAAGATCATGGAAGGGTATTTAATGGACAGAGCTTCAAGGATAAGAGTTGTTGCTGTGTTGTAGATTTGTTGAGTTGTTGGAATGTTATACTGTTGACTCTACTAGTTCCACCTGAGCTAAACAGAACAAGTCTCAGTGATAGTGAGACTACGAAGGTGGAAGTGAAGCAGACTTGAAGAAGAACTTGAACAGACTAAAGCTTCACTCAACAAGGATGAGAATGTCACTAAAGATGGCAGCCAAGCTGAGAGCCAAGAAGGCCAAGAAGATAGCATTTAGGAAAGTGGCTGAGCATAAAGAAGATCAGAAGAGCCACTCTATGGATCACCATGAAGAACTAGAAGTTAAACCAGAAAAGATGCAAAACCATGTCTGCATATCATTCAAGAAAGGTTTAAGGGCTGCTAAGGACCAGAAGAAGGTGACCCACAATGAAAAGCCTTAGCAGTCCTATGTGGTGATGGTGCACAGCTGACATCAAGTGAAGATGAGCTGAACAGAATGAAGATCAGCTGCACCAGAGAAGAGGTCCAGACTCAAAGCAGAATGCTAAGGACCAAGCCTAGCTACTAAGTACAAAGATGATTAAGCTTCAAGACATCTTAGCAGCAAAGCACAAAAAATAATAACAACTATAACAACGAGAAGCCAGGGCCTGAGGGGTCCTTGTCCGGAGGGACTAAATGAGTTCCAAGCCGGAGGGCTTGAAGAGTTCTTAGTGAACTGAAGTTCCAAGGCTGTTGGCCTTGAAGAGTTATTAGTGAACTGAAGTTCCAGTGCTGAGGGCCTTGAAGGAATCTTAGTGATTCAGGGTGCTGCCCATTCCTTAGTGGATTTCCTGCGAGAGTGCAGAAGAGTGGATTAGGAGCTTGAGTCTCTGAACCACTTAAAACCCTTTGTGTCTTTTGCATTCTGTCATTTACTTTCTATTTTTACATTGTGTACTTAACTGCTATAACTGCTATGTATGTTTTAACTACTTACAACTAAACTAACCCCAAGAACAATATATTAATGTTTATCAATATATCAATGAAGGGGACATTTAACTTATTCCGGTGTGCTTGAAATGATTCTTATGTTTGTTACGTGCTAACTTCTTAGCAATACAAAATAAAAAGGAAAAGAGTTTAAAACGCAAAGGATCTATTCAACCCCCCCTTCTAGATCTATTGTGTGCCTACTAGGAACTAACAATTGGTATCAGAGCAGGTTCCCATACTATATTCAAAAGCTAATCGCTTTAAGTCTGATCCTAGGCACAAACATTGCTCTAAACTTAGTTTAGTAGTAAGTCACTTGTAAATACAGATGAGCTCACACGTTGGAAATAATGTGTACAGGTAAATGTGTATAAACACCTGAAGCTGCTCAGATTGGTCGAGGTTCTTAAATGCCATACCATCAAGACCAATCCTTGTCTATAGTCAATCTTGCAGTCTGAAGACCAGAGATGAGAAGTCAAGTGGCATCAATAGCAAAGAATCAAGCATCCTTCATTCTGAAAGATGAAAGGCCATACATGCTAAGAAATGTTTATCTAGAGGAGAAAGAAGAATTTCTCAAATATGTATTTGGCTAACCAGCAGTTGGATGTGAACCCTGAGGTTCAAGGAGATTAAAGAACTAAAGATGCCAAGACCTTCTTAGCTTATCTCTTCAAGGTTATGACTGATTGATCAAAGGACAACTGGAGCAACAAGCTGTCAGAAATGAATGTAAAGATATGCACATCAATGCCTAACCTCATTATAGCAAGATAAATGACTATCAAGAAACTGACAGTGCAAAGGTACAGTTCCTCATTAATATTAATGTGTACATCACGTTGCATCACCTTATGTACTATAACAGTATTCCATCAAGAGGTCATATTCTTCCTAAAAAGGGGAAGAGAGAAAGTACACTAAGGTTGGGAACTCAATTGCTAACAAACTTTCTCTCCACCCAAGTTTTAGGTTAAAGATAACATCTTAAAAAAAGGTCTGAAATAGGTCATAAGTATATCAAGAATTAATTAAGTTTAAGTGGAGTAATCCTTGCTTAAGGGTTGGTATGTATGTACAAACCTATGCTCTAAGTTTTTGATAACACCTAGAGTATGATCAGTTCTAAAGGAGTACCTTGAAGATTCTTAGAAACTGATCATCTCCATGAATCAACCAGATACAACTAAATAAAAGAGCTGATTCCTACTCTGCGAACATTCAAAAATTGTGAACATAACCAAGCAAAGGGTGAAACCATCAAATAAAAAGAGTGTCTTATTAAAATGATTAATTTTACACACACTCACAATCATGCATGATAAATATCATATCTAAATCTGATACATGCATGGATATGATGATTATTGATGCTAAAGTTGATGTAAATTCTAGTATATAAGGAATAGGGGTTTCGAGAAACTAACCTAGCAGGACCCAATCAAGCTTGGGTACCAAAATAGAAATTATCTGAACATGCAGGTACTTGGTCTATCTGACCACACTAAGGAAGGCAGAAGCAGATGGATTCAGTCATGAAGATTCACTCAGCTGAAGGCTCAAGATATTTTAGCAATGTCCTTGTCAAAATTCATCTTACGCCAAAGTCGGTTTCTAAAGATGTGCGGAGCCCATATGAATAAAGCTCACCTGATTGCTGATCTTCAAATGGTAGTTAACCATTCATGCCAAGATCCTCTATGCTTATTCATATAAAGCATATCAACTCAGAGGGAATATCAAAGAAGTTCACATCAAAGGATCATCAAGTATTGATCATGAAGAATGCACCATAGAAGCAGAACTCCACGAGTGCAGTCTATCAAAGAACTTAAGGAAAATCGTAGTGTTCTCTACGGTCAAGACTGAGTCAAGCCTGTGCAACCAACACACAATGACCACAATCGTAGTGTCCCTCCAGTTAGCATCAATGTTCGTAGTTCTGATAAAGGAGGAAGGGCAACCAACTAAAGAAAGGCTGATAAATGTTGACGAATTGATAGTCCCAAATGATTCTTCATTCATCCTTAGTGTATACTGAAGAAACTAAGGAAGGACTACAAGCTTGCTGTAAACACCCGTTCAGGTGTCAGATAAAGAAGACTACGTTGGTAGTTCTGTCAACAATCATGGAGTAATCAGTTCTGAAGATATCTCTCTCTAAGATGCAAGGAGGTTTACATGATAGTGATGATTCCAGTCAGAAGAAGATATGCAAAGCTGCCTTCTGATGCATATGAAGAAGAAGAAAAGTAGTCACAGAACAAAGAAGTCCTCATTCACTACGATTGTGGAGTCATCACCAATCGTAGAGTCAGATGAAGAAGCTGCAACAGCCTCTCAGCCTGAACAATGGTCAGGGCTGAATATGAAGAAAGTGCCAAGGCTGTATCCAATTCAAAGAAGAGACCAGAGTCATAGAAGATGATCAGTAAGTGATCAGTCATGCAGAGCATACCACTGCACCTGTTTAGACCATGATCAATGATGAAAAAGGAATGCAAGAACCAAGTGATGCTGCTGAGAAAGAACAGTTTGAAGGTGGTGAAGAGTGTAGAAGATTATCTGAAGCTATGGAGATGGTGAAGCACAGGGAGAAAAATGAAGAAGTGAAATTCTTGCTAGAAGCTGTGAGAAAAACTCAGAAGATAAGACGATCATGATGTATGTCTATCTATTGCACTACGATTATCAAGACCACTTCTGCCATGATCATAGAGAACAGGTGCTAACCCAAAACAGAAAGATTCCAGTTGCAGAGTCCCAAAATTCTGTAACTGATGAACCAAATAAATATCCATCATAGTCAGTAGTAATGTCCCAAAACATACTACTGATAACCATATCAGCCACCCACCTCAAAATTGTGGAGTGCCTATGATTAACCATCTGATCATAGAAAAAGAACAGAAGGACACCACGATTATAACCTATACAAAAACAAACACCATTGAATATCCAGAGTTGGTAAATGAACTTCCCAGCAGAGAGATCAAATGTGATGTTAGTACTAATCATGTCTAAAGCATTTCATCTGATAAGCGCCTCAGGGACAAACCTGATCCTTAGCATTAAGCTAAGAGGTTGGCCCTTCCTGAGCTACCTTATG
Source organism: Panax stipuleanatus (assembly GCA_020205555.1). Classification (NCBI taxonomy): domain Eukaryota; kingdom Viridiplantae; phylum Streptophyta; class Magnoliopsida; order Apiales; family Araliaceae; genus Panax; species Panax stipuleanatus. The sequence goes on along the minus strand of CM035118.1, from coordinate 99,231,700 downwards.
TTAGAAGGAATGCTAATATGGAATCCATCACAAGATTCTCTGCTAATCAAGCAGCATCTCCTCAAAAGATTACTAGCTGCAGATGAGAATTGTTAATCCCTCAGAGTCTAATGGAGAAGTTGTCTATTAAAACATGACCACAGACTACGATCATCGAAGAAGAAGCAAAGGTTATAGAACAGTCTGAGAAATCGTGGAAGTACTGAACTAATCTATAAGTCACTCCACAGATTTAAAAAGTCAATAGTCAACAGAAGAAAAGTCAAATTTGATTAACTGACACGATGGAGGAGTTACAGATTGTGACCTATCAACTTCTTACAACTGTCCCACTAAGAAAAGTGGAAGGAACAATTACAAGAGGGAAATTCAAATAATTGGCAGTTTCATTTTAGCTGGTTCATCAAAAGCTGCAAACCTGTCAAATCCATACACTCATCCTCTCAAGCCAAAACCTAAATACTTCCAAATAGCCAAGATCTTCTCAAATAGTTATCAAACCTTGAAACGCTCCCTAACATCTCACAAGATTCTCATACAGTCATAAGCTCAGAAAACCCTAGCTCTTCAAATGGCAAACTGGCAAGTAATTGCTGGCATTCAGCTTGGAACCAAAATGTTCGAGAAATCTGAGAAGAAGTTCAGAGATATTCTAGAACTTGTGAAGAAGGCTGGATTCTCAAAATGTCTTGAGTCAAATACTCCAATTTATGCTGACTTGGTTAAAGAGTTCTACTCTAACATGACTACAAACTCTGGAATTCTTTCTACCAAAGTAAAAGGTCAGATTCTGAAGTTAAAATCTTCTGACATCAATCAATACTTAGGTTTTCCTGACCTAGGTCTAAAAAGTCTTGATGAAGTCAACATTGAAGAAGCCAAGAAGATAATGAGATACAGAAGGAACCCTAGTCTGAAGGACATGAAAAAGGAGTTTCTTGAAGAATTTGAGTTTCTAGCAGAGATTGTAGGCAAATGCATACTATGCAAAAACACTACAAATGACACTAGTGAGTAATCAACAGCTGAAGATCATGTCTGCAATTGTTCTGAAGAAGAGTATCAACTATGGGGTTATTCTGATTGACCAAATGTCCAAGTGGCTGGAGAAAGCAGAGAAGAAGAGGTTAACAAGGAAACCACTCACTAAGGTTTTCCATGGATGATTATTAAGTATCATTCTAAGAAGAGGCTGAAGAACAAAATTAAGGATGATGAAGGTGAAGCCCTTAATAGCTATAAAGTGATGACCACACAGCTGTTTGCAAATTGGAAGAAGAACCCAATGGAGAACAAACGACTAACATATGGCAGCAGTAGCAAAGTACTTCAAAGAAGAGGAAGGCAAGTGCTATAAAAGCAGAAGAGTCTTCATCCTCTGAAGGTGCAATTATCCAGAGCTCAAGTCTGTAAAGCCTGCAAAAAAGAAAACTAAGGTGGTAAAGAAGCCTAAATCAATTCCCCAAAGAAGTATATCTACTGAAGAAGAAAACATAAAGTCAGAAGATAAAGTGGGAACTGAGAGCTTTAAGGATGATTCTTCAAAGAGCAAGTTTGATAATGAAGAAGAAGCTGCAAGTCCTATGACTAATTCGTAGAGTAGCCATTCTGCTGACAAAGAAGAATCTGATCATGAAACAGCTAGATCTCATAGTGCTGAAATTCAAAAGAGTCCATCTGATGGATCAAACGACGAAGAGTCTAAAGAAGAAGTATCTGTCACTCCTGCTGTTGAATCTCAAGGAAATCTGTCAGATAAATCATAGACTTCAAAGACTGAAGATGAAAAGAGATCCAAGTCTCCTATAGCTGAACCCCCAAGAAGAAGAAAGAGCAACAGGCTGGTTGCTAAAATGGTCTCAAAAAGAGGAGAATTGTTTCCAAAGACAATTGAAATCAGCGATGATGAGGCTGAATCCAATAGAGGAGAGGCTAAGGAAAAAGGGAAGACACTATCAGAAAAGGATAGCATAAAAAGGCTGAAGACTACAGAGCTAGAAGAGACTAGTGAGTCTGCAAAGGCAAGCTCTACTGATGATGATCAAATGCTTGAACAAACTGATGAGTCAGTTGAAGGAAGTCTACATCAATCTGACTCTAGCACAGATCATGACGAAGGTAAAAGAGACTTCAGTTCTGAGGATGACATGCCAAAAGATTTTCACATTCCTTGTACTATTCAAAGCAAGAGGAGAATAGTGTTAGGTTTGTACGAAATCGTGACGCAATCAAATTACAAAAATTAGCAGAAGCATGGTATATCAGAGTTTAAAATTTTCTACAAAACCATTACCCGGATCATCCTTTATGCAAATTATTAATTTAAAATGATAAATAAGAAGTTATGGAATCATACCCTTGTAGAACGAAGCTTCCACATGTACGAATTCAACTCCTTGTTCTTCGTGATCTCCTTGAATTTTTGGGTTAGATTCCTTCCTTTGATCAACATTAGCCACCCAAGTGTTAGGCCTCTAGAGGTGATCCACCAAAGAAGATGAATTATCAAGAAGGAGGGTAGTTGGCTTAGTTTTTTATCCTCTATAGAAAAGGAGTACTCTCTATCAATTGGAATTGCATCAAGTAATATCTATTATAAGACTCCTCTTATATAGATATTGGTCAACCCTTCTAATGCTATTAGACATGGGATTTCTTTTAATTAATTAAACACCTTTAATTAATTTAGGCTTCCCACCACATGGAGAATAATTAATTAAATTCATTTAATTAATTTGTCTCCTAATCTTATTAGGAATAAATGAGAGTACTAATATTAAATTAATTACTACACTCCTTTAGAAATTAAAATAGTTATAATTATAATAATATTAATAAGACTCCCTCTTATTAATTTATATTTAATATTTCTAAAATATTAAATAATAAATATTAAGCTATTTAATTTATTCTATCACTAAAGATTAAATTAATTACACTTAATGCATTATTACGATTATGTCATTACCTTCTTAAATAATTATTCTTTCTTTTATGGTGTGACCCTTTAGGTTCTCTATATTAAACCGGTTGTGAATAAATCAATTAGAACAATTCTAATCTTATTTAAATAAATTAATTAATCTACTAATCTATTTAAATAAATAATATTTATTCTACAATAGGGATAAGCCTCCCTAGCGATCAACGACTTTTCAGATAATATAGATTTTAACATTAATCATAAAAGAACCTGTGAGTAAATAGTTACCATACAATTCAATCCTTCCACCATACAATGTCCTAATTAAATATAAGACATGAATTTACAGTCAAGTCTTATTTTATTTAATTATATATATTTCGATTAGAAAAATACACAACTCCAAATAATGCAAATTAGAAAATCCTTTCTAATTTCATTTCACCTTGGCCAAGGATTCTTGGGTTGTCATTTAACGAATCACATAGAACATATCTCCTCTTTTATACTAGAGGTGGTAGATTCTTTATTAATCATTCATTATCTCTATATGTAACTCATTATACCCAAGCATACCCTTTTATATATCCTAAAGGGCTTTAAGGAATAAGTCAAAGTATAATTCATTACATATAAGATACGATGATGATCTCAAGTCCAACGATCACTTGTACTACTATCACATTAGGAATTCCTATTGACAGGCGAGTAAAACTCCATTAGGTATTCCATAGCGAGACACGTTCAGTGAACTTATTCTCCAATAAGCACCTACATACTTGCTTTAGTGTCTCCACACAAATGATTATGAGATCAATCATCCTCATCCAATGAGCAAGCAACATATGTACTAATCTATCCGAAATTACTAATTCCCTTTTTAGTAATCCCATGATTAGAAACTATTTTAGTTTTTAAGCTTTCTACGAATTTAGATCTCATTAACATGATCAACATCATAATTATAAAAGCATAGCTTAAAACTATGGGTTATTTACATATTATAAAAATAGCACCATATAGATAATTAAATGCCTTTAATAAATAAATATTTTATTAATAAATAAATAAGATTGTTTATAAAGTATGTACTTTATCATCATACATGATTGTCTTGTATACACACTACTATCAATCTCCCATTTGCACTAAAGCCAATCGCCATAGTATCTCATACCCATCTTCTCTAAGTGATGATCAAACTACTGTTGTGTTAAAGCTTTTGTAAATGGATCTGCAATGTTGTCTTAAGAGTCTACATGCTCCAAGGTGACGTCTCCTTTTTCAATGATCTCCCTGATCAAGTGAAATCGCCGCAACACGTGTTTAGATTTCTGATGAGACCTCGATTCCTTAGCATGTACAACTGCTCCTGTGTTGTCACCATAAACGAGAACTGCTTCTCCAATGCTAGGAACCACACCAAGTTCAGTTATGAACTTATTCATCCAAACAGCTTCTTTTGCACCTTCACTTGCAGCTATATACTCTGCCTCTGTCACTGAATCAGCAACTATTTGTTGCTTGGAACTCTTCCAACTCACTACGCCTCCGTTCAAGATAAAAACATACCCCGAAATAGATTTACTGTCATCTTGGTCCGTTTAAAAACTTGAGTCTGTCAAGCCCTCGAGTTTTAATTCAGACCCACCGTAGACAAGAAAAATATCCTTAGTCCTTCTCAAGTATTTTAGGATATTCTTCACTGCCTTCCAGTGCTCTTCTCCTGGATTCGACTGGTATCTGCTCGTTACACTAAGTGCATGAGCAACATCCGATCTAGTACATATCATACCGTACATGATAGATCCTATTGCAGAAGCATAAGGGATCTTACTCATACGTTCTCTCTCCTCAGGTGTCTTTGGGGCCTGTTTCTTGGAGAGCTGTATTCCATGGCTCATCGGCATGAGACCTTTTTTGGAATCTTCCATGCTAAACCTCTTTAGCATTGCATCAATGTACGTTCCTTGGGATAAACCAAGCATCCTTTTAGATCTATCTCTATAGATCTTTATCCTCAAAATATAGGATGCTTCTCCCAAGTCCTTCATGGAGAAGTGTTTAGATAACCAGATTTTAATCGATTGTATCATAGGAATGTCATTCCCTATCAGTAATATATCATTAACATATAATACAAGGAATGAAACTGTGCTCCCACTAACCTTCTTGTATAAGCATGGTTCATCATCGTTTTTGATAAAATCAAACTATTTGATTGTCTCATCAAAACAAATGTTCTATCTACGACAAGCATGCTTCAATCCATAAATGGATCGTTGCAGCTTACAGACTTGATTTGTTCCAACCTTTGAAACAAATCTCTCTGGCTGTGTCATATACACATCCTCCTCAAGTTTCCCATTGAGGAAGGTCGTTTTCACGTCCATCTGCTAGATCTCATAGTCGTTATAAGCTGCAATCGCAAGAAAAATCTAAATGGACTTGAGCATAGCTACTGGTGAAAAGGTTTCATCATAGTCAACTCTTTGTTTTTGTTTAAAACCTTTTGCAACCAGTCGGGCCTTATAGGTCTCTACCTTGCTGTCCACTCCAGTCTTTCTTTTAAAGACCCATTTACACCCAATAGGCTTAATGCCTTCAGGTGGTGAAACCAAAGTCCATAATTTGTTTTCATACATGGAGTCCATTTTGGATTTTATGGCTTCAAGTCATTTCCCTGAGTCTTTATTACTCATAGCCTGTTTGTAATTCAATGGATCATCATCATTCATGATGTGTACCTCATCGTCATCCTCTATAACGAATCTATACCTCTCAGGTATCTTCGGTACTCTTCCAAATTTACGAACAGGGTGTGGTATAGTAGGTTCTTCTACTTAGTCAGGTACCTGACTTTGATCCATGATAATTTGTGGTTCTTGAACTTCTTCAAGATATATCTTACTCCCACTAACCCCTTCACGAATAAACTCCTTTTCCAAGAAGGCAGCATGTTTCGCAACAAACACCTTTTGATCAGTTGGATGATAGAAATAATACCCTAAAGTTTCTTTAGGGTATCCCACAAATCTACACTTATCGGATTTAGTCTGTAGCTTATTATTTTCAAACTTTTTGACATAAGCTGGGCAACCACAAGTCTTAACATACTTAAGATTTGGTTTTCTCCCCTTCCACATCTCATATGGAGTCTTTGGGGCGGATTTGGTAGGTACCTTGTTAAGTAGGTATGCAGCCGTTTTTAGGACATATCCCCAGAAGGAAATTGGAAGGTCGGTAAAACTCATCATGGATCGAACCATGTCCAGCAGTGTTCGATTTCTCCTTTCAGATACTCCATTTAACTGTTGTGTACCTGGAGGAGTCCATTGTGAGATTATACCATTTTCTTTGAGACAATTGAGAAACTCACCGCTTAAGTATTCTCCACCTCGATCTGATCGAAGTATCTTTATACTCTTGCCTGTTTGTTTCTCTACTTCACTTCTGAACTCTTTGAACTTTTCAAATGATTCTGACTTGTATTTCATTAAATACACATATCCAAATCTTGAGTGATCATCAGTGAAAGTAATAAAATAAGAATACCCACCCCGTGCACTTGTTGTCATAGGTCCACAAACGTCTGTGTGAATCAATGCCAACAATTCTGTAACTCTTTCTCCTTTTCCACTAAAAGGAGATTTAGTCATTTTACCCATGAGACAAGATTCACAAGTTGGATATGATTCATAATCGGATAACTCGAGGAGCCCATCTTTATGCAACTTGGATAATCTTGTTTCATTGATATGACCGAGTCTACAGTGCCACATGTAGGTATAATTAATATCATCTCTTTTTCTTTTCTTAGTTTGTTCAATTCGAAATATATTTTCTTGTAAGTCAAGTGTATAAAGTCCATTTCGCAAATTTCCAATACCATATAAAACATCGTCTTTGTAAATAGAACAACTATTGTTCTTTATAACAACGTTAAATCCTTCCATATCCAATACAGAAATTAAAATAATATTTTTAATAATATTCGGAACATAATAACAATTATTAAGATAAATGGACTTGTCCGAAGGCATTGCTAAATAATAAGTTCCTACAGCTAATGCAGCAACCTTTGCTCCATTCCCCACTCGTAGGATCACCTCATCATTGTTCAGCTTTCTACTTCTGACCAGTCCCTGCACAGTATTACATATGTTAGAACCACAGCCGGTATCCAATACCCAAGTAGAATTATGACTTTCAGAAAAATTAATTTCAATCATAAACAAACCTTGATTAGAAGTCGAAGCTTCTCCAAGCTTCTTCTCTGCTAGATACTTCTTGCAATTCCTTTTCCAATGTCCCGGCTTGTTGCAATGAAAGCACATTCCTTTAGCTGGTTCAAGTTTTTTTTGTTCCTTTTCTTTCCCCTTTCCCTTAGCCTTCTTGGATTTCTTCTTTTCAGAAGATACCTTGGGCCTCTTCCTTTTATTGGAAGAGTCCACCATCAAGATATGGTTCTTCTTGGATGGGAAGTGACCTTCTGCAGTTTTCAGCATGTTAAGCAGCTCAGGCAAGCTGACATCTAGCTTATTTATGTGAAAATTAACCACAAACTGCGAGAAGGTCTCAGGGAGTGACAACAAGACCAAGTCTTGACTCAGCTCCCCATCCATGACGAACCCCAGCTATCCAAGGCGTTCAATCGAATTGATCACCTTTAGGACATGAGTCTCGACGGTAGTACCCTCGGTCATCCGATATTGAAAGAGCTCTTTAGATATCTCATATATAGCAGTCCTACTCTGTTTACCATACAACTCCTTGAGGTGAAGCAGCATAGCAGGAGCATCCATGTTTACGTGCTGACGCTGAAGCTCGTTATTCATGGACGCGAGCATGATGCATTGAGCCACAGATGCATCATCTTGCCACTTATTGAAAGTGGCAATCTCTTCCTTAGAGGCTGTTTCCGAAATAGATTCAGGGACAGTTGAATTTAGGACATAAGAAATCTTTTCAGCAGTGAGAATAATTCTCAGATTTCTTAGCCAGACTTTATAATTCGGCCCGGTAAGCTTGTTTGCATCAAGTATGCTTCGTAGTGAGATTAGTGATTTAGACATTTTTAAAATTCTGCATGTGAAAGAAAACAATATTTTAGCAAACATTCATTTTATTAACTTTGCATACCAAAATAAATTTAGGTCTTTATTTTAAATTGGTATCTCCCACTATTTTCATCAAACTATATTACCCTAACTTATATAGTTCGGCAACATCTAATTAAAGATTTGCTAGTGAGAATAAGGATCCCATTTTAAATGTATATAACCTTGTGGATAGCACAACAAACGATATACAAATAAATAGGTAGACAACTCTTGTCAATTACATCACCATGTAATTCCTTTTATTTTGCCTCTTAAATCATAATGGTCAAGTGTGTGCACATCCGAACCAAAATAATTTAAGTTAAGTCCAGCCTAGCACTTCCATAAATTCAAAAAGGAAAAATGTTAGTCCTTATGGATAGCACAACAAGACTAGATTGTTCAATTTTTTTGATAAGCATCAAATGTGATTAATTAACATCTTAAATACGCAATACTCGCCTTGTGGATAGCATAACAAGCTCATATTAAATATTTAATACTATATTAATTTATCATACTAGAAGGCGACGTTAGATATTCCAAATATCATTTAAACTCTTTGGACTTAATATAATTTCTTTGAGGGGTTTGTTATTATTTGTCTCATCTTGTTTAGCGCACATGCACATATATATATAAAATACGCGTCATTTTATTAAACATGCGAAGCATGTTTGCATAAAATATAATATATATAATATTTAGCATGCAATATAGAATACTATATTTACCCGGATTGATTATGGACTTTTATTCTAGTTTGGTTCACTAGAGCCACCAAGTGAACCAAAAGGTCAAACCTAGGAGTGCAACAATTTAAATTTAAACGTAACTATTACATTTAAACCCGGGCTCTATACAAACGGGTCTTCACGCGCTCCTTGCTCCTTGATCTCTAATTTCTTCAAAATAATTCTAGCTATCTCTATTACATTAAACTATTTAAAATTAAATAGAAACCTTGATCAGCAGTCAAGGGAAAGTATATAGAAGTGAGATAGAATTTACATCGAGAAACAAAAATCAGAGAAGACGAGGTATGCAGACCCCATTTAATAAAACCCATCCATTCAAGCATTCGACTAAAATAAAATCCAATTACATTGGTCAAATAGTCCATAATCAATCCATATTTATTATCATAAATATCACTATATATATCAATAAATAAATATCCATCTCATGAATTAATACATTCCATATATATATGAGTATTATTTAATAGGCAATTTTAATTTACATGAAATTCAATTTCAACAATTAAAATAAACTCTTTATTTTAATTATAAAATTATTTAGAATATAATATATAAATTACCGTATATATTATATAAATATAAATGGTAATCATTTCCTTAAGAATCCTGATCCTTACGTTATATATATATTGTATATAAAAAAACGTGAATTGTTACCTTAAACAATACAGGATTCAATCTTTTGAAAAAAATTTAATGATTACAGGTCACTTTTAAAAAAGAATTTGCAATACTGATTCACTCCTTTTTTTTCGAACAGCACAGATACAGGTCACTTTTAAAAGGATTTTGAAATCCTGATTGACTCTTCTTCTTCTTTCCGAACAGCACGGATGCCAGTTCCTTTTTTTCATTTAAAAATAAAAAATAATTTTACAGAATTAAAATTGTGCCCAATAAATTATTCTAAATACATACCCATATATATATGAAATCAAAATAATTAATAATTAGATAAAGGTTTGGCTCTGATGCCACTGTTGGGTTTGTACGAAATCGTGACGCAATTAAATTGCAAAAATTAGCAGAAGCATGGTATATCAGAGTTTAAAAATTTCTACAAAACAATTACCCGGATCATCCTTTATGCAAATTATTAATTTAAAATGATAAATAAGAAGTTATGGAATCATACCCTTGTGGAATGAAGCTTCCACAGGTACAAGTTCAACTCGTTGTTCTTCGTGATCTCCTTGAATTTTCGGGTTAGATTCCTTCCTTTGATCAACGTTAGCCACCCAACTAATTGGCCTCTAGAGGTGATCCACCAAGGAAGATGAATTATCGAGAACGAGGGTGGTTAGCTTAGTTTTCTATCCTCTATAGAAAAAGAGTACTCTCTAACAATTGGAATTGCATTAAGTAATATCTATTATAAGACTCCTCTTATATAGATATTGGTCAACCCTTCTAATCCTATTAGACATGGGATTTCTTTTAATTAATTAAACTCTTTTAATTAATTTAGGCTTCCCACCACATGGGGAATAATTAATTAAATTCATTTAATTAATTTGTCTCCTAATCTTATTAGGAATAAATGAGAGTACTAATATTAAATTAATTACTAAACTCCTTTAGAAATTAAAATAATAATAATTATAATAATATTAATAAGAATCCTTTTATTAATTTATATTTAATATTTCTAAAATATTAAATAATAAACATTAAGCTATTTAATTTATTCTATCACTATAGATTAAATGAATTACACTTAATGCATTATTACGATTATGCCATTACCTTCTTAAATAATTATTCTTCCTTTTATGGTGTGACCCTTTAGGTTCTCTATATTAAACCGGTTGTGAATAAATCAATTAGAATAATTTTAATCTTATTTAAATAAATAAATTAAACTAATAATCTATTTAAATAAATAATATTTATTCTACAATAGGGATAAGGCTCCCTAGCGATCAACAACTTTCCACATAATATAGATTTCAACATTAATCATAAAAGAACCTGTGAGTAAATAGTTACCATACAATTCAATCCTTCCACCATACAATGTCCCAATTAAATATAAGACATGAATTTACTGTCAAGTCTTATTTTATTTAATTTTATGTATTTCGATTAGAAAAATGCACAACTCCAAATAATGCAAATTAGAAACTCCTTTCTAATTTCATTTCACCTTGGCCAAGGATTCCTGGGTTGTCATTTAACGAATCACATAGGACATATCTCCTATTTAATACTAGAGGTGGTAGATTTTTTATTGATCATTTATTATCTCCATATGTAACTCATTATACCCAAGCATACTCTTTTATATACCCTAAAAGGCTTTAAGGAATAAGTCAAAGTATAATTCATTACATACAAGATACTATGATGATCTCAAGTCCAAGGATCACGTGTACTACTATCACATTAAAAATTTTTATTGACAGGCGAGTAAAACTCCATTAGGTATTCCATAGCGAGTCACGTTCAGTGAACTTATTCTCCAATAAACACCTACATACTTGCTTTAGTGTCTCCACACAAATGATTATGAGATCAATCATCCTCATCCAATGAGCAAGCAACATATGTACTAATCTATCCGGATTTACTAATTCCCTTTTTAGTAATCCCATGATTAGGAACTATTTTAGTTTTTAAGCTTTCTAAGAATTTAGATCTCATTAGCATGATCAACATCATGATTCTAAAAGCATTGCTTTAAACTATGGGTTATTTACATATTATAAAAACAGCACCTTATAGATAATTAAATGTCTTTAATAAATGAATATTTTATTAATAAATAAATAAGATTGTTTACAAAGTATGTGCTTTATCATCATACATGATTGGCTTGTATGCACACTACTATCAAATAGTGGTAGAAATTAATGAAGAACCACTAGATGCACGTCTAGAGAAATGGGTAAATCATAGGAATGGAAGGTTACAAGTGGTGAAAATGACTGCAGCACATCTACTCAACCATCGAGATACTATAAAGCTAGATTCCTCAACCTTGATTTATGATACTGAAGTTAAGGATCATGCTATAAGATGGTTTCATCCTCACATGCCATGTGCAAAGGAATCCCTCACTAGAGACAACAGCTATCTCTCATGGTGCTTCTCTCACCTTCCCAACCTATAACTGGTGGCGCAGAACTTTCCAGGGGTGAAGGAATTTGCAACTCTGCTGATCAAAGACCAATCTCACTTCAAGGTTTATCGACATGCTGAAAATTATTACATCCCCTACGATTGTTGAGCAGATTCAGATGGAAGAAGGATACTGCCCATGTCCACAATCGTAGAGTCATCTCACTCTATCCTTGAAGATGATCAAGATGAATATGAGAAGCTGTACTCTGCCCATGCAGCATGGAACTCAATGATCTACCAGATTCTCACCACCTTTGAGAGTCTATCCAAAAGTAAAAAATCATAGAGTTCACTATGATACTCAGCAAGAGGCTGATCAACCAGCTGCTCAGAAAGAGGATAAACAACATGATGACAGACCTCCTCAAGAGCAAGAGCTTCAGAAGTCCTCAGAAGAGCTGGTTAAGGAAATCTCTCTCATGGCTGCAGAAGTAAAGGACCTATCAACAAGAGAAGACAATGAATTGTCAACAAGACTTCAAGCCAGACTCTCAGACATATCCCTCAAGCTTCAACTAAGGGATCAAGTACTTCTGAAGGCTATGAGTGAGCGGAAGGAAGAAGCTCTACGAGTTCAGAAGGCCAATGAAGACCAAATCCTATTTCTCTATGACAAGAATGACGATCTAAAACAGTCTCTCTCTCCAACTTGAGCTGCGCCAACAAGAACTCAAGATTGAGGTTGGTAACTCTTATCACCTAATGGAGCAGTTTATGACAAACGTGGAGCAGCTTTCACAAGTGAGTAATGACAAAAAGGGGGAGAAAAAGATATATCAAAAGAGACTGTCAAGAGAGAGGAAAAAGAACAAGCACTCAATGGGCAAGACGAAGTCTGAGAAGAAGAGAAGCAGAGAAGCAAAGAAGGCCATAAAAGGAGGAAAGAAGAAGAAAGCAGCAGCAGAAGCAGAATCATCATCTGAGGGGGAGCCAAAAGATGATGACCCTATGAACACAGAATTATAGGGGGAGCCAAGCAAAGGAGAGCATGCATCTGAGGGGGAGCAGGGGAAAGAAGAAAAAGAAGAAAGAAAGATGACAGCAGCAGAAGCTAATCAATAGACATTCTGGAGACATACATGGAGCAAAAGAGGTACATCTCTATTCTAGTTAGGTATGTTTTGGATCCAGAATATAGAGTGTCATAGTGTATGTAATTTCATATTATCATCAATGACATTCATGATTATCTACTTTAGAAATAAAGTTGCTCACTGTATGTAAGATTCATTTATCTCATGCACATGCACTAATTATTTTTGTCATAATCAAATAGGGGGAGATTATCAGGAATATACATTGAGAATGTTATTCCTATTTATATATGATTTGATTATGATATAAATGAATGAATATGCAAGTATGCTTGCATTGACAAAAGCTGTAAAGTCCTTTGATAGATAATAGGAATATATGTACAAGGACTTAGAATGAATTGATCAAATATGTTAGGTTGATCCTACATAAGCAAAACAGCTTTGTAAAGTCCTTAAAAAGAAATGATGTACAAGGACTATAAATATAAAAAGATCAAGCTTGTTAGGTTGATCTTATACAATGTAATAGATAGGCTTGTCTGATCGTCGAGCACTGCACCAGCATCGTAGTCTGCCTAGAGAGACAAGGAAGACTCGAGAACTATCAAGGCAGAATCATAGTCTGCAAGGACAGCAGATCTCGGAGTTCGTAGTCTACCGGGAGAAACGAGAAAGGATCGTAGTGTGTCGGGAAGAACATTCTCAGAACCGTAGTCTGCTGAGGAAGTCATGTTCAGAATAGTAGAGACAGCCTGTCTATAAGCCGACTGAATGTCTGCCAGAGCTAAGTTAAGAATTGTATATCACATTTGAAGCAGTGGAGTCTACGGATCTAATCAGAAGCAGAAATCATAGTCGAGCCAGATCAGACGAGCACAACAAGCATAAACGAAAAAATCGTAGTCTGTCAAGATCTGATCTCGAAATCGTAGTGTCTGCAGCAACAAAACTAAATCATAGTCTGCAGAACTAAGGCTTCCAGAAAGGTTGCTCACATCGCTAAGGGAAGAATCGTAGTGTTAACATGATTCTCAACAGATGGGCACTCCCAGAATATCCAAAGCATGTAGCCTCTGGTCTGAGCTACAAAGATACATTCCAAGGGAACTAGAGAGCACTCAACGAATGGCATGTAAGCTAACAGAAGATACAAGCATCAACTCAATCAACATGCAGATTAAAGTTGTGAAGCCATTTGAGATGAAGTCTTCCACCAGCAAATCAGAAGAAGACTTTAGACATAGTAGCTGACTAGAGAAAGTCAGTAAGTGTAGATGCTGTCAAGAAAACAGAAGACAGCGATCTTGAGAATCACTCAAGATAGTAGTGGTTGCCGAACGAAGAAGGAACTGATACAGGTTATATATACAGAGATACCGGCCAGCTTATGAAGAACAAGACAAAAGTGATTAAGCATGGGTTAGCCCATTGAAGATAGGTGAACGGGAGATAATCAGAAGAAAGAGAGCTGGGTATGCCACAAATCTGAAGTGTCTTGCTATTCAGAAGAGGCCAGACCGACAAGTCAAGCTATCAGTTCATGAGATCAGTCAAGGCAAGCATAAGTGTTGAAGCACTGCACAAGTAAAGGAAGAGGTGTTCTACATTGAAGATCCAAGAACACTCTTCAGAATTGTAGTGTTGTCTCAACCAGTCAAAGCAACATTCAACAAGACACATTACGATAAAGGTCAAAGAACATCTGCATCAGAATCATGGAGTTTGGGCATCTGAGTATTAAAGAACTGGCAATGAATTAATATGAAGACTGACATCCGAACGTTGCTGATTGAGAGCATCGATGCAGAAGGACAACTCCTAAGGATTCGAATCAAAGAATCAGAAAGGAGTAATAAAGATGACTACCAAGACTGACACGGAACAGTGACATCTTTGAGGCGGTAGGTGGGAAAGCAGACTGCTGTGTCAGTAAAGTCAAAAAGGAGTTGTCACGTCACATCAGTAGTCTGCACCAAATAACTCGAGATCTGCGAAGCAATTCAAATAGCTTCCAACTGCTACTTTCCAACGGGAAGATCATGGAAGGGTATTTAATGGACATAGCTTCAAGGATAAGAGTTGTTGCTGAGTTGTAGATTTGTTGAGTTGTTGGAATGCTATACTGTTGACTCTACGAGTTCCACCTGAGCAAAATAGAACAAGTCCAAGTGACAGTGAGACTACGAAGGTGGAAGTGAAGCAGACTTGAAGAAGGACTTGAACAGACTAAAGCTTCACTCAACAAAGATGAGAATGCCACTAAAGATGGCAGCCAAGCTAAGAGCCGAGAAGGCTAAGAAGATAGCATTCAGGAAAGTGGTTGAGCATAAAGAAGATCAGAAGAGCCACTGTACGGATCACCATGAAGAACCAGAAGCTGAACCAGAAAAGATGCAGAACCATGTCTGCATATCATTCAAGAAAGGTTCAAGGGCTGCTAAGGACCAGAAGAAGGTGACCCACAATGAAAAACCTTAGCAGTCCTATGTGGTGATGGTGCACAGCTGACGTTAAGTGAAGATGAGCTGAACAGAATGATGATCAGCTGCACCAGAGAAAAGGTCCAGACTCAAAGCAGAATTCTGAGGACCAAGCCTAGCTGCTAAGTACAAAGATGATCAAGCTTCAAGACATCTTAGAAGCAAAGCACAAACAACAACAACTACTACAACAACGAGTAGCCAGGGCCTGAGGGGTCCTTGTTCGGAGGGACTAAATGAGTTCCAAGCCGGAGGGCTTGAAGAGTTCTTAGTGAACTGAAGTTCCAGGACTGCTAGCCTTGAAGAGTTCTTAGTGAACTGAAGTTCCAGGGCTGAGGGCCTTGAAGGAATCTTAGTGATTCAGGGTGCTGCCCATTCTTTAGTGGATTTTCTGCTAGAGTGCAGAAGAGTGGATTAGGAGCTTAAGTCTCTGAACCACTTAAAACCTTTTGTGACTTTTGCATTCTGTCATTTACTTTCTGTCTTTACATTGTGTACTTAACTGCTATAACTGCTATGTATGTTTTAACTACTTACAACTAAACTAACCCAAGAACAATGTATTAATGTTTATCAATATATCAATGAAGGGGACATTTAACTTATTCCGCTGTGCTTGAAATAATTCTTATGCTTGTCATGTGCTAACTTCTTAGCAATACAAAATAAAAAGGAAAAGATTTTAAAAATGCAAAGGATCTATTCAACCCCCCCCCCCCCCCCCCCCCTCCCCTTCTAGATCTATTGTGTGCCTACTGGGAACTAAAATTATCATTTACGAAAATAATATCATTTACGAAAAATAACTTCCTTTACGAAACATAATAACATCCCTTATCTCAGTAGAATACTGAATCTGACTCGAATATCGGATATTATGCTGACGAAAACTTGCACCGTTATCAATACTAAAAATATCTAAACACTCACAAGAAATACGCTTGATACTATAGAGGAAAAATTTTCTGATTCTGGTGTGATTTTCTTTTCTAACTAAGCACCCTATTTATAGGAAAGTGTCAGAACACCAATTCTGACAATTTCACCTACGGAGCAATATCTTAGCACCTCACTTTTGAAATTTGCAGCACACCACCTATGACTAATTAAAGCCTCCACCAAAAATCAGCATTTTACAACCCAAAAGTACAAGTGGGGCCCACACATATTTTAAATTTAAACAATATTCAGAAACTTTAATAATTTATAATAAATAGCCCATTTATCAGAAAAATACGAACCTTATATCTATTCCATATAAAATTTAATTCTCTACAACTTTGTAAAAGAAAGTTTTTCCAAATTCCGAACGAAAAATGACCCAAACTTGCATACGAATGATTTTTCCACACCCCCACTCTGACAAAATATATACCGAAAAAGACCTCCGTATACCAACTTTGAAAAATCAACATTCAGCATTTTTCAACAACAAGTGGGGCCCACCAACTCACTAAACATGTTTTTAGCATTTATTGTAACAAAATCAATTCGGACCCAATTTGCTCTCTTTCTCCTCATTTTATTCATATATCGTGAATTTATTGTAAACATATCACCGTTATTATATTATCATAATAATATGTAATTTTATAATAATATATTTGAATGAATTATTTTATCAAAAAAGATAAAATATCAAATTTCAACAATTGTCTCTTTTGCTAAAAATTCCTCCGTTTATATCCACATTGAATAAATATTTTCTTATTATTTTATTAATAATTATTATTCATAAATAATATTACAGAACCACAATAATGACAACCAGGTTGTTCCCAGGAAAGAGGGGGCTTTCCAATAAGAATTTTTTCTCATTGGCGCGCAATTATATAACCTAACCCCTTTTCTTGACAGAACTTTCTAGACATTGTCAATAATGTTATGTAATAATATCATTTAAAAAATATAAAATTATTGATTTAATAATTTGAAATACTGTGCAGCAGTTATTGTGACATTTATTGAATCAATAATATAAAATATCAATGTAAAAATTATTGGATCAATAATATAAAATATTGAATAGTAATTACTGTAACAATTATTGAATGAGTGACTTCTTACGTAAGAACCAATAATTCGAAATACTGTGCATTATCATGTGCTACTGTGCAACAACGCATATTACTGTATTTTTATCAGCGGGTATTTCAACAGTTTAACGGTAAAAGTTTTGCTGTTATTTTTATAAAAAAAATTACTTGTCGCTTTCTATATCCGACATTCACTCTATTATGGGGTCCACCAATGACTGCGCCGTCGTACGAATATTCTCCGATAAAAAGAATATTCCTCGACCAAACGAATATTCCCCGACACTACGAATATTTTATGCCAACTTGCTTAATTTATAAAATTTGCACATATCACCCTTAACTTTAACCTTTTATCAATTTAACCATTTACTGAATAGAATAATAATTATAAGAAAATTGAATAATTTTATTTCATAAAATTCGGGGTCTTACAACCATATTCGTATAGCAATTCTGTATAAAGTTTTCAATCCATTGATTGTTCATCTGTCCTTATAGGACCTCATCAGATCACGTTGTGATCGTATCTTACAATCGTGTTATATTACGATTCTTTTCCATCTCATGATCGTTTTATTTTACGATCTTCTTTCCCCTTAATCATATTATATTATGATTTTACACTTTTCATCTTATAGACTTTGTCTATTTATTATCACTTTTCATCTTTACTATTGGAGTCTGGTAACTCTAGATTCTTATCTTATAATTCTTCAAGATTCTTCTTTGAATCTTATTTATCATTTTCTTATCTTAATGATGAATTTCTTGAATTCATCTCTTATCACTTCAACTCTATTTGAGTTTATTCATCATCTTCATCTATGCAGTTATAGCCTAAGGTAACCCTACCTAAGTTTTATAACCTACAGCTTTGATACCAACTGTGACGCCCCCAAATTCGGGTCCCCAGAACCTCGGACATGGTGCGTCACGATACATCATTTCTATAACTACTGCGAAAGATATAAACATAAATTGTTTATACAATAAACTTTTACACATAATTCCCAAGGTTTGTAACCTTAACTGATTACCTGCATTCAATATCCTATACGACATATAATGCCATTTGCGTCCAATACTATTACAATTTTAACCGTACAATAATCCAATCCTGGAACTTGTATTTACCTTTACCTGTGTCCGAAGTTTCGTCTTAATCTGAAATGGTTATCATGATATAGCAAGGGTGAGCAACAATTTTGCCCAGCAAGTTTAAGTTCAAAAGAAGATATATCATGATTGAAAAGGAATAATAAGCTGACAAACTTTCAACAATATAAGAATTGTGAAAGAACATGAATCAATTTCCAAAACTGAATGACTGAATCAATAATGCTGAATAGCCAACAATGAACATGAATAAATTCCACAGGACATTATGGTAATGAAGGTGATCAGCCTTTCATACCTGATGAACATATATAACATGCACAACGTGCGAATCAATAAATCATAGATGTGACATAATCAACAATGATTAATCACGAACATGCTTTACAATAAAAACTCGAATTTGAGTTAGAGAACTTGCTCAATAAAAGAGTATAGGAACTTGCCTGTACCATCGATTACTGCTACGTAATCTAATTTAATCTCTTTATTGAAAAGGCCTATTAGTTATAAGATTGATCTTTAAATTAGTATAACATACTTATCTCATAATACTATTACTTTAAAAGTAATCTATTTAACACTTAACCACATAATCAAATATTAGATAACCTTAACACCATACTTATTTACAAGTCTAAACCTAACACAGATCAAGTCTTTAATAGTATTCAATATAGTATACTGAGTGGTTTCCCACAAACAACCAACAAATTAGTTTCCGTCTCGTCTACACTGTTTTCACAGTGAGTTAGATCGGTTACTAATTCATATATACCTTTCCCATATGAAGGAATCGTTTAGCCCAGCTACTATACATCAACCATTAAAGGATACGATTGCACTACCTTAGACTTAACCCTTAATTGTTCCTTTTTAAGTTATTATTATAACTCGATAAACTATTTATGAATTCAGAAGACTTAATAAATAATTTCAGTAAACTAAAACCAAACTATCTTCCCTTCCCAACCTTTTTAGTTTCCCTTTCAGCAAGCTGAAATAAAACTAACTTCTCTTCTTGACATTTCAGTTTCCATTTTAGTATCCAGAATTGTTCATTTCAGGAAACTGAAATACCTTTTTTACGAAAATACCAAAACAACTTATTATTTTTCTATCCTTTGGCCACACATATATACATATAATCCATACACAAAAATAATTTTTCTGGAATTTTTCAATTCCCTTAAGTATTTTTAAAAAATCCATTTTTAGTTAATTCCTTAAGAAATTAGCTACCTCATGCATAACTCCAAAAATTCTCAACTCTTGGCAGGATCTTACACATGTTAACATGGACATCAAGTTTAAATTTTGTGGCCATCGGAGTTATAGATCTCCGGTTATAGCGATGTTTGTCAAAAAAAAATACAAATATTGAAATGGTCATAACTTACTCAATTTAAGTCGGAATGAGGTCATTTTTGGACACAAGCTACTTTATAACATATATGTTAATGTCCCAAAAGATTGAAATTTATTTCAATAAATAAGCAGACGAAATTGCCCTTGGCAAAAAGTGGCAGCAACTTTTTGGCCTTTTTTAGTTTTGGCGTCCTTTGCTAAAAACAGTCCACATGAAAATCTATAAGAAATTTTTCAGTGATTCCACTTGAAAAAGTTAGAAGACTTGTATATCTAACTTTAGAAATTGACCACACTCAAAATTTCAAAATACAAAGAGAGATATGGTCGTTTGAATTTCTCATTGCGTTTTCCAAAAATTTGATTTTTCCATCTTTGATGATTTCTAAGAAAACTTTCATATCTCACATAATAACCAACATAACCCATCATTAAAACATCATAACACATACTAATATCTTATTACCCAGGGATCTACCATGATCCATGATCTAGTACCTCAAATAATCACCAAACACAAGATAAACACAATCAAGGCTAAGAAAAATTAAGTTTTCTACATTTTGAAAAACCTAGTTTCCATTTCATACTTTAAATCTAACTTTTGATCCTCAAAATGGATAGATCCACACATAACACACTCTAGATCATGTAGATCTAGAGTTTTGAAGTTCAAAAAAATAAATCCAAGTTTTGATTGAACATAACTAAAAATAACATAAACAAAAGGTATTTATACCTTTGATCTCCATGCTCTCCTACTTCTATGGATGATTATGGGGCTTGAAAGTATAAAATTTTCTATTCCTCCTTCTTCCTCAAAATAGCCGCCCCTCTCCTCTCCCTCTTATCTCTCTCTAGTTTTTAGGAGATGAAATAATAAGACAAGGAAACTTGTTTAGTAAATATGAGGGGGGCTATTTATATTAGAAAAGATATATGTATATATCATATGTATACATATATAAAATCTCCTAACATATCTTGGCATATCACACCAAATTTCTCCATATCTATTCATATCTATCAAATATCTTTCCAAAACTATCCAATATTTTATCCACAAGATTTAATTCTCATGCTCCATTTCTTCCTAGCTTGGGTCGAAATGGTCCTCCTTTGGCCCAAGTTTTTTTTTCTTAATCCCTCATTTAACTTACTAAAGTCCATTAAGTCCCTTCTCCCATTGGGCTAAGCTTGGGCTTTGATTAAATTTCTTTTGGGTTTGAATCTTTACTTAATCTACTTACTAGAAAAAATGAACTTGGGCTTCCACCCATAATTAAATTGTGTCATTATAATACTTGTCCCATACATGATATATTGGGCTAGTTTAATAATTTAATTGCTCTTGAATCAATTTATCTACAAGTTTCATGCTTAAATAAATAATTGGGCTTATTTAAATTACTTACCCTCCTTAGTCCATTAGATCTATTATCACTAGAACTAATGCTCAATATTTTTTATATATACATATTCTTAATTATCTTAATATACAAAATAAATATATACACATTATATAATATATATTTATTTAGTCATACACATAATTCACATAAGTCATAACATACTCCACTAAGTGTATTAACTTAATAGTCCTAATTGACTTAATAAGTTATAAACAATCACATAATCATGCAAAATAATCTAATAGGTTGATACATATTTTATAAATCTCTTAGATTAGGTTACTAGTATATAATTAAAATACTAGGACAATTAAATAAAAATAGCACTTGAGGTTATTAATTCTAATACCTAATTTATATATTAGGTCACCAAACTTTATAGGTATCGTAATACCTTATCCTTAATCTTTCTTCCAGTACATATAAATTCATTTCTAGGGTTTAGAAATTTTGTAACCCATATTTTCCCTATTCTCATTTAATTAGTAAACCATATACGTTCTTCTTTAAAAATTTTAAATTATTCCTCTATTCCACTCTAGGTTTTAGACTTTAACTTTTATTTTAATCATTTAAGATCTTCTAAATTTTTGGGTTGTCACATTGTGTGTGCACAACAAACTCGTATTAAATATTTAATACTCTATTAATTTATCATGCTAGAAGCCGACGTTCGATATTCCAAATATCTTCGAACGCTTTAAACTTAATATAATTTTTTGGAGGGGTTTCTTATTATTTATCTCATCTTGTTTAGCGCGCATGCACATATATATATATATATATATATATATATATATAATACGCGTCATTTTATTAAACATGCGAAGCATGTTTGCATAAAATATAATATATATATATATATATATATATATAATACTTAGCATGCACATATAGAATACTATATTTTACTCAGATTGATTATGGACTTTTATTCTACTTTGGTTCACTAAAGCCACCAAGTGAACCAAAAGGTCAAACCTAGGAGTGCAAGAATTTAAATTTAAATGTAACTATTACATTTAAACCCGGGCTCCATACAAACAAGTCTTCACGCGCTCCTAGCTCCTCAGTCTCCAATTTTTTCAAGAAAATTCTAACTATTTCTATTATATAAATATTTCAATAAATAGAAATCTTGATAAGCAATCAAGGGGAAGTACATAGGAGGGAGATAGGATTTTACATCGAGAAAAATCAGAGAAGACGAGGTACGCAGATCCCATTTAATTAAACACATTCATTCAAGCATTTAACTAAAATAAAATCCAATCGCATTGGTCAATAGTCCATAATCAACCCCATTTATTTTTATACACATCAATATATGCATCAATAAATAATCATTCATCTCATAATAATAAAAGCATTCTATATATAGATCTATGTCATTTAATGGACAAAAGTTTTGCTAAATTTTAGTTTTGAAACAAAATAAACTCTTTTATTTTAATCAAAAACCAAATCCAAATTAAACTCTTTTAATTTTTAGCAATCTGAAATCATATTTTAGATAAAATAAATATTTTTATTTTAAACTTTTATCAATTAAAATAAACCATTTACTTAATTGAGGAAAAAATAAGTTTTTCAGAATCTGTAGGACGGCGCTTGCGCCCAGAATGAACTGGGACGCGGCGCGGCCGCTCTGTTCATCGGAGAATCTGTAGATTTTAATTTTTTTGTCCAAAAAATTTGATTCAATCTTACATCAATTCATACATGGAATCATAAAATTGATAATTGGCACAAAGTTAGGCTCTGATACCATTGTAGGGTTTGTATGTTATGCATACATGCAATCAAATTACACAATTAAGGGCGGAAACGCGATAAAATAGGTTTTAAAATTTTTCACAAACTCTCACCATGATCATGCTCTGTGCTCAATTATCAATAACAGAAAAGTAAGGATAAATCAGAATAGTAACCTTGTAGAATTTATCTTCGACATGTACGAGTTCAACTCCCTGCTCTCCTTGATCTCCTTGAATCTCCTGTATTGGCTCCTTCCTGTGATTACCCAAGTGTTTGGCTTCTAGAAGTGATTCACCAAGGAAGAGGAATTGCTCAAGAAGATAGGTGGTTGGCTAAACCCTTGTTTTCTATTCTCTGTAGAAAAACTAGTACTCTCCAACTCTTAAAATAACGTATATCTCATATCTGATATAAGACTCATCTTATATAGATATTAGTTAACCCTACTAATCTAATTAGAATTGGGTTTCATTTAATTAATTAATTAAACTCTTTTAATTAATTAGGCTTCCTAACATATTAGGATTAATTAATTAAACTCCTTTAATTAATTTACCTCCTAATCTCATTAGAAATAAGTGAGAGTATTAATATTAAATCAATTCCTAAACTCCTTTATAATTAAAATAATAATAATTGTAATAATATTAATAAGACTCCGCTTATTAATTTATATTTAATATTTTTAAAATATTAAATAATAAATATTAAGATATTTAATTTATTCTATTGCCATAAATTAAATTAATTATAATTAATACGTTATTACAATTCTGTCATTACCTTTTTAAATAATTATTCTTTCTTTTATGGTGTGACCCTTTAGGTTCTCCATATTAAACTGGTTATGAATAAATCAATTAGAACAATTCTAATCTTATTTAAATAAATAAATTAAATTAATAATTCATTTAAATGAAAAATATTTATTCTACAATAGGGATAAGCCTCACTAGCGATAACGACTTTTCAGATAATATAAATTTCAACATTAAGCATAAAAGAACCTGTGAGTTAATAGTTACCGTACAATTCAATCCTTTCACCATACAATGTCCTAATTAAATATAAGACATAGGATTTACTGTCAAGTCTTATTTAATTAATCATATGTATTTCGATCAGAAAATGCACAACTCCAAATAATGCAAATTAGAAAACTCCTTTCTAATTTCATTCTACCTTGGCCAAGGACTACTGTGTTGTCATTTAACGAATCACATATGACATATCTCTTCTTTTTCTAGAAGTGATAATTTTTTATTGATCATTCATTATCTCCATATGTAACTCATTATATCCAAGCATACCCATTTATTTACCCTAAGGGTCTTAAGGAATAAGTCAAAGTGTAATTCGTTACACACAAGATACTATGATGATCTCAAGTCCAAGGGTCACTTGTACTACTATCACATTAGGAATTTCTATTGACAGGAGAGTAAAACTCCATTAGGTATTATATAGCGAGTCACGTTCAGTGAACTTATTCTTCAATAAGCACCTACATATTTGCTTTAGTGTCTCCACACAAATGATCATGAGATCAATCATCCTCATCCAATGAGCAAGCAACATATGTACCAATCTATCCGGATTTACTAATCCCTTTTTTAGTAATTCTACGATTGGAAATTATTTTAGTGTTTAAGCTTTCTAAAAATTTAGATCTCATTAGCATGATCAACATCATGATTCTAAAAGCATTACTTAAAACTATGGGTTATTTACATATATAAACAACGTCATGTAGATAATTAAATTCCTTTAATAATTGAATATTTTATTAATAAATAAATAAGACCGTTTACAAAGTATATGTTTTATCATCATACATGATTGGCTTGTATGCATACTACTTTCAATGAGGGTAACATAGTTTGATGAAAATAGTGGGAGATACCAATTTTCAAATAAGATCTAATTTATTTTGGTAATTAATTAAACGATTGTATGCTAAAATGTTGTTTTATTTTACATACAGAATTTGAAAAATGTCACACTCACTATCACTGCGTAGCATACTTGATGCTAACAAGTTGATCGGACCGAATTAGACGGATTGGTTAAGCAATTTGAGAATTGTTCTCACTGCAAAAAAGATTTTTTATGTCCTAAATTTGTTTATCCCTACAAATGTTGCAGAAGAAGTTTTTAAGGAAGAGATTGCTACTTTTAGAAAGTGGTAAGATGATGCATCCATTGCACAGTGCATCATACTATATAACAAACGAGAATTTTATATATTAATTTTATATTTATTGAATTAAATAAATATTTTAATTGATTTATTTATTGAGTTAAATAAATAATTGATTTGATTATATATAGAGTAATTTAATTAAGTACAATATGTTAATTAAACTGATATATAATAATTTTGTGGTGTAGTCATAATTTAATTGAGATATTTAAATTAGATGAATATTATGTGGTGTTTGTTACATGAGATTATGATTAATGAGTAATTATAATTGTTATGTGACAATTTTATTTAATGAATGAATGTTAGCTTGTATTTAATTAAATTAGGATAGTAAGATTTAATTAGATAAAGTGTAACATTGGAAACTACGTGTTAAAGGACTTATTAACATAAAACAAAAAGAGTTTTAATTCAGTTCTACCAAACAACGCCCTTAAACCTATTTTAATGTAGTTTTACCAAACAAAGCTTTAGTCATAAAAATCTTTTTTTAAAAATAAAGGGTTTTGCCAAACAAGCCTTATGGGTTTTGATTTCAAATAATCTGTAACTAACATATTATTAATTTAGTATATTATATGTTTTGTCAGTTATGTATTGTATAATTATGTTCTATTATATGTATATCAGTTATTTTAGAACTACGTTAGAAATATCAAAGTTAGAATATCAGAGTGTTAGAGAGAAAAGAGAAAAAAGAGAAAAAAATAAGAAGTAAGAAAAGCTTTGTGAAATCTAAAAAAACAAGAGTCATCATTTTCATCTTCTTCCTCTAGAATCAAAGGTAAAACTAATTTTGTTAAACTATAATCTTCATTATTTCTTCATATTTATTTCTCTATATTTGAGTTTTTATGAAATTGATGTAAACATGAATTATATATGTAATTTGTGTTATAAAATGCTTATATATGATTTATATGATTGTTTATGTGGATCAATTCATGTAAATATGATGAACATGAAGAAATCATGTCCATAGAAATTTACATTGAACTATTTTGAAAATATGGGTTCTTAAATATCAAAATTTGTGTTTAATTATGCTATGATATATAAATTGATCATAGATTGTAAAAAAATATTAAGAAACGAAGTTAATATGATTTGAAGTATATGTTTTAGTTTAAAAACAAACTCACATTGTTAATTTTCTTCAAGAACGCTTAACAATGGTGTTTTCTTCAAAATTATAATATTAAGGATTTTGATTATGTGTTGTGGTGTTTATGCATATTAAAAACATGTTAGATGTTTAAAGTTATCATTTTATAAAGTTTTATATGCATTATATGTACTAAAATCTGAGTTTGGTGCGAGGAAATAAGCCAAATTGGGCATTGTCCTGCACAATTTCGTGAGCTGATTTTTCATCAGCATGAACACCCACCCCAGCTGGCTTTTTACCCGCCCCAGCGGGATTCCTTGTTGTCTGAGATTTTGTTTTGTGTGTTTAAACCTTAACATGGGGAATTAACTAAATGTAATGAACCTGATGACATGTAAAGTATATAAAATAATAATATAACATATTGTTGACATGTGTAAGATAATTTGAAGTCTCATATTAACAAGTTATGAGTGTATTTGGATATTATTGTCATAAGGTATGATTATAATGGTTTAAAAGATTAGACGCGTGTGTTATGCATGTTGTGAATTTAGATTCACGTTATGTGGTTAGTTAGCAAGTTAAGTTTACGAACCACGTTGTTAAGTTGAACTTAGTGAGAAATTCAACGATTAAACGGAGTGGTTATGAAACTAATTGATATTATAAACGTAATGTAATATGTAGGATAATTGTGTAACGTGATTGTAAATTGTAGCTTGTGCACGTGGTAAGTTTCTAAAGCTTTCTGTTACATTATGCAAGTGTTCTAAACTCAAACTTTACTTTTATTGAGCAAGTTGTTCTATCATTTCTTGTTATAATTATGCAAGTTATTTTACTCTCTACATTTCATATTGAGCAAGTATATTATTGAAGTTCATTATTGAAATAATGAGACCTTGACTTAATTATTCAAGCAAGGTCTATTTTATCTTTCAATTACTTTAAGTCTCTTTCTAAAGCATGACTGTTTAATATGACGTCTATTGTTATGACTCATTGCTATTTCATAATTCTTTTGTTATTGAATTCTTAATTATTGTAAGTTGATTCAACTACTCCTTAGTTGATGATAGTTGAACTCTAAATTACTTTTGAGCTTATCCAAACCAAACTTTCTTTGGTGCGTACTCGTTGATTAATACTGAGATGAACAACCTTGTTAATAGGTATTACCATGCGAAAGCGTTAAGATATTTGTGCACAATATATGATACGAAAGGCTGATCCCCCCTAAGTACGAGTTAAGAGTCCATATAGTCTAACGACTGTTAAAGGTTTAAATAGAAATATTTATAACCTGGGACATAGTTCAAAGTCTTATGACCCTCAGATGAATTCTAAATCTTATTCTTGAATATCGTTTATAGAAATATTATTCAATTTAGTTAAAGTTATTAGTATATGTCATCACTATTGATTGTTATTCCTAGTGAGCTTTTGTTTGCTCACTCTTGCACTATATAACC
The DNA here is from genome assembly GCA_020205555.1 of Panax stipuleanatus. Taxonomy (NCBI): domain Eukaryota; kingdom Viridiplantae; phylum Streptophyta; class Magnoliopsida; order Apiales; family Araliaceae; genus Panax; species Panax stipuleanatus. Next base: position 99,203,792 of record CM035118.1, on the reverse strand, counting down.
ATTGCAGCTAAAGTTGAGAAAGTTGACGAACAGTCAATCAGCAAAGACAAGAGCAAGATGAACAAGTGAAGACTTGTTCATAATTATGATATGATGTGTAATAAGACTTTAATTATGTTATGATGTTTTATTTTCCGCATTAATGATATTTAAGGTTAGATAACCCTGGGAATATTTTTGTAAAGTTGTAATCCTTTTTATAAGGAAGATTTTATTTATCAATTAAGGTTGTAATTTATTTTGCATTCCTTATTTATGGGCAGTAGTTATGTTTTATTTAGATAGTGAACACCAAATCCCGTGGAAATGAAGTACCCGGATTTGGGGATGTCACAAATGTTGGGTTTGTACGAAATCGTGACGCAATCAAATTGCAAAAATTAGCGGAAGCATCGTATATCAGAGTTTAAAAAATTTCTACAAAACCATTGCCCGGATCATCCTTTATACAAATTATTAATTTAAAACGATAAATAAGAAGTTATGTAATCATACCCTTGTAGAACGAAGCTTCCACAGGTACGAGTTCAACTCCTTGTTCTTCGTGATCTCCTTGAATTTTTGGGTTAGATTCTTTCCTTTGATCAACGTTAGCCACCCAAGTGTTTGGCCTCTAGAGATGATCCACCAAGGAAGATGAATTATCAAGAAGGAGGGTGGTTGGCTTAGTTTTCTATCCTCTATAGAAAAGGAGTAATCTCCAACAATTGAAATTGTATCAATAGATATCTATTTTAAGACTCCTCTTATATAGATATTTGTCAACCCTTCTAATCCTATTAGACATGGGATTTTATTTAATTAATTAAACTCCTTTAATTAATTTAGGCATCCCACCACATTAGAAATAATTAATTAAATTCATTTAATTAATTTGTCCTCCTAATCTTATTAGGAATAAATGAGAGTACTAATATTAAATTAATTACTAAACTCCTTTAGAAATTAAAATAATAATAATATTAATAATATTAATAAGACTCCTCTTATTAATTTATAGCGATTTTTAAGAGAAGCCTGCAGGATTGCAAAAGTTGTTTACATTCCTATATATGATATATATTATATATACTTTAATATATATATATATATATATATATATATATATATATATATTCTTAATAATTCTATAATTAAAATAAACAGTTTATTTTAATCTTGAAATTGAATTTCATGCAAATTAAAATTGCCCATTAAATGATACTCATATATATATGGAATGTTTTTAATTTATGAGATGAATATTTATTTATTAATATATATGGTGATATGTATGATAATAACTGGGGATTGATTATGGACTATTTGACCAATGTGATTGGATTTTATTTTAGTTGAATGTTTGAATGAATGAGTTTTATTAAATGGGGTCTGCGTACCTCGTCTTCACTATTTTTTTCTCGATGTAAATTCTATCTATCTCTTATGTACTTTTCCCTGACTGCTGATCAAGGTTTCTATTTAAATTAAATAGTTTAATGTAATATAAATAGTTAGAATTATCTTGAAGAAATTGGAGGCCAAGGAGCAAGGAGCGCGTAAAGACCCGTTTGTATGGAGCCCAGGTTTAAATGTAATAGTTACGTTTAAATTTAAATTATTGCACTCCTAGGTTTGACCTTTTGGTTCACTTGGTGCCTCTAGTGAACCAAACTAGAATAAAAGTCCATAATCAATCCGAGTAGAATATAGTATTCTATATTGCATGCTAAATATTCTCTCTATATATATATATATATATATATATATATATATATATTTTATGCAAACATGCTTCGCATGTTTAATAAAATTACTCGTATTTTATATATATATGCGCATGCGCGCTACATAAGATGATACAAATAACAATAAACTCCTCAAAGAAATAATATTAAGTCCGAAGCGTTCAAAGATATTTAAAATATCGAACGTCGCCTTCTAGTATAATAAATTAATAGAGTATTAAATATTTAATATGAGCTTGTTGTGCTATCCACAAGGCGAGTATTGAGTATTTAAGATGTTAAGTAATCACATTTGATGCTTATCAAAAAAATTGAACGATCTAGTCTTGTTGTGCTATACACAAGGACGAACATTTTTCTTTTTTGAATTTATGAAAGTGCTAGGCTGGACTTAACTTAAATCATTTTAGTTCGGATGTGCACACACTTGACCATTATGATTTAAGAGGCAAAATAAAAGGAGTTATATAGTGATGTAATTGACAAGAGTTTTCTACCTATTTATTTGTATATCGCTTGTTGTGCTATCCACAAGGTTATATACATTTGAAATGGGATCCTTATTCTCACTAGCAAATCATTAGTTAGATGTTGCCGAACTATATAAGTGAGGGTAATATAGTTTGATAAAAATAGTTGGAGATATCAATTTAAAATAAAGACCTAAATTTATTTTGGTATGCAAAATTAATAAAATGAATGTTTGCTAAAAATGTTATTTTTCACATGTAGAATTTTTAAAATGTCTAAATCACTAATCTCACTACGAAGCATACTTAATGCAAATAAGCTTACCGGGCCGAATTATGAGGACTGGCTAAGAAATCAGAGAATTGTTCTCACTGCTGAAAAGATTTCTTATGCCCTAAATTCAACTGTCCTTGAATCTGTTTCGGAAATAGCCTCTGAGGAAGAGATTGCCACTTTCAATAAGTGGCAAGATGATGCATCTGTGGCTCAATGCATCATGCTCGCACCCAATAATAACGAGCTTCAGCGTCAGCACGAAAAAAATAGATGCTCCTGCTATGCTGCTTCACCTCAAGGAGTTATATAGTGAACAGAGTAGGACTGCTAGATATGAGATATCTAAGGAACTCTTCCGATCTCGGATGACCGAGGGTACTGCCGTCGAGACTCATGTCCTAAAAGTGATCAATTTGATTGAACGCCTTGGACAGCTTGGGTTCGTCATGGATGGGGAGTTGAGTCAAGACTTGGTCTTGCAGTCACTTCCTGAGACATTCTCGTAGTTTGTGGTTAATTTTCACATGAATAAGCTAGATGTCAGCTTGCCTGAGCTGCTTAACATGCTGAAAACTACAGAAGGTCACTTCCCATCCAAGAAGAACCATATCTTGATGGTGGATTCTTCCAATAAAAGGAAGAGGCCCAAGGTATCTTCTGAAAAGAAGAAATCCAAGAAGGCTAAGGGAAAGGGGAAAGAAAAGGAACAAAAGAAACCTGAACCAGCTAAAAGAATGTGCTTTCATTGCAACAAGATGGGACATTGGAAAAGGAACTGCAAGAAATATCTAGCAGAGAAGAAGCTTGGAGAAGCTTCGACTTTCAATCAAGGTTTGTTTATGATTGAAATTAATTTTTCTGAAAGTCATAATTCTACTTGGGTATTGGATACCGGCTGTAGTTCTCACATATGTAATACTGTGCAGGGACTGGTCAGAAGTAGAAAGTTGAACAATGATGAGGCGATCCTATAAGTGGGGATTGGAGCAAAGGTTGCTGCATTAGCTGTAGGAACTTATTATTTAGCAATGCCTTCGAGCAAGTCCATTTATCTTAATAATTGTTATTATGTTCTGAATATTATTAAAAACATTATTTCAATTTCTGTATTGGATATGGAAGGATTTAACGTTGTTATAAAGAACAATAGTTGTTCTATTCATAAAGACGATGTTTTATATGGTATTGAAAATTTGCGAAATGGACTTTATACACTTGACTTACAAGAAAATATATTTCAAATTGAACAAACTAAGAAAAGGAAAAGAGATGATATTAATTATACCTACATGTGGCACTGTAGACTCGGTCATATCAATGAAACAAGATTATCCAAGTTGCATAAAGATGGGCTCCTCGAGCTATCTGATTATGAATCATATCCAACTTGTGAATCTTATCTCATAGGTAAAATGACTAAATCTCCTTTTAGTGGAAAAGGAGAAAGAGTTACAGAGTTGTTGGCATTAATTCACACAGACGTTTGTGGACCTATGACAACAAGTGCACGGGGTGGGTATTCTTATTTTATTACTTTCACTGATGATCACTCAAGATTTGGATATGTGTATTTAATGAAATACAAGTCAGAATCATTTGAAAAGTTCAAAGAGTTCAGAAGTGAAGTAGAGAAACAAACGGGCAAGGGTATAAAAGTACTTCGATCAGATCGAGGTGGAGAATACTTAAGCGATGAGTTTCTCAATTGTCTCAAAGAAAATGGTATAATCTCACAATGGACTCCTCCAGGTACACCACAGTTAAATGGAGTATCTGAAAGGAGAAATCGAACACTGTTGGACATGGTTCGATCCTATGATGAGTTTTACCGACCTTCCAATTTCCTTCTGGGGATATACCCTAGAAACGGCTGCATACCTACTTAACAAGGTACCTACAAAATCTGCCCCAAAGACTCTATATGAGATGTGGAGAGGGAGGAAACCAAATCTTAAGTATGTTAAGACTTGGGGTTATCCAGCTTATGTCAAAAAGTTTGAAAATGATAAGCTACAGACTAAATTCGATAAGTGTAGATTTGTGGGATACCCTAAAGAAATCGTAGGGTATTATTTCTATCATCCAACTGATCAAAAGGTGTTTATTGCGAAACATGCTGCCTTCTTGGAGAAAGAGTTTATCCATAAAGGGGTCAGTGGGAGTAAGATATATCTTGAAGAAGTTCAAGAGCCACAAATTACCACGGATCAAAGTCAGGTACCTAACCAAGTAGAAGAACCTACTGTACCACACCCTGTTCGTAAATTTGGAAGAGTACCGAAGATACCTGAGAGGTATGAATTCGTTATAGAGGATGACGATGAGGTACACATCATGAATGATGATGATCTATTGAATTACGAACATGCTATGAGTAATAAAGACTCAGAGAAATGGTAGATGACCATAAAATCTAAAACGGATTTTGAAGCTATGCTCAAGTCCATTTGGATTTTACTTGCGATTGCAGCTTGTTATTACTTAATCTGGAAAAATGGACGTGGAGACGCCCTTCCTCAAATATACATTATTAGAGGAGAATGTATGTATGATACAACCAGATGGTTTTTATTTCAATGGTTGAAGTAAATCATGTATATGAGCTACAATAATCCATTTATGGATTAAAGCAATCTTCTCGTAGATGGAACATTCGTTTTGATGAGACAATCAAAGAGTTTGATTTTATCAAAAACGAGGATGAACCATGTGTGTATAAGAAGGTTAGTGGGAGCGCTGTTTCATTCCATGTATTATATGTTGATGATATATTGCTGATAGGGAATGAAATTCCTATGCTAAAATCGATCAAAATAAAGTTGTCTAAACATTCCTACATGAATGATTTGGGTAGAACATCACGCATTGGGAATATAAATCTTTATTGATATATTTAAAAGGATGTTCGGTTAAACCCAAGGAAACGTATATTCATTAGATGCTAATGGCGTTTAGCATAGCAAATTCCAAAAGGTGTCCCATGATGATGAGCTATGGAGTGAATCTCTCTAAAATTATCCTTAATAAAAGAGAGATCGCATGAGCTACTATCATGTATGCAATGAAATATACGAGACTTGATGTTGATCAGTCATATTCTAGAGAAAATCACTGTGAGATAGTGATAAACATCTTAAAGTACTTAACTGACAATAAGAATGTCATCATATCACATTATGAGTCTGAATTACACAAGAGGGAAAAACAGACTCAAGTTTTCAGACTGACCAAGTCGATATTGTAACGACCCCAAAATTCATACAATATAATTCTCATCCTCGATCATTAGCAATACATCTTTAATATATCTTAACATCATTATTCAATATTAAAATCACTAAAAATACGGAATATTTAAAATTTTTATAAACTTTCTTTCTATATTGCCCTGAATCGCAACCTTAACATTACAAATATTTGATTCAATTCTATTACATGAATCGCTACAACGAAAGGACTATACAAAGTCTTACATCACTAATCAATATCCATTATACGTCGGATAGCTTAACTTACAACTTAACAATTAAGTTACAATGAAAACATCAACTACAATTTGAAATTTAACAGAATTAATATTCTTTAACATTGATCTCTATAAATCACTTAACACGTATCTTTACATTGCATCCTTGACCTGCAAAAATGGTTATTTGCAAGAGTGAGCTCGACAGCTCAGCAAGATTTAACAGTTTTCATGCATCACATAGCTCATAATTAACATGCTCAATATTAAAGTAACATGGCATACATGCTTTAATCACATAACAAATATAAAGATTGAGTTCCTTACTCAATCAACATTATTAAATCAATCAATGTAGTCATAAATTGACTTTAACATTCCATGCTTGCAACATATACAACATAGCATACTCTTTGCAATACAATTTAAAATAGTTCATAATATCATCAAGTTCACATAGAAAATAGAAACCGAAAGACTTGCCTTGATCGTTATTTACCAATAACAGTTTAACAGCTTACAGATATCTGCACTTCACGTGCCCTACACAATTATATAATCATTCACATAAACTATTAGTCACATAGCAAAGCATATTAGTTGTAATGTAAACTTTACTCTACATCTCATAACCCTTCCTATTATCAATACACAATGTTCAACTTGATTGTGTTAATATCGACTTATATTTTACTATATTTCTTTTTCGTAATATTCGAAATTTATTCAAGTGTTTAAATCTTGCTAGGACTAATTATTGGTTTTATACTAACTCCATTTTATATCTTATAATGTTCATTTCATTAGAATCAAAATACTATTTAAGTGTATTACCACATTACACGGCGTTTCGACTTTTATACGTCACACGCCTAACTTGTCTCTTTTGCATGTGCTTTGCATGCTCCTAGATTGGGTTACATTACTCTATAATATTTTATTATTATTAAAAAAATAATATTAAACAAGGTTATACACACTCGTTGCGGTGTTGAAACGCTTGCACGTCCGTATGCCAAACTTGCCTATTCGAACGCCCAAACGACATGCATTTGTTCACGATTAGCACGCCCAACCGAATTGTCTAATACTCAAGGGTTAATGCTAAGTATCATTATAATACCTAATAATCATGTTATGAAAGTTAGAACATCATTTTCCATGGTCGGGACCATTACATGTGCTTACGTGCATGCCCGACGCCCCCCCGATTGCCTTTAAAAACACATCAGTCCCACAAATGACCATTTTGACCCTATCTAGCGACCTCAAATTGAATAACATAAAGAACAAAAGTTGTAGGTCTACTCGTGCTCGTTCCGGATCATCTTGAATCGCCTCAATCGGAGTTCGTATGAAAACGTAATGGCTGTTTTACCAGAGGAGGTCAAAATAATCCCGGGCTAACTTTTCCTCCCGGCGCAGCTGCGCCCCAAATAGCCTTGGGGGCAGCGCAGCTGCACCCCTGGCAGCGTGCTACGCGAAATTTTCCTCCAGTATGTTGTTCTGGCAAATTTTCTAACCCTTTTCTCCTTCCAATCATCATAAATCAAGCTATACACATCCGATTGAGTCCGTTTTCGACTCTATGGATTCGTAATTCATAGAACTACATATCTACATGATAATTATAACACTTCAAAAACATTAACAATTCCTTTTAAGGGTTCCAATTCAGTGTTCATGCTAATTTTTCATATTTTACACATATTTAGCGAATTCAATCACTACGAATTCGTTTTACATCCGTTTGGACTCGTTCAACTTAGGTTGTTTTTGCTTTTTTTTGAGTACTATCATAATACATCATCAATTTCAGATTTCCATCAAGAATTTATCATCAATTTTTATTCTAAAATTCAACCAAAACACATAAACCCATAAGAACCCAATTTCTCCATTAGAAACTTGTTTTTACAATACTTTGATTTCTGAAAAATCGTTTATAGCATATATGTCAGGGATTACAACATCTATCAATTCATTCATAAAAACTCATGAACACGTTATGTATATATAATCATGAATATACCAATTTTCATAGAAGTTCAATTAACATAGAACTAACAATGAAAAATATAAAACAAACTCTTTAAAATACAAGGGTTCAAATTATTCCCTTGATGCTTAGTGAGGAAGAAGATGGTGAGGTTTAGCAATGACTCTCTCAAGGCCTTCCTCCTTTCCTCTTATTTTTCTCTCTTCTTCTTCTCTTTTCACTGCATCTTTCTCTGTGTTTTCTCTCTAACACAGACTAACCTTTTTCTTTATTTTAGACTTAGGTTTAGAATAAGAATTAACGTAGTTTTTTTACAAAACGTAAACTGATATCATATATATTATATGTATAACTATATAATATATATTTAACTCCCAATTAAATCATCCTTTAATACCATAATTGCATTTAATATATATAAGTTACAACATTTGGAATTTAAAAAGCCCTAAGGCTTGTTTGGCAAAACAAGTTATTTTAAAAATAGATTTTTAGTAGTTAAAGTCATGTTTGGGTAAAACAGTTTTAAAACAAAAGTAAGGGCCTTGTTTGGAAAAATCATTTAAAAACTCTTTTCTTTATTTTAATAAATCCTTTTAACACATACTTTAATGTTACTCTTTAATTAATTAAATCTTAACATTCTAATTTAATTAATTAAAAGTCTAACATCAATTAAGCACATAAAATTTGTCACATAATTACAATTAATTGCTAATTATAATTGCATGTAACACTCATCACATTACTCATCTAATTTAATTATCTCAATTCAATTAGAACTATAACATACAATCATTATATCAATTAAATTAAATACTAAATATTCATTTAATTAATATACTACACTTAATTACATTACTCCATAATAATCACATAATTATTTATTTAACTCAATAAATAATTCAATTAAAATATTTATTTACTCCAATAAATATTAAAATTAATATTTAAATTATCTTCACATAGATTCACATATTTCACCATATATGACACGTATTCACATACTTAAACTCAAAACATCAGATAATAAGAATTTTATTTATTAAATTCTCATTTATAAATTCTAAAAATCTGGGATGTCACATTCTTCCCTCCTTATAAGGATTCCTTCCTCGGAATCACCGAAACCCTACCTTACTCAGGTTTTCATCAAAAAAAATTTAAAAACATTTATCGTTGAATAACTTCAACACATTACATTACTATAGGTTTTATATTTCCTACTACATTAAGTTCTTCAACAAATTCTAGGTTTTATTTCGTAACCCTAAATTAAATACAATTATGTTTTAAATATTATATATTCTCTAACTCGTTCATTACTACATACTCTACTCGTAGAATTCATATACTACATAATTCACCATCTATAATTATTCGGGTTATCACATTCACCCATTCTTCTAAGAATTTCGTCATCGAAAGTTTTATTAATCTTCATTCATTCAATCTATCAAAGTAGATTTTACGTTAATCTTATTCACTAACTTGTTGCGTTTAACAATTATTTCTTTCTAAGGAATATCCTTCTCGCTACATTCTCCTTCAGAATAATAAGAATCTTCCTCAATTGCTCACTAATTGGGAAGCGATATAAATAACCCAGGAATTTAAAAGATTCCAATAATGCTGAGTGGTCACAAGACCATGAACTTCTTTCTAGGTTTAATAGTGCTGCACCCCCAGTACTTCACACTATAAACCGCATTGGTACTCTAGGTGGCCAGCCTATCGTACCCCTACGTCGGGCCCAAATGTAGTACATCGTAACGACTATATGCGTTACCTTCGGAACTATAATCTCCGATAACATGTCCCCCCCTTTTATAGGGTTGTTCAACTCAGTTTCCTAACATTTGAATCCGCACCAAAATAATTTGGTTTGGCATAGTTTGACCAAGAACGCTCGAATTTCATAAACATCTTTCAACATTCGTCTAGCTTAATCAAGTAGCATAGACTTCTAGCAAAAATTCGGACATCAATCGAAATATATATATATATATATATATATATATATATTTTTTAACCAACTCAATAAAATAATATATATATATTTTCGTTTAAGGAAACTAAAAGTAAATAAATCTTTCTTTTTTGTTTTTAAGGAAAGTAAAATAATAAGTAAATCTTTTCATAATATCCTGATACCGTACCGTAGTAATGATACGTTGAGGATTTCGTCATTACATGACGTCGTCATACTATATCATACCATAGTGGGCTGACGATCATACGATCACATCCAACACTAGGTTTAACTGCATTGATAACTTCCTCGATTGTTTTTACACCATATCAAATGATACATATGAAATACATTTTGAAGATTTAAAATCATTTTGTCCAGCTGAAGCAATTAGCATAGACATGTGAATAATAGCACTATTTTAAAAATTCATTGGTTCCATCATTGATCCAATGTTTTTCAAGAAAACAGAAGTGCAACATTAGCACGAAGTCAATAAATTTTGAAAAACTAGCAAAGCTAGGAGATTTAGAATATAAAAACTTTCTCCATCAATATAAATCTTTACTCCATCATTACTTAATCATTCTAACAACCTTAAACAACATCAATGCTTTCTATATTATAAACTTTCTATACCCAGTATAGTAAATCGAACTTACCACACTTTGGAAGTTCAGGAACTTGCCACAATAATATGAGTTTAAGAACTTGTCCTAGCAATACGTAGTCAAAGAACTGGTCAGAGACTGTCCATATGCTTAGGGGTTCAAAACATACATACGATTATGAGTCACGATCTTATCATAAATATGAGTTTTAAGAACTCGCCTAACCTTAAGATCATCTAATGTAATCTTAATATCATCTAATCTAATCTCTATTGACTCTAACTATCAAATGTAATATGAGAAAAGAATCACCTTCTCATCATATATATATCGATAGCACGACACCAACCTTCCAACGATTATCAGTATGATAAACCAAGTGTAAGCACAAAACCCTGCCCATACAGAAGTTTGTACAACTCAGCCACCACATGAGTCCTCAATTGAAATCCCACTTAACTCTATCTTACTTATAACATCTCGTTCTATACTCGATACAGACTTCCTGTATCCCATCATTTATAACTCCTCGTGAGTTAATCTTTTACTATATCATAGTACATTCTCGTTATAGCATCAAACTATAACTATTCAATCATTACATACCATCTGTCTTTTAGATCACGTTGTGATCTTATTCTATAATCATCTCACTTATGATTCTTCCATATCTCATTATCGTTTTATTTTAAAACTTCTTATCTCTACCTGTCATCATGACATATCATAATTTCATTATGCTTTCAATCTTATAGACCTCGTCTATTCATCGTTATTCGTCATATTTATTATTGGAGTTAGGCAACTCCTGATTCTCATCTACATATCTTTCCAAGATTCTTCTTTGAATCTTTTTGTTTATTAAGCAACTCTTCCTTTAAGAATTTCTAACTTCGTTCATATAGTTCAATATTTTATTCGAGTTTTAGAATGACCTTTTCGTTATACGTAACTTAACTTCTCATTCTCTAAGGTCATAGCCTAAGGTACTCCTACCTAAAGTGTATAACCTACAGCTTTGATACCAACTGTAACGACCCCAAAATTCATACAATATAATTCTCATCCTCGATCATTAGCAATACATCTTTAATCTATCTTTACATCATTATTCGATATTAAAATCACTAAAAATGCGGAATATTTAAAAATTTTATAAACTTTCTTTCTATATTGCCCTGAATCGCAACCTTAACATTACAAATATTTGATTCAATTCTATTACATGAATCGCTACAACGAAAGGACTATACAAAGTCTTACATCACTAAGCAATATCCATTATACGTCGGATAGCTCAACTTACAACTTAACAATTAAGTTACAATGAAAACATCAACTACAATTTGAAATTTAACAAAATTAATATTCTTTAACATTGATCTCTATAAATCACTTAACACGTATCTTTACCTTGCATCCTTGACCTGCAAAAATGGTTAGTTGCAAGAGTGAGCTCGACGCTCAGCAAGATCTAACAGTTTTCATGCATCACATAGCACATAATTAACATGCTCAATATTAAAGTAACATGGCATACATGCTTTAATCACATAACAAATATAAAGATTGAGTTCCTTACTCAATCAACATTATTAAATCAATCAATGTAGTCATAAATTGACTTTAACATTTCATGCTTGCAACATATACAACATAGCATACTCTTTGCAATACAATTTAAAACAGTTCATAATATCATCAAGTTCACATAGAAAATAGGAACCGAAAGACTTGCCTTGATCGTTATTTACCAATAACAGTTTAACAGCTTACAGATATCTGCACTTCACGTGCCCTACACAATTATATAATCATTCACATAAACTATTAGTCACATAGCAAAGCATATTAGTTGTAATGTAAACTTTACTCTACATCTCATAACCCTTCCTATTATCAATACACAATGTTCAACTTGATTGTGTTAACTATCGACTTATATTTCACTATTTTTCATTTTCGTAATATTTGAAATTTATTCAAGTGTTTAAATCTTGCTAGGACTAATTATTGGTTTTATACTAATCCCATTTTATATCTTATAATGTTCATTTCATTAGAATCGAAATACTATTTAAGTGTATTACCACATTACACGGCGTTTCGACGTTTATATGTCACACGCCTAACTCGTCTCTTTTGCATGTGCTTTGCATGCTCCTAGATTGGGTTACATTACTCTATAATATTTCATTCTTATTAAAAATATAATATTAAACAAGATCATACACACTCGTTGCGGCGTTGAAACGCTTGCACGTCCGTATGCCAAACTTGCCTATTCGAACGCCCAAACGACACGCATTTGTGCACGCTTAGCACGCCCAACCAAATTGTCTAATACTTAAGGGTTAATGCTAAGTATCATTATAATACCTAATAGTCATGTTATGAAAGTTAGAACATCATTTTCCATGGTCCGGACCATTACATGTGCTTACGTGTATGCCCGACGCCCCCTGATTGCCTTCAAAAACACATCAGTCCCACAAATAACCATTTTGACCCTAGCTAGCGACCTTAAATTGAAAAACCTAAAGCATTAAAGTTGTAGGTCTACTCGTGCTCGTTCCGGATCATCTTGAATCGCCTCAATCGGAGTTCGTATGAAAACGTTATGGCTGTTTTACCAGAGAAGGTCAAAACAATCCCGGGCTAACTTTTCCTCCCGGCGCAACTGCGCCCCAAATAGGCTTGGGGGCAGCGCAATTAACACGTTATGTATATATAATCATGTATATACCAATTTTCATAGAAGTTCAATTAACATAGAACTAACAATGAAAAATATAAAACAAACTCTTTAAAATACAAGGGTTCAAATTATTCCCTTGATGCTTAGTGAGGAAGAAGAGGGTGAGGTTTAGCAATGACTCTCTCAAGGCCTTCCTCCTTTCCTCTTCTTTTTCTCTTTTATTCTTCTCTTTGCACTCCATCTTTCTTTGTGTTTTCTCTCTAACACAGACTAACCTTTTTCTTTGTTTTAGACTTAGGTTTAGAATAAGAATTAACGTAGTTTTTTTACAAAACGTAAACTGATATCATATATATTATATGTATAACTATATAATATATATTTAACTCCCAATTAAATCATCCTTTAATACCATAATTGCATTTAATATATACAAGTTACAACATTTGGAATTTAAAAAGCCCTAAGGCTTGTTTGGCAAAACAAGTTATTTTAAAAACAGATTTTTAGTAGTTAAGGTCATGTTTGGGTAAAACAGTTTTAAAACAAAAGTAAGGGCCTTGTTTGGAAAAATCATTTAAAAATTCTTTTCTTTATTTTAATAAATCCTTTTAACACATACTTTAATGTTACTCTTTAATTAATTAAATCTTAACATTCTAATTTAATTAGTTAAAAGTCTAACATCAATTAAGCACATAAAATTGTCACATAATTACAATTAATTGCTAATTATAATTGCATGTAACACTCATCACATTACTCATCTAATTTAATTATCTCAATTCAATTAGAACTATAACATACAATCATTATATCAATTAAATTAAATACTAAATATTCATTTAATTAATATACTACACTTAATTACATTACTCCATAATAATCACATAATTATTTATTTAACTCAATAAATAATTCAATTAAAATATTTATTTACTCCAATAAATATTAAAATTAATATTTAAATTATCTTCACATAGATTCACATATTTCACCATATATGACACGTATTCACATACTTAAACTCAAAACATCAGATAATAAGAATTTTATTTATTAAATTCTCATTTATAAATTCTAAAAATCTGGGATGTCACAGATATCAAATCCACTTTAGGGTAAGTCGTTACCTTGAAAGATGGTGTAGTGAATTGGAAAGGTTCCAAACAATAAAAGGTTGCTGGTTTAGTGATAAAGACAAAGTATATAACTGTTAGTGAAATTGTAAGTTGATGTTTCGGATGAAAAGTTCCTTAAAGAACAAGGAATAGTTCCTAAGTCTCATGTTGAATCTAAACATGTATTGCGGCACTTTGATTAAAGAAATAATTGAAAGAAGAGACGTCACCTTAGAGCGTGTAGTCTCTCAAGATAACATTGCAGATCCATTTACTGAAGCTATAACACAACAGCAGTTTGATCGTCACTTAGAGAAGTTGGTATGAGATACCATGGCGATTGACTTTAGTGCAAGTGGGAGATTGATAGTAGTGTGCATACAAGCCAATCATGTATGATGATAAAGCACATACATTGTAAACAATCTTATTTATTTATTAATAAAATATTTATTTATTAAAGGCATTTAATTATCTACATGGTGCTATTTTTATAATATGTAAATAACCCATAGTTTTAAGCAATGCTTTTAGAATCATGATGTTGATCATACTAATGAGATCTAAATTCTTAGAAAGCTTAAAAATTAAAATAGTTCCTAATCATAGGATTACTAAAAAAGGGATTAGTAAATCCGGATAGATTAGTACATATGTTGCTTGCTCATTGGACGAGGATGATTGACCTCATAATCATTTGTGTGGAGACACTAAAGAAAGTATATAGGTGCTTATTAGAGAATAAGTTCACTGAACGCGACTCGCTATGGAATACCTAATGGAGTTTTACTCTCTTGCCAATAGGAATTCCTAATGTGATAGTAGTACAAGTGATCCTTAAACTTGAGATCATCATAATATCTTGTATGTAATGAATTATACTTTGACTTATTCCTTAAAGCCCTTTAGGGTATATAAAAGGGTATGCTTGGGTATATTGAGTTATATATGGAGATAATGATTGATCAAGAAAGAATCTACCACCTCTAGTAAAAGAGGAGATATGTCCTATGTGATTCGTTAAATGACAACCCAGGAATCCTTGGCCAAGGTGGAATAAAATTAGAAAGGAGTTTCTAATTTTCATTAAATGGAGTTGTGCATTTTCTAATCGAAATACATATAATTAAATAAAATAAGACTTGACAGTAAATCCATGTCTTATATTTAATTGGGACATTGTATGGTGGAAGGATTGAATTGTACGGTAACTATTTACTCACAGGTTCTTTTATGATTAATGTTGAAATCTATATTATCTAGAAAGTAGTTAATCGCTAGGGAGGCTTATCCCTATTGTAGAATAAATATTATTTATTTAAATAGATTATTAGTTTATTTATTTATTTAAATAAGATTAAAATTATTCTAATTGATTTATTCACAATCAGTTTAATATGGAGAACCTAAATGGTCACACCATAAAAGGAAGAATAATTATTTAAGAATGTAATGGCATAATCGTAATAATGCATTAAGGGTAATTAATTTAATCTATGATGATAGAATAAATTAAATAGCTTAATATTTATTACGATTATGACATTACCTTCTGAAATAATTATTCTTCCTTTTATGGTGTGACCCTTTAGGTTCTCCATATTAAATCGGTTGTGAATAAATCAATTAGAATAATTCTAATCTTATTTAAATAAATAAATTAAACTAATAATCTATTTAAATAAATAATATTTATTCTACAATAGGGATAAGCCTCCTAGCGATTAACGACTTTCCAGATAATATAGATTTCAACATTAATCATAAAAGAACCTGTAAGTAAATAGTTACCGTACAATTCAATCCTTCCACCATACAATGTCCCAATTAAATATAAGACATGGATTTACTTTCAAGTTTTATTTTATTTAATTATATATATTTCGATTAGAAAATGCACAACTCCATTTAATGCAAATTAGAAACTCCTTTCTAATTTCATTCCACCTTGGCCAAGGATTCCTCGGTTGTCATTTAACGAATCACATAGGACATATCTCCTCTTTTACTAGAGGTGGTAGATTCTTTATTGATCATTCATTATCTCAATATATAACTCATTATACCCAAGCATACCCTTTTATATACCCTAAAGGGCTTTAAAGAATAAGTCAAAGTATAATTCATTACATACAAGATACTATGATGATCTCAAGTCCAAGGATCACTTGTACTACTATCACATTAGGAATTCCTATTGACAGGCGAGTAAAACTCCATTACGTATTCCATTGCGAGCCACGTTTAGTGAACTTATTCTCTAGGTAGGTATGCTCGGGTGTATACTACACATGTATACTTTAATCACATAGTTTACGCTTTTAGAAATTCATTTTCTATGAATATGCGTGCATATGTGAATTTAATAAATAAAATTCTTATTATAAATAAAATTCTAATTTTTAGAAATTCATTTTATATTAAGCTTATACTTATACATTTCCACCACATTACTTACTTGTGACATCCCAAATTTTTAGAATTTATAAATGAGAATTTAATAAATAAAATTCTTATTATATGATGTTT
This sequence comes from Panax stipuleanatus, assembly GCA_020205555.1. Lineage (NCBI taxonomy): Eukaryota > Viridiplantae > Streptophyta > Magnoliopsida > Apiales > Araliaceae > Panax > Panax stipuleanatus. The sequence goes on along the minus strand of CM035118.1, from coordinate 99,186,922 downwards.
TGAGTTTGAGTATGTGAATACGTGTCATATATGGTGAAATATGTGAATTTATGTGAAGATAATTTAAATATTTATTTTAATATTTATTGGATGGCTTCAGTGAACATCAAGTTCTTACTAAAATGAACCACATGTCCATGGTTGCTAATAGTTACATCACTGCTTTTACTAATCTTACTCAACCTGAAATTGTTGAAATTTTAACTAATGGATTTTCGGGAGTTCTTCGCTCTTGGTGGGAAAAACACCTTGATGAAGATGCTAGGAACTCTATTATTCATGCTTATCAACTTGATGATAATGGTCAACCTATCTTCCGTGAAGATATTGGTTTTGGTGTTCCTGATGGTATTAATACCCTAATTTTCACTATAATAAAACATTTTATTGGTACTCCTAGTAATATTACTGAACGTATCCATGATCAACTTAGTAATCTTACTTGTCCCACTTTAAGTGATTTCAGATGGTATAAAGATGTTTTTATTTCACGTGTCATGCTTCGTAATGATAGTAATAAACCTTTTTGGAAGGAAAAATTTGTTAATGGTCTTCCGTCTTTATTTGCTCATAAAGTCCGTGAAGAACTTAGTAAAACATTGGGCTATATTGATTATGATAACCTCACTTACGGTGACATTGTTAGTTATATTCAAAAAATTGGCCTAAAAATGTGTATTGATTTCAAAATCGCTAAACAAGCTGCCAAAGATAAAAAGAAAGCTAAATATGAGCTTGGCACTTTTTGTGAACAATATGGTCTGCCTCCTATTGCCCCTTCGCGTAGAAAGCATAGGAAAAAGCACTTAGAAATTCATAAAAAACGCAAGCACCATAAAAAGCGCTCTAGTCAGACTAATAAAGAAAGTTATTATGAAAATCCCAAGTCTAGAAAGAAAACTGGAAATAAAAAATCCACTTCTAAATCTAGTGATAAGAGTAAAATTATTTGTTATAATTATGGTAAAAAGGGACATTATAAGAATGAATGTAAATTAAAACAAAAATTAAACCAGTTAAATATTTCGGCTGAAGACTCTGAAAAGATTTTTGATTTACTTAGAACTCAGTCTGAAGATGATAATGATATTTCTGATATTCCTTATTCTTCGGCTAATGATCAAAATAGTCAGACTCCTAGTGAAGATAATGAAGTTACTCTTTGCACTGATAATTGTAGATCTGATTGTTGCAAAACTATTAATGTTCTTTCTAAAGAAGACCAAGAAAGTTCTTTGTTAATTGAATTAATTAGTAAACTTACTGATGATGATTTAAAACTTCAGTACATGAAACAATTAAAAGATTTGTTTTCTAAAAACATTTCTGGAAAGGGTAAAGTAATAAAAGCTAAAGAGAAGCCGCTTATAAGTCTTAATAAGACTCTTGAGAGATTTAAAGTGGCTGAGAGAGAAATCACTCTCCCTGAGCTAAATCAAGAGGTCAACAAGCTTAAGAAAGAGATTTCTAGTCTCAAGACTGAAATTTCCAACTTAAGAAGTGATATGACCGCTTTAGTTAACAAAGACTCTGAACTTCATATTTCTGATTCTTCAGAAAATGAAGATATTCCTGAATCGTCCGGAGTCAAGGATGAAGAGTCTCCTTTGTTTGTTCAAGGTAATTCTTTAAGAAGGTTAAAGGATATTACCATTCAAAAGTGGTATATTTTGATTCGATTAATGGTTGATGGCACTTTTGCCATTCAACTGCCTGCTCTTGTTGATACTGGTGCAGATCTTAACTGCATCCAGGAGGGATTAATCCCTACTAAATTTTATGTTAAAACCAGTGAACGTTTAAACTCTGCCAATGGAAGCAGCATGGAAATTAAATATAAGCTCCCTAAAGTTCATATTTGTCAAAACGATATATGTTTCAAAACTTCTTTTGTGTTAATCCGTAATTTAACTGATAAAATTATTTTGGGATTACCATTTATTTATTTATTATACCCTTTCACCACCAGTAATAATGGGTTAACTACTGAGCACCTTGGGCAAAAAGTTGTCTTTGAGTTTTTAACTCAGCCCAAAGAAAGAGACTTAAGATTTATTCAAGATGAGTCTATTTCTAAGTCACTTAACTTGTTAAAATGTAAAACTTCTCATTTAAAGTTTTTAAAACATGAAATTAAGTATAAGCAGGTTGAAGATCTTCTCTTAAGTGAAAAGATACAAGATAAAATTGAAGAACTTCGTTTATTCATGGTTAAAAACTTATGTGCTGATTCTCCTAATGCTTTTTGGCATCGCAGAAAGCATGTAGTTAAACTTCCTTACGCTAAAGAATTTAAAGAACATCTTATTCCTACTAAAGCTAGACCTATTCAAATGAGTCACCAACAAATGGAGCTTTGTAAGCAAGAAATTAACGATTTACTTGTCAAAGGATTAATAAAACATAGTAAATCTCCTTGGTCTTGCCCTGCCTTTTATGTTAATAATGAAGCAGAGAAAGAGAGAGGTGTCCCTCGTCTAGTCATCAATTATAAGCCCCTAAATAAGGTCTTAGAATGGATTAGGTATCCCCTTCCTAATAAGGAAGACCTTCTTAGTCGTCTTAGTAATGCTACCATTTTTAGTAAATTCGACCTTAAGTCTGGTTTCTGGCAAGTCAGTATCCATCCTAGTGATAGGTACAAAACCGCCTTCACCACCCCTTTTGGTCATTATGAATGGGTTGTTCAAGCATTTGGCTTGAAAAACGCTCCTAGTGAAGTCATAGTAACTGTTGTTACTATGACTTCTTTCTAGACCTGGGATTTTCATAATAACTTTCTTTATTAGTCTGACTAGAGCGCTTTTTATGGTGCTTGCGTTTTTTATGAATTTCTAAGTGCTTTTTCCTATGCTTTCTACGCGAAGGGGCAATAGGAGGCAGACCATATTGTTCACAAAAAGTGCCAAGCTCATATTTAGCTTTCTTTTTATCTTTGGCAGCTTGTTTAGCGATTTTGAAATCAATACACATTTTTAGGCCAATTTTTTGAATATAACTAACAATGTCACCGTAAGTGAGGTTATCATAATCAATATAGCCCAATGTTTTACTAAGTTCTTCACGGACTTTATGAGCAAATAAAGACGGAAGACCATTAACAAATTTTTCCTTCCAAAAAGGTTTATTACTATCATTACGAAGCATGACACGTGAAATAAAAACATCTTTATACCATCTGAAATCACTTAAAGTGGGACAAGTAAGATTACTAAGTTGATCATGGATACGTTCAGTAATATTACTAGGAGTACCAATAAAATGTTTTATTATAGTGAAAATTAGGGTATTAATACCATCAGGAACACCAAAACCAATATCTTCACGGAAGATAGGTTGACCATTATCATCAAGTTGATAAGCATGAATAATAGAGTTCCTAGCATCTTCATCAAGGTGTTTTTCCCACCAAGAGCGAAGAACTCCCGAAAATCCATTAGTTAAAATTTCAACAATTTCAGGTTGAGTAAGATTAGTAAAAGCAGTGATGTAACTATTAGCAACCATGGACATGTGGTTCATTTTAGTAAGAACTTGATGTTCACTGAAGCCATCAATATTCCATTCATAAATTTTATTGGAGGAAACCGAAAATTGATTGTCAAGATTCTTTTCCTCGAACTGAAGATCAGGGGGAGTGGGTCTAGTATACCAATTTTTTGTAATACTAGAGTTATTAAAAGTTAACCTTTTCAATTGTTCAGTAAGGTCATGAACAGAAGCGACCTCAGATACCTCATCTGAGTCACTATTGTAGTCATTGCCAGATTCTTGAATCTGATCAATGATGGCCACGGTTCCACTGGCTTCGCCAGAGCTCGAACCAATCTTTTTAATAAGTTTATCAATACTTTTAACTAAATCAGAATCTTTACTAGGTAATCCCTTGCCATCTCTGTTATCAGGAAGGGTTAACAAAGGCTGATCAAGTTTCTTATCAGGGGTTTTAATAAGTGTATTATCAAACTTTTCTTCAATTTTATCAAGTTGTTTTCCTATGGTGGCTAAATACTGATTAGTAAAATTATTTTGTTCAATAATCTTTTTATCATCAGTTTTACCATCAGCTACTTTAAAAGGACTAGCAACAACGGAGTTATTTTTGACTTGTAAAAGAACAGTTTCAAGGGGAGGATGAGAAGCTAAAGTTTTGGACTTATCTTCTTTTATCCATTGAGATTTAGTAAGAACTTTACAATGATTTCTATCATACCAATCATAAAATGTAAGGTTCTCTCTAGTAAGTTTAACAAATTTTTTCCAATTATGAACAATTTTATCTCTATCAATTTTATCATGCATATTACGAAAAGCATGTCGTTTAGCTTGATTAGTTTTAGAATTAAAATCATTAACAAGGCTATCCCAATCCAATTTAGAGACTTTAGTAAGGACTCTTAATTGGTGATTAATTGGGGCATCAAAGTCAGAGGGAGAAGGACCGACCGACACAGTAGGAGAAACATCTTCATGTTCTCCATCTGTCTGAAAGGCAGGAGTATAACAAGGATGACTTGTCTGACCCTGATTCAACACGCCTTTCAGTTTAACATCAGGAATAGAAAAGTCACTTAAGACTTCAGTGTCTCTTCTAGAGGTAGAAGGGACTGAGGAACTGGTAAATTCTTCAATAATAAAAGGTCTTCTAGTACGTTCAAAACTAATTCGAACAGTACCATCAGAAAATTGCTTAATATTTTCTAAATTTAACAAATTATTATTAACTGGTTTTTGTGGAACTTCCTGGGGAAGAATCCATTGGCTAGGTAACGTGACATCTTTCCAAAGAATAGTTTTAGGTGTTTGAATATTGGCGTTACTAGTGCTACTCTGTATTAAAACAGTATGATCTTTAGGACTTTTATTAAGAGCATGAATATTTAAATTGGTTTTCATAACTTTATAATAAATTCTAAAGATTAAAGCTAAGGGTTGAGATCCCTCAATCATTTGAGTTATCTCTCCAGCAGTTTTAATATTCAAAGTTAAAGCCTTAAGTAAATTAATATCAGACAGACTTAAAGGAAGATCAGGAAAGCAATTAAAATGAATAGGACCATCATGCAAACTAGATTCCATGATTCCAATAATACTAGGAGCATAATTAAGATAACGAGCATCTCTTAAGCATAAAAAGACGCTTGAGTTTATTCCTTTAATAGTTAATGGTTTAACTGCAACTTGTACCAAACCAATATGAATAAAATTATAACCCTTTTTACGATGTTTATTAATGACATCGGGAGAAAGAAGACTACAATTTTCATATTCTTTATTAATAGCATACACACGTTCAACAGTTTTAACATTGTAATCAGTTTTGAAATTATCGATGAAGGTTGACTGATAAATTTCTTTAGGAGATACACTAGGTATATTCCAGTTATTAAGAGTTTGGTTAATATTTTCATAACTTTGTTCTTCTTGGTTAACTATATTAGGAACAGAAGGAAGAGAAGATCTATTACTAACCGACGAACTAGATCTAAACAATCTACTCATAGTTAAAATTAAAGTTTTAATTAATCTGTGTTCTTCCGTACATACCCCTTTCTTTGCTTAACATAAACACATACCCTATCATCTAGTGATTCCCAGAAAGCCGAAACTGCTCACACACTCGAGACTTACAAAGGCTGGACAGGGACCTATGGCGATGGAGGGTGGTTTATACAAAGAGACTAGGTGACTTCTTGAACAAAGAAAGATCAAAACTTTTGATTTTAAAAATGACTAGAAGAAGAAGATCAAGAACAACGTTTAGTAAACAAACAACTCATGGCGGGATAAGTTTGATCCTTATCGCATCGTGGGCCAAGTTCAGAAGGAATTCCCCAATCCTTCACCTATTCAAACGATTCCTCCTCCAAAGGAATCATCTTCCAATAAATCTAAATTCAAGAAATCTTCCAGTTCAAAGTTAGACTTCTCGGATATTGATCATTGTACCAATAATGAGCTTAAACAGTTATCCCGTTTAATTCAGAAAAGAATGGATAAACTCGGTGAGGACTCGGTTCCTTCTGTTTGTTCATCTTCTTCTTCTCGCTCCAGTCATCACTCTAGCCCTACTGATCCGTACGGAAGCAGTTGGGAAGAACTGGGCAGCTAATTTGACTGGATCATCAATTGATTTCATATGTCGTTCGATATGAAATAAATTGGTGCTGAAAACAGGGACGTATTCAGTGTGAACACGCTGACCAGCAGGAGGATTACTGGAGGAAGCGTAAGGATCAACCATTAAAGGGGGTTGAACCAGAGCTGAACTATAGGGTTTCGAGCTAGAAACCAAAGGAGTGAACCTATTAACTACAGTAAGGGGAGTAACAGGATGAGGGATTATAGCTCCCACGGGCTTCTGACTAGGTGGGCTTGGGCTTGGAGGACCCAAGGGCCGAACATTTTTATCTTTCCCTCTCACACTCATTTTGAACCTGAGGGGTACCTGAATTAATAAATTCCCGAGTTAGAAAATCAGGAACGGAATTATCACTACCTTTAATATATTCAATGTCAAAATCGAAAATACTTAAAATAGATTGCCATCTGGCAAAAATATGTTTAGCAGCGATGTTTTTAACATCTTTTTCTAAAATATATTTAGCAGACTTACAATCAATACGAACCAAAAATTTTTGATTTAATAAATCATTTTGAAATTTACTGACACAGAAAACTAAAGCTAAAATTTCCTTTTTAATAGTGCTGTAGTTTAATTGTGCCTGATTCCACGCGCCAGAGTGGAATCGGACGATTTGTTCAGAAGAAGCAGGAGTTAATTTCTGCTTCAGAATGCCGCCGAAGCCAATTTCGGAGGCGTCAGTTTCAACAATTTTGAAAGCTGATTCATTAGAAATGCCAAGGCAGGGAACAGAAGCGACCTCAGATACCTCATCTGAGTCACTATTGTAGTCATTGCCAGATTCTTGAATCTGATCAATGATGGCCACGGTTCCACTGGCTTCGCCAGAGCTCGAACCAATCTTTTTAATAAGTTTATCAATACTTTTAACTAAATCAGAATCTTTACTAGGTAATCCCTTGCCATCTCTGTTATCAGGAAGGGTTAACAAAGGCTGATCAAGTTTCTTATCAGGGGTTTTAATAAGTGTATTATCAAACTTTTCTTCAATTTTATCAAGTTGTTTTCCTATGGTGGCTAAATACTGATTAGTAAAATTATTTTGTTCAATAATCTTTTTATCATCAGTTTTACCATCAGCTACTTTAAAAGGACTAGCAACAACGGAGTTATTTTTGACTTGTAAAAGAACAGTTTCAAGGGGAGGATGAGAAGCTAAAGTTTTGGACTTATCTTCTTTTATCCATTGAGATTTAGTAAGAACTTTACAATGATTTCTATCATACCAATCATAAAATGTAAGGTTCTCTCTAGTAAGTTTAACAAATTTTTTCCAATTATGAACAATTTTATCTCTATCAATTTTATCATGCATATTACGAAAAGCATGTCGTTTAAAAGGCGGAAGATGATACCAAAAGGCGGAAGATGAAGATGAAGAGTGGCGCATAAACAAAGCTGAATAACAACTATAGCAAAACTATAAGAAATTAAAGCAGCAGTTCATAAGTAATAAGAGAAGTTTAAATAAAATAAACTTTTATTGAACTATGAAATAATTACAAACAATTAACTTGGTTACTTACAACAGATTGACTCGATTATAGAAACTTATCATATCTAAGAGAGAAGGCAAGAGAGTTGAAGATTAGTCAGATAGGAATCTGAGTCTTCTCAAACGCTCTATTGGATTACTAAATCCTGCCTCATAACAAAGACTGAGCCTCTCTTATATAGAAAGAGAAAAGGCTGAGAGATTACAACTCAATAATTACAAAACAGGAATGACTATTGAACAACAGTAATGCTTTATCAAAAGATGAAAGCATTATTACAACTTTTGACTATTACAAACAGCTTTTACTATTACAGACGCGTTAATCAAATACAGACGAAATACAATAATAACAACTTTTGACTAACAAGGATACAGACATCTGACTAAATGACAACTGACTCAGCAACTGCTTTCGGCTACTTTTGGACAAAGGAGCACGGGCTGCGCGGGCAGGGGCATCTAGCAACAAAGCTGACCCAGGTGACTGTAGGAACCCAAGGCGAATGGATCCTGGACCCTAGGCAAACGGATCCTGGGCATCCTGAAGAGAGATGCTTCCGTACGGATCAGTAGGGCTAGAGTGATGACTGGAGCGAGAAGAAGAAGATGAACAAACAGAAGGAACCGAGTCCTCACTGAGTTTATCCATTCTTTTCTGAATTAAACGGGATAACTGTTTAAGCTCATTATTGGTACAATGATCAATATCCGAGAAGTCTAACTTTGAACTGGAAGATTTCTTGGATTTAGATTTATTGGAAGATGATTCCTTTGGAGGAGGAATCGTTTGAATAGGTGAAGGATTGGGGAATTCCTTCTGAACTTGGCCCACGATGCGATAAGGATCAAACTTATCCCACCATTTAACTGAAAACTCACGAGTAACATGAGTAATTTGATTAAGGTGATTACTAGAGGCACCTTTTTCAGGGGCGACTAAAGAAGAAAGAGCAACATTGACTGTTGGAGAATAAAATCCATAGTTCCATCGAAGGATCCATGGGACTTTATATTTACTAGCGAAATGGAGAATAACTGGGATGCAGCAATTAGACTGCACCACAGGAACCCTAGAGCTAAAGACATTAAGAACAGTCTGAAGCTCAATGGGGAGGATATCAAAGATGAGACCATAACGTTCCCACCAAAGAACAAACCAATGAGGAAATTGACTTTTAAATTTGTGGTCAAATTGGATGAACCACGAATGACTAAAAGATGGAGTTTGAAACAGAAAAACTCTGTTCCAAGCTTCCATGTAATCATAATAGCAAAACTGGCTATCATGACCTTCAAGCTGCCTAAGATCACTAGGATGATTACCCCAGTTAGGCATGGAGATAACCTGTTTAATATAAAGAGAATGATAGATGATTTTTGAAGAATCATTTCTATCATAAATAGGTTTAATAGCGATTGACTGAGTTTGCAAAAGGACATCCTTATAGTACATGAGAGATTTATAAGGAGCAGAAGGAATAAAATGCCAACCAGTTGGGAAGAACTGGGCAGCTAATTTGACTGGATCATCAATTGATTTCATATGTCGTTCGATATGAAATAAATTGGTGCTGAAAACAGGGACGTATTCAGTGTGAACACGCTGACCAGCAGGAGGATTACTGGAGGAAGCGTAAGGATCAACCATTAAAGGGGGTTGAACCAGAGCTGAACTATAGGGTTTCGAGCTAGAAACCAAAGGAGTGAACCTATTAACTACAGTAAGGGGAGTAACAGGATGAGGGATTATAGCTCCCACGGGCTTCTGACTAGGTGGGCTTGGGCTTGGAGGACCTAAGGGCCGAACATTTTTATCTTTCCCTCTCACACTCATTTTGAACCTGAGGGGTACCTGAATTAATAAATTCCCGAGTTAGAAAATCAGGAACGGAATTATCACTACCTTTAATATATTCAATGTCAAAATCGAAAATACTTAAAATAGATTGCCATCTGGCAAAAATATGTTTAGCAGCGATGTTTTTAACATCTTTTTCTAAAATATATTTAGCAGACTTACAATCAATACGAACCAAAATTTTTTGATTTAATAAATCATTTTGAAATTTACTGACACAGAAAACTAAAGCTAAAATTTCCTTTTTAATAGTGCTGTAGTTTAATTGTGCCTGATTCCACGCGCCAGAGTGGAATCGGACGATTTGTTCAGAAGAAGCAGGAGTTAATTTCTGCTTCAGAATGCCGCCGAAGCCAATTTCGGAGGCGTCAGTTTCAACAATTTTGAAAGCTGATTCATTAGAAATGCCAAGGCAGGGAAGAACCTTAACATATTTTTTAACTTGCTGAACGATGGCAGAATGCTCATCAGTCCATGGAGGAGGATTCTTCTGTAAACGAAGAAACAAAGGTTTACAGATTTTTCGCAAATTTTTATAGAATTTGCCAACATAATTAAGAGATCCAAGAAACCTTTGAAGTTGAGTTCTATCAAGGATTTTATCAGGAAATCTATCAGCGAATTGAATAACTCTTTGAATAGGACGAACCAAACCCCGATGAATATCATGGCCAAGAAATTTAACTTTAATTTGGAAAAGAGAACATTTGGTTGGTGACAGAACCAAACCATTGACTTTGATAGCTTTGAAGAACGAATTCAAATGTTTGAAATGTTCGTCAATTGATTTAGAAAAAACAAGGATAACATCAATATAGACAATAATGAAATGACTAAAGGGATTTAAAATTTCATTGAGAATATTTTGGAATTCACTAGGAGCGTTTTTCAAGCCAAATGCTTGAACAACCCATTCATAATGACCAAAAGGGGTGGTGAAGGCGGTTTTGTACCTATCACTAGGATGGATACTGACTTGCCAGAAACCAGACTTAAGGTCGAATTTACTAAAAATGGTAGCATTACTAAGACGACTAAGAAGGTCTTCCTTATTAGGAAGGGGATACCTAATCCATTCTAAGACCTTATTTAGGGGCTTATAATTGATGACTAGACGAGGGACACCTCTCTCTTTCTCTGCTTCATTATTAACTGGTTTTTGTGGAACTTCCTGGGGAAGAATCCATTGGCTAGGTAACGTGACATCTTTCCAAAGAATAGTTTTAGGTGTTTGAATATTGGCGTTACTAGTGCTACTCTGTATTAAAACAGTATGATCTTTAGGACTTTTATTAAGAGCATGAATATTTAAATTGGTTTTCATAACTTTATAATAAATTCTAAAGATTAAAGCTAAGGGTTGAGATCCCTCAATCATTTGAGTTATCTCTCCAGCAGTTTTAATATTCAAAGTTAATGCCTTAAGTAAATTAATATCAGACAGACTTAAAGGAAGATCAGGAAAGCAATTAAAATGAATAGGACCATCATGCAAACTAGATTCCATGATTCCAATAATACTAGGAGCATAATTAAGATAACGAGCATCTCTTAAGCATAAAAAGACGCTTGAGTTTATTCCTTTAATAGTTAATGGTTTAACTGCAACTTGTACCAAACCAATATGAATAAAATTATAACCCTTTTTACGATGTTTATTAATGACATCGGGAGAAAGAAGACTACAATTTTCATATTCTTTATTAATAGCATACACACGTTCAACAGTTTTAACATTGTAATCAGTTTTGAAATTATCGATGAAGGTTGACTGATAAATTTCTTTAGGAGATACACTAGGTATATTCCAGTTATTAAGAGTTTGGTTAATATTTTCATAACTTTGTTCTTCTTGGTTAACTATATTAGGAACAGAAGGAAGAGAAGATCTATTACTAACCGACGAACTAGATCTAAACAATCTACTCATAGTTAAAATTAAAGTTTTAATTAATCTGTGTTCTTCTGTACATACCCCTTTCTTTGCTTAACATAAACACATACCCTATCATCTAGTGATTCCCAGAAAGCCCAAACTGCTCACACACTCGAGACTTACAAAGGCTGGACAGGGACCTATGGCGATGGAGGGTGGTTTATTGGAGTAAATAAATATTTTAATTGAATTATTTATTGAGTAAAATAAATAATTATGTGATTATTATGGAATAATGTAATTAAGTGTAGTATATTAATTAAATGAATATTTAGTATTTAATTTAATTGATATAATGATTTTATGTTATAGTTCTAATTTAATTGAGATAATTAAATTAGATGAGTAATGTGATGAGTGTTACTTGCAATTATAATTAGCAATTAATTTTAATTATGTGACAATTTTATGTGCTTAATTGATGTTAGACTTTTAATTAATTAAATTAGAATGTTAAGATTTAATTAATTAAAGGGTAACACTAAAGTATGTGTCAAAAGGATTTATTAAAATAAAGAAAAGAGTTTTTAAATGATTTTTCCCAAACAAGACCCTTACTTTTGTTTTAAAACTATTTTACCCAAACATGGCCTTAACTACTAAAAATCTGTTTTTAAAATAACTTGTTTTGCCAAACAAGCCTTAGGCTTTTAAAATTCAAATTTATAACTTGTTTATATAAATTGCAATTATGATATTAAATGGGGAGATTAAATATTGGGAGTTAAATATTATATAATTATACATATAATATATATCATTTCAGTTATATGTTAAAACTACGTTAGTTAGAAAAACAAAAGGGTTAGTCTGTGTTATAAAGAAATACAGAGAACCTAGAGTTAGAGAGAAAAGAAGGAAGAAGAAGAGAGAAGAAGAAGAGGAAATGAGGAAGGCCTTGAGAAAGTCAATGCTAAATCTCACCATCTTCTTCCCCACTAAGCATCAAGGGTATGATTTGAACCCTTGTATTTTAAAGAGTTTGTTTTATATTTTTCATTGTTAGTTCTATGTTAATTGAACTTTTATGAAAATTTGTATATGCATGATTATATATACATAATGTGTTCATGAGTTTTTATGAATGAATTGATAGATGTTGTAATCCCTTACATATATACTATAAACCATTTTTCAGAAATCAAAGTGTTGTAAAAACAAGTTTCTAATGGAGAATTTGTGTTCCTATGGGTTTATGTGTTTTAGGTTGAATTTTAGAATGAAAATTGATGATGTATCATGATAGTACTAAAAAAAATGAAAATAACCCAAGTTGAACGAGTCAAAACGGATGTAAAACGAATTCGTAGTGATTGAATTCGCTAAATATATGTAAAACATGAAGAATTAGCATGAACACTGAATTGGAACCCTTAAAAGGAATTGTTAATATTTTTGAAGTGTTATAATTATCATGTAGATGTGTAGTTCTATGAATTACGAATCCATAGAGTCGAAAACGGACTCAATTGGATGTGTATAGCTTGATTTATGATGATTAGAAGGAGAAAAGGGTTAGAAAATTCGTCAGAACAACATACTGGAGGAAAAAGTCGCATAACACGCTGTCAGGGGCGCAGCTGCGCTGCCCCCAAGGCTGGTTGGGGCGCAGCTGCGTCGGGAGGAAAAGTTAGCCCGGGACTGTTTTGACCTCCTCTGGTAAAACAGCCATAACTTTTTCATACGAACTCCGATTGAGGCGATTCAAGATGATCCGGAACAAAAACGAGTAGACCTACAACTTTCATTCTTTAAGTTTTTTCAATTTGAGGTCGTTAGATAGGGTCAAAATGGTTATTTATGGGACTGATGTGTTTTTGAAGGCAATCGGGGGGCGTGGGCATGCACGTAAGCACATGTAATGGTCCCGACCATGGAAAATGATGTTCTAACTTTCATAACATGACTATTAGGTATTATAATGATACTTAGCATTAACCCGTGAGTATTAGACAATTCGGTTGGGCGTGCTAAGCGTGCGCAAATGCGTGTCGTTTGGGCGTTCGAATAGGCAAGTTTGGCATACGGACGTGCAAGCGTTTCAACGCCGCAACGAGTGTATGACCTTGTTTAATATTATGTTTTTAATAAGAATGAAACATTATAGAGTAATGTAACCCAATCTAGGAGCATGCAAAGCACATGCAAAAGAGGCGAGTTAGGCGTGTGACGTATAACCGTCGAAACGCCGTGTAATGTGGTAATACACTTAAATAGTGTTTCGATTCTAATGAAATGAACATTATAAGATATAAAATGGGGTTAGTATAAAATCAATAATTAGTCCTAGCAAGATTTAAACACTTGAATAAATTTCGAATATTACGAAAAAGAAATATAGTGAAATATAAGTCGATAGTTAACACAATCAAGTTGAACATTGTGTATTGATAATAGGAAGGATTATGAGATGTAGAGTAAAGTTTATATTACAACTAATATGCTTTGCTATGTGACTAATAGTTTATGTGAATGATTATATAATTGTGTAGGGCACGTGAAGTGCAGATATCTGTAAGCTGTTAAAACTGTTATTTGTAAATAACGATCAAGGCAAGTCTTTCGATTCCTATTTTCTATGTGAACTTGATAATATATTGAACTGTTTAAAATTGTATTGCAAAGAGTATGCTATGTTGTATATGTTACAAGCATGAAATGTTAAATTCAATTTATGACTACATTGATTGATTTAATAATGTTGATTGAGTAAGGAACTCAATCTTTATATTTGTTATGTGATTAAAGCATGTATGCCATGTTACTTTAATGTTGAGCATGTTAATTATGTGCTATGTGATGTATGAAAACTGTTAGATCTTGCTGAGCTGTCGAGCTCACTCTTGCAAATAACCATTTTTACAGGTCAAGGATGCAAGGTAAAGATACGTGTTAAGTGATTTATAGAGATCAATGTTCAAGAATATTAATTTTGTTAAATTTCAAATTGTAGTTGATGTTTTCATTGTAACTTAATTGTTAAGTTGTAAGTTGAGCTATCCGACGTATAATGGATATTGCTTAGTGATGTAAGACTTTGTATAGTCCTTTCGTTGTAGTGATTCATGTAATAGAATTGAATCAAATATTTGTAATGTTAAGGTTGCGATTCAGGGCAATATAGAAAGAAAGTTTATAAAAAATTTAAATATTCCGCATTTTTAGTGATTTTAATATCGAATAATGATGTAAATATAGATTAAAGATGTATTGCAAATGATCGAGGATGAGAATTATATTGTATGAGTTTGGGGTCGTTATAGTTGGTATCAAAGCTGATAGGTTATACACCTTAGGTAGGAGTACCTGTGACGCCCCCAAATTCCAGGACCGCCACTTGGTCTCTCGAATTCGGTTCATCACGTGCTCATGGTAATACATCGCAATAATGATAACTAAATATCACACAACCACAGCGAAAAATCTATTCTAGAATAATTTACAATGATTTATTATAATTATTCCCCCAAGTCTCGCAACCTACAGTACTTAATAGATTACATAGCAATATCAATTAACGACTTGTTATATAATCTAACTTAAGCTTAAACATAAACAAATCCAGTCTTACTACATCATCTTCACACAATATTAATATATTTGAAACATAACAGACATAAGCTAGTTGGTAGCCTTGCCCTTGCCCTTATCAATGCCCGAAGGTTCGCCATGCTCTGCCTTAACTGAAATGTTTTAGGGAAAGCAAGAATGAGCACAAATTGCCCAGCAAGTAATATACAATAAGGGTGAACAATAAGATTCTCAATTCTCGAAAGGGTATAGCAAGATTTGATAGCTCAAGAATAACAAGAATATCAACAGTTCTCAATAACAGTCGCTAAGGACAGGATATGATTCAATAATAAGTCAATTCAAGATTTCAAATAATTGAATACTGAGCAGTCACTAAGGACTTTGAACTTCTACTAGAATTGACAGTAATAAACTGAAAATCCAACAAAAACAGGTACAACAGGTGATCAGCCTAAAGTACCATCGTTATGCATAACAATCAATCATACTCAAGTGTGCACGTCGGTTCTCCGACAATTTATATATTCCCTTCAAAGAAGGTTGTTCTTCTCAGTCAAATACAAAATCCCGCACCAATCAATTAGTTTGGGTCGCTTTTCAATAATATAAGTCTAGCCGAATCAAATGGCATAGACACTTTCACAATATTCAAGAACAATACTAAGTTCAACATGAATAATAGCTTTAATGAAATAAGAGTTCAAGTATGCTAATTCAATTCAACCGATTAAATAGGAAACTAGTTCGCAATACACAAGATAGGATACTTGCATAGTAAAAGAGTATAAGTTAGGACACTTTCACAATCATAGCTTTCCTTGCATAAAGTAAATGCGTCGGTTAGGATACTTGCACTTTAAGAGAGTGTAAGTAAGAGAACTTGCCTTTAGCGTAGTTTATCCACGAAAAGCAATCAACACTTTCGAATTCCTATCGTAATACAGTTACGTATATATATGATATTCATTAGTTATATAATTTAACTTCACATTTTCTCTTTGAATATACGATCAACACATAAGGTAAGTTTTACCTAGCTACACAGTTATATAGAATATAATTTCTATCCTTAACGTTCCTTCTTTAGAGTTTAAACGCATTCTCATATTATATAAGATCTCAACAATTAGCAAATATGCTTGCATATTATTAATATCACATAAGACCACAATCAATACTAAATATATTTCATTTTAGCAAGTTACGGCATCTCCTTAAGTTAACCGTCAAAATCGGGTTCAAGTAACATCATATAATATCACGTAGCATGTATTCATATTTAAAGGATACTTTACATGCTTGTATAACTTTTCCAAATCCAATAGTACATGGTATAGGTTCTTAAGTTAATACTTAAAGCCATTCAAGGACACGAACTCATATGGTCTAACATGGTCGCTTTTAAACACATAAGATATTCATATAACTTGTATTAGTCATGCTCATGAGTACTCGTATTGCATATATGTAGCTAGCATTGTTATTATCTTGAAAACATGCTTTGTTTATGCTAAACTTAATCACGGCAACCAATCATGGTATATATATATGCATGACACATGAATGAGTCTAAGAGTACTATCACATGTGTCCATAAATATCAGAATTTAAATCTCCACGTATCGTGTTAATGCTCATGTGCAAGGCTTGTATTTCTATTAGTGAATCTTACTAATAGAGCCTAACATGTTCATGCTTCCTTACGAACTATATAAACACAAGTTAAGGCTTCATTCATATATTTCAAAGTTATCTAAACATCCTCATAACATCAAAATGACTATATAGCATTTACATGATCATATCCACCTTCAAACTTATATTTTTGTTAGGAATGAGCACTAGTTAGGTTCAATGTTCATATTTTATTACGGAACCAATATAGATAAGCTAACATGCACTTCATGTGTCTCTAGGTGGTACTAACATGCTTGCAAGGTCAGTATGTAAACATGCTTTATAATGTTAATGTTCGTTTATGAAACTTTAAGTTTGTTTTCAAACTATATGTCGTTTGGTTAACCATGCATGCTAATATACTAAAACATGCTTACATTGCCTCATTAGGTTTATATATATGTATTAATCATGCTTCCATGCTTGTTTAAACAAAAATCAACCAATTAGTACATAACAGTTTTGTTGCGGAATGCATAAAACTGAACACAGAGGCCGGCGCTGCGGCGCGGCAACAGCAGCATACTCTGGCGCTGCGGCGCGGGCTGCGGCGCTGCGGCGTGGGGACAGTTCTTGCAGTTCAGACTGCAGCGAAACCGACCCAAAACCTCCCATTTTATTGATCTCGACATACCCATATGCTATTAGACTAACCTTTTTACCTTACTAACACATATATATTGTTATATAACAGTCAATCGCCCAAACGATTCCCAATTTGATGAACTCCAACTTATTTCACGAATTCGATGCTTTACAGAAATTACAGAGCAACAATGGAAATGAAAGTCAAGAAAGCTATATAGTGGTTCCATCACGTATGTATGTCCATATAACAACAATATAAGGGTTCTACAAACCAATCATGAACCAATTTGGCATAATCAAAAATTTGAAGGAAACTTCGGAAACAGAAAACGAAAATGAAGAACAAAGGAAGAGGGATTATACCTCTGCTAGGATTCCAATATAGTTTGCTGCTAATCCAACTTCTCCTACTGATATATGTATATTGCTTTCACTCACCACTTATGCAAACTCTCAGCAAATTGAAAACGAAGAAACATGGCTGCTATTTATAGAAAAATCCTTACACAGACAATGCAATTGTCCATTAAATTGAACCACTAGATTGAAGCTTTGTATATCAGCTAAGGAAGAGTTGGTAGAGTGGTTGAAAACACTGTTGTGCCCACTCCCCGTATCATGATTTGCTAGAATGCTGAGTTTGAGAAGGTAGGAGTAGGCTAGCTTCATGATGCATTTCACGTGTACAAGGTTTGTGTTTAATTAATATGGGACAAGGCCATATACTCAGCATTTTATTAGTACACAACACTTAAATTATTACACACACATAACATACTTCCTACTCTTATGTTATATTATATATACTTATTGTCCCTACATAGGTTATAACTTAATGTCACAATATAAATTTGCATAAGGAATACTTCAATATAGTGAAGGTGACTTGTACGCATATAATCCATGTACCTTCTGTTAATACCGGATATAATTTAATCAGATGTTAACACATTACACTGTCTCCTTTATTAAAACTAATTGTTTACAATATGTCCATGATATATTATACAATGTATACCCACATATTTATTGTCACACAAGTTATTAATCAAGTAGCTCACATGGTTTAATAAGCCTTACCATATAATAGTGTCATATTACACTTCACATAATACATAGTCAGCTAATATATGCTACACATTTAATTCGCATGCTTGCACATATAATTTCTCATCTTATAAATTGAATATTAATTAATAATATACACATATCCTACATCAATCAATATAATTGTTAACCTCCATCACAATTTAATTAACCCTTATATGATTAATTATCACTTTGATATAAATCTTATTATATTTATAAACACGTTGCTCATTATTATTATGTTTCTTGCAATAATAATAATCACATATTATTAATCAATCCTCATTAGTATTTTATAACAGTTAATTAATATTCTTCGATTAACAATTAATATAGATTAATTGTTCGCTTAAATTAATATAATCATTCTTATATTACGTCACTGTGCCACACAAGGCAATCAACGAGTTTATCATAAACTCCACCAATTTCTCAATTATTATAATTATTCAATTATATATAATTGAATTAATTCATCTCATCACACAAAATCATTTATATTCAAATAAATTCTCATTTTCATTAATATAATTATTTAATAATATATGGAAATTCTCGGGTATTACAGTACCTTAGGCTATGACCTTAGAGAATGAGAAGTTAAGTTATGTATAATGAAAAGGTGATTCCTTTCACATACGTAGAAGTGTAGGATGTGTGAAGTCCTAGTAATGTTGTAATACCCGAGAATTTCCATATATTATTAAATAAATATATTAATGGAAATGAGAATTTATTTGAATATAAATGATTTTGTGTTATGAGATGAATTAATTCAATTATATATAATTGAATAATTATAATAATTGAGAAATTGGTGGAGTTTGTGATAAACTCGTTGATTGCCTTGTGTGGCACAGTGGCGTAATATAAGAAGGATTATATTAATTTAAGCGAACAATTAATCTATATTAATTGTTAATCGAAGAATATTAATTAACTGTTATAAAATACTAATGAGGATCGATTAACAATATGTGATTATTATTATTGCAAGAAACTTAATAATAATGAGCAACGTGTTTATAAATACAATAAGATTTATATCAAAGTGATAATTAATCATATAAGGGTTAATTAAATTGTTATGGAGGTTAACAATTATATTGATGGATGTAGGATATGTGTATATTATTAATTAATATTCAAATTATAAGATGAGAAATTATATGTGCAAGCATGCGAATTAAATGTATAGTAACTATATGTTATGATATGTGTAGGTGACAAATGATGTGTGGATATACATTAAAATAATGTATCATGGATCTATTATAAATAATTGTTGAGTAATACAATTTAATAATATATGATATAAGGTAATGTGGTAGTATCCGATGGTATTATATCAGTAAGATAAACGTACCTGGATTATATGTGTGTAAATTACACTTATTACATTATGTGAAGTGCATTGTGATTTAAATTATAACCTAAGAGTACATATATATATAACATATGTATATGGTGTGTATATACAAGTGTAGTATTTGCAAATGCTGAGGAGTTAAATCAATTGTCTCATTTTAAGTGTCCCATTTGCTCTTCACGTGCTTGACATACAGCTAAGGCCTATTCCTTCTTCTTCTCCCCAAACTCAGCAACTAGCATTTCATAGCTCATGATTGTGGAGGGAGTGGGATTCATGATGAATCCAACCACTAATTACCTACCCTTTGATAACCTTCATGCATTCCTATAATCCGTTAGTTTGATATGGGATACAATTGCTTTGTCTGTATAATGGGAGTTCTATAAATATAGCCTCATCTCCTTCACATTTCTTTTGCTGAGCATTTTGGCTAAGAGAGACTAGAGAGCATATATATATATATATCAGTGTTATTGAGATAGCAGCAAGCTTAAATCATTTACAGAGGTATAAATCCTCTTCGTATCTTCATTGTCATTTTCTGTCAAAATTTCTATTCGTGAATTCTTGATTTCAGTTGGAAGTTATGGTTTTGTGAATTGAGAATAATAATTAGTTGTTTAAAGGACTTATATATGTGATTAGAATTACTATATATGCTTCATTGGTCTTCAATTTCATTTTTGGTGTTTCCATTTCTGAGATTTCTGTAAAAACATCAGATATAGTGAAATTGGTTGGTGTTCATGAAATTGGGAATTGATAATTGCTATTGACTATTATATAAGCATATATGTACGTGTTAGTAAGTTAAACAAGTCTAATAGCATTTGGGTATGTTGAAATCGATGAAATGGGAGGTTTTTGGTCGGATTTCACTGCAGAAAACTGCCTCGACGCCGCAGCGCCGCAGCCCGCGCCGCAGCGCCACTCGCGCCGCAGCCCGCGCCGCAGCGCCGCACGCAGCGCCACTCGCGCCGCAGCGCCAGTAGTGAGCTGCTGTGCCGCGCCGCAGCGCCAGCCTCTGTGTTCAGTTTTTCTGCATTCTGCAATAAAACTGTTATGAACTAATTGCTTGATTTTTGTTTAAACAAGCATGAAAGCATGATTAATACTTATATATAAACCTAATGAGGCAATGTGAACATGTTTTAGTATATTAGCATGCATGGTTAACCAAACGACATATAGTTTGAAAACGAACTTAAAGTTTCATGAACGACGTTAACATATATGAAGCATGTTAATATTCTGACTTTCGAGACATGTTAGTATGACCTAGAAACACATGAAATGCATACTAACTTATGTATATAGGTTCCGTGATATAATATGGACATGTGAACCCAACTAGTGCACCTTTCTAACAAAAATACAAGTTTTGAAGGTTGATATTGACATGTAAAAACCATGTATACATTCTGACTTTTCGAGCATGTTTATAGGGCCTTGAAATACATGAAAAGCATGTTAACTTGTGTATATGGGTTTCATAAGGAAGCATGAACATGATAGACCTTATTAATGAACTATACTAACAAAGTATAAGCTTTGAACGTGAACGTTGGTATGTTATGACGAGAATTAGAATTTGACATTTATGAACACATGTGATAGTACTCTTAGACTCATTCATGTGTCATGCATGTATATATACCATGATTAGTTGCCATGATTAAAGTTTAGCATGAACAAAGCATGTTTTCAAGATAATAACAATGCTAGCTACATATATGCAATACGAGTACTCATGAGCATGACTAATACAAGTTATATGAATATCTTATGTGTTTGAAAGCGACCATGTTAGACCATATGAGTTCGTGTCCTTGAATGGCTTTAAGTATTAACTTAAGAACCTATACCATGTACGATTGGATTTGGAAAAGTTATACAAGCATGTAAAGTATCCTTTAAATATGAATACATGCTACGTGATATTATATGATGTTACTTGAACCCGATTTTGACGGTTAACTTAAGGAGATGCCGTAACTTGCTAAAATGAAATATATTTAGTATTGATTGTGGTCTTATGAGATATTAATAATATGCAAGCATGTTTGCTAATTGTTGAGATCTTATATTATATGAGAATGCGTTTAAACTCTAAAGAAAGAACGTTAAGAATAGAAATTATATTCTATATAACTGTGTAGCTAGGTAAAACTTAGCTTATGTGTTGATCGTATATTCAAAGAGAAAATGTGAAGTTAAATTATATGACTAATGAATATCATATATATACGTAACTGTATTACGATAGGAATTCGAAAGTGTTGATTTGCTTTTCGTGGATAAACTACGCTAAAGGCAAGTTCTCTTACTTACACTCTTTTAAAGTGCAAGTATCCTAAAACCTTGCACTACGTTATTTAACGGATATCGTAAGCGAGTATCTAAACCTTATCTCTTTGGATACGAATATTCTATCTTTGTATATTGCGAACTAGTTTCCTACTTAATCGTTTGAATTGAATTAGCATACTTGAACTCTTATTTCATTAAAGCTATTATTCATGTTGAACTCAGTGTTGTTAATGAATATTGTGAAAGTGTCTATGCCATTTGATTCGGCTAGACTTATATTATTGAAAAACGACCCAAAACCAATTGATTGGTGCGGGATCTTATATATGACTGAGAAGAACAAACTATAACTGTCGGAGAACCGACGCGCGCACTTGAGTATGATTGATTGTTATGCATAACGAGGGTACTTTAGGCTGATCACCTGTTGTATCTGTTTTTGTTGGATTTTCAGTTTATTACTGTCAAATCCTATGGAAGTTCATAGTCCTTAGTGACTGCTCAGTATTCAGTTATCTTGAAATCTTGAATTGATTTATTATTGAATCATATTGATATTATTCTGTCCTTAGTGGCTGTTATTGAGAACTGTTGATATTCTTGCTATCCTTGAACTATCAAACTTTCCTATACCCTTTCGAGAATTGAGAATTATATCATTTACCCTTGTTGTATATTACTTGCTGGGCAATTTGTGCTCATTCTTGCTTTCCTTAAAACATTTCAGTTAAGGCAGAGCATGGTGAACCTTCGGGCGTTGATAAGGGCAAGGGCAAAGCTACCAACTAGCTTATGTCTGTTATGTTTTAAATATATTCATATTGTATGAAGATGATGTAGTAAGACTGGGTTTGATTATGTTTAAGCTTAAGTTAGATTATGTAATAAGTCGTTAACTGATATTATTAGGTAATCTATTAAGTACTGTAGGTTGCGAGACTTGGGGGAATAATTATAATAAATCATTGTAAATTATTCTAAAATAGATTTTCCGCTGTGATCGTATGATATTTAATTATTATATTGTGATGTATTACCATGAGCACGTGATGAACCGAATTCGAGAGACCAAGAGGCGGTCCTGGAATTTGGGGGCGTCACAAATGTTATAAGGACAAGGTGAGAATAACGAGGAATAAAACTCGAATAAAATATTGAGCTATATGAATGGAATTAGAAATTTTTAAAAGAAGAGTTAATAAATAAATAAGAAGATTCAAAGAAGAACCTTGAAGAGATATGAAGATAAGAACCCGGAGTTGTCTAACTCCGGTAATCGAGATAACGAATAACAATGAATAGACGGAGTCTATAAGATTAAAAGCATAACGAAGTCATGATATAACATAATGAAAGGTAAAGATAAGAAGTTTTCAAACAAAATGATAATGAGATATGGAAGAATCATAAGTGAGATGATTATAGAATAAGATCACAACGTGATCTTTTGAAGTTATAAAAGACAGATGGTATGTAATGATTGAATAGTTATAGTTTGATGCTATAACGAGAATGTACTATGATATAGTACGAGATTAACTCACGAGGAATTATAAATGATGGGATACAGGAAGTCTGTATCGAGTATAGAACGAGATGTTATAAGTAAGAAAGAGTTAAGTGGGATTTCAATTGAGGACTCATGTGGTGGCTGAGTTGTACAAACTTCTGTATGGGCAGGGTTTTGTGCTTACACTTGGTTTGTCATACTGATAATCGTTGGAAGGTTGGTGTCGCACTATCGATATATATATGATGAGAAGGTGATTGTTTTCTCATATTACATTTGATAGTTAGAGTCAATAGTGATAGTAGTGTGCATACAAGCCAATCATGTATGATGATAAAGCACGTACTTTGTAAACAATCTTATTTATTTATTAATAAAATATTCATTTATTAAAGGCATTTAATTATCTACATGTTGCTGTTTTTATAATATGTAAATAACCCATAGTTTTAAGCAATGCTTTTAGAATCATGATGATGATCATGCTAATGAGATCTAAATTCTTAGAAAGTTTTAAAACTAAAATAGTTCCCAATCGTGGGATTACTAAAAAGGGGATTAGTAAATCCGGATAGATTGGTACATATGTTGCTTGCTCATTGGATAAGGATGATTGATCTCATGATCATTTGTGTGGAGACACTAAAGCAAGTATGTAGGTGCTTATTGGAGAATAAGTTCACTGAACGTGATTCGCTATGGAATACCTAATGGAGATTTACTCGCCTGTCAATAGGAATTCCTAATGTGATAGTAGTACAAGTAATCCTTGGACTTGAGATCATCATAGTATCTTGTATGTAACAAATTATACTTTGACATATTCCTTAAGACCTTTTAAGGCATATATAGGGTATGCTTGGGTATAATGAGTTACATATGGAGATAATGAATGATCAATAAAGAATCTACCACCTCTAGTAAAAGAGGAGATATGTCCTATGTGATTCGTTAAATGACAACCCAGGAATCCTTGGCCAAGGTGAAATGAAATTAGAAAGGAGTTTCTAATTTGCATTATTTGGAGTTGTGCATTTTCTAATCGAAATACATATAATTAAATAAAATAAGACTTGACAGTAAATCCATGTCTTATATTTAATTGGGACATTGTATGGTGGAAGGATTGAATTGTACGGTAACTATTTACTCACAGGTTCTTTTTGATTAATGTTGAAATCTATATTATCTGGAAAGTCGTTGATCGCTAGGGAGGCTTATCCCTATTGTAGAATAAATATTATTTATTTAAATAAATTATTAGTTTAATTTATTTATTTAAATAAGATTAAAATTATTTTAATTGATTTATTCACAACCGGTTTAATATGGAGAACCTAAAGGGTCACACCATAAAAGGAAGAATAATTATTTAAGAAGGTAATGGCATAATCGTAATAATGTATTAAGTATAATTAATTTAATCTATGGTGATAGAATAAATTAAATAGCTTAATGTTTATTATTTAATATTTTGGAAATATTAAATATAAATTAATAAGAGGAGTCTTATTAATATTATTACAATTATTATTATTTTAATTTCTAAAGGAGTTTAGTAATTAATTTAATATTTAGTACTCTCATTTATTCCTAATAAGATTAGGAGACAAATTAATTAAATGAATTTAATTAATTATTCCCATGTGGTGGGAAGCCTAAATTAATTAAAGGAGTTTAATTAATTAAAAAAAATCCCATGTCTAATAGGATTAGAAGGGTTGACCAATGTCTATATAAGAGAAGTCTTATAATAGATATTAGATTGATGTAATTCCAATTGTTGGAGAGTACTCCTTTTCTATAGAGGATAGAAAACTAAGGTTAAGCCAAACACCCTCCTTCTTGATAATTCATCTTCCTTGGTGGATCACCTCTAGAGGCCAAACACTTGGGTGGCTAACGTTGATCAAAGAAAGGAATCTAACCCAAAAATTCAAGGAGATCACGAAGAACAAGGAGTTGAACTAGTACCTGTGGAAGCTTCGTTCTACAAGGGTATGATTCCATAACTTCTTATTTATCGTTTTAAATTAATAATTTGCATAAAGGATGATCCGGGTAATGGTTTTATAGAAATTTTTTTTAAACTCTGATATACCATGCTTCCGCTAATTTTTGCAATTTGATTGCGTCACAATTTCGTACAAACCCAACAAATAGAGATTAGATTAGATGATATTAAGATTACATTAGATGATCTTAAGGTTAGGCGAATTCTTAAAACTCATACTTATGGTAAGATCGTGACTCATAATCGTATGTATGTTTTGAACCCCTAAGTATATGGACAGTCTCTGATCAGTTCTTTGACTAC
Source organism: Panax stipuleanatus (assembly GCA_020205555.1). NCBI lineage: Eukaryota > Viridiplantae > Streptophyta > Magnoliopsida > Apiales > Araliaceae > Panax > Panax stipuleanatus. The sequence goes on along the minus strand of CM035118.1, from coordinate 99,161,088 downwards.
GTATTGCTAGGACAAGTTCTTAAACTCATATTATTGTGGTAAGTTCCTGAAATTCCAAAGTGTGGTAAGTTCGATGAACTATATTGGGTATAGAAAGATTATAATATAGAAAGTATTGATGTTGTTAAGGTTGATAGAATGATTAAGTAATGATGGAGCAAAGAGTTATATTGATAAAGAAAGTTTTATATTCTAAATCTCCTAGCTTTGCTAGATTTTCAAAATTTATTGACTTCGTGCTGATGTTGCACTCCTGTTTTCTTGAAAAGCATTGGATCAAATGATGGAACCAATGAATTTTTTTAAAATAGTGCTATTATTCACATGTCTATGCTAATTGCTTTAGCTAGACAAAAATAATTTCAAAATTTCAAAAGGTATTTTATGTGTTCTATGCATCATTTGATATGGTGTAGAGACAAAAATCGAGGAAGTTATCAATGCAGTTAAACCTAGTGTTGGATGTGATCGTATGATCGTCAGCCCACTACGGTATGATGTAGTATGACGATGTCATGTAATGACGAAATCCTCAACGTATCAGTAATACGATACGGTATCAGGATATTGTGAAAAGATTTATTATTATTTTAGTTTCCTTAAACTATATATATATATAAAAAAAAGAGATTTATTTACTTTTAGTTCCCTTAAAAAAAATATTTATTTTATTGAGTTGGTTAAAAATATATATACATATATATATATATATATATATATATATTTCGATTGATGTCCAAATTATTGCTAGAAGTTTATGCTACTTGATTCAGCTAGACAAATATTGAAAGATGTTTATGAAATTCAAGCGTTCTTGGTCAAACTATGCCAAACCAAATTGTTTTGGTGCGGATTCAGATGTTAAGTGATAGTAGTGTGCATACAAGCCAATCATGTATGATGATAAAGCACATACTTTGTAAACAATCTTATTTATTTATTAATAAAATATTTATTTATTAAAGGCATTTAAATATCTACATGGTGCTGTTTTTATAATATGTAAATAACCCATAGTTTTAAGCAATGCTTTTAGAATCATGATGTTGATCATGCTAATGAGATCTAAATTCTTAGAAAGCTTTTAAAACTAAAATAGTTCCCAATCGTGGGATTACTAAAAAGGGGATTAGTAAATCCGGATAGATTGGTACATATGTTGCTTGCTCATTGGATGAGGATGACTGATCTCATGGTCATTTGTGTGGAGACACTAAAGCAAGTATGTAGGTGCTTATTGGAGAATAAGTTCACTGAACGTGACTCGCTATGGAAAACCTAATGGAGTTTTACTCGCCTGTCAATAGGAATTCCTAATGTGATAGTAGTACATGTGATCCTTGGACTTGAGATCATCATAGTATCTTGTATGTAACAAATTATACTTTGACTAATTCCTTAAGGCCTTTTAAGGCATATATAGGGTATGCTTGGGTGTAATGAGTTACATATGGAGATAATGAATGATCAATAAAGAATCTACCACCTCTAGTAAAAGAGGAGATATGTCCTATGTGATTCGTTAAATGACAACCCAGGAATCCTTGGCCAAGGTAGAATGAAATTAGAAAGAGGTTTCTAATTTGCATTATTTGGAGTTGTGCATTTTCTAATCGAAATACATATGATTAAATAAATTAAGACTTGACAGTAAATCCATGTCTTATATTTAATTGGGACATTGTATGGTGGAAGGATTGAATTGTACAGTAACTATTAACTCACAGGTTCTTTTATGATTAATGTTGAAATCTATATTATCTGGAAAGTCGTTGATCGCTAGGGAGGCTTATCCCTATTGTAGAATAAATGTTATTTATTTAAATAGATTATTAGTTTAATTTGTTTATTTAAATAAGATTAGAATTGTTCTAATTGATTTATTCACAACCGGTTTAATATGGAGAACCTAAAGGGTCACACCATAAAAGGAAGAAGAATTATTTAAGAAGAAAATGGCATGATAGTAATAATGCATTAAGTATAATTAATTTAATCTATGATGATAAAATAAATTAAATAGCTTAATGTTTATTATTTAATATTTTAGAAATATTAAATATAAATTAATAAGAGTCTTATTAATATTATTATTATTATTATTATTATTTTAATTCTAAAGGAGTTTAGGAATTAATATAATATCAGTACTCTCTCTCAATCCTAATAAAGATTAGGATATAAATTAATTAAAAGTATTTAATTAATTAATTAAGTAAAACTCTATTCTAATTGGATTAGGAGGGTTAACCTAATATCTATATAAGAGAGTCTTATATCAGAAATAAGGTAGAAAATGTGAAATTTTCCAAGAGTTGGGAGTACACATATTGTATAGAGATAGAAACAAGGGTTAAGCCAATAACCCATCTTCTTGAGTTCTTCATCTTCCTTGGTGGATCACCGTTAGAGGCCAAATATTTGGGTGGCTGACATTATTCAAGGGAAGGAGCCACTATCAGAGGAATCAAAGGAGTAGAACTTGTACCTGAGGAAGCTTAGATCTTCAAAGGTATAATTCCATGTTCTCTCTTTTCTGTTATTGATAACAAGCACAAAGCATGATCATGGTTATGAGTTTGTATAAATTTTGAAAACCTAGTTTTTACGCTTCCGCCCTATTTATGTGATTTGATTGCATGATTGCGTTACATACAAACCCAACAGTGGTATCAGAGCCTAACTCTGTGCTAATTATCAATTTTATAATTCCATGTATGAATTGATGTGAGAATTGGATCGTTTTTCTGGACAAAAATCGTTTTCTGCAAGTTTCTGCGACGAACGGCGCAGCTGCCCAGTTCATTACTGGCGCAGCTGCGCCGGTCTGCAAAAACTGCTGCTTCCGTCTAGCTGCGCAGCTACCCAGTTCATTACTGGCGCAGCTGCGCCGGTACCTGGAAAGACCCTGAAAATTAATTTTAATTAATTAAGTAAACTGTTTATTTAATTGATAAAGTTTTAAAATAAAGAAGTTTATTTTATCTGAAATATTATTTCAGAATGCTAAAATTAAAGGAGTTTAATTTGGATTTATTTTTGATTAAAATAAAAGAGTTTATTTTGTTTCAAAAATAAAATTTAGCAAAACTTTTGTCCATTAAATAACATCGATCCATATATGGAATAGCATTGTTATTCATGAGATGAATGGATATTTATTGATGCATATGTTGATGTGTATGATAATAAATGGGGTTGATTATGGACTACGACCAATGTGATTGGATTTTATTTTGGATGAATGCTTGAATGTATGGGTTTTATAAAATGGGGTCTGCGTACCTCGTCTTCTCTTGTTTTATTCTCGATGTAAATTCTATCTCCTTTCTATGTACTTCCCCTTGACTGCTGATCAAAGTTTCTATTTAATTTTAAATAGTTAATGTAATAGAGATAGTTAGAATTATTTTGAAGAAATTGGAGACCAAGGAGCGAGGAGCGCGTGAAGACCCGTTTGTATGGAGCCCGGGTTTAAATGTAATAGTTACATTTAAAATTTAAATTCTTGCACTCCTAGGTTTGACCTTTTGGTTCACTTGGTGGCTCTAGTGAACCAAACTAGAATAAAAGTCCATAATCAATCCGGGTAGAATATAGTATTCTATATTGCATGCTAAATATTATATATATTATATTTTATACAAACATGGTTCGCATGTTTAATAAAATGACGCGTATTTTATATATATATGTGCATGCGCGCTTAAAAAGATGAGACAAATAATAACAAACCCCTCAAAGAAATAATATTAAGTCTGAAGCGTTCAAATGATATTTGGAATATCGAACGTCGCCTTCTAGCATGATTAGTTAATAGAGTATTAAATATTTAATATGAGTTTGTTGTGCTATCCACAAGGCGAGTATTGAATATTTAAAATGTTAATTAATCACATTTGATGCTTATCAAGAAAATTGAACGATCTAGTCTTGTTGTGCTATCCACAAGGACAAAAATTTTTCTTTTTTGAATTTATGGAAGTGCTAGGCTGGACTTAACTTAAATCATTTTAGTTCGGATGTGCACACACATGACCATTATGATTTAAGAGGCAAAATAAAAGGAGTTACATGGTGATGTAATTGACAAGAGTTGTCTACCTATTTATTTGTATATCGCTTGTTGTGCTATCCACAAGGTTATATACATTTGAAATGGGATCCTTAATCTCACTATCAAATCTTTAATTAGATGTTGCCGAACTATATGAGTGAGGGTAATATAGTTTGATGAAAATAGTGGGAGATACCAATTTAAAATAAAGACCTAAATTTATTTTGGTATGCAAAGTTAATAAAATGAATGTTTGCTAAAATGTTGTCTTTTCACATGCAGAATTTTAAAAATATCAAAATCACTAATTTCACTGCGAAGCATACTTGATGCTAATAAGCTTACCGGGCCGAATTATACGGACTGGCTAAGAAATCTGAGAATAGTTCTCACTGCTGAAAAAATTTCTTATGTCCTAAACTCACCTGTCCCTATAACTGTTCTAGAAACAGCATCTGAGGAAGAGATTGCCACCATTGTAAAGTGGCAAGATGATGCATCTGTGGCTCAATGCATCATGCTCGCATCTATGAATAACGAGCTTCAGCGTCAGCACGAAAACATGGATGCTCCTACTATGTTGATTCACCTCAAGGAGTTGTATGGTGAACAAAGTAGGACTGCTAGATATGAGATATCTAAGGAGCTCTTCCGATCTCGGATGACCAAGGGCAAAGTGAACATAAAGGAACAAAAGAAATCTGATCCAGCTAGCAAAGGAATGTGCTTCCATTGCAACGAGTCGGGTCATTGGAAGAGGAACTGCAAGAAGTTTCTGGCAAAGAAGAAGATTGGAGAAGCTTCGACTTCCAATCAAGGTTTGTTCATGATTGAAATTAATTTTTCAGAAAGTCAAAATTCTACTTGGGTATTGGATACCGGCTTTGGTTCTCACATATGTAATAATGTGAAGGGACTGGTCAGAAGTAGAAAGCTGAACAATGATGAGGTGATCCTACGAGTGGGGAATGGAGCAAAGGTTGCTGCATTAGCTGTAGGAACTTATTGTTTAGCAATGCCTTCGGGCAAATCCATTTATCTTAATAATTGTTATTATGTTCCGAATATTATTAAAAATATTATTTCAATTTCTGTATTGGATATGGAAGGTTTTGACGTTATTATAAAGAACAATGGTTGTTCTATTTATAAAGACGATGTTTTATATGGTATTGAAAATTTGCGAAATGGACTTTATACACTTGACTTGCAAGAAAATATATTTCAAATTGAACAAATTAAGAAAAGGAAAAGAGATGATATTAATTATACCTATATGTGGCACTGTAGACTCGGTCATATCAATGAAACAAGATTATCCAAGTTGCATAAAGATGGGCTCCTCGAGCTATCTGATTATGAATCATATCCAACTTGTGAATCTTGTCTCATGGGTAAAATGACTAAATCTCCTTTTAGTGGAAAAGGGGAGAAAGTTACAGAGTTGTTGGCATTGATTCACACAGACGTTTGTGGACCTATGACAACAAGTGCACGGGGTGGGTATTCTTGTTTTATTACTTTCACTGATGATCACTCAAGATTTGGATATGTGTATTTAATGAAATACAAATCAGAATCATTTGAAAAGTTCAAAGAGTTCAGAAGTGAAGTAGAGAAATAAACGGGCAAGAGTATTAAGATACTTCGATCAGATCGAGGTGGAGAATACTTAAGCAGTGAGTTTCTCAATTGTCTCAGAGAAAATGGTATAATCTCACAATGGACTCCTCCAGGTACACCACAATTAAATGGAGTATCTGAAAGGAGAAATCGAACACTGTTGGACATGGTTCGATCCATGATGAGTTTTACCGACCTTCCAATTTCCTTCTGGGGATATGCCCTAGAAACGGCTGCATACCTACTTAACAAGGTACCTACCAAATCCGCCCCAAAGACTCCATATGAGATGTGGAAAGGGAGGAAACCAAATCTTAAGCATGTTAAGACTTGGGGTTGTCCAGCTTATGTCAAAAAGTTTGAAAATGATAAGCTACAGACTAAATCCGATAAGTGTAGATTTGTGGGATACCCTAAAGAAACCGTAGGGTATTATTTCTATCATCCAACTGATCAAAAGGTGTTTGTTGCGAAACATGCCACCTTCTTGGAGAAAGAGTTTATCCATGAAGGGGTCAGTGGGAGTAAGATATATCTTGAAGAAGTTCAAGAACCACAAGTTACCACAGACCAAAGTCAGGTACCTAACCAAGTAGAAGAACCTACTGTACCACACCATGTTCGTAAATCTGGAAGAGTACCGAAGATACCTGAGAGGAATGGATTCGTTATAGAGGATGACGATGAGGTACACATCATGAATGATGATGATCCATTGAATTACGAACAGGCTATGAGTAATAAAGACTCAGGGAAATGGCTTGAAGCCATGAAATCTGAAATGGACTCCATGTATGAAAACAAAGTATGGTCTTTGGTTTCACCACCTGAAGGTATTAAACCTATTGGGTGTAAATGGGTTTTTAAGAAAAAGACTGGAGCAGACGGAAAGGTAGAGACCTATAAGGCCCGACTGGTTGCAAAAGGTTTCAAACAAAGACAAGGAGTTGACTATGATGAAACCTTCTCACCAGTAGCCATGCTCAAGTCCATTCGAATTTTGCTTGCGATTGCAGCTTACAACGACTATGAGATCTGGCAGATGGACGTGAAAACGGCCTTCCTCAATGGGAAACTTGAGGAGGATGTGTATATGACACAGCCAGAGGGATTTATTTCAAAAGTTGGAACAAATCAAGTCTGTAAGCTACAACGATCCATTTATGGGTTGAAGCAAGCTTCTCGTAGATGGAACATTCGTTTTGATGAGACAATCAAAGAGTTTGATTTTATCAAAAACGAGGATGAACCATGTGTATACAAGAAGGTTAGTGGGAGCGCAGTATCATTCCTTGTATTATATGTTGATGATATATTACTGATAGGGAATGGCATTCCTATGTTACAATCCATTAAAATCTGGTTATCTAAAAACTTCTCCATGAAGGACTTAGGTGAAGCATCTTATATTTTGGGGATAAAGATCTATAAAGATAGATCTAAAAGGATGCTCGGCTTATCCCAAGGAACGTACATTGATACGATGCTAAAGAGGTTTAGCATGGAAGATTCCAAAAGAGGTCTCATGCCGATGAGCCATGGAATAAATCTCTCCAAGAAACAGGCCCCAAAGACACCTGAGGAGAGAGACCGTATGAGTAAGATCCCTTATGCTTCTACAATAGGATCTATCATGTACGGTATGATATGTACTAGACCGGATGTTGCTCACGCACTTAGTGTAACAAGCAGATACCAGTCGAATCCAGGAGAAGAGCACTGGAAGGTAGTGAAAAATATCCTAAAGTACTTGAGAAGGACTAAAGATATTTTTCTTGTCTACGGTGGGTCTGAATTAAAACTCGAGGGATTCAAGGACTCAAGTTTTCAAACAGACCAAGATGACAGTAAATCTATTTCAGGGTATGTGTTTACCTTGAACGGAGGTGCAGTGAGTTGGAAGAGTTCCAAGCAGCAAACGGTTGCTGATTCAGTGGCAGAGGCAGAGTATATAGCTGCAAGTGAAGCTGCAAAGGAAGCTGTTTGGATGAAGAAGTTCATAACTGAACTTGGTGTGGTTCCTAGCATTGGAGAAGCAGTTCCCGTATACTGTTACAACACCGGAGTGGTTGCACAGGCTAAGGAACCCAGGTCTCATCAGAAATCTAAACACGTGTTGCGGCGATTTCACTTGATCAGGGAGATCATTGAAAGAGGAGACGTCACCTTAGAGCGTGTAAACTCTCAAGACAACATTGCAGATCCATTTACTAAAGCTTTAACACAACAGCAGTTTGATCGTCACTTAGAGAAGATAGGTATGAGATACCATGGCGATTGGCTTTAGTGCAAGTGGGAGATTGATAGTAGTGTGCATACAAGCCAATCATGTATGATGATAAAGCACATACTTTGTAAACAATCTTATTTATTTATTAATAAAATATTTATTTATTAAGGCATTTAATTATCTACATGGTGCTGTTTTTATAATATGTAAATAACCCATAGTTTTAAGCAATGCTTTTAGAATCATGATGTTGATCATGCTAATGAGATCTAAATTCTTAGAAAGCTTTAAAACTAAAATAGTTCCCAATCGTGGGATTACTAAAAAGGGGATTAGTAAATCCGGATAGATTGGTACATATGTTGCTTGCTCATTGGATGAGGATGACTGATCTCATGGTCATTTGTGTGGAGACACTAAAGCAAGTATGTAGGTGCTTATTGGAGAATAAGTTCATTGAACGTGACTCGCTATGGAAAACCTAATGGAGTTTTACTCGCCTGTCAATAGGAATTCCTAATGTGATAGTAGTACATGTGATCCTTGGACTTGAGATCATCATAGTATCTTGTATGTAACAAATTATACTTTGACTAATTCCTTAAGGCCTTTTTAAGGCATATATAGGGTATGCTTGGGTGTAATGAGTTACATATGGAGATAATGAATGATCAATAAAGAATCTACCACCTCTAGTAAAAGAGGAGATATGTCCTATGTGATTCGTTAAATGACAACCCAGGAATCCTTGGCCAAGGTAGAATGAAATTAGAAAGAGGTTTCTAATTTGCATTATTTGGAGTTGTGAATTTTCTAATCGAAATACATATGATTAAATAAAATAAGACTTGACAGTAAATCCATGTCTTATATTTAATTGGGACATTGTATGGTGGAAGGATTGAATTGTACAGTAACTATTAACTCACAGGTTCTTTTATGATTAATGTTGAAATCTATATTATCTGGAAAGTCGTTGATCGCTAGGGAGGCTTATCCCTATTGTAGAATAAATGTTATTTATTTAAATAGATTATTAGTTTAATTTGTTTATTTAAATAAGATTAAAATTGTTCTAATTGATTTATTCACAACCAGTTTAATATGGAGAACCTAAAGGGTCACACCATAAAAGGAAGAAGAATTATTTAAGAAGAAAATGGCATGATAGTAATAATGCATTAAGTATAATTAATTTAATCTATGATGATAGAATAAATTAAATAGCTTAATGTTTATTATTTAATATTTTAGAAATATTAAATATAAATTAATAAGAGGTGTCTTATTAATATTATTATTATTATTATTATTTTAATTCTAAAGGAGTTTAGGAATTAATATAATATCAGTACTCTCTCTCAATCCTAATAAAGATTAGGATATAAATTAATTAAAAGTAATTAATTAATTAATTAAATAAAACCCTATTCTAATTGGATTAGGAGGGTTAACCTAATATCTATATAAGAGAGTCTTATATCAGAAATAAGGTAGAAAATGTGAAATTTTCCAAGAGTTGGGAGTACACATATTGTATAGAGATAGAAACAAGGGTTAAGCCAATAACCCATCTTCTTGAGTTCTTCATCTTCCTTGGTGGATCACCGTTAGTGGCCAAACATTTGGGTGGCTGACATTATTCAAGGGAAGGAGCCACTATCAGAGGAATCAAAGGAATCAAAGGAGTAGAACTTGTACCTGAGGAAGCTTAGATCTTCAAAGGTATAATTCCATGTTCTCTCTTTTCTGTTATTGATAACAAGCACAAAGCATGATCATGGTTATGGGTTTGTATAAATTTTGAAAACCTAGTTTTTACGCTTCCGCCCTATTTATGTGATTTGATTGCATGATTGCGTTACATACAAACCCAACATTAAGAAGCTGAGTTGAACAACCCTATAAAAGGGGGACATGTTATCGAAGACTATAGTTTCGAAGGTAACGCATATAGTCGTTACAATGTACTACGTTTGGGCCCGACGTTGGGGTACGATAGGCTGGCCACCTAGAGTATCGATGCGATTTTATAGTGTGAAGTACCGGGGGTGAAGCACTAATAAACCTAAAAACAAAGTTCAAGGTCTTGTGACCACTCAGCATTATTTGGAATCATTTAAATTCCTGAGTTATTTATATTGTTTCCCAATTATTGAGCAATTGTGGAAGATTCTTATTATTCTGAAAGAAGTAGTTGTTGAACGCCTTAATCCAGTGAGTAGAGATTAACGTAAAATCTATTTTAATAGAATGTTATATATAGATTGATAGACTTAAATTTCGAGGATGAAATTATTAGAAGAATGGGTGAGTGTGATAACCCGAATAATTATAGATGGTGAAGTACGAAATATATTAATTCGACGAGTAAAGTATGTAGTAATGATCTTTAGAAAGGAAATGAACGAGTTAGAGAATATATAATATTTGAAACATAATTGTGGGTTATGAAATAAAACCTAAAATTTGTTGAAGAACTGAATGTAGTAGAAAATATAAAACCTATATTAATGTAATGTGTTGAAGTTATTCAGCGATAAATGTTTTTAAAGAAATTTGATAGAAACCTGAGCAAGGAAGGTTTCGTTGATTCCTAGGACGGAATCCTTATAAGGAGGGAAGGATGTGACATCCCAGATTTTTAGAATTTATAAATGAGAATTTAATAAATAAAATTCTTATTATCTGATGTTTTGAGTTTGAGTATGTGAATACGTGTCATATATGGTAAAATATGTGAATTTATGTGAAGATAATTTAAATATTAATTTTAATATTTATTGGAGTAAATAAATATTTTAATTAAATTATTTATTGAGTTAAATAAATAATTATGTGATTATTATGGAATAATGTAATTAAGTGTAGTATAATAATTAAATAAATATTTAGTATTTAATTTAATTGATATAATAATTTTATGTTATAGTTCTAATTTAATTGAGATAATTAAATTAGATGAGTAATGTGATGAGTGTTACATGAAATTATAATTAGCAATTAATTATAATTATGCGATAATTTTATGTGCTTAATTGATGTTAGACTTTTAATTAATTAAATTAGAATGTTAAGATTTAATTAATTAAAGAGTAACATTAAAGTATGTGTTAAAAGGATTTATTAAAATAAAGAAAAGAGTTTTTAAATGATTTTTCCCAAACAAGACCCTTACTTTTGTTTTAAAACTGTTTTACCCAAACATGGCCTTAACTACTAAAAATCTGTTTTTAAAATAACTTGTTTTGCCAAACAAGCCTTAGGGCTTTTAAAATTCAAATTTGTAACTTCTTTATATAAATTGCAATTATGATATTAAATGGGGAGATTAAATATTGGGAGTTATATATTATATAATTATACATATAATATATATCATTTCAGTTATATGTTAAAACTACGTTAGTTAGAAAAATAAAAGGGTTAGTCTGTGTTATAAAGAAATACAGAGAACCTAGAGTTAGAGAGAAAAGAAGGAAGAAGAAGAGAGAAGAAGAGGAAAGGAGGAAGGCCTTGAGAAAGTCATTGCTAAATCTCACCATCTTCTTCCTCACTAAGCATCAATGGTATGATTTGAACCCTTGTATTTTAAAGAGTTTGTTTTATATTTTTTATTGTTAGTTCTATGTTAATTGAACTTTTATAAAAATTGGTATATACATGATTATATATACATAATGTGTTCATGAGTTTTTATGAATGAATTGATAGATGTTGTAATCCCTTACATATATACTATAAACGATTTTTCAGAAATCAAAGTATTGTAAAAACAAGTTTCTAATGGAGAATTTGTGTTCTTATGGGTTTATGTGTTTTGGTTGAATTTTAGAATGAAAATTGATGATGTATCATGATAGTACTCGAAAAAATGAAAATAACCCAAGTTGAACGAGTCAAAACGGATGTAAAACGAATTCGTAGTGATTGAATTCGCTAAATATATGTAAAACATGAAGAATTAGCATGAACACTGAATTGGAACCCTTAAAAGGAATTGTTAATATTTTTGAAGTGTTATAATTATCATGTAGATGTGTAGTTCTATGAATTACGAATCTATAGAGTCGAAAACGGACTCAATTGGATGTGTATAGCTTGATTTATGATGATTGGAAGGAGGAAAGGGTTAGAAAATTAGTCAGAACAACATACTAGAGGAAAAAGTCGCGTAACACGCTGCCAGGGGCGCAGCTGCACTGCCCCCAAGGCTGGTTGGGGCGCAGCTGCGCCGGGAGGAAAAGTTAGCCCGGGACTGTTTTGACCTCCTCTGGTAAAATAGCCATAACTTTTTCATACGAACTCCGATTGAGGCGATTCAAGATGATCCGGAACGAAAAAGAGTAGACCTACAACTTTCGTTCTTTAAGTTTTTCAATTTGAGGTCGTTAGATAGGGTCAAAATGGTCATTTATGGGACTGATGTGTTTTTAAAGGCAATCGGGGGGCGTCGGGCATGCATGCAAGCACATGTAATGGTCCTGACCATGGAAAATGATATTCTACCTTTCATAACATGACTATTAGGTATTATAATGATACTTAGCATTAACCCGTGAGTATTAGACAATTCAGTTGGGCGTGCTAAGCGTGCGCAAATGCGTGTCGTTTGGGCATTTGAATAGGCAAGTTTGGCATAGGACGTGCAAGCGTTTCAACGCAGCAACAAGTGTATGACCTTGTTTAATATTATGTTTTTAATAAGAATGAAACATTATAGAGTAATGTAACCCAATCTAGGAGCATGCAAAGCACATGCAAAAGAGGCGAGTTAGGCGTGTGACGTATAACCGTCGAATCGCCGTGTAATGTGGTAATACACTTAAATAGTGTTTCGATTCTAATGAAATGAACATTATAAGATATAAAATGGGGTTAGTATAAAATCAATAATTAGTCCTAGCAAGATTTAAACACTTGAATAAATTTCGAATATTACGAAAAAGAAATATAGTGAAATATAAGTCGATAGTTAACACAATCAAGTTGAACATTGTGTATTGATAATAGGAAGGGTTATGAGATGTAGAGTAAAGTTTACATTACAACTAATATGCTTTGCTATGTGACTAATAGTTTATGTGAATGATTATATAATTGTGTAGGGCACGTGAAGTGCAGATATCTGTAAGCTGTTAAACTGTTATTGGTAAATAACGATCAAGGCAAGTCTTTCGGTTCTTATTTTCTATGTGAACATGATAATATATTGAACTGTTTTAAATTGTATTGCAAAGAGTATGCTATGTTGTATATGTTGCAAGCATGAAATGTTAAAGTCAATTTATGACTACATTGATTGATTTAATAATGTTGATTGAGTAAGGAACTCAATCTTTATATTTGTTATGTGATTAAAGCATGTATGCCATGTTACTTTAATGTTGAGCATGTTAATTATGTGCTATGTGATGCATGAAAACTGTTAGATCTTGCTGAGCTGTCGAGCTCACTCTTGCAAATAACCATTTTTACAGGTCAAGGATGCAAGGTAAAGATACGTGTTAAGTGATTTATAGAGATCAATGTTCAAGAATATTAATTTTGTTAAATTTCAAATTGTAGTTGATGTTTTCATTGTAACTTAATTTTTAAGTTGTAAGTTGAGCTATCCGACGTATAATGGATATTGCTTAGTGATGTAAGACTTTGTATAGTCCTTTCGTTGTAGCGATTCATGTAATAGAATTGAATCAAATATTTGTAATGTTAAGGTTGCGATTCAGGGAAATATAGAAAGAAAGTTTATAAAAATTTTAAATATTCCGCATTTTTAGTGATTTTAATATCGAATAATGATGTAAAGATAGATTAAAGATGTATTGCTAATGATCGAGGATGAGAATTATATTGTATGAGTTTTGGGGTCGTTACATTACTCACCACATGTTCAATTTACTTAGAACTATTAAATCACAAGGTTCACATATATAAATATATCGCGAATAGAAATATTCAAATATTATTTATAACACTTACGGTAATATAGCAACTCAAGTTATTAAAATAACTTAGTTTTCTTTAATAAATTAAACTCTCTTGGAAATACATTACTAATTATATATTTTGCGATGACATAAAAATGTTTGTATCATATTTCTTCCAATATAGGCATTAATCATAATAAAATGACTTACTCATTTTCTTAAGATATTATTTTAATATAATATCTAAGTATTATTGAAATAATTACATGTACGACACATGTACACCCTTTATAAAGAAAATAGATCATAAGTTTATTTTCCATTATGATAAATTTTTTCCATCAATTACTACATATAGCAAATATATTTTAATATATTTACCATATTAATTAATCATACCTATTACCTCATACGAAGAAATATAATGTAATATTATTATTTAAAATAACATTTTCCCTTAAAATAATCCAATATTAGAAATTATTTTAATATTCTTTATTATAAATATATAATATTCAATTCTCCCTTTCTATAAATTGCCCCAACACAACTTCTTTAATCTATACATTTAATCATATCTCAAATATTAATTAATTCTCTAATCAAAATTTATTTAAAGGTATATTGATTCCCATCTCTCTTTAATAACGTATATATATTTATTAACGTTATTCGCACATCAGACTTTCTCACATATTACCATTTTAAGTAATATATATATATCAAAAGTACTAATTATAATTTCATATTCAACACATATATTAGTTCACCTTTTACTTAAGTAAATTAAATCATGTACTATATCACCATAGTTAATTAAGGCTTTAATATTCAAATTATATTATTCCATAATATAACTTCCAATTTAAATTAACCAATATTTATTCTTATTAGTTAATTCCCTTAACTAACTCATGCTGCACTGTAATACCCGAGAATTTTCTAATATTATTAAATAAATATATTAATAAAAATGAGAATTTATTTGAATATAAATAATTTTGTGTTATGATAAGGATTAATTCAATAATTATAATAATAATTGAGAAACTTATGGAGTTTGCGATAAACTCGTTGATAGCCTTGTATGGCACAGTGATGAGGATTATTAATGATTATATTAATTAACGAATGAATTATTAAGTAAATAATTAATCTATATTAATTGTTAATTATTATTAATTGTTATCGTTGAATATTAATTAATTGCTATAGAATATTAATGATAATTAATTGATGATGTGGGGATTATTATTATTGTAAATAATATAATAATAATAAGCAACGTGTTCATAAATATAATAAGATCTATATTCATGTGATAATTAATCCTATGATTATTAATTAAATGTTATTAATAATTACGAGGAATGAATGAATTAATATTATTGTTAATTAATTGATAAAATGAATAAATTATTTATTTGACATTATGAATAATAAAACAAATAAGTAAGGTTGTATTGATTGTTGATTGTTATGTGCAAGTATGCAATAATTGATAATATAAGGTATATGAAATACAACTATATTATATAGTATAGAGAAACACTTAAGTGTGACCATGCAAGTATATTTAAATTATATTATATGATTGTATATATTGAAGCTATGTGTTATGAATACATCATGTGTAGATATATATTGTAAACAATTATTGAATTAATAGAATTTAATAATGAATGAGATAATATAACGTGGTAATATTTGATTTGAATTATATTCGGTATGATAAAATTTGCATGGATTATATGTGCTCAAATTGCATTTACTACATTATGTGAATCCATGTTAGTATCATTAGAATTATATTGTAACTATAATTGTGGCCTAATTATATAGTATGTATACATGTAACATGTTTTGGCATAAGTGTTGTGAATGCTGAGTATTATGTCCCACATGGAATGACCAATACCCCTCCTTCCTCTCATTCACGTGAAAACTTCAAAGACTAGTCTACTTCCTCATTCTTCTCCCAAGCTCAATCCTACCTCATAATTATATGGGGAGTGAGCACAATGATTTGATTCAACAACCCTTACTAACTCTCCATTAACCTCTATACAATTCAAATTTACGTTGGTTTGATTTGTGGTATAATTTCATTGCCTGTGTAAGGATTTCTCTATAAATAGGAACTCTTCTCCTTCATATTTCTAATTGCTGAGAATTGCTTGAGTTTGATAAATTGAAAGCATATATAATATCAGTCTAGAGTTGTAAGAATTGAATAGCAGCAAGTTCAATCACTTACAGAGGTATAATATACATTCCTTGTTCTTCATTCTCCATTTCTGTTTCTGCAAAAATTTATGAGATTTCTTAATTGTTGGTTATGGACGCTATGCATGCTACTTAATTTATACAAAGCTTGCTTAGTAGTTACATGGACTTATATACATGTTGAGATTGGAATGTAGTTGTTCTCTATTCTCATTTTTCTGTCAAGAACTCCATTTTCATCTTTCTGTCAAAACTTAAATGTTGATTTTGTGAAATTTGATGACAATTGGTTGTTAGAATGATTATTTGGTGGTTATATAGTCATATAATATGATAAGGAAGCAATGTGGTTAATTAAAAATTGAATTCGTTTGGAATTTCTTTGTTTAGGTTTTGAAACTGCCGTTTTTTGGAGCTGTCTGCCCCAAGCTAGGAGCCGGTGCAGCTACGCCAGTTTTACACTGGGCAGCTGCGCAGCTGCGCCAGTAGCCTGCAGCAGTTCCTTGCCTCCTGCTTGATTCTGCTACATGAAAGTTTATTTGCATAATTTAGATAAACATGCTAGCATGAGTACTACCTATATATGAGTATATTAACATGACATGTACGTGTGTTGCTATGATTTCATGCAAAATTAATGGAATGACGTATAACGTTGAAATGAACTTAAAGTTTCATAAAACGAACGTTAGCATAAATGAAGCATGTTAGTATTCTGATTTTCGAGGCATGTTAGTATAATATAGAGACACATGATTTTAATGTTAACATGCATATCTAAACTTCATAATGTGACTTGAACAAGTGAACCTCAATAATGAACCTTTCTAATGAAAACACAAGCTTTGAACATGGACTCTAACATGTTATACTGAGACTCTAACATACGAATCAGATATGTTAACATACGAATCGAGATAGCATGAACATGATAGGCCCTATTAGTGAGATTTACTAATAAAAATATTAGCTTTGATTGTAAACCTTAACATGTTATTGTAAGTTTCGTATTCTGATATTTATGGACACATGTGATAGTACTCTTAGACTCATTCATGTGTCATGCATGTATATATACCATGATTAGTTGCCGTGATTCAAAATTTGAGTAAACGAAGCATGTTTTCAAACTAATGACAATGATAGTTGCATGTATATGATATGAATACTCATGAACATGTTTAATATAAGTATATGAACACCTTATGTGTTTACAAGGTGAGCATGCTAGATTTTGTAACATCATGACCTTGAATGGTTTTAAATTATCGAAAGTGTTAACTTAGAAACTATATCACATATGTTTGGAACGAGGGAAGGTTATACAAACATAAAAGTATTCTTTAAAATGTATACATGCTACGTGATATTATATGATGTTACTTGAACCCGATTTTGACGGTTAACTTATGGGAATGCCACAACTTGCTAAAATGAAATATATTTAGTATTGATTGTGGTATTATGTGATATTAATAATATGAGAGCATGTTTGCTAATTTTTGCGATCTTATATGATATGAGAATGTGTTTAAACTCAAAAGGAGGAACGTTATGGATAGAAATTATATTCTATATAACTGTGTAGCTAGGTTAAAACTTAGCTTATGTGTTGATCGTATATTCGAAGATAAAATGTGAAGTTAAATTATATGACTAATGAATATCATATATATACGTAACTATATTACGATAGGAATTCGAAAGTGTTGATTTGCTTTTCGTGGATAAACTATGCTAAAGGCAAGTTCTCTAACTTACACTCTTTTAAAGTGCAAGTTTCCTTACTTACGCTCATTTATAGTGCAAGTATCCTAGACCTTCGTATTTACTTTATTCAAGGAACGTTGTAAGCAAGTTCCTAACTCTACTCTTTATTCAACATTCAATTGGCTTATGCAATTATTGTCGTACGAGTAAACTCTTGAGATTAAATTCAGATATTATGAATCATATACTTCATGAATAGGATAAAAGTCGAACTATATTCTTCGGACTTTAAATCTTGAAATTGAATTTATAATTGTTGAGATCTATGCCATTTGATTCGGCTAGACTTATATTATTGAAAGGCGACCTAAACCGATTGATTGGTGCGGGATCTTGTATTTGACTGAGAAGAACAAAATATAACTGTCGGAGAACCGACGCGCGCACATTAGTATGATTGAGTGTTATGCATAACATAGGGTACTTTAGGCTGATCACCTGTTGTACTTATTTTTGTTGGATTTTTAGTTTATTACTGTCAATTCCTGTGGAAGTTCATAGTCCTTAGTGACTGCTCAGTATTCAGTCATCTTGAAATCTTGAATTGATTTATTATTGATACACATTGATATTATTCTGTCCTTAGTGACAGTTATTGAGAACTGTTGATATTCTTGTTATCCTTGAACTATCAAACCTTGCTATACCCTTTCGAGAATTGAGAATTATATTACAAACCCTTATTGTATATTACTTGCTGAGCAATTTGTGCTCATTCTTGCTTTTCCTAAAAATATTTCAGTTAAGGCCGAGCAGTGCGGACCCTCGAGTACCGACAAGGGCAAGAGAAAGGCTACGGAGTAGCTTAATATTATGTAGGACTTATGATTGTAATAAAGAACTTATGATATTATGTACTAGTTAAGGTTATTTATGCTTAACATATGTCTAAGCTATGTAATCACTGTTTAAGTTACGAGACCTTGGGACGTGAATAATTATATTATTTAAATATAATTTATTCGGTATTAGTTGTGTATTATTCCATTGTGCGATGCGACATTTAGTCGTATTATTATTGTGATGCGTTACCATGAGCACGTGACGAACCGAATTCGAGCGACCCCGTGACGGTCTTGGAAATTGGGGGCGTCACATGCACTATCCAAATCCATCCATGGATAGCTTAAGCATTAATAATAGCTTATATTACAAACATACTAGTTACTAGTATATATATTCAAGAAAATAGTGATTATTCATCAAAGATATTTAATATCACCAACTTATTAAAAAAAATCTATAAATTATTTAATGTCGATAGATAAATCTTATCCATCTTCTTAGTAATTCATGTCTACAAGTTATCAATATATAATAATGATATATATTTATTAAACACAAAATCACTTATTACATAGCTCATATTACCCTATGTAATACAATACTACATACCTCGTATCCCGAATATATATTCTTATTTGAACTCATCTAATGCTTTAAGAATTTTATTTATTAAATTCTTATTATAATTATTTTTGAAAATTCAGGTTCTCACATCCTGTAATACCCGAGAATTTCTCAATATTATTAAATGAATATATTAATGGGAATAAGAATTTATTTGAATATAAATAATTTTGTGTTACGAGATGAGTTAACTCAATTATATTAAACTGAATAATTATAATAATTGAGAAAATGTGGAGTTTGCGATAAACTCATTGAATGCCTTGTGTGGCACAGTGATGAGAAATATTAATAATTATATTAATTAACGAAGGAATTATTAAGTGAACAATTAATCTATATTAATTATTAATTGTTATTATAGAATATTAATTAAGTGTTATAAAATATTAATGATGATTAATTGATGATATGTGATTATTATTATTACAAGGGACATAATACTAATAAGCAACGTGTTTATAAATATAATAAGATTTACATTTATTTAATGTGATACTTACTCATATAAGTGTTAATCAATAATTGTGGAAATTAAGAATTTCATTCATTAATGAGAAATGGATTAATTAATATTATTATTAATTAATTGATAAGATAAGTAAATTATTAACTTCTATGTGCAAGCATGCGAATTTAAAAGTATAATGTATAGTAACTAACTATATACTATATGAAGCATAATGTGACTATATTATATATATAAGCTATATAGTAAAGTTTATTGAATTGTGAGAGCTACATGATAATGCCCATGTGACTATATGAATGTGTGGGCATTAAAATAATGTATCATGGATATATTATAAATAATTGTTGATTAATACAATTTAATAATAAAGGAGATGATGTAATGTGATAATATCCGATCAAATTATATCCGGTATTAACAGAATGTACATGGTTATAAGCGTACAAATTACCTTCACTACATTGAAGTATTACTTATGTAAATTTATATTGTGACATTAAGTTATAACCTATGTATGGACAATAGGTATATATAATATAACATAAGAGTAGGAATTATGTTATGTATGTATAATAATTTAAGTGTAGTGTGTTACTAGAATGCTGAGTATTGTTGCCTTGTCCCATTATAAGAGACCCTTTCTTCCTCACGTGCATGACAAAAGGCTAAGGCCTATTCCCCATTCTTCTCTCAAGCTCAAGCTAGCAAATGATGATCGAAGGAGTGGGAATCATAATTGATTTCACTAACCCACTACTAACTTCTCCTTAACCTCCATACAATTCAACAGTTCGTTAGTTTGTTTTGAGTGAGAAAAGCATTGCCTGGACATTAGCTTCTCTATATATATAAGCTCTTCTCCTTCACAAATTCATTGCAGAGATTTGCTAGAGTGTTGAGTAAGAACTAAAATAAGCATCAGTGTTAGCATTCTAAGAAGTTGAGAATTCAAATTACATTACAGAGGTATGGAACCTCTCTCTTATTCTCCATTTCTTGTTTACTGAAGGTTTGGAATTCTTGAACTCAGTATGAAATCCATGAAATTATAATTGGATAATGTTTTTTGGTTATTGTATAAAACTTATAATCATATTAGTACACAATGTGGCTTGCTAGCAATCAAACTCATATAACGATTTCAATGTTCTTCAATTTATGTTTTCTGCAAATTCTTAAATTCTTGATTTTGTGGAATTTGATGACAATTGAAGTATTAATTGCTTGGTTAGTTGTTATATAGACTTACAAACATGCTTAAACCACAATGTGACTGTTTAAGACTATTTTCGTGAAGTAATTTTGTGATTTGGGATGTTAACTGTTGAAACTGGGAACTCTCTGGGACGAACCAGACACGGCGCAGCTGCGCCGGTTTAATACTGTGGCGCAGCGGTCACTGGAATCAATTGATTGCTTGCTGCATGTTTCTGTTAAGTGCTAACTCATGGTACTAAGTTAGAATGAGCATGCTACCATGAGTAATACATACATATGAACATATTGAGACAATGTAAGCATGTTTTACTAATAGTTGCATGAATACTTATAGTGTTAAAATGAATTTAGCATTTTATAAACAAACTTCGATGTTTGGAAACGAACTCGATATGTATACTTGCTATGTTAACATTCTGACTTTGCAAGCATATTAGTATGATTTAAAGATGTATGAGAAGCATGTTAACTTATGTATATGGGTTCCATAATGTAATATGAACATGTGAACCTAACTAGTGCGCCTTCCTAACCAATATGTAAGTTTTGAAAGTGGATATGGACATGTAAATGCCATATATACATTCTGATGTTATGAGCATCTTTAGATGAATTTGAAATGCATGGAAGGCATGTTGACTTGCTTATATATGTTTCATAGTATGACATGAGCATGTGGACTTTATTTGTGAACTTTGCTAAGTGAAAGTGTAAGTTTGAAAAGTAAATCTTAATATGTTATTACGAGTCCCGTATTCTGATATTTATGGACATATGTGATAGTACTTTTAGACTCATTCATGCATCATACATGTATACATACCATGATTAGGTATCGTGATTCAAATTTAGCATAAACGAAGCATGTTTTCAACTAATAATTGTGATAGTCACATATATGGAATGCGACTACCCATAAGTATGCTTAATATAAATACCTTCTGTGTTTTAAAAGCGAGCATGATAGGCTTTGTGAATTCCATAACCTTGAATGAACGTAAGTTGTCGAAAGGGTTAACTTAGAAGCTATATCACATATGTTTGGAACGAGGGAAGGTTATACAAACATAAAAGTATTATTTAACGTATATATGTTATATGATATTATATGTTGTTATTTGAAACCGATTTGACGGTTAATTTATAGAAATGCCATAATTTGCTAAAATAAAATGTATTTAGTATTGATTGTTGTTTTATGTGATATTAATAAATATGAGAGTATGTTGCTAGTTGTTGCAATCTTATATGATATGAGCATGTGTTTTAACTCAAAAGGAGGAATGTTAAGGATAGAAATTATATTAATATAATACTATATAACTGTGTCGCTAGGTCAAGACTTAGCTTATGTGATTATCGTATATACGAGACGAGATATAATGTTAAACTATATGACTAATGAATATCATATATACATAACTATATTATGATAGAATTCGAAAAGTGTTGATTAATTTACGGGGATAAACTATGCTTAAGGCAAGTTTCCTAACTTACATTCTTTTACAGTGCAAGTATTCTATCCTTGTATATTGCGAACTAGTTTCTTTACTTAATCGTTTGAATTGAATTAGCATACTTGAACTCTTATTTCATTAAAGCTATTATTCATGTTGAACTTGGTATTGTTCTTGAATATTGTGAAAGTGTCTATGTCATTTGATTCGGCTAGACTTATATTATTAAAAGGCGACCCAAACCGATTGATTGGTGCGGGATCTGGTATTTGACTGAGAAGAACAAAATATAACTGTCGGAGAACCGACACGCGCACATTAGTATGATTGAGTGTTATGCATAACATAGGGTACTTTAGGCTGATCACCTGTTGTACATGTTTGTGTTGGATTTTTTAGTTTAATACTGTTAATTCTAGTAGAAGTTCATAGACCTTAGTGACTGCTCAGTATTTAGTTATCTTGAAATCTTGAATTAATTTATTATTAAATCACATTGATATTATTCTTTTCTTAGCGACTATTATTGAGAACTGTTGATATTCTTGTTATCCTTGAACTATCAAGCCTTGCTATACCCTTTTCGAGAATTGAGAATTATATTACTCACCTTTATTGTATATTACTTGCTCAGCAATTTGTGCACATTCTTGTTTTTCCTAAAAATATTTCAGTTAAGGCCGAGCAGTGCGGACCCTCGAGTACCGACAAGGGCAAGGGAAAGGCTACTGAGTAGCATTGTTTATGTAGGACTTTATGTTTGTAATAAAGAACTTATGATATTATGTACTAGTTAAGGTTATTTATGCTTAAGATATGTCTAAGCTATGTAATCACTATTTAAGTTACGAGACCTTGGGACGTGAATAATTATATTATTTAAATGTAATTTATTCGGTATTAGTTATGTATTATACCGCTGTGTGTTGCGACATTTAGTCGTATTATTATTGTGATGTATTATCATGAGCACGTGACGAACCGAATTCGAGCGACCCCGTGACGATCCTAGAATTTGGGGGCGTCACACATCCTCTCCCCCTTATAAGGATTCCATCCTCGGAATCACCAAAACTTCCTCTACTCGGTGCTATTCCGAATATTACATATTCTCTTTTCGAAAATTTTATTATTATAACTTTTTCAATCGCATTCTACCACTTTTTTCTTTCTGGGGAACATTATACTTACTACCTTCATCCTTCAGAAGAATAAGAATCTTCCACGATTTTTCAATTATCGGGAAGTAGTATGAATAACTCAGATTCTAAATTATGCTGAGGGGTCACAAGACCGTGAACTTTTCTCCATGTTTACAAATGCCTCAACACTAGTCTCCACACTGTAAACCAGACTGTTTATCAATCACAAAGACTAAAAACACCCTCCACGCGTACTCTAGGTGGCTAGCCTATTGTACCACTACGTTGAGCCACAATGTAGTATTTTGTAATGACCATATGCGTTACGTTCGGAACCATTGTCCCCTAAAACATGTCCCCTTTACAGGGTTGTTCACCTCAGCTTTTCAACATCTAAATCCGCACCAGAGCAATCTGGTTTGCATAAATACACAAGAATGCTGAATTCTATAATCACTTTTCAACAGTCGCCTAGCCGAATCAAATAACTTAGACTCTTATCAACAATTCGGACAGCAATCGAAATAATTTAGTCAACTTTTCATAATTCGAAAGAAAACCAAAAATCATTTATGACGTCAAAATGCCGCACCCACTAAGTAGTACGTTGAAGATTCCGTCATTTTGTGACTTTGCCATATTACACCTTACCATAGTGGGCTGACGATCTTACGATCACTTTCGACTCTAGGTTCGATTGCATTTATGACTCTATCATTTACCATCCTACACCATATCAAGTGATGCACATGGTCAAAATATATTTTAAAAGATTTTTAAATTATTTTTGTCTTAGCAGAAATAAATAGCTTAGACATACGAATAACGATGTTATTTTTAAAACCCATTGGTTCAGTCACTCGACCCAATGTTTTCTCAAGAAAATCGAAGTGCAAACACTAGCACGAAGTCAATAAATTTTGAAAATCTAGCATAGCTAGAAGATTTAGAAAAATCCAAATTTCTTTATCGGGTCAATCTCTTACTACCATCAATGCTCAGTATTCCAAAACTCTTAATTCTTGATATATAATATATCTATTCCCAGTATAGTTCATCAACTTACCACACCATGGAAGTTCAGGAACTTACCACAATAATATGATT
Source organism: Panax stipuleanatus (assembly GCA_020205555.1). Taxonomy (NCBI): domain Eukaryota; kingdom Viridiplantae; phylum Streptophyta; class Magnoliopsida; order Apiales; family Araliaceae; genus Panax; species Panax stipuleanatus. The sequence goes on along the minus strand of CM035118.1, from coordinate 99,136,443 downwards.
TTAGGAACTTGTCCTAGCAATACGTAGTCCAAGAACCAATCAGGGACTGTCTATACGCTTAGGGGCTCAAAAATTCATATGATTATGAGTCACAAACTTGTCATAGGCATGAGTATTAAGAACTCGCACCTAATCTTAATATTATCTAATTCAATCTTAAAAATCTCTCTATCTATCAAAATAAACATGAGAAAAGAATCACCTTTTCGCCATATGTATAATGATAGCGCGACACTAACATTCCAATGATTATCAATGTGATTCACTTAGCGTAAGTACAAAACCTCTGCCCAAATAAAAGTTTGTACAACTAAGTCATCACATGAGTCCTCAATGAAAATCCAACACTTAACTCTATCTTACCCTTCACTTGCTGTTTGCTCATTACGAACTTTCTATGTTTCATCACATACAACTCCTTATGCGTTTATCTCGTACTATTTCGTAGTACATTCTCTCATAGCATCAAGCTATAACCACTTAGTCGTTACAGACCATCTATCATTTCATAGTTCAATCCGGTCACGTCGTGATCATCGGTTTACCTTTAGGGTTCTTTCCCTATTATCAACTAAACTCCATTCGAGTTTATTCTTATTATCTTTGTCATATTCATATTCATATTATATACATCGTCCTAACATTTATATTACCGGAGTTAGATAACTCCTGATTCTTATTCTCTATATACTTCAAGATTCTTCTTTGAATCTTTACGTATATATTTTAATCTTTATCTTTCCTCCTCTCAATTTATAGTCTAAGGTAGACTTACCTAAGGTTTATAACCTACAGCTCTGATACCAACCTGTGACGCCCCCAAATCCGGGTCCCTTTTTATTACCTCGGATCCGGTACAATCACGATACTACTAGTCAAATATTTACATCTTTTATTTATTACTTAAAGAATATAACTTCACTTTATTACAAATTAGAATATAAATTCTTTTCACATCCAAGATCTTGTGTAATGACCCCAAACTTTTATAAGTTACAATCTTGGTCATTTACCATTCCTGTCTTATATCATGTTCGATATTATAAAAATGCGAAATAACTTAAACTTTTTCAATCTTCCTTGAATAAAATCTTTTATTGATTTCACAATCTTAAATCAATTACAAATTCTTGAATCACTATATATGATTCACTATATCCAAATTATTGTATAAACGTTTACATCTTAATTTGATATCCTCTATGTATTAACTAATACATCTTTACGATACGACAAGTACTAAACATTGTAAACAACTATCAAGTACAGCTCCTAGAACCTAAACATGGTTCGAGAGCATATATCTAAATAAACAGAAATCTTTGAACTCTATCACGTAGCACGTTACTCTTATCGTGAGTCCTTAACCTACAAAAGTGGTTATTTACAAGAGTGAGCTCGACAACTCAGTAATTCTAACAGTTTTCATGCATCACTAGCATATAACAACATACTCAATTCATGCATTTATAATCAACTTATATTTACTAAGCATGTTACTTCTCACATAACAAGTATATCATCAAAGATCAACTTTCAATCTCATACATATCTTATATACAGTTCATATATAAGTTCACATCATCACAACATAATATAATTAAACTAATAGTTATTGAATTCATGTATCAAATAGGAACTGAAAGACTTTCCTGATTCGTAGTTTAACAACTACGACTTAACTACTTAAAGATATCTGCACTTCGTGTAATCCTACACAGTTATATAATTATGGATTCACACTCGTCAGTTATACACATCTATACATTCTCAATATAATAATAAGTATTATATTATTTTCTATCTTGGTTCTTAGAACCTCGTTTTACTCTCTCATCGTATTCTTAGAATAATTATGTACGTATAGATATACCTTAACTATACATACTACCATTCCTTCATTTACATGTATCACACACTTAACTAAATGTATTCGACATATATTTAAAACTCATAGATATATGATCTATATTGCTCTTACGTTTCTCAAACCTTATTATAATTCCTGGGTTTTTATATAACCATTACATTTAAACTGTTCTAAGTTTCACCTTCCAAAATCCTTGTCATACTTAAACTAGTCATGCAAGGCTAATATGTTCATCATGTATACATGTTTATGAGGTTACTAACTCAAGTTTGAAACCTAGCATGCACATTCTATGTCCATTTCAAGGTTATATGTTTTTCATGCCGGACATTCTCATACTTTAAGCAAAACAAGTTCATGCTTCAAGGGCCCGCTACTACGGTCATATTACCATATAATGAGACTAAACAATACTAAGTAGGCATGCTTGGGCGTATACTACACATGTATACTTTAATCACATAGCTAACGTTTTTAAAAATTCATTTTCTATGAATATGCGTGCATATGTGAAATCCATGTATAAACAAATGATATTCATGTCAATATGTCTATAGGCATAATGAATCCTAATATACATGCTTGCATGATCATAACGTAACTCACATGAAATCGATGCTATTTAGCTTTCAAACTCTAAGTTTCCATTGCAAAGTACACTAAGTCCACAAAGGCAACATTTAGTTTATACAAAGCGTCTTGAAATCATAACTCACTTGCCTTTGAACACTTAGCTAAACCACATAAATGTATTCAAAGGGTCAGAAATTATAAGACATAAGTCTTGGTCAAGTTCACTTTAAAAAGTCCTTAAGTTTCTCCTTTGAAATCATTTGAATCTTTCAATCATGTGTGCTAGTGTGTTCAACACTTTAAACATGCATTTCATGTCAATATAGACCATACGATTGTGTTCACAAAATCAGAATGCACACATGACACACACATGTTAAATTTCATATTAAAACAATAAGTTTATTTTAAAACCATGTTTTCCTTCCATATCACATACTAACACGGCCATACATGCATCATGCAACATTAAGATAGTCATATATGCATGTCAATCTAGTTCACTTGCTTGCCTTAAGAGATATCTTATGATAGCACATAACAGAATCTGCAACAAAACAGAAAATAAGTTCCAGGACCCTACGCAGCTGCGCTGCTACCAGGTATAAACCCGGCGCAGCTGCGCCGGTGTCCGGCCCAACCAGAGACTGAACTGCATTGGCAGTTCATAAAAATCCCAACTTAAAAACTCTTACGAAATCATTCTAGCCATGCTATAATAAAATTCTAACATGATTATAACCTTGTATAACACTTAGCGAACACATTCCATAATTGAATTATCATCTAAATTACATAATCAAGAACTTGATAATGAAGAATAAGAATGGAAATATACCTCTGCTATATGCTATATCCACTTCTCCCTCACTGATATCTCTCTTGCTATCAATTCTATACTTAAAGAAATCTCAGTAATTTGAGTTGTGAAGAAGAGAAGCTAATTTATAGGCAAATGAATACCCAGTCCCAGACTTTACTCACCAATTCAATCCAATGGGAGAAGCAAGAATATGTGGTTAACAAGAAGTAGGTGGGAAGTTGGTGGATTCCATCATGAATCCCACTCCCTAATACTTGTTAGCTATGATTGATGAATTTGAGAGGACATAGAGTAGTGTAGTACCTTATTGTTTGTTCAAGTGAGAGGAAATTGAGGTTGTCACTCATATTGGGATAATGCTACTGATCACAGCAATTGGGCAACATGTCTTACATATAACACTTATGTTATAATATATACACATTACATATCATGTATACACATTTCACTCCACATACTTAAGTTATAATGAATTAGAGTCAAACCATCATTTCTAATGGGTAACTAAGTAATATATGTATCAAGTAAGGGTACATATATATTCACATATAATCCATGTACATTTTGTTAACACCGAATATAATTTCATTGGGTATTACTCATTATTACAGACTTCATTATTTCAATTATATTTACTTATTGAAATAATTATGATTTATTTAGTCTAAGATAATGTTGCACAAGGTACATTTCTAATGTACATAACAATTCGTCACATTATTTATGTAATCCATGTAACTCTCCTCATTTTACCATATAGTTTTATATTACATAGCTACCTTGAAGTGTTACCCTCCATTTCATATCATTGCAATAGAAATTAATTTACATAATAATATTAATTAATTCCTTTAATTATTCATTCATTAAATTATTTAATGAATGGTCATTCTACTACTTTGCCACACTAGGCATATCTCACAAGCTTACATTAAGCTTATACTTATTCGTTTTCACCACATTACTTACCCACCACATGTTCAATTTACTTAGAACTATTAAATCACAAGGTTCACATATATAAATATATCGCGAATAGAAATATTCAAATATTATTTATAACACTTATGGTAATATAGCAACTCAAGTTATTAAAATAACTTAGTTTTCTTTAATAAATTAAACTCTCTTGGAAATACATTACTAATTATATATTTTTCCATGACATAAAAATGTTTGTATCATGTTTTATTCCAATATAGGCATTAATCATAATAAAATGACTTACTTATTTTCTTAAGATATTATTTTAATATAATATCTAAGTATTATTAAAATAATTACATATACGACACATGTACATCCTTTATAAAAAAAATAGATCATAAGTTTATTTTCCATTATGATAAATTATTCCCATCAATTTATTACATATAGCAAATATGTTTTAATATATTTACCATATTAATTAATCATACCTATTACCTCATACAAAGAAATATAAGATAATATTATTATTTAAAATAACATTTTCCCTTAAAATAATCCAATATTAGAAATTATTTTAATATTCTTTATTATAAATATATAATATTCAATTCTCCCTTTCTATAAATTGCCCCAACACAACTTCTTTAATCTATACATTTAATCATATCTCAAATATTAATTAATTCTCTAATCAATATTTATTTAAAGGTATATTGATTTCCATCTCTCTTTAATAATGTATATATATTTATTAACGTTATTCGCACATCAGACTGTCTCACATATTACCATTCTAAGTAATATATATCAAAAGTACTAATTATAATTTCATATTCAACACATATATTAGTTCACCTTTTACTTAAGTAAATTAAACCATGTACTAAGTTGCAACCTGTTTATGTAATTGAATGGTATTGTGTAATTGAATTGCATTGTTAATTGATTGTATGTTAGTTGATAATCCAATTGAGATAAAAGGAAACCATTATATTTCAGAGTCGTGTTCGAGAACCTAATTGCTTAACGTGACACATATGAATAGGTTACGTGAAGAGCTAGTAGATAGTGTTAATTGTAACAGACGTATCAGGCAAGTTTCTTTACTCGGATTTGATTATGCAAGTTTCTTACCCTATTTTTCATTGATAAATTATTCAAGCCTTACTTCTTTTATTACGGTAAGGGTAAGTACCGAGCTCGTGTTTATTCGTTGACACGTACAAGTTCCTTTGACGTAAATGTATACAACTTCAATTATCTTGCAAGTTTTATTGTTGATTACTCAGTTATTAATTCAACGGCTATGCTTTAAAGTTCTATCGATTTAAAAGAACTGCTTCCAAGTATGCTTTCTAGCTTTTGTTTCAGCTAGAGATTATTGAGGACAAATGATTTAATTCAAATCTTTTGAAGCTATTTAATGTTTACCAATCCAAATTGTTTTGGTTCGGTCTTGCATGAACACTAAGATGAACAACCCGAATAAACGGGCAAACAGATGTCGGGCATATAGTCCCATTTATGCTTATGAAGTTTAAACTTTATACTTGTGCACAATGTAGGGTACAATAGGCTGATCATCTGGAGTACTTGCAGAGACTGTTTATAATCTATTTGATTGTTAAACCGTCTGATGGTTTTTCGATGAAACAAAGTAATGGTCAGGGTATTTTACACCCCTTAGTATGATATTGAGAATTCTTAAACTCTTATTCTTGATATTCCTGTTTAACACTTGATAATTCTTTCAACTGTTATAGCTATTCAGATGTTTCTACTCCTGATGTATGTTTTCAAACTACTTTATATACTTGCTGAGCAATTTGTGCTCATTCTTGCTTAAACCTTTCAGTTAAGGATGAGAAGGCTGAGGGCTCGGGCAAGGACAAGGGGAAGTCTAAGATGAAATGATGCTAGTTACCTTATGTAATAAGTTTATATTTTCGCATATGATGTAATGTAGCGATAAACGCTAAGTTTAAGTTGTGGTTTATTAAAGGTTGTAAAGACTTGGGATTTTATTTTGAGTAAGTACGTAATAGTTATACTATTATTATTATTGGAGTTTACTTAGATAGTTGATGATGTATGTTGTATCGTGAGCACCATGTCCTGTAATCGATGTTACACGGATTTGGGGGCGTCACATTTATCGCTTTCCAATTATTGAGCAATTGTGGAAGATTCTTATTATTCTGATGGAGAATGTAGCGAGAAGGATATTCCTTAGAAAGAAGTAGTGGTAGAACGCTTTAATCCAGTGAATGAAAATATTAAAATATTAAAATTTCGAGGGCAAAATTCCTAGAAGAAGGGGTGAATGTGATAACCCGAACAATTATAGATGGTGGGTTATGAAGTATATGAATTTTACAAGTAAAGTATATAGTAGTGATCCTTAGAAAGAAAACGAACGAGTTAAAGAATATATAATATATGATTGTGTTTAATTGAAGGTTATATAATAAAACCTAATAGCTGTTGAAGAAATGAATGAAGTATATATATATGTAAAACTTTTTGCTAAGTTAACGTGTTGAAGTTATTCAACAATAAAATTGTGAAAGAGATTTTTGTGAAAATCGAGTAAGAGAGGTTTCGTTGATTCCGAGGACGGAATCCTTATAAGGAGGGAAGGTTGTGACATCTCAAATTTTTAAGAATTTATAAATAAGAATTTAATAAATAAAATTATTATTTCGAGATGTTTTGAGTTTGGATATATGTTATATATTGTGAAATATATGATTTGGTGTGAATATAGAAGATATATATACATGTATATATATATATATATATATATATATATATATATATATATATTTGAAGAATTAGGTTTAGTAGTTATTTTAATTTAACTATTGAAGAAGGTAAATGAAATTGTTTGAAAAGGGAATTAAGTTAATTTAATTAAGTTGAAACTATATTATGGAATAATATTGTAGTGGTGTTGTAGTAAAGTGGATAAAAGAGTTAATTCACATAATTAAAATAGTGAGTTAATATACGAGTTTTGCTAATTAAATTTGGTATTCTTAATATATATTACATGTCATGGTAATATTTGAAAAGGTTTAGTATCTTGAATGATGTTAATAAAATATAAATTGATGGTGAGAGAAGAAAAAACCAATATACCTATAAATATTTATTGGTTAGAGATTAATAAATTGAATTAATAATTATTGGAATAAATATTAACTATTTTAATGGAAATATTTATTCTAATAGAGATGTTTATTTTAGTTACAAAGGTAATTTCATAATTTATAGTGTAGTAATTATACATGTTATAATTGTGTAATTACTTAATGTGGCTAAATAGTTTAACAATAAAATGAAGTGTGACATATGTATCATATAGTAAGGGAGTTGTTAAAATAATTGGATTGGAGCTTATTTGAGTTAGCCAAACATAGCCTAGACTCTTTGTGTTTTATAACTGCTAAAATATTTTATTTTTAACTGATAACCCAACTTAAAGTCACGTATTCATTAGTTGGGGGTTACGCTCAGTATTTTCCTAAAGCTAAGAGTTAGAAAACAGAGAAGAATAGAAAAAGAGAGAAAGAGAGAAATTGAGAGAGAAAGAGAAGAAATTCTCTGTAAATTAACAAGGTTTTGAGAACCAAAGAAGGAAGAAGAGGAAGAAGAAGATTCATATCATCTATTCTAGGTTTAAAGAAGAATCAAAGGAATATTCTAGCTTAAAACTTTAGTTTGTGTTTTTCAAAGTTTTCTCTGTAGATGATTTTAATGAGGGAATTTTTAAGAAAATGGGTTATATTTGTTATTGATATACATATAATCTGTTATAAGTAATCTACATGCAATTTTAGAATTAACAAATTCATGAAAATCATGTTAAGGATGAAGAGTATGAGTTTTGTTTAATATATGTATTATGGGTCTGTGTTGAGACTAAAATTGGTTAGGAGTTTATGTTATAATTATAAAATTGGTGGTGGATTGTGTTAATACGATAAGAAACAAAAAGAACGCAAGTTGAACGAATCAATTTGGTTAAGAAACGAATTTGTTGTGAATGAATTCGCCAAACATGTTAAAACATGAAAATAAAATATGAACATAAGTTTTGGGTCAAGATTTAGGTTGGTTAGTGTTTCTGTAAATTATTGGTTCTTTGATATGTTGTAGTTCTATGAATTACGAATCCATAGAGTAGAAATTGGACTCAATCGAATGTGTATAACTCAAGTTATAAAGATTTGAAGGAGCAAACGTCCAAAAGTCGCGAGAACAGTGATCTGTAAAGTTTGGTTCTGCTACCAGGCACAGTTGCTCTGTGCCCTAAGCCTTTTGGGGTGCAGCCATCCTCTATGGCACGGCTGCGCTAGTTCCAAGCTTAAAGGGGCGCAGATGCGCCGAACACATGTCAGGCGCAGACGTGCCCGAGTGGACTATTTTGACGTCCTATAGTAAAATGGGCATAACATTTTCATACGAACTCGGATTGAGGTGATTTAAGATGATCTTGAACGAGGAAGAGTAGACCTACAACTTTCATTTTATAAGTTCTTTGATATGTTGTAGTTCTATGAATTACGAATCCATAGAGTCAAAAACGGACTCAATCGAATGTGTATAACTCAAGTTATGAAGATTTGAAGGGGAAAACGTCTAAAAATTGCGAGAACAGTGATCTGTAAAGTCTGGTTCTGCTACCAGGCGCAGCTGCTCTGTGCCCTAAGCCTTTTGGGATGCAGCTGCCCTCTATGGCGCATCTGTGCCATTTCCAAAGCTTAAAAGGGCGCAGATGTACCGAACACATGTCAGGCGCAGACGTGCCCGAGTGGACTATTTTGACGTCCTGTAGTAAAATGGGAATAACTTTCTCATACGAACTCGGATTGAGGTGATTTAAGATGATCCCGTACGAGGAAGAGTAAACCTACAACTTTCATTCTTTAAGTTTTTATATTTGAGGACGGGATCAATTCTTAAATTTACCATTTGTAGGGCTGATGTGTTTTTGTAGGCAATCTGGGGCCGTAGGGCATGCACGTATGCACATTTAATGCTCCCGACCATGTAAAATGATGTTCTAACTTCCATAACATGACTATTATGTATTATAATGGTACTTGACATTAACCATTGAGTATTAGACAATTCGTAAGGCCGTGCTAAGCGTGCGCATATGCGTGTCGTTTGGACGTTCGAATATGCAAGTTTGGCGTACGGGCGTGCAAGCGTCGCAACCCCGTAACGAGTGTGTGTAACCTTGGTTAATATTATATTTCTAATAAGAATAAAACATTATAGAGTAATGTAACCCAACATAGGAGCATGCTAAGCACATCCAAAAGAGGCGAATTGGAGGTGTGACGTATAAACGTCGAAACGCCGTGTAATGTGTTAATACACTTAAATAGTGTTTCAATTCTAATGGAATGAACATTATAAGATATGAAATGGGGTTAATATAAAACCAATATGTAGTCCTAGCAAGACTTAAACACTTGAATGAATTTTGAATATTACTAAAAAAAATATAGTGAGATATAAGTCGAAAGTTAACACATCAAATTGAACATTGTGTATTGATTAATAAGAAGGTTATGAGATGTAGAGTAAAGTTTATATTACAAATACTATGCGTTGCTATGTGACTAATAATTGATGTGCATGATTATATAATTGTGTAAGGCTCGTGAAGTGCAGATATCTGTAAGCTGTTAAACTGTTATTGATAAACAACGATCAAGGCAAGTCTTTCGGTTTCTATTTGCTATGTGAACTCTATAATGAACTGTTTTAATTCTTTATTGCAAATAGCATGATGCGTTATTTATATGTTGAAAGTATGAAACGTTAAAGTCAATTTATGACTATGTTGATTGAGTAATGAATGCTGATTGAGTAAGGAACTTAATCTTTATACTTGTTATATGAACTGCAGCATGTATATTATGTTAGTCCAATGTTTATGAGATGTATGTTGAGCATGTTGTTATGTGTTATGTGATGTATGAAAACTGTTAGATCTTGCTGAGCTGTCGAGCTCCATCTTTCAAATAATCACTTTTGCAGGTTAATGATTCAAGGTAATGCTATGTGCTACTTGAAAGAAATGAATCAGATGTAATGCATGAAGATTTATATACTTTGGCTGAATTGTTATTATTTTGGACCATGTTTAAGGTTTCAGATAATGTATTTGATAATGTATAATGGTTAACAGATGTTGAGTTGTAAAGTTTAAATTTTATCCGATGTATAAAGGTTATTAAACCTAGTTGTAAGTTTTAGTTTATAATAACTCTAACGAAGCGATTCATAAAATAAATTTGAATCAAAGTTATGTAATGATAAAGGTTGAGATTCAGGGCAATAAAGAAAGAATTATATAAAAGTTTTAATTATTCCGCATTTAAGTGATTTTAATATCGAATTATGATGTAAAGTCTGAATAAGAATGTATTGTTAACGACTGATGTCCAGGGTTGTATTGTATGAATTTTGGGGTCGTTACACTTAAGGAGTAAGTCAAAGTATAATTCATTACATACAAGATACTATGATGATCTCAAGTCCAAGGATTACTTGTACTACTATCACTTTAGGAATTTCTATTGACAGACAAGCAAAACTTCATTAGGTATTATGACGCCCCCAAATCCGGGTCCCTTCTATTACCTCGAATCCGGTGCAGTCACGATACTACTAGTCGAATATTTACATCTTTTATTCATAACTTAAAGAATAAAACTTGATTTATTACAATTTAGAATATAAATTCTTTTCATTATCAGGATCTCATATAATGACTCCAACTTTTAGAAGTTATAATCTTGGTCATTTACCATTCCTGTCTTATATCATGTTCGATATTATAAAAATACGGAATAACTTAAACTTTTTCAATCTTCTTTGAATAAAATCTTTTATTGATTTCACAATCTTAAATCAATTACAAATCCTTGAATCACTATATATGATTCACTATATCCGAATTATTGTATAAACAGTTACATCTCAATTTGATATCCTTTATGTATTAACTAATACATCTTTAAAATACGACAAGTATTAAACATCGTAAACAACTATCAAGTACAACTCCTAGAACCTAAAAATGGTTCGAGAGCATATATATAAATAAACAAAAATCTTCGTACTCTATCACGTAGGACGTTACTCTTATTGGGAGTCCTTAACCTGCAAAAGTGATTATTTGCAAGAGTGAGCTCGACAGCTCAGCAATTCTAACAGTTTTCATGCATCCCATAGCATATAACATCATACTCAGTTCATGCATTTATAAATAATTTATATTTACTACGCATGTTACTTCTCACATAACAAGCATATCATCAAAGATCAACTTTCAATATCATATATATATCCCATATAAAGTTCATATATAAGTTCACATCATCACAGTATAATATAATTGAACTAACAGTTCTTGAGTTCATATATCAAATAGGAACTGAAAGACTTGCCTGATGCGTAGTTTAACAACTACGACTTAACTGCGTAAAGATATCCGTACTTCGTGTAATCCTACACAATTATATAATCATGGATTTATACCCATCAGTCATACATTAATACATTCTCAATATAATAATAAGTATTACATTGGTTTCTATCTTGGTTCTTAGAACCTTTGTTTCACATTCTTAACATACTCTTATAATAGCTAGGTATGTATAGGTATACTTTTAATATCAACATTTATACACCTTTACTCGACTCGCTATGTGTTCGACACGTATTTAAAGCTCATAGATACATGATCTAGATTGCTCTCACGTTTCTTAAACCTTATTGAAACCATTACATTCAAACTTTTTAAGTTTCACCTTTCAATATCCTTGTCATACTTAAACTAGTCGTGCAAGGCTACTATGTTCATCATGTATACATGTGAGGTATCAAAATAATGTTAAGACACATGCTCTCAAATACTTTTATCATATACGCATAACTAGCATTGTTAATTTCTTTAAACAAGCTTAACTCATACCTCGTTCATGCTTATTAACATTTGTGATTTCTAATATAGTATGAATACATGTAGGCCAATCTAAATGATGCTAAAGACATTATCGTATATGTCCAGAAATATCCGAATGTTATCATATCATGTTCATGTACTTTAGTTCTTCCAAAACGTCTAAGTTTTCTTTGAAAATTGCACTAAGTCAACTTAGTACATGCAAGGCAACTCAACATATAACTCATGTGCATTCGAAACACATATCTAAACCACGTAAATATTTTCACATGGTCAGAATCTAAAAGACATAAGTCTTAGTCAAGTTTATTTCAAAAAGTCTTTAAGTTTTTCTTGAAAACCTCTTGGATCTTTCACTCATGTATGCTAGTGTATGATTAACACTTAAATCATGCATTTCATGTCAATATAAACGATACGAGCATGCTTCCAAAAATCAAAATGTACATATGTTATACAGATGTCAAAGTTCACATTTAAAACAAAAATTTTCGTTAGAAAGGTTCAATAGTGGGGTTCGTATGTCCATGTCACATTATGAAGCATATACACACAAGTCAACATGCATTCCATGAATTCTTAAACCATACTAATGTGTCTCAAAAGTAAAAATATAAACATGACTTGTATACGCTAAAATTCGTTTATAAAACCTTACGTTTATTTTCAAAATTATAACTTTATCATTCTTGCATGAAATCTTAATAAAACATGCTCACATTAGTTTAATATAGTTATATATTTATATTATCCCTGCTTGCATGCTTGTCTAAGCTATAATAATTAGGTAACTCTTAGCAGGTTTCTTAACAGAAGGCAAAAACTGGGACAGGGGACCAGCGCAGCTGCGCTGCGCCCAGGTATAAACCCGGCGCAGCTGCGCCGTGTGCAGTTCGAACCAGGAACAGGTTGCTGGCACAGCTGCGTAGCGCCTGGGTATAAACCCGGCGCAGCTGCGCCATGTGCAGATCAGTCCTGAAGTCTTCCTGCTTCGGCAGGATTTAGCCCAAACTCAAAATTTTCTCTACGAAATCTCTTCTAACCATGCCACATTGTATTACTAACATGATTACTAACTTAAATAATAACTATCAACCATTATTCATCAATTTAACATGGAATGCAAGCATAATTAAGAACTTAGCATTTTCAAGAATTGAAGAACATAGCATGGTATACCTCTGCTAATTGCTTCCTTTTTCTCCATACTTCTACCACTGATATACGCTTACTCTCTAGTCTCAATTAATCAGAAAATCTCAGCACGTATAATAGAAGAAGGGAAGGCTCTATTTATAGGCAACTCAATATCCAGACAAATGCAAAATCTCCCAAATCAAACCAATAAATTTCAAGTTTGTATAATGGTTAAGGAATGGTGGTTGAGAGTAGGTGGATTCAATCATGAATTCCACACCCCTTGCAATGATTTTGGCTAGAATGCTGAGTTTGAGGAATATAGGAGTAGTATAGTAGCCTTCATGAGTTCCCACGTGAAGAATGAAATGGGCTCTTGTTATGGGACAAACAATAAAACTTAGCAAAATAGCAACTACAAGTGTAGTAGTAAACACTTAGGTTGTATAATATATATACTCATTTCATTTCACTTTACTTAGGTTATAAATGAATTACAACTGTAATTCCTAATTACAATGTATCAAGTAGGGGTACATATTTACCGCATAGAATTTATGTACATCTCATCCTACCAAATATAATTCTATCGGGTATCATTACATTTACTATCCCAGCTCTATTATTCCAATTAAATTAAATTATGGAAACCCTTATCATATTACGTATGTGATAATATTTTGTATCTCACGTAATGAAATTAATCTTACGATATAATCTCTCTCTCTCTCTCTCTATATATATATATATATAGCCCTATTAATGTTGCATCATACTTTATATAACATATGTGTAACTACTATATGTTATATTTTTAATATCGCATGTTTGCACATAAGAATTAATAAATTACTTATCTTATTAATTAATTAATAATAATATTAATTAACCCTTCCTCGTAAATCAATGAAATTATTAATCTCTATAACAATTTATATGATTAATTATCAAATTTTAAGTAAATATAAATCTTATTATATTTATAATTCATTTATTCAATAATCAACATATTATCAAATAATTACTTGATAATAGTATATTGCCCATAACGATTATAAGACAATATATCTCATTCTTCATCAATACAATTTCGATTATATTTATAATCAATTTTCTTATTATTATACTATTACTAGCCACAATAATAAATCAACATATTATTATAATAATAATTAATATAGATTAGTTGTTTAATTAATAATTCTTCCATCCTCGAATCAATTCATTACCGAATCTATTATCGTGCCACACAAGACATTTCTCACAAGCTTAATCTTAAGCTTATTATTATTGCCATCACTTACTCATCTCCCACCACATTACTACTTATAACATGTTCAATATAATTAGAACTATTAAGTCACAAGGTTCACATATACATGTATTACGACTAAAAATATTCAAATATTATTTATAAAACTTATGGTACTATAGCAACTCAAGTTATTAAAATAACTTAGTTTCCTTTTATAAATTAAACTCCCTTGAAAAATACCTTAGAAATTATGTATTTTGACATAACATAAAATATTATGTTTTCTCCCAATAAGGACATTCATTGTTAGAAAATAATTTACTTATTGTCTCAATATAATATTCTTAATATAATATCAAATACCTATATGTACGACACATGTACATATATTATATATAGTAAATAGATAATAAGTTTATTCTCTATTATAATAAATTGTTTCCATCAATTTATTTACATATAGCAAATAAGTTTTAATATATTTACTATATTAATTAATCATACCTATTACCTCACACAAAAACATATAAGGAAATATTATTATTCAAAAATAATATTTTCTCCTTTTATTAAAATAATTCAATATTAGAAATTATTTTAATATCCTTTATTAGAAATATATATAATAATCATTTCTCTTTCTTTTCTATAAATTGTCCCCAAAATAATTTCTTCAAATATTAAATATTTATTTAAATAAAATAATGATTTACATCTCCCTTTTTAATAACGTATATATATATATTTATTAACGTTATTGGCACATTGGACTTTCTCACATATTACCATTCTAAGTATTATGTATAAAAAGTACCGACTATAATTACATATTCAACACATATATTAATTCTGTGACACCCCCAAATCCGGGTACTTCGTTTTCACATGATTTGGTGTTCAGTTTCTAATATAACATACATCTACCCAATGAATAATGCAAAATAAACTACAACTTAAATTAAAATAAATAAATCTCCCTTACAACAAGGGTTACAACCTTTTTAAAATAATCTCGGGTTACCCTAACCCTGACATGAATATAATAATGTACGGAAATAAAAATATAACATTCAAATCTTATTACAATCATTCTCAATTAAATAAAATAAGTCTTCACTTGCTTTGCTTTCCCTTACCCTTACTTGTAGACGGAGCATCAGCGTTATCAACCTTAACTGAAATTGTTATTTAATGCAAGAGTGAACAAACCAGATCTCACTGAAGTTTAACAATAATATATACATGAAAGGATATCTTTCAAAGAATCTGAATAATATGATTTGCTTCAACAATAAAGAATGGAATAATAGTTCTTTCATCGCAATTACAATTCAAAAATAGAATTTATCTGAGTGCCATAAGACCTTTGAACTCTTGTCCTAGGTTATAAATATTTCTATTTAAACCTTTAACAGTCAATAAGACTATGGACCTTAACTCGTACTTAGGGGTATCAGCCCTTTGTACCATGTATTGTGCACAAACATCTTAACGCTATGCGTAGTAACCTCCTCTAGTAAATAGGGTTGTTCAACTCAGTAATTTGAATTCAAGTCCGCACCAAAGAAAGTTTGGTTTGGATAAGCTTACAAGGGTAATTTGGAATTCACATTCATCAACTAAGGATAGTTGAATCGACATTCAATAATTCATAAATAACAGAATTATGAACTAACATATGCTTTAGAATCAACGTAAAGCATTTAAAATAATAACTGGATCTTACTTGAACAATAAGTTAAGATCATTTCAATTAAATAAACAATTGTCCAATATAGAAATGGAAAGGACATTCTCAATAATGAATATATGAATTCAAAGAAATTATATATAATTAACAAGTTTAAGGTTAGAAGACTTGCCTTACGCGCAAGCTACTTAACTCAACCACGTACTTAAACACTTCCTACATATATACATATTCAATCACAATAACCTAAATTAGTTAACACGTAACTAATTCACATAAGTGGTTAACTCTCATGGTTAACTCATTCTAATTAAATAAATAATAATAATCAACTATCACATAGTTAATTACATCACACATATACTCACATAAATAAATTAATTATGTATTTAGCTTAATTATAATTAAACAATTATAATTTAAACACTTAATCAAATTATAATTACTTAAATTATAATTACTTTTTAAATTATAAATAGTTTATAATTTATAATCAATTAAACTATATCATGTATTATAATTACACAATTTATAAATAAATCATGAATAATCAATTTATAATCCATAATTAACATGCATTTATTAAATTATAATTACATAAATCATAATTTAAATTAACATCTAATTGATTAAAATAAATCAACTTCTATACATTATAATTTCACATAATTATAATTTAAATTAACATTTACTCTTAATTATAATTAATCAAATTATAATTAAGTAACTTATTGTACAATTAAACAATTATAGTTTATAATTTAAATACTATATTAGGTTTTCAAAATTTCTTTTATCCCCCAAATATGAATTTGTCACAATCATATAACAACATGTTATATCATTTAAATATATGTCCACTAACAATGAATAATTAAACCAAGGCTTTAAAAATAAACTGCACAAGAAACTAAAGTCACTGTCTCTGCCCAATACACGGCGCAGCTGCGCATCAAACCTGAGAAAACCTAGCGGCGCAGCTGTGCCGCTTCTACCCTTACTGCCTGCGTAGCTGTGCCGGCAGCGAACAGAAACAGAGCAGCTTCGCGAACAGTGCAGAGAAAAACCAAATTGGCTTAATTCTCCACATCGAGTTCTCAATTTAGCCAAAGATTGATTCATATAACATTACAGAAACATCATATAAAGCTTCTAACATACCTTTAACATACCAAGACATCAAATTACAAGATTAAAACACTAAATTTTAAATAAAAACTTGAGAAAATCATTTTTCTCCCAAACTCATAATTTTCATAAAACAATTCACTGTAATTCAATTTCTCAACTAATTCAACGTGTAATACATGCATTATTCTCATGATTCAAGGTAGTATCATAGACAAATTCTAAACAACATACTAACATATACCAATTTCTCAATGTAAAACCAACCATAATATATGAACTCATGTAAACGAAACTTTTTCCATGAAAACTTGTTTTTACCCTAATTAAATTTTTAAAACTTGTACATGGTATATAATTCAACTATAAACAACATAGTAATACAATCTATATATATATATATATATATATATATATATATATATATACCCATCATGCTATACAATTTTCATAAGAACATGCTTTACAAAGAATAAAAATATGAAAAACATAATACATATCAAATATAAGGAATTTGAGGAATACCTTTATTGATTAATAGAAGTGAAGAAAATGATGATTTTCTTACTCATTCCTTCTCTTCTTCTCTAATTCTTCTATGCTATTCTTCCTCTCTGCTCTCTCTTTTCTTCTTAGTCTTTGGCTTAAACTAACGTAGTTTTTCCTTACGTAGCATATAGATATATAACTGACATATATTAATAATATACGTACTAACTAATATTTAATAATCCAATTAAATTAGGAGTTACAAAATTCAAAAGTCCTTTTGGCTTGTTAGGCAACAGGAAAATTAGAACTAGTTTTACTAACTTAGGCATGGTTTAAGTAAATTAGGTTTAAGCTAGTGTAAGGGACCCCGTTTGGCAACAGACTTTTAAAACAAAAGCAAGGGTCTTGTTTGGTAAAAAAAAATCATTTAAAAATTCTTTTTCTTTTATTTAATAAATCATTTTAACATATACTTTAATGTCATATTTTAATCAATTAAATATTAATCATCTAATTAAATCAATTAAAATCTAACATCAATTAATCACATAAAATTACCACATAATTATAATTACTCGCTAATTATAATTCATTCATCACATATCTCATCTAATTTAATTATCTCAATTAAATTAGAACTATAATATAAAATTAGTATACATTAATTAAATAAATATTACACATTCATTTAATTAATATATAACACTTAATTAAATCACTCCATAAATCACATAATTTATTTATTTAACTCAATAAATAAATCATATAAAATATTTATTTAACTCAATAAATATAAAATCTCAATCGTTACAAATTCACTCATTTACTTAAGTAAATTAAACTCTGTATTATATCACCATAGCTAATTAAGGTTCAACATCCACATTATATTATTCCATAATATAATTCTTAAATTAACCAATATTTATTCTTATTAGTTAATTCTCTTAACTAACTCATGCTTCACTATCCCAACCCATTCACGGATAACTTAAGTACTATCAATAACCTATATTATAAACATACTAGTTATTAGTATACATACACAAGAAAATGATGATTATACATTAAAGAAATTTAATGTCACCAACTTACTATGATAAAATAATTCTATAAATTATTTAATATCGATAGAAAATCTTATCCACTTCTTGTTAATTCATCTCTACAATTTATAATAAATATATCATAAGAATATATTTATAAATCACAAAAATCACATATTACATAGTTCATATTACCATATGTAACACAATACTTCCTATCTCATAACACACATATATATATTTGAACCCAATACATACCTTAAGAATTTTATTTATTAAATTCTCATTTTATTAATTTCTTAAAAATTCGAGTTATTACATCCTCTCCCCCTTATAAGAATTTCGTCCTCGGAATCACCGAAACCTCCTCTACTCGGTGCTATTCCGATTATTACATATTCTCTTGAATAATTTTATTCATTCACTTTTCAGAAGTGTTATTAATATAACCTTCTCCATTGCATTCTATCACTTTCTCCTTTCTAAGGAACATTCCACTTACTACTTTCATCCTTCAGAAGAATAAGAATCTTCCACGATTTTTCAATAATCGGGAAGTAGTATGAATAACTCAGATTTCAAATTATGCTGAGGGGTCACACAAGACCGCGAACTTTTCCACATTTACAATTGTCGCAACACGAGTCTCCACATTGTAAACTAGAGTGTTTATCAATCACAAGGACTGAAAACGCTCTCCACACGTACACTAGATGGCTACCCTATTATACTACTACGTTGGGCCGCAACGTAGCGTGTTGAAATGACTATATGAGTCATGTTCGTGACCACTGTCTCCGAAAATAGGTTCCCGTTATAGGATTGTTCAACTCAGCTTCTAAACTTCTACATCCGCACCAGAGCAATCTGGTTTGGCGCAAATACACAAGAATGCTTGAATTCTATAATCACTTTTCAACAGTCGCCTAACCGAATCAATTAGCTTAGACTTCTTATTAATAATTCGGACATCAATCGAAATAATTTAGTCAACTTTTCATAATTTGAACGAAAACCAAAAATCATTTTATGACGTCAAAATATTGTACCCACTTAATAGTACGTTGAAGATTCCGTCATTTTGCGACTTTGCCATACTACATCATACCATAGTGGGCTGACGATCTTACGATCAATTCTGGCACTAGGTTCGACTGCATTGATGACTCCATCGTTTACCATCATACACCATATCAATTGATGCACATGGTCAAAATACATTTTGAAAGATTTTCAAATCATTTTTGTCTTAACCGAAACAAATAGCTTAGACATACGAATAACGGTATTATTTTTAAAACTAATTAGTTCAGTCACTCGACCCAATATTTTTCTCAAGAAAATCGAAGTGCAAACACTAGCATGAAGTTAATAAATTTTAAAAATCTAGCATAGCTAGAAGATTTAGAAAAATCTAAATTTCTCCATCACTTCAATCTCTTACTACCATCAATGCTTACTATATCAAAACTCTTAATACTAGATATATAAGATATCTATTCTCAGTACAGTTCACCAACTTACCAAACCATGGAAGTTCAGGAACTTACCACAATCATATGGGTTTAGGAACTTATCCTAGTCAGACCAAAGTCGTCCATTCGCTGAGGGGTTCCACCATACGATTATGAGTCACGAACTTGTCATAGGCATAAGTCTTAAGAACTCGCACCTAATCTTAATATTATCTAATTTAATCTTAGAAATCTCTATATATCAAAATAAACATGAGAAAAGAATCACATTTTCACCATATGTATAATGATAGCGCGACTCTAACATTCCAACGATTATCAATGGGATGCACTCAGTGCAAGCACAAACCTCTGGCCATACAAGAGTTTGTACAACTAAACCATCACATGAGTCCTCAATGGAAATCCAACACTTAACTCTATCTTACTCTTAACTTGCTTGTTACGAACTTTCTATGTTCCATCATATACAACTCCTCATGAGTTCATCTCGTACTTTTCATAGTACATTCTCTTATAGCATCAAGCTATACACACTTAGTCGTTACAGACTATCTATCATTTCATAGTTCAATCCGATCACGTCGTGATCATCAGTTTACTTTAGGGTTCTTTCCCTATTATCAACCAAACTCCATTCAAGTTCATTCTTATTATCTTTGTCATATTCATATTATAGACATTGTCTTAACATTTTTATTATCGGAGTTAGGTAACTCCCTGATTCTCATTATCTAGATACTTCGAGATTCTTCTTTGAATCTTCACGTATATATATTAATATTTATCTTCCCCTCTCTCAGGTTATAGTCTAAGGTACACTTACCTAAGGTTTATAACCTACAACTTTGATACCAAACTGTGACGCCCCCAAATTTGGGTCCCTTCTATTGCCTCGAATCCGGTGCAGTCACGATACTACTAGTCGAATATTTACATCTTTTATTCATAACTTAAAGAATAAAACTTGCTTTATTACAATTTAGAATATAATTTTTTTTCATCATCAGGATCTCATATAATGACTCCAACTTTTACAAGTTATAATCTTGGTCATTTACCATTCTTGTCTTATATCATGTTCGATATTATAAAAATACGGAATAACTTAAACTTTTTCAATCTTCTTTGAATAAAATCTTTTATTGATTTCACAATCTTAAATCAATTACAAATCCTTGAATCACTATATATGATTCACTATATCCGAATTATTGTATAAACATTTACATCTCAATTTGATATCCTTTATGTATTAACTAATACATCTTTACAATATAACAAGTATTAAACATTGTAAACAACTATCAAGTACAACTCCTAGAACCTAAACATGGTTCGAGGGGATATATCTAAATAAACAAAAATCTTCGAACTATATCACGTAGCACGTTACTCTTATCGGGAATCCTTAACCTGCAAAAGTAATTATTTGCAAGAGTGAGCTCGACAGCTCAGCAATTCTAACAGTTTTCATGCATCACATAGCATATAACATCATACTCAGTTCATGCATTTATAAATAATTTATATTTTTACTACGCATGTTACTTCTCACATAACAAGCATAACATCAAAGATCAACTTTCAATCTCATATATATATCCCATATAAAGTTCATATATAAGTTCACATCATCACAGTATAATATAATTCAACTAACAGTTATTGAGTTCATATATCAAATAGGAACTGAAAGACTTGCCTGATGCATAGTTTAACAACTACGACTTAACTGCGTAAAGATATCCGTACTTCGTGTAATCCTACACAGTTATATAATCGTGGATTTATACCCATCAGTCATACATTCATACATTCTCAATATAATAATAAGTATTACATTGGTTTCTATTTTGGTTCTTAGAACCTTTGTTTCACTTTCTTAACATACTCTTATAATAGCTAGGTATGTATAGGTATACTTTTAATATCAACATTCATACACCTTTACTCGACTCGCTATGTGTTTGACATGTATTTAAAGCTCATATATACATGATCTATATTGCTCTCACGTTTCTCAAACCTTATCGAAACCATTACATTCAAACTTTCTAAGTTTCACCTTTCAATATCCTTGTCATACTTAAACTAGTCATGCAAGGCTACTATGTTCATCATGTATACATGTGAGGTATCAAAATAATGTAAAGATACATGCTCTCAAATACTTTTATCATATACGCATAACTAGCATTGTTAATTTCTTTAAACAAGCTTAACTCATACCTCGTTCATGCTTATTAACTTTTCTGATTTCTAACACAGTATGAATACATGTAGGCCAATCTAAATGATGCTAAAGACATTATCGTATATGTCCAGAAATATCCAAATGTTATCCTATCATGTTCATGTACTTTAGTTCTTCCAAAACGTCCAAGTTTTCTTTGAAAATTGCATTAAGTCAACTTAGTACATGCAATGCATATCAACATATAACTCATGTGCATTCGAAACACATATCTAAACCACGTAAATGTTCTCACATGGTCAGAATCTAAAAGACATAAGTCTTAGTCAAGTTTATTTTAAAAAGTCTTTAAGTTTTTCTTGAAAACCTCTTGGATCTTTCACTCATGTATGCTAGTGTATGATTAACACTTAAATCATGCATTTCATGTCAATATAAACTATACGAGCATGCTTCCAAAAATCAGAATGTACATATGTTATACATATGTCAAAGTTCACATTTAAAACTAAAATTTTTGTTAGAAAGGTTCAATAGTGGGGTTCATATGTCTATGTCACATTATGAAGCATATACACACAAGTCAACATGCATTCCATGCATTCTTAAATCATACTAATGTGTCTCAAAAGTCAAAATATAATCATGACTTGTATACGCCAAAATTCGTTTATAAAACCTTAAGTTTATTTTCAAAATTATAACTTTATCATTCTTGCATGAAATCTTAATAAAACATGCTCACATTAGTTTAATATACTTATATATTTATATTATCCTTGCTTGCATGCTTATTTAAGCTATAATAATTAGGTAACTCTTAGCAGGTTTCTTAATAGAAGGCAAAAACTGGGATAGGGGATCGGCGCAGCTGCGTTGCGCCCAGGTATAAACCCGGCGCAGTTGCGCCATGTGCAGTTCGAACCAGGAACAGGTTGCTGGAGCAGCTGCGCAGCGCCTGGGTATAAACTCGGCGCAGCTGCGCCGTATGCAGATCAATCCTGAAGTCTTCCTGCTTCGGCAGGACTTAGCCCAAACTCAAAATTTTCTCTACGTAATCTCTTCTAACCATGCCACATTGTATTACTAACATGATTACTAACTTAGATAATAACTATCAACCATTATTCAATCAATTTAACATGGAATGCAAGCATAATTAAGAACTTAGCATTTTCAAGAGTTGAAGAACATAGCATGGTATACCTCTGCTAATTGCTTCCTTCTTCTCTAGACTTCTACCACTGATATATGCTTACTCTCTACTCTCAATTAATCAAAAAATCTCAACAAGTATAATAGAAGAAGAGAAGGCTCTATTTATAGGCAACTCAATATCCAGACAAATGCAAAATCTCCCAAATCAAACCAATAAATTTCAAGTTTGTATATTGGTTAAGGAATGGTGGTTGAGAGTGGGTGAATTCAATCATGAATTTCACACCCCTTGCAATGATTTTGGCTAGAATGCTGTGTTTGATGAATATATGAGTAGTATAGTAGCCTTCATGAGTTCCCACGTGAAGAATGAAATGGGCTCTTGTTATGGGACAAACAATAAAACTCAGCAAAATAGCAACTAGCAAGTGTAGTAGTAAACACTTAGGTTATATAATATATATACTCATTTCATTTCACTTAACTTAGGTTATAAATGAATTATAAGTGTAATTCCTAATTACAATGTATCAAGTAGGGGTACATATTTATCTCATAGAATTTATGTGCATCTCATTCTACCAAATATAATTCTATCGGGTATCATTACATTTACTATCCCAACTCTATTATTCCAATTAAATTAAATTATGGAAACCCTTTTCATGTTACGTATGCGATAATATTTTGTATCTCACGTAATGAAATTAATCTTACGATATAGTCTATATATATATATATATAGCCATATTAATGTTGCATCACACTTTATATAATATATGTGTAACTACTATATGTTATATTTTTAATATTGCATGTTTGCACATAGGAATTAATAAATTACTTATCTTATCAATTAATTAATAATAATATTAATTAACCCCTTCCTCGTAAATCAATGAAATTATTAATCTCTATAACAATTTATATGATTAATTATCACATTTTAAGTAAATATAAATCTTATTATATTTATAATTCATTTATTCATTAATCAACATATTATCAAATAATTACTTGATAATAGCATATTGCCCATAACGATTATAAGACAATATATCTCATTCTTCATCAATACAATTTCGATTATATTTATAATCAATTTTCTTATTATTATACTATTACTAGCCACAATAATAAATCAACTTATTATTATAATAATAATTAATATAGATTAGTTGTTTAATTAATAATTCTTCCATCCTCGAATCAATTCATTACCGAATCTATTATCGTGCCACACTAAGGCATTTCTCACAAGCTTAATCTCAAGCTTATTATTATTCCCATCACTTACTCATCTCCCACCACATTACTACTTATAACATATTCAATATAATTAGAACTATTAAGTCGCAAGGTTCACATATACATATATTACGAATAGAAATATTCAAATATTATTTATAACACTTACGGTACTATAGCAACTCAAGTTATTAAAATAACTTAGTTTTCTTTTATAAATTAAACTCCCTTGAAAAATACCTTAGAAATTATGTATTTTGCCATAACATAAAATATTATGTTTTCTCCCAATAAGGACATTCATTGTTAGAAAATAATTTACTTATTGTCTCAAGATAATATTCTTAATATAATATCAAATACTTATATGTACGACACATGTACATATATTATATATAGTAAATAGATAATAAGTTTATTCTCTATTATAATAAATTGTTTCCATCAATTTATTTACATATAGCAAATAAGTTTTAATATATTTACTATATTAATTAATCATACCTATTACCTCACACAAAAACATATAAGGAAATATTATTATTCAAAAATAACATTTCCTCCTTTTATTAAAATAATTCAATATTAAAAATTATTTTAATATCCTTTATTAGAAATATATAATAATCATTTCTCTTTCTTTTCTATAAATTGTCCCCAAAATAATTTCTTCAAATATTAAATATTTATTTAAATAAAATAATAATTTACATCTCCCTTTTTAATAACGTATATATATTTATTAACGTTATTCGCACATTGAACTTTCTCACATATTACCATTCTAAGTATTATGTATAAAAAGTATCGACTATAATTACATATTCAACACATATATTAATTCACTCATTTACTCAAGTAAATTAAACTCTGTATTATATCACCATAGCTAATTAAGGTTCAATATCCACATTATATTATTCCATAATATAATTCTTAAATTAACCAATATTTATTCTTATTAGTTAATTCCCTTAACTAACTCATGCTTCACTATCCCAACCCATTCACGGATAACTTAAGTACTATCAATAACCTATATTATAAACATACTAGTTATTAGTATATATACACAAGAAAATGATGATTATATATTAAAGATATTTAATGTCACCAACTTACTATGATAAAATAATTCTATAAATTATTTAATATCGATAGAAAATATTATCCACTTCTTGTTAAATCATCTCTACAATTTATAATAAATATATAATAAGAATATATTTATAAATCACAAAAATCACATATTACATAGTTTATATTACCCTATGTACCACAATACTTCCTATCTCATAACACACATATATATATTTGAACCCAATACATACCTTAAGAATTTTATTTATTAAATTATTATTTTATTAATTTCTTGAAAATTCGGGTTCTTATAGGTATTCCTTAGTAGGTAACGTTCAGTGTACTTATTGATAAGTAGGTTTTATACCTACTTATTGGCTATCAACTCACTAGAACTATAATTTATTCTCACGTGTTTTAGTTTCTTTTCATGCATTTTTATCTTTATTTTGTAGATTGCAATTTGGCAACTCTTTCGATGGCATCATAGGTGGAATGAGTATGGAACCGGTTTGATGGCGAGCATAAGGCATGTGGTAGAGTGAAGGTGAAAATGACATGAGAAAGTGGCATGTGAAGTGAAAAGAATAAGAAGCTTGAAGTAACAACAACCAGTAGCACACCAGCAGAAGACCAGTAGAATTCTGCAAGAAATTCCAGCAGCGCGGCCTCGCCCCTCTAGAGAGCAAACGCAGTGCGCCCGCGCCAGTCCAGGATTTGGCTAGCAGGCAGCACGCTGGCGCCCCAGTTGTACTACGGGGCAGCGTGACCGCGCCTGGCTGATCAACAACAGATTAACTTTTTCATTAAAATCATGTTTGCGTGTTTTTCCTTATAAGGGTGTATTTGGAAGTTGAGGACTTGTCTTTTGAACTTTTTTATTACTGTTTTAGGGTTTTAGAGAGAGATAGAGAGTTCATAGCCTCCTCTCCTATATTTTGGTTTCTCTCTTGTCTTCTTAATAGATTTTCTTATATTTGCACAAATTAGGGTTTGGATAGGTTGTTTGAAGGATTTGGCTCTATATTGATGGTTCATATTTGAAGTAGAGGTTTCAGATTTGCATTTCTTATATCTTAGCTTATCTTTACTTCTATTTTTGATTCTCAATGTATGAACAAGTTTTGATAATGGTTATTGCTTCAGTTATGAACTAATCTCCATTATGGGATTTTAATGGATCTTTTTGCTTAAGTTCAGATTTGTATGCTTCTATGTTGAGCTCTAGTTGATTACGTATGGATTGCCTAATATGGTTTGTTTTGCTTGCTTAGTTGCTTGATCACCAACTACCGAGCTAACTTGTATGAAATTGGAAAATGAATTACAAGTGTAGATATGGCCATATTAGCATGTGTTCATGATTTTTACATGTGATAGACTTCATGATTTGTAATCCGGATAAACATATACCGTATTACAGCATATAGTCATTTGAGAGAGCTTGTGCTTAAATATGTATTACTTTTAAGTCACATAGAAATATAGTGGTTTATATAATATTGGATGTTTACATGTATTCTATTTTTTGTGGATTTTGTGTAATTTGAGCATGGTATATCGAGAGATAGCCATGTTTTACTTTCGTGCTCTCGACTAGCAATCCAAAGTAATCAATTGGGCTTAACAAGAGGTGTATAATTTGAATGAGGTATTAAGTGAAGTTAGAATCCCATATCTTCCTAATCTAAATCATTTGCTTGTTAGTTAGTTAATATTTGATAATCATTATTGTTAGATAAATCACATCTTGATCATTTATTTAAGTAGACCGAAATAATTACAAAATTGTTGCATCTTATAATAGAAATACTCATTTTTTTTCCGTGGGATCGATACTCTACTCACCGTATATTACTTGTGGACCGCGTGCACTTGCGTGTATGTGATTGTGTTGTTTGACACCGAAACAAGCTAACAAGTTTTTGGCGCCGTTGTCGGGGAATATTGATTATTTTTATTACTTTCGTCATCAGTTTAAATTAAATTGGTCTGAGTTAAACAAATCACATCTTATCTTATTTCTATCTTATTTTTCTTTTGTTTCAGGTACTCTTGATTAGTGTATGCAAACTCGGTCTAAGAATTCTGCTTTGGTGCCTAGAAAGGACAACATCAACGGGAGAGCTTGGCGATTGAGTAGAATTACTACTAATACACATGAGGAAACTGAAACACCGGTAATTATGGCAGTCGAAGAACACAAAGCATTAAGGGATTATTTAATGTCGCGTATCAATGAGCTACAGTCGAGCATAGTTAGGCCAGCAATAGTTGCCAATACCTTTGATATCAAACAGAGGACAATCCAAATGGTGCAGAACACTGTTCAGTTTGGGGGTTTGGCTAATGTTGACCCGAATGAGCATCTTCTGAGCTTTATTGAGATTTGTGATACTTTCAAGTATAATGGTGTGTCGGATGATGAGGTGAGACTTAGGCTCTTTCCTTTCACACTAAGGGACAAGGCAAGGAGTTGGCTTCACTCGCTACCACCGAGGTCCGTTACTACTTGGGAGGACTTAGCACAGAAGTTCTTAAGAAAATTCTTCCCAATGGCTAAGACTGCAAAGATGAGAAGTGCTCTTTCTTCATTTGAGCAACAATAAGGAGAGTCTTTATATAAAGCCTGGGAGAGATACAAGGAGATGCTAAGGAAGTGTCCTCATCATGGGATGCTACTATGGAGGGAAATTAATACATTCTACAATGGATTGGGATGGCAATCTCGACCGAGCATTGATGCCACCGTAAGAGGAGTATTCTGGGCGAAGAGTTATAAAGAAGCTTATGAGTTGCTAGAGACCATTGATGCGAATGACTACTAATACCCTTCGTCTAGGATGCCTCAACCAAAAGTTGTCGGAATGTTGGAAGTGGATGCCATCATGGCTTTGTCGGCTCAACTAGAAGCAATGTCAAAGAAGATTGATTCTATGGCCGAGTCAAAAGCGCAACAAGTTGCCTACATCTGTGGGCCTTGTACAGGGTCACACCCTACGGATCAATGTGTTATCACTTCCTAGTAGGTGCAATTTGTAAGCAACTATCAGAGGCCACCTAATCAATTTTAGAACACTTACCATCCCAATAATAGAAATCACCCCAACTTTTCTTGGAGCAACAATCAAACTTCTCAACAACAACACCAACCACAACATCTACCCCAATATCCACAACAACAATATGCTCCTAGACCGTCTTATCCTCCGGGATTTCAGAACCAACAACATCAACATCCTCAAGCTCCCGCTCCTCAGCAAGAAAAAAAATCAGAAATGGAGGAGTTGATGATGATGCTAAAGAGCCAAGCTGTTGCTATTAAGACTTTGGAGAACCAAATGGGCCAAATGGCCAATATAATGAGTAATAGACCACAAGGAGCTCTACCATGTAACACGGAGTCTAACCCAAGAAGAGACGGAAAGGAGCAATGTCAGGCCATCACTTTAAGAAGTGGAAAATAAACTACAGGATTTGAGCCTGGCGCGGCCGCGCCCTAAGAGGAAGGAAACACAGCGCGGGCGCGCCAATATGCAGAAAAATTTAAGGCTAATTTGGCTAAAGAAAGTGATGGGAAGCAAGAATCTGAAGCAAAAAAGAAGGAAATAGCTGAGAAATCATGTGCTCCACCTCCGATTGTATCAACCTATGCCTTACCCTCAAAGATTCCAAAAGCAAAAAATGGATAAGCAATTTGCCAAGTTCTTGGAGGTGTTTAAAAAGCTGTAAATTAATATACCATTGGCAGAGGCGTTGGAACAAATGCCAAGCTATGCTAAATTCATGAAAAGGATTCTGTCGAGAAAGAAGAAATTGGAAGATTATGAGACAGTAGCCTTAGCTGAAGAATGCAGTGCAGTGTTACAACGAAAGTTACCTCCTAAACTCAAGGATCCCAGCAGTTTCACGATCCCTTAATCTATTGGAGGCTTATCGTTCAATAAATGTTTATGTGATTTGGGTGCGAGCATTAATCTTATGCCACTATCGGTGTATACACAGTTGGGTTTGCCGGCTCTAAAACTGACAAACATATCACTTCATCTTGCGGATAGATCCATCACATATCCAAGGGGTATTGTAGAAGACGTCCTTGTGAAGGTGGACAAGTTTATATTTCCCGCCGACTTCATTATTCTTGATAATGAAGAAGACAAGGACATTTCAATCATTCTGGGAAGACCTTTCTTAGCTACTGGATGAACTCTCATTGATGTACAAAAAGGAGAGCTTACAATGAGAGTTCAGGATTAAGAAATCACTTTCAATGTATTCAAGGCTATGAAGTTCCCTACCGATGAAGAGGAATGTTTTCGGATTGATGCAGTTGACAAGGTATTGAATGAAGAGAGCACACAAGTGATGAGCAGTGATCCTTAGGAGAACGCTTTGATAGGAGACTTTTGCATGGATGATAAAGAGGTAGTTGAGTGTGTGCAAATTCTGAAAATAGTGCCACGAATGAGCAAATTCAAGGGTTCGGCTGAACCACTAGAACACACAGGGGAGTCTTTTGAGAGTTTAAAACCGTCTCTTGAGATGCCTTCTACACTTGATCTTAAACCTCTTCCTAATCATCTCAGATATGCATTTTTGGGTGATTCTTCTACTTTGCCTTTTATAATTGCCTCTGTACTATCATCTTGCCAGGAAAGTAAGTTGTTGCGAGTATTAAGGGAATTCAAATCTACAATTGGGTGGACCATTATGGATATCAAGAGGATAAGCCCTTCATTTTGTATGTATAAAATACTTCTTGAGGATGATAGCAAACCGACAGTTGAGCAACAGAGAAGACTCAACCCCATCATGAAAGAAGTGGTCAAGGAAGAGATCCTGAAGTGGTTGGATGCCAGCATCATATACCCTATATCAGACAGCTCATGGGTGAGTCTAGTGCAATGCATACCAAAGAAAGGAGGCATGACTGTAGTATCCAATGAAAACAACGAGCTGATCCCCACCAGAACAGTCACGGGATGGAGAGTGTGTATGGATTATCGGAAGCTCAATAAGGTGACCAGAAAAGACCATTTTCCTCTCCCATTCATTGATCAGATGTTGGATAGGTTGGCTTGCCATGAATATTATTGCCTTCTAGATGGATATTCGGGATATAATCAGATAGTCATTGCTCCCGAAGATCAAGAAAAGACTACCTTCATTTGTTCCTACAGAACTTTTGCTTTCAGAAGGATGTCTTTTGGCTTATGCAATGCACCGACTACATTTCAGAGATGTATGATGGATATATTTTTTGACATGGTAGAGCAGAATGTGGAGGTCTTCATGGACGACTTTTAAGTTTTTGGGGACTCATTTGACATATGTTTGGAGAACTTGGTCATAGTGTTGAAACGGTGTGTTGAGACTAACTTGGTGCTACATTGGGAGAAGTGCCATTTCATGGTACAAGAAGGGATTATTCTCGGGCACAGGGTTTCAGGAAAAGTATTGGAGGTTGACAAGGAAAATTTGGAAATGTGACAACCCCAAATCCCGGTTTCCTAATCTCGAATTCGGTGTTCACGATACTCAACAACAAATATACTTTCTAACTGATGCGGAATAATAAACATACATTGTTTATCATAATAGTAACAAAGTCTTACAATCATAGTCCCAAGGTTCTTTAACCTTAACTTAAAACATAATACTATAAAAAGTTTACATAATCAAATACCATTTAAAATAAACTAGTACATAAGTCTTCTCAAACATCTACTCTTGAACCTTGCCTTTTTCTTTGTCCCCTTTGGACATTTCTGCCTTAACTGAAATAAATGGCATGATATAGCAAGGGTAAGCAATTAATTTTCTTAGTAAGTTTATACACAAGGGAGATATATCATGATTAGAAAGAATTTTCGCTTTTAATATTCAACAATAGTATAAAATTGTGAAGGAACATGAATTAATAGTCAACAGTTTAATATTCGAATAATTGAATAACAGGTACTGAGTGGTTTGCAATAACCATGAACATTTGCCAAGGTTCTCAGCATTTAAACTGGACCTTTTAATAAGTTTTGGTAATCAAGGTGATCAGCCTTTCATACCCTGCGATTTATACATAAACACTTAATAATCCGGCATTGATATCATACTTTAATCAAATTCGTCCTTTTCTAAGCCAAGAGTTCTTACCATATCAATTTAATAAGAACAAGCTTTTAATACACATTTGATGTGATAACCCAAAAAATTATAAAATCTTAAATGATTAGAATAAAGGTTAAAGAATAAAACCTAGATGAGAATTTGAGAATTTATTTAAAAATTTTCAAGTAAAACCTATATGGTTTGCTATTCTTAGGTTTTAAAGAAAATATGAATTACAAAATTCTAAAACCCTAGAAATGAATTAATATATACTTGAAGAAATATCAAGGATAAGGTATTACGATACCTATAAATTTGATGTGAACTGAATGGTCTAAGAAATGTTATAATGATGCATGTGGAAATTTTATTAAGGGAATAAAAAAATTCACATGAAGAGATAGTATGAGGTAAAACAAAGATGAGTATATGTATAGAAATATATATATATATATATATATATATATATATATACTTAGTAAGGTGCTATATATTTTGTCAAGAGGAATGATGAATGAAGTTAAAGATATGAGAATCAAGTTAAGACTATGTTAGTAATTAACATAGCTTGAATGTTGGCCTTGATTGGCAAATAAGAAGATGAATAAGCATAGAGCTATTAGCTAATATGATTAGCAATAAAAATGGAGTTAGTTAAAACTCAAAATTTGAGTTAGAGATAGAATTTTGAAGCACAGACTACTCGTTTGCGTCCAGAACGTCAAGTTTAGTCAGAAAGGACAATAAACACAAAATGTGTAAGGGTTGACTTTTTGGTGAAAGTCAACAGTTGACTTTTATGGAGAAAAGTCAGAATTGGACTTAGAAGTAGAATATGTTATGATTTATGTGAACTATGTATATGATTAAATAAATATGCATTATATAATGTGTATACATTTATTGTGTATATAAAGAGAATTAAGAATTAAATTATGTAACCTAAAATATATATTAGGTATGGTAATTAAAAAACCTAAGGGGTTATAATATGGGAGAATGTTAGTATATAAAATATATACTAACCCTAAGAGATTTATTTTATATATCTCAAATAATTAATTTTAAAGCCTAATTAAACCAAGTCTAGTTGGGTTATAAAATTAAAAAGGCATGAGTAAAGAATTTATTTTCAAATATGGGAAAATGAAAACCCTAATTTAATGATTAGGGTAGGTTATAATTAAGAGTGTTGGATCGTGATAATATTCATAGCCCAAGAAAGTAATTAGAGAGCCCAACACATTAGATAAGGTGGCCCCACTAAGCCATCAAGTGTAGGGAATTGAACCCTAATGACATATTCAATTAATTTGAATATGGTAAGTGTAATTGAGTTATGTAAATGATTTAATATTATTGAGGAATAATAATATGAAATATCAATAATAATGAGCATTAGTTCAAGAAATAATAAATTTAGTGGGCTAAGGAGGGTAATTGATTTAAACAAGCCCATTTATTTTAATTAAGCATGTAACTTGTAGATAAATTAATTTAAGGGCAATTAAATTATTAAACTAGCCCAATATTATGTATGGAGCAATATAGTGATGGCCCAATTTAATTATAGGAGGAAGCCCAAGCTTATTTTAACTAGTAAGCAAAATAAGTAATATTGCAAGTCCAATAGAAATTAAT
The DNA here is from genome assembly GCA_020205555.1 of Panax stipuleanatus. NCBI lineage: Eukaryota > Viridiplantae > Streptophyta > Magnoliopsida > Apiales > Araliaceae > Panax > Panax stipuleanatus. The sequence continues at coordinate 99,102,605 of CM035118.1, read as the reverse complement.
TTGGAAGCCCAAAAGGTTAAATGAGTAACCAAACTAAGCCCAACAAGTGTAGGACTTTTTGGGACATTTGATTAAGTAAAATGGTGCATTAAAAATTAAACCAAATGGGGAGAAAAGGCCCAAAATTTCGGCCAAGAAGGAGAAAGGAAGACAGCATGTGGGTTAAATTATTTTACTTCACAAGTTGGTTTAACTCACCTTACACTCAACTTAGGTGTCCAATTATTATTTAACCAACAACTTTAGCCAATTGTGCAAGCAAGAGGTGGAGTGTAAGCAACACTTGTAATGATTAAGCAAGAGAGAGATGAGTGTTGGGAGATATAATAGATATATACAATGTATATCTGCTAACATAATAAAAATACATCAACCAAGTTCATTTCATTCTCTTTCATATTTTATTCCTTTCACTTCCAAGCTACTTAGCAAAAGAAAAAGAAAATATAGAGAAAGAGAGGGAGAGACACTTTTCGGCGGCTCAAGGAGGGAAGAGAGAGCTTAGATCTTTATGCATGCTAAGTATCTAAGCTACTTTGGAAGGGTAAGAAGAATAACAAGAAGAACTAGGTAATGATTCTAAAACTTTTTAAGTTTAGATTACTTATTTTATTAGATTTTGATGAAACAAGGAGCCTTATGGTTGATCTTTAAAAACACTTCATCTACATGAGTATAAGTGTTTTATATGAGGATCAAAAGATTTTTAAAGTTGAAAGTTAGATCAAAAAAGAGAAAATAGAGGTTTGTACAAAATGGGTAAAGAAAAAGCTTATGCATGCATTCTCTATGTATTCTATGTTAGATTCTTGGGGATGTATGTTGTATATGGTTAATATCATGTTAGAATGCTAGATCTTGAGTTTAATAAGTTAAACTTGTGGATTTGTATGAGTTTATATGAAAAAGTTTGGAAAAAGGAAGTTAGATGAATTTTTTGGGAAATTTTTATTTAACTAGTGTTCTATAACATGTGCATGTTGAAATATTTAAGTTATATTTGAGATTTTCTTTCTTGGTATACTAGATACATGAGTTAAGGACAAAGCCCCTTAGGAATCACTCAAATATGTTTACAAATGAGCAAGTTATGAATTTAATCCCAAACTACCCAACTGTTGTAATCATGCTACTGATAAGTCACTTCTGGGCTGTTTTCGGTTAACCAAAATAGTCTCAAATTTGGTGTCTGATATATGTAAAATGTATTTCGGGAAAATATGAATCCAATGATACCAATTGGACCTAATTCCGAGATGTAGATCTTGAGTTACAAACATTTTCGTAAAAGGACCCTAAATCTGAAAAATGAACTAACTGTTGTAAACATTATTGCTGATCAGTCACTTTAACCCTAATTTCTGGGACCTAAACATATCAGAATTTGATGTTTGATAAATGAAAACTATAACTCAGGAAGATACTAATCCAACGCCTCCGACGGAACCTAAATCCGAGTTGTAGGTCTCGGTTTACAAACGTTTCCGTGAAGGATCCCAAATCTGAAATTTTAGGCGAAAATTATAGTAATAGTAGAAATTGAATGGAAAATGAATAATTATAATAAATAACTTTTAAAGCCACTAATGGGCTAGTAAGCTAATTACATATAAAGTTAAATGTAATTAACAATTTAATTATTATTTAAATGATATTAAGTAATAATTAAGTAGAGTTAGTGTTAATAAAATAATTATTTATTATTTAATTAAGATTAAATAATAATTAGAGTTAAACAATTAATTAATTAATATTTAATTAATATTAAATAATGATTAAAGAATATGTAAGTAAGATTAAGTAATAATAAAGTAATTACTTACTTACATTGACATAAAAGTTATATAAATGATTATTTATTATTTAACTAATATTAAATAATACATAAGAACAAGTAATAATTAATTATTCTTATATTAATAAGAAAGAATAATTAAAGATTTACTAAGTGAATTATATATTTATATTTAATAATAAATAAGGACAAATGTTAATTAATTATTCTTTAAGTAATAATAAGGAATAATTAAAGACTAATGAAGTAAATAAATCAATTATTTATTATTCAAGGATAAGGAACTAGTTAATTATTATTAAAGACAAATAATAATTTAATTATTCATTATTTAATTAATATTAAATAATGAGGAGTTATAATTGTGACGCCCCCAAATTCCAGGACCGTCACGAGGTCTCTTGAATTCGGTTCATCACGTGCTCATGGTAATACATCACAATAATAATAACTAAATATCACACAATCACAAGCGGAAAATCTATTCTAGAATAATTTACAATGATTTATCATAATTATTCCCCCAAGCCTCGCAACCTACATTACTTAATAGATTACATAATAATATCAATTAACGACTTATTACATAATCTAACTTAAGCTTAAACATAAATAAATCCAGTCTTACTACATCATCTTAATACAACATTAAAATATTTAAAAACATAAAAGAGACAAGCTAGTTGGTAGCCTTACCCTTGCCCTTATCAACGCCCGAAGGTTCACCATGCTCTGCCTTAACTATAATGTTTTAGGGAAAGCAAGAATGAGCACAAATTGCTCAGCAAGTAATATACAATAAGGGTTGGTAATATAATTCTCAATTCTTAAAAAAAGGTATAGCAAGGTTTGATAATTCAAGGATAACAAGAATATCAACAGTTTTCAATAACAGTCGCTAAGGACAGAATAATATCAATGTGATTCAATAACAAATCAATTCAAGATTTCAAGATAACTGAATACTGAGCAGTCGCTAAGGACTATGAACTTCTACTAGAATTAACAGTAATAAACTGAAAATCCAACAAAAACAGGTACAACAGGTGATCAGCCTAAAGCACCATCGTTATGCATAACAATCAATCATACTCAAGTGTGCACGTCGGTCCTCCGACAATTATATATTCCCTTCAAAGAAGGTTGTTCTTCTCAGTCAAATACAAGATCCCGCACCAATCAATTAGTTTGGGTTGCTTTTCAATAATATAAGTCTAGCCGAATCAAATGGCATAGACACTTTCACAATATTCAAGAACAATACTAAGTTCAACAGGAATAATAGCTTTAATAAAATAAGAGTTCAAGTATGCTAATTCAATTCAACCGATTAAGTAGGAAACTAGTTCGCAATATATAAGGATATAATACTTGCACAGTAAAAGAGTGTAAGTTAGGAAACTTGCACAATCGTAGATTTTCTTGCATAAAGTAAATGCGTCGATTAGGATACTTGCACTTTAAAAGAGTGTAAGTAAGAGAACTTGCCTTTAGCGTAGTTTATCCACGAAAAGCAAATCAACACTTTTGAATTCATATCGTAATACAGTTACGTATATATATGATATTCATTAGTCATATAATTAAACTTCACATTTTATCTTCGAATATACGATCAACACATAAGATTTTCATATAACTTGTATTAGGCATGCTCATGAGTACTCGTATTGCATATATATAGCTAGCATTGTTATTATCTTGAAAACATGCTTCGTTTATGCTAAACTTTAATCACGACAACTAATCATGGTATATATACATGCATGACACATGAATGAGTCTAAGAGTACTATCACATATGTCCAAATTATCAGATTCTAACTCTCGTCATAACATACCAAAGTTTACGTTCAAAGCTTATACTTTGTTAGTTTAGTTCATTAATAAGGTCTATCATGTCCATGCTTCCTTATGAAACCTATATATATAAGTTAACATGATTTTCATGCATTTCAAGGCCCTATAAACATACTCGACAAGTCAGAATGTATACATGGTCTTTACATGTCAATATCATCCTTCAAAACTTGTATTTTTGTTAGATATGTTCAATAGTGAGGTCTAACATGCTCTTGTCATACTACGAACCATATATACATAAGTTAATATGTCTTTTATGCATCTCTACCTCATACCGACATGCCTTGAAAAATCAGAATATTAACATGCTTCATATATGTTAACGTTCGTTTAGGAAACTTTAAGTTCGTTTCCAAACTTTATGTCATTTGGTTAACCATGCATGCTAATATACTAAAACATGCTTACATTGCCTCATTAGGTTTATATATATGTATTAATCATGCTTCCATGCTTGTTTAAACAAAAATCAAACAATTAGTACATAACAGTTTTGTTGCAGAATGCAGAAAACTGCACACAGAGGCCGGCGCTGCGGCGCGGCAACAGCGGCCACAATCTGGCACTGCGGCGCGGGTGGCGCTGCGGCGCGAGGATTGGAGCTGCGGCGTGGGAGGCGCGGACAATGGCGCTGCGGCGTGGGGACAGTTTCTGCAGTTCACACTGCAGCCGAAACCGACCCAAAACCTCCCATTTCATCGATTTCAACATACCCATATGCCATTACACTAACGTTTTGAACTTACTAACACATATATATGCTTATATAACAGTCAATCGCATTTATAAATTCTCAAATTCATGAACCCTAACTAATTTCACACGAATTTGATGCTTTACAAAAATTACAGAGCAACAATGGAAATGAAAGTCAAGAAAGCTATATAGTGGTTCCATCAGGTATGTATGTTTATATAACAACAATATAAGGGTCCTATAAACCAATTATGAACCAATTTGGCATAATCAAGAATTTGAAAAAAACTTCAGAAACAGAAAACGAAAATGAAGAACAAAGGAAGAGGGATTATACCTCTGTAAATGATTGAGCTTGCAGCTATTCAATTCTTACAAATCTAGATTGATATTATATATGCTCTCAATTTATCAAACTCAAGCAAACTCTTAGCAAGATGAAATGTGAAGGAGAGATGCTTCATTTTTAATAAAAATCAAAACACAGTCCATGCTTCTGACTCTCAAAATAAACTAACGTATGTTTGATTTGCATGCTAGATACGAAGAAGTTGGTAGATAGTTGTTGAAAGCCATCATCATGCCCACACCCCATTGTATGATTGCTATGAAGGCTTGCTGAGTTTTAAGGTTATAGGGGAGTAGGATAGCTTGAGTATATCACGTGAAAGAGATAGTGGCTCTCCCAGCAAAACAAACTCAGCCTTCTAGCAACATACCACACTTGATTCATTATACACATATGTATTAAATACTTAGGCTATCTACACACACACACACATATATATATATATATATATATATATATATATATATATATATATATTATATATCTTTAATTGAAATGTTACACTATAATTCACATAATGTAGTAAGTGTGACTTGTACACATATAATCCAGGTATATTTTTATCATACTGGTATAATTTTCTCGAATATAATCACATCACACTGTATCCTTTATTATTAAGTTCTACTAATCAACAATTGTTTATCATATATTCATGATGTACTATTTTAATGTATACTTACATACATATTGTCACATAGGCTATTAATCAAGTAGCTCATATAGTTCAATCAATATAATTGTTAATCTCCATAACAATTTAATTAACCCTTATATGATTAATTATCACTTTAATATAAATCTTATTATATTTATAAACACGTTGCTCATTATTATTATGTTTCTTGCAATACTAATAATCACATATTATTAATCAATCACCATTAATATTTTATAACAATTATTCTACGATGGCAATTAATTAATATTCTACGATTAACAATTAATATAGATTAATTGTTCGCTTAAATTAATATAATCATTCTTATATTACGTCACTGTGCCACACAAGGCAATCAACGAGTTTATCGCAAACTCCACCAATTTCTCAATTATTATAATTATTCAATTTTATGTAATTGAATTAATTCATCTCATAACACAAAATCATTTATATTCAAATAAATTCTCGTTTCCATTAATATATTTATTTAATAATATATGAAAATTCACGGGTATTACAATAATTGGTTATTATTTATTGTAACGACCATGAATTTTAAACTCTTTATTAATTAAATATGTGATTAAATTTTAACGAGTTAGTTTTTTGAGTTTATTTATACCTTATGTGGTTATGTGAATTTTTGAAACGATTAAAGGAAGTCACTAATGAGAAAATGAAATTGGTGGACTAACCCTAAGGCTTTAATATCAAAAGAATTGATGGAAGTGTTAGTAATTAAATATTCAATTTACTTGAATATAGTGAAAGAATTAAATGTGTTGATAAATTGTTATTGTAGATAAATAATAATTAATAAGTAAGAGATTAATAAATATAATAATATTATATTTACTTAATTAATTATTTTATACAAGTATGCGATATTAAACCTTTAATATATGGTATTTTTCTATATATACAATGTGACCTTTGATATGGCTATGTATATATAGACTATATAGTAACCTTAACTGAATTATGTGAGATTGATAAATTGAATGTGTACATAAGAACATGTGACAATGTAGGGATGGACATTTATATGTATACCCTATTACCTTAATATAAATAAACAATTGTTATTGGCCAGGCGATTTCAATAAGTTTTTAATCGAAGTAATAACAGTTATAGTAATGAGTAATAATAATACTAAATTGAATTATATTAAGGAAAATGTACATGGATTATATGATTGGTATATAAATACCTACTTGATACATTATTTTAATAATTGAGATAACATTGTAACACCTATTTAAATGTGTATGGAATATATACTTATAATCTATGTATATACTATGTGTATATATATATATATATATATATATATATATATATATATATATATATATATATACTTAGTTTAGTGTATATTATTATATGGCTAAATATTGGGCATATATGATATACACCCATTTAATGTATAACTTAAATATATATGTGTATATATCTAAATATTAGTACTTAGAATGTTAGTTACTGAGTAATATCAGAGCCCCAACTTCATTCTCTTCCCACATGTAAACTCTCACATGGCTACACCACCTTAGAACTCTCCTCAAATTCATCAAAGCTAGCCATAATCAATCTAGGGGGAGTCGGATTTATGATTACTTTCACCCACTTCTTGTTATCTAGCATACAATCATATAATCCTTTGTGTTGATTTGGTGAGTAAAATCAAGAATCGTGTATTCATTTTTCTATATAAGAGTTATTCCCCTTCTCAATTCTACTGCTGAGATTTTCTTGGAATTGATAGAAAGAGAATTGAGAGTGAGTAGCATAGTAGCATTATATAATCTCTAACAGCAAGTTTGGTTTCCATCAAAGAGGTATAACTTCCCATTCTCATCCTCTGTATAATTTTCAAAATTCTTGATTATTGAATTGATTCATGGATTGAGTAATTAATTGATTGGGATATGTTATTAAGTGGTTATATGATGTTATAATAGTTTAGAATTGCTAAATGTTGTGTTAGAAACAATTTTCATTGGAAATTTTGTGAATTGGGCTAGCAAGCTGCTGAAGTAGCCTGCGTCTGCGTCTGGTCTGTGCCCGGCGTAGCTGCGCCAGTTTTGAACTGGCCAGTTGCGCAGCTGCGTAGAGCCTGTTGCAGAATTTTTGCTTCTATTTTGTTTTCTATCCAGGCTAGCTTGATGGTAACCTTTAGTTAAGAATGAGAACTGATATGAATCCATAATATAAACTTCTTGGTCTTACATGGCCATATTAGCATGTTTTATGAAAGGAAAGTATAAGGTTTACGAAGGAAAACTTATGTTTTGAAAATGAAACTTGTAGCTTTGAATGCGAATTTTGTCCTATAAGTAACATGCATGTATTCTGATATTATGAGCATGATAGTAGGTTTATATTAACTTGAAATGCATGTTTAAAATGTTGAACATGTTAGCATACGAGATTGATGGATTTAAAGGTTTTCAAAGGAGAAACTTAAAACTTTTGAAAACAAACTTGACCAAGATTTTGTCTTGTGATTTCTGACCTTGTAAACATGTGTAAATAACTTAGATATATATATGAAGAAGTATAACATGAGGCATATGTTTGCTTCATGAACGATCAGTTTTGATAGCTTGGCATTAAAGGACTTTTCTAAAGGAAACCTTGAAGACTAGTTGTCAATAACTACATTACAAGTATTCTAGGATCTAATATCATGGTTAAGTGTGTCATGATTTACAAGCATGCTAGCTAGTCATATGTATCGTTAAATAGTAGAACATGGATTTCACATATGTATACTTAAACCATAGGAAATGAATTTCTAAGGCATGAAATAGGTGGATTAAAGTATACATGTATAGTATACGCATGAGCATGCATGTTATGTATTGTTTAACCTTGTTATGTGATAACATGTCCTTAGTAATCTACTTTGAAGCATGAACTTGTATTAGTTAAAGTATGTGAATTACCGGCATGAAAACATGACTTCGAATTGAATATAGAAAGAGCATGCTAGTTTCGAATGAGAAATTTTAACTTGATAAGCATGCGTATTGGGTTAATGTCAGTAGTTGCATGCTAGAGTTATGCTGGGACACTTTCAGACCTGAACAATTTGCTTAAGTCTAATTTTAACAGTTAGCATATTATGATGCTATAAATGGTATGTTTGATGTTGAACGTGATCTTATGTGATAAAATTATACGATAAGTGGATTATTATAAGTATAGACTTATATTAGTTTTTAAATGTTAATTAAAAGGCCGACTTATTATTGTTAGGTCGTTTCGACGCAAGTTAATTAAAGCTAGAACTTATTCGTAGCTGAACAAACAGGCAAGTATTCTAAATTCTTGCACTACCTTATTCAATGAATCGTGTAAGCGAGTTTCTTAAACTTCACTTGATTTGAATGCAAGTTCCCTACCTTACACACTTTATCGTGCACGTTTCCTATCCTTCTCATATTGTATTAAGTAGTTTACTATCGTATTGACAGTTAATTATTTAAAGCTTGAACTTTATTTCCAAGCATGCTATTAGGTGGTTTAATTACTTTACAATTATTCCACATCGATATTATTGTTATTCGCACTTGGTGCATTTGAGTTCGTACAGTGTTGGACTTGTACATCATTTAAAGTTTTATAATTCTTAAACTGTGTCTGATAGAGTCTGAACCCTTGTTCGGTCAGACAGGTATATGAAATTTTATAAAAGCTATCCAAACCAATTGATGGTAAGGATTCTTAGACTGAAAGAACACCCTTATATTATAAGGGAGAAGCAGGTATCTAATATAAGATACAAACAGCAGAGTTGAATGTTATGTATATACATAGCGTACACGAGGTTGATCCCCTCAAGTACTTATTCTGTAGCCAGTAACCAAAGGGTCAATCAGCTATTGATTCCATTGGAGTTTTATAGTTCAAAAGTCTACTTGACTATAAGTTATTCGAAAAGCAATTATTATTCTTGCTTTCGATATTCATATTGTTGAATTCATTGTCAGATATATTCCTTTCATCATGATATATCCTTTATTGTTGTATTTAAACTTGCTGAGCAAACTTGTTGCTCATGCTTGCTATATCATGACTTATATCGCAGTTAAGCCCGAGACTTCAGGGAAGGACAAGGGTAAAGGGAAGATGTAGGATTAGTTTGCAAGGAGCAGACTTCATCTTTATGTTTAATTAAATTACCGTTATATAATATGAACCCTAATGACTCTTATAGGGTATGTTTGTAAGATTGTATTAAGGTTATCGAATCTTGGGACTAGTGACACCTTTTGAATGAACGATGTACGTTTATTATATTTTGCATTTTAGTTATGATATATTGTTTAGAGGTGGATGTTTGTATTGTATCGTGAAGACTGGATTGGGGTTAGAGGACCCGAATTCTGGGCTGTCGCAGGTTGGTATCAGAGCCGTAGGTTATAAACATTAGGAATGCGAAACCTAGGGTATAACCTTAGTAGAAAACTCAATTAGAGTATGTAAGTGATGGATTGAGGAGATCCATCGAGTTTTATTGTGATACTGAAGTTCTTTATTTGAATTAAATATAATTGATAGACGTCTTAAACTTCTTAATGCTAATATGAATAGCATATCATATAAAGTCTAATGTTTTCTTTCTTTCCTCAAGATCATGTCGCCTAGGAGACTACCGCGGAACCAGAGAGAGGAAGGATCCGTTAATAATGGCGGAGGGGAAAATGTCGGCCCTATGCAGAACTTCGTTAACTTGTTAACTGAGGCAATGCAGAACAGACCCCAGCCAGTAGCAGGGCAGCCAGGACATCACTTGGCATGCTTTAAGGACTTTAAATTGGTTGGACCACTAGAGTTTCGGGGAACCTTGGACCCAATCGAAGCCTAAAACTGGATAGAAGAGATGGAGAAAGTGTTTGACGTCGCACGAGTGGCCGAAGAACAGAAGACGAGTTTTGCCACTTTCCTGATGAAGGGCGAAGCTAACTATTGGTGGAAGGCCAATAAGGGACGAGCAGGCGAAGGAGTTATTCCTTGGGATAAATTTAAGGAGCTATTTCTAGAAGAATTACTTCTCGGAGAATACGCAATAGGATATGGAAGTTAAGTTTCTACAGTTGAAACAAGGTAGTATGTCTGTCGCAGAATACGCAGTAAAATTTAATGAGTTAGCCTGATTCGCGTCACACCAAGTGGACATGGAGGCTAGGAAGGCAAGAAGGTTCGAATTAGGACTGAAACCTTGGGTGCAAAAAGCAGTCGCAGTATTAAAGATTAAGACATTCTCTGATCTACTGGAAAGGGCTATCATTGCCAAAGGAGGCAATGAAGACATTGCTCGATTTAAACAAGAAAAGAAAATCGGACATGAAGGACCTGAAAGGGTGAAGCAGTGGGGGCAGCAACCCCAACAAGCGTAAATGGACGGAGAGCCAATCCTCTGGAGGTAACAAGTCCAGGGGGAGAGGCCAAGAAAAGTGTGAAGTGCAGTAACTGCGGGAGGAACCACTTCAGGGAATGTATGAAGGGAAAGAGCATTTGTTATTATTGTGGACAACCGGGGCACATGGCTCCTCAGTATCCGAACAAGAAAAAAGGAGGGTGTTTCTCGTGTGGAGCCCTAGACCATAAAATTAAGGACTGCCTAAAGAGAAATGGCGATGCAGCTAGAGGCAATCGCAACAACAACAGCAATGGACTGAGCATCGGAGGGCCAGCCAGTCAAGCCAACAGACCAACGGCACGCACGTTCAACATGACCGTACAGGATGCGGTGGAGTCTAAGGACGTGGTGTCAGGTATCATCCCAATCAACAATATAGATGCATATGTGTTATTTGATTCGGGTGCTACCTGCTCTTTTGTTTCTGAAGAATTTTCTAAACGGTTAGACTTACCCCGTGAAAGATTAGAACACCCTATGAACGTAGAAGTAGCGAACAAGGAAATTATTCTCGTAGAATACATTCATAGGAACTATTATAGCGAATTGTGAGGATTTAAGCTTAGAGTGGATTTGATACCGATTTGTTTAGGGGAGTTCGATGTAATCCTTGGAATGGATTGGTTATCGGTTCACGAAGCAGTTATTGATTGTAAGACAAAATGTGTATGCCTTAAGACTCCGAATAAGTCGAAGGTAGTATTTCATGGTAGTAAATCGCCAAGACAATCTCATTGTCTGGCGATGGTGCAAGCGCAAAGATTTCTTAGGAAGGGTTGTATAGGTTATTTGGCTCACATGGTTGATACTTGTCGAGGGTGAACTAGGTCAGATACCTATTGTAAGGGATTTCATTGATGTCTTCCCAGACGAGATTCCGGGATTGTCAACTGATAGAGAGATTGAGTTTGTCATTAATTTGGCACCAAGGACATCACCGGTATACAAAGCGCCGTATCGTATGACACCGGTAGAGATGAAAGAACTGATGGCTCAATTAGAAGAGTTGTTAGATAAGGGATACAATCGACCAAGCGTATCACCGTGGGGAGCGCCAGTCTTATTCGTGAAGAAGAAAGATGGATCGCTCAGACTTTGTATCGACTACCGAGAGTTGAACAATGTCACCATTAAGAACAAGTACCCATTGCCTAGGATCGACGATTTGTTTGATCAGTTGAAGGGGGCGAAGTACTTTTCAGAGATTGACTTGAGGACTGGTTATCATCAACTGAAGGTGAGGCTGGAGGATATTCCAAAGATGGAATTCAGAACTTGGTATGGACACTTTGAGTTTCTAGTAATGTCATTCGGATTGACGAAAGTGCCGGCAGCATTTATGGACTTGATGAACAGAGTGTTCAAATAGTATTTGGATAAGTTCGTTGTCGTATTCATCGATGACATTCTGGTGTATTCAGAGGAGGAGGAAGAATACGCCGACCATTGTCGAATAGTGTTGGAGACATTAAGGAGGGAGAAGCTGTATGCAAAATTCTCCAAGTGCGAGTTTTGGTTGTAGAGAGTGCAGTTTTTGGGGCACGTTATCGAAAAGAATGGTGTTTCGGTGGATCCAGCAAAAGTAGAAGTGGTCATCAATTGGGAACAACCGAAGACGACGACAGAAATTAGGATTTTCTTAGGATTAACGGGATACATTCGGAGATTCATCCAGGATTTTTTGAAATTAGCATCGCCGTTGGCCAATCTTATTAGAAAGACAGTTAAGTTCGTTTGGACGGAGAAGTGTGAAGAAGGTTTCCTAGAATTGAAGAAGAGGCTTAGTCAAGCACCTATGTTAGCTTTACCGGATAACACGGGAGGGTTTGTAGTGTATAGCGATGCGTCACACAAGGGTCTTGGCTGTATACTAATGCAACACGGCAGGGTCATTATGTACGCTTCACGTCAGCTGAAAGATTATGAGAAGGGTTATCCGACTCATGACCTGGAATTAGCAGCAGTAGATTTTGCCTTGAACATTTGGAGGCATTATTTGTATTGTGAGAAGTGTGAGATATATACGGACCACAAGAGTCTGAAGTATATCTTCACGTAGAAAGAATTAAACATGAGGCAGCGCCGATGGCTAGAATTGATTAAAGATTATGATTGTGAGATTCTGTACCATCTAAGCAAAGCAAATGTAGTGATAGATGCCTTCAGCAGAAAAGGCAGAGAGAAGTTATTGAAGTTAACTGTTCAAGAAGTGTTAGTGAAAGATTTTGAACGACTAGATTTGGAGGTTAAGTATCCGATAGAGACCAACGAGAAATTATTTACAGTGACAGCGAGCCCGACTTTATTAGTTAAGGTTAAGGAGGCACAAGAGAAGGACGAAGATTATGATATTATCAAGAAGCGGATTGTCGAAGGTGATGATTTGAAATTTAAGATTGATAGCACTGGACTGCTAAGGTTTGAAGGACGAATTTGGGTACCGTTAGTACCGGAACTGAGAGAAGATATTTTGCAAGAAGCACACAGTACGAGATACTCGATACACCCAGGAAGCACGAAGATGTACCAAGACTTGCGTCATCACTTTTGGTGGTCAAACATGAAGAGGGAGGTTGCAGAATGCGTAAGTAGGTGTTTAACTTGTCAGAGAGTCAAGGCAGAGCACCAACGACCAAGCGGGTTACTACAACCGTTAGAGATTCCAGAATGGAAGTGGGAACACATTGCAATGGATTTTGTGGTGGGACTTCTGGCAACGCAGAAAGGGCACGACGCCATATGGGTAATTGTAGATCGTCTTACGAAGTCAGCTCACTTTTTACCGATTAAGATTAAGTATAGTTTGGACCAGCTAGCCATATTATATGTCAAGGAAATTATCTCGAGATATGGGGTGCCGGTATCTATTGTATCAAATAGAGATTCGCGATTCACGTTGAATTTCTGGAAGAGTCTTCAAGAGAGATTGGGGACACAGTTATGAATGAGTACCGCGTATCATCCGCAGACCGATGGTCAAAGTGAAATAACAATTCAAACACTTGAAGACATGCTCCGAGCTTGTGTAATGGACTTCAAGGGTAGTTGGGAGGATCACCTTCCATTAGTAGAGTTTGCGTACAACAATAGTTATCACGCTAGTATCAGAATGCCACCGTACGAAGCGCTATATGGGAGAAAATGTCAAACACCGTTGTGTTGGGACGAAGTTGTTGAACGTCGACTGTTGGGACCTGAATTGGTACAGCAGACCGTAATTTGAAATAGGAAGCTATGCTTTTCTGAAAGTATCTCCCTGGAAAGGAAAAATTCGTTTTGGGAAGAAAGGCAAGTTGAGCCCTAGGTTCATAGGACCATTTGAGATTCTGTGGTGAGTCGGTGAAGTGGCGTACGAGGTGGCTTTTCCCTCTTGAACTTGAGCACATTCACAACGTGTTTCATGTGTCAGTGTTGCGGCCGTATAAACCAGACTACAAGCACGTTATCTCCTATGAACCTATCCAAGTCGAGAAAAACTTATCATACGAGGAAGTTCCTGTCCAGATACTAGATAGGAAGGAACAGAAGCTGAGGAATAAGATCATTCATTCCGTTAAGATTCTTTGGAGGAATAACACAGTTGAAGAAGCTACATGGGAGCTAGAAGAGAAAATGAGAGCGAATTATTCGTTTTTATTTGAGTAACCTTATTTTTATAATTTCGAGGACGGAATTTTAATACGGGGGGAGGGATGTAACGACCATGAATTTTAAACTCTTTATTAATTAAATATGTGATTTAATTTTAACGAGTTAGTTTTGTGAGTTTATTTAAACCTTATGTGGTTATGTGAATTTTTGAAACGATTAAAGGAAGTCACTAATGAGAAAATTAAATTGGTGGACTAACCCTAAGGCTTTAATATCAAAAGAATTGGTGGAAGTGTTAGTAATTAAATATTCAATCTACTTGAATATAGTGAAAGAATTAAATGTGTTGATAAATTGTTATTGTAGATAAATAATAATTAATAAGTAAGAGATTAATAAATATAATAATATTATATTTACTTGGTTAATTATTTTATACAAGTATGCGATATTAAACTATTAATATATGGTAGTTATCTATATAATACAATGTGACCTTTGATATAGCTATGCATATATAGACTATATAGTAACCTTAATTGAATTATGTGAGATTGATAAATTGAATGTGTACATAAGAACATGTGACAATGTAGGGATGAACATTTATATGTATACCCTATTACCTTAATATCAATAAACAATTGTTATTAGCCAGGCGATTTCAGTAAGTTATTAATTGAAGTAATAATAGTTATAGTAATGAGTAATAATAATACTCAATTGAATTATATTAAGGAAAATGTACATGGATTATATGGTTGGTATATAAAAACCTACTTGATAAATTATTTTATTAATTGAGATAACATTGTAACACCTATTTAAATGTGTATGGAATAAATACTTATAACCTATGTATATACTATGTGTATATATATATAGTATATAACTTAGTGTATATTATTATATGGCTAAGTGTTGGGCATATATGATATACACCCATTTAATGTATAACTTAAATATATATATGTATATATCTAAATATTAGTACTTAGAGTGTTAGTTACTAAGTAATATGAGAGCCCCAACTTCATTCTCTTCCCACACGTAAACTCTCATATGGCTACACCACCCTATAACTCTCCTCAAATTCATCAAAGCTAGCCATAATAATTATAGGGGGAGTGGGATTTATGATTGCATTCACCCACTTCTTGTTATCTAGCATACAATCATGTAATCCTTTGTGTTGATTTGGTGAGTAAAATCAAGAACCGTTTATTCATTTTTCTATATAAGAGTTCTTCCCCCTCTCAATTTTTATTGCTGAGATTTTCTTGGAATTGATAGAAAGAGAATTGAGAATGAGTAGCATAGTAGCATTATATAATCTGTAACAGCAAGTTTGGTTTCCATCACAGAGGTATAACTACCCATTCTCATTCTCTACATAATTTTCAAAATTCTTGATTATTGAATTGATTCATGGATTGAGTAATTAATTGATTTGGATATGTTATTAAGTGGTTATATGATGTTATAATAGATTAGAATTGCTAAATGTTGTGTTAGAAACAATTTTCGTTGGTAATTTTGTGAATTGGGCTAGCGAGCTGCCGAAGCAGCCTGCGTCTGCGTCTGGTCTGTGCCCGGCGCAGCTGCACCAGTTTTGAACTGGCCAACTGTGCAGCTGCGCAGAGCCTGCTGCAGAATTTTTGCTTCTATTTTGTTTTCTATCCAGGCTAGCTTGATGGTAACCTTTAGTCAAGAATGGGAACTGATATGAATCCATAATATAAACTTCTTGGTATTACATGGCCATGTTAGCATGTTTTATGAAAGGAAAGTATAAGGTTTACGAAGGAAAACTTATGTTTTGAAAATGAAACTTGTAGCTTTGAATGCGAACTTTGTCATATAAGTAACATGAATGTATTCTGATATTATGAGCATGACAGTAGGTTTATATAAACTTGAAATGCATGTTTAAAATGTTGAACACGTTAGCATACGAGATTGATGGATTTAAAGGTTTTCAAAGGAGAAACTTAAGACTTTTGAAAACAAACTTGACCAAGATTTTGTCTTGTGATTTCTGACCTTGTAAACATGTGTAAATAACTTAGATATGTATATGAAGAAGTATATCATGAGGCATATGTTTGCTTCATGAATGATCAGTTTTGATAGCTTGGCATTAAAAGACTTTTCTAAAGGAAACCTTGAAGACTAGTTGTCAATAACTACATTACAAGTTTTCTAGGATCTAATATCATGGTTAAGTGTGTCATGATTTACAAGCATGCTAGCTAGTCATATGTATCGTTAAATAGTAGAACATGGATTTCACATATGTATACTTAAACCATAGGAAATGAATTTATAAGGCATAAAATAGGTGGATTAAAGTATATATGTATAGTATACGCATGAGCATGCTTGTTATGTATTGTTTAACCTTGTTATGTGATAACATGACCTTAGTAATCAACTTTGAAGGATGAACTTGTATTAGTTAAAGTATGTGAATTACCGGCATGAAAACATGACTTCGAATTATAGAACAAGGGTTTAGACTCTAACCGAACAAGGGTTTAGACTCTATCTGACGCAGTTCAAGAATTATAGAACTTTAAGTAATGTACAAGTCCAAGACTATACGAAATCAAGTGCACCAAGTGCGAATAACAATAATATCGATGTGGAATAATTGTAAAGTAATTAAACCACCTAATAGCATGCTTGAAAATAAAGTTCAAGCTTTAAATAATTAACTGTCAATACGATAATAACCTGCTCAATACAATATGAGAAGGATAGGAACTTGTACAAATAAGAATTAAAGAACTTGCACAACCAAATAGTGAAGTTCGGAGACTTGCCTGATTGCTCAGCTACAATTAAGTTCTAGCTTTAATTAAATCTCGCTGAAATAACCTAACATTAATAAGTCGGTATTCCAATTAGCATGTGTAAACTAATACGAGTCTACACTTACAAGAATCTGCTTATCATATCAATCTATCCATAATTCACGTAAGTCAATCTAATCATGTCATAGATTTAATAACTTTAGATTATCTAGTTTCTATGCATCAATATAGACTTGAACATATAATACTTCAAGTTACTTATATTTAATCAACATACATGTTTTATGATTATAATTTTTGAAAACCTAGCATGCTCAACCTAATCCTAGTTTAAAGTCATATGCTCTCATGTCGGTAATTTGTATACTTTACATAATACAAGTTCATGCTTCATGTTATCACATAACAAGGTTAAACATAACATGCATGCTCATGCTTATACTATACATGTATACTTTAATCCACCTATTTCATGCCTTAGAAATTCATTTTCTATGAATACGTGTATATGTGAAATCTATACGTTAACTCAACGAGGTCCACGTTAATATGCTTATAGGCATAACGAACTCTAATGTACATGCTTGTATGCTCAATACGTAATCCACATGGTGTTCGATGATGTAATCTTTCACGTTCTAAGCTTTTTGTTGAAAAATCACACTAAGCCAATAAGGTATCATAATACATGTTAAGTGCCTTGTGCTCATAACTCATATGTCTTAGGACTCATATATAAACCATATATATGCTCTCAAATAGTCAGAATCTAAAAGATATTAACCTTAGCCAAGTTCACTTTGAAAGTTCTTAAGTTTCTTATTTCAAAATAGCTAGAATCTTGCTATCACGTATGCTAGTGTGTGAACACACTTTAGACTCGCATTTCATGACAGTATAAACCACACTATTGTGTTTACAAAATCAGAATGTTCACGTGATACGTCCATGACAAGGTTTACTTTTGAATTACAAGTTTCCCTTTTTAAAACATATGGTCATGGCATATACGTTTAGCATCAACGAATACATACTTATATCATGTTATTGTACTAATATCTACATTTAAATCATGTTCACAAGCTTGTTTCAATGGTATATCACATGTTAGTATATCACAGCAGCTTAACAGAAGCAGAAAACAAAAACTGGACACAGGAACCTGCGCAGCTGCGCAGGCACCAGGTATAAACCCGGCGCAGCTGCGCCGGTGTCCGGCCAATCCAAGAGCAGGTTGTGGCGCAGCTGCGCCGTTGGCCAGTATAATACTGGCGCAGCTGCGCAGGCTGTCGGCCAGACCAGAAGCTAAACTGCTTTGGCAGTTCTGCAAACCCAACTTAGAAAATAATTACGAAATTTGTTTCTAACACACCATTTAGCAATTCTAACATGTTTAACATCTTGTATAACACTTAACCAACATATTTCAATCCAATTATCAATAATTACATGCTTAATTCCAAGAATCAAATATTAAGAATTCTACAGAAATCAAAAATGGATTTATACCTCTGTAAATGAACTTGCTGCTAAACAAATTCTGTAATGCTACTATTAGACTTGCAATGTTGCTATAATACTCTTCCTAACTCAAATGAAATCCTCAGCAAATGAAATGAGAAGAAGAGGGGCTCTATTTATAGCCAATTCTTTACATGGTCCATGCTTTTGCTCTCCATTTCAAAATAATAGGAATAAGAAGTGTATGAGGGATAATTGGGAGTAGTTAGAACCCATCATAATGCCCACTTCCCCCATAATTATTGGCTATAATTGATGAATTTGAGAGAAGGAGTAGGCTAGAGTAGCATGTGGGAGTTCACGTGTATGAGAGGAAATTGAGGATGGCCTCTCATTATGGGACACAATTCTCAGCAACTTGCATATATTAAGTGTAGCATGTACAAACTCTTAAGTTATAAAATGCATGTACACATTATGTATACATATAAGTCCCAATGTACTTTTAATTAGTTAACCCACAATACAATGTATCAATTTGGGTTATACATATGATAACATATAATCCATGTACATTTTCTATTAACACCAAATATAATATAATTGTTTATTGCTCATTATTTATTACCATAACTGTTATTATTATAATAACTGTTACTATAATAATTATACTAACTTATTGAAATTATTTATCAATTAATAATGTTATTGATATTAATATAAGGTAATGGGGTTATATATTAATGTCTGTCATGTTACATAAGCAATAATATGTAACTCACATAATGTAATTAATCATACTATATAGTCTACATATATAATATGTAGACGTATTAATACGTCACCTTGTACTATATATAGTATATAGTTAACTACCATATTTTGTAAGGTTTACTTATCACATGCTTGTATGAAATAATTAATCAAGTAAATATAATATTATTATATTTATTAATCTCTCATTCATTAATTATTATTTATTCATAATAATTGTTAAATCAACACATTATCAAATATTTACTCATAATTGCAATTTATCAATATGATCAACTCTTGACACTATATCCAAATAATTGGAATATTTAATTATTAATAATCCTATCAATTTTTTGATATTAAAGTCTCAGGGCTAGTCCACTAATTTAAATAAACTATTAGTGACTCCCCTTAACCATTTCACCAATTCACATAACCACATAAGGTTTAAATAAACTCACAAAACTAACTCGTTAAAATTAAATCACATATTTAATAAATAAGGAGTTTAAAATTCATGGTCGTTACAGATATTATTGTTATTCGCACTTGGTGCATTTGAGTTCGTACAGTCTTGGACTTGTACATCATTTAATGTTCTATAATTCTTGAACTGTGTCAGATAGAGTCTGAACCCTTGTTCGGTCAGACAAGTATATGAAATTTTATAAAAGCTATCCAATCCAATTGATGGTAAGGATTCTTAGACTGAAAGAACACCCTTATATTATAAGGGAGAAGCAGGTATCTAATATAAGATACAAACAACAGAGTTGAATGTTATGCATATACATGGCGTACGCGAAGTTGATCCCCTCAAGTACTTATTCTGTAGCCAGTAACCAAAGGGTCAATCAGCTATTGATTCCATTAGAGTTTTATAGTTCAAAAGTCTACTTGACTATCAATTATTCTAGAAGCAATTATTATTCTTGCTTTCAATATTCATATTGATGAATTCATTGTCAGATATATTCCTTTCATCATGATATATCCTTTATTGTTGTATTTAAACTTGCTGAGCAAACTTGTTGCTCATGATTGCTATATCATGACTTATATCGCAGTTAAGCCCGAGACTTCAGGGAAGGACAAGGGTAAAGGGAAGATGTAGGATTAGTTTGCAAGGAGCAGAATTTATCTTTATGTTTAATTAAATTATCGTTATGTAATATGAACCCTAATGACTCTTATAGGGTATGTTTGTAAGATTGTATTACGGTTATCGAATCTTGGGACTAGTGACACCTTTTGAATGAACGACGTACGTTTATTATATTCCGCATTTTAGTTATCGTATGTTGTTTAGAGGTGGATGTTTGTATTGTATCGTGACGACCAGACCGAGGTTAGAGGACCTGGATTCTGGGCTGTCACATTTATTATTAAATAATAACTAGAGGTAATTAATTAATTACTATTTAATTAATATTAAATAGTAATCAAATGAAGAAGGAGTTAACAATTAAAGGAAATAACTCCTTAATTAAACAATTATAATAAATTGTTTAAAGATCTAATAAGCGTTTTTCACCTAAGAAAAGCCTTATTAATTATTAAAACATTAACCTAAGATCAATTAAATATCTTATGGGATTAATGATAGTGCATTAAATATGTACTTTGTGATCAAATTATTTGTTAGATGATAGCACCAGTAAGTGTATAGATGAACAATTATACGCAATACTAATTGATAGATCTACATTATCAATGTTAGGTCATTCAAAGAGTTTTAATTTAAGTTAGCTAGCTGTAGCTCGTCAAATAGGCAAGTTCTCTAACTCTAACTCGAGTTATTATTGTTCAAGCATGGTAGTGGATAATTATTGTTGATTATTCTACATCTAAGATTATTATTGAATATTCGCATTTATTGCAAGTTCTCTAACTCAAACTCGAGTTATTATTGTTCAAGCATGGTAGTGGATAATTATTATTGATTATTCCACATCTAAGATTATTATTGAATATTCGCGTTTATTGCAAGTTCTCTAACTCAAACTCGAGTTATTATTGTTCAAGCATGGTAGTCGATAATTTTTGTTGATTATTCCACATCTAAGATTATTATTGAATATTCGTATTTATTGCAAGTTTCCTAACTCAAACTCGAGTTATTATGTTTCAAGCATGCTAGTGGCTTAATTATTTATAATTATTCTACATATCTGATTATTGACTCGCACTTAGTACAAATTGAATATGCTCATTGGGTATGAAAGCCTAATCACCTTCATTACCATAAAGTTCAGTTAAATTTGTTAGTGGTCATTGTTGACCACCCAGCATTATTGATTCAGTCATTCAATTATTGAAATTTAATTCTGAATCTTTCATAATTGTTATATATTGTTGAAAATTCAAAAAACTATACTCTTTTCTTTAATCATGATATATTTTTATTGTATTTAAACTTGCTGAGCAAAGTAGTTGCTCATTCTTGCTATATCATGATAACACATTTCAGATTAAGACGAATGTTCCAGGATTAAAGACAGAGACACAAGCAAATGACAAGATTAGAGTATTATGCAAAATAACTTTTTAGTTATCTTATGTAAACCTTTTGTAATGTTGAAGGTATGTATTCAGTTAATGTTAATAAACATGGGAAAATGTTATAGAATCATGTGAAATAAACAATATATGTTTATTAGTTCCGCATTAGATAATAGAATATGTATGACAATGGAGTACCGTAACGTACCAGATCCGAGGTTCTAGGGACCCGAATTTGGGGGCGTCACATTTGATTTAACAATTTTAGACATGTTTGATCTAGCTGATACAATTAGCATAGATTTATCTCATAAACAGTTCATGAATGAAAGAACTTTAATTTAATTCACAATTCAATAATAATAGAACATGAATTCAATTGCACAAAGTGCGAATCTCAATAATCAGTATAGAAGTGAATAATCAACAACAATTATTCACTAACATGCTTCTAAAAAAATAACTCGAGTTTGAGTTATGGAACTTGCCTCGTTTGTAGGCTACTGCTATATAAATAAATTCTATCCGCTAGGCAGTTTAATTATCTTCTTTTGAGAGACCTATAGTTAATCTTTCAATTAGCCATATCATAACATTACATTATGTAATCACATAGATATTACATATTACATTTAGTTCTTAGAAATATTATCATGCCTCGATAATATTACTATTAAATAACAACTACCTTTAATTCCTTTACTAGTGTTATTACATTTTTAATAATATTTTATTTAATTTTGAATATTATTATTTACTTAATAATATTTTAATCATCCAATAATACTTTAATCTAATATTATTAATCTTTTATTAATATTTTAATCTAATATTATTAATAATATTTTAATCTAATATTATTAATAATATTTTAATCTAATATTATTAATAATATTTTAATATAATATTATTAGTCATTTAATAATATTTTAATCATTTATTAATGCTTAAATAAAATATTATTAACCATTCAATAATATTTCAATAAAGTTTTAAATCTTAATATTATATTTACTTACAAATATCAGATTCTTATATTACAAATATCATAGTAACATTTTAATAAGTTATTAGGCAAATAAACAATTTATTTTAATTATTTTACCCTTTATTAAATAACTTATTTAATACCCATAAAAGGTCATAAATATTATTTATCATAATAGATTACCAAAATAACTCACATAGGTCAGATTACACTATAATAGGAGTACCTAAGCTTTAACATCCTATTTTTCTCATTTATGACATCATTTAATCATTTATTTCCTTTTAACCATAACTATAACATTATTATGAAAAATAGCAAATAGGTTCTGAAAATTATTATCTTCTGGATCTGGACATGATATAATCCAACAATGATTCACAAATTTTCCTGGAATTTTAGAAAGTAATTTACTATCTTTAAAGTACTCAAAACATCCGAATCGTGTTATATTTTTCATAAATCGAGTTTTGCTTAGAAAATTCTGAAACTTTCAGGGTACACTCTCATAACATATATACACATACTGCATAAATTTTAGATTTTTCCAATTTATACACAGTGAGGAATCTGAGTAAGAATATTTAGGAGTTCTTCACGGTAAAAGCCATTACCCACAAACTACACATCGAAACGTGTCAGTTCTATTTCTTACATGTAGATAACTTCTTAAGGTATCTCTGTGATTTTTTCCAAATTTTTAAAAGATGCAGAACTGGCCAAAACAGCATTAGGAAAAACAGGTCAGTGGACTTTTAGGGTTTGAAAGCCTTAAGTTCTATACCTGGACTGTTTTGGGAAAATAGCCCCCAAGGCTTCAAAAATTATTGGATTTGTGTTCTATCACTTGGGTTTACTAGATAACGCATGTATCTAGCACCCCCCCTTTGACGGATCACAAATCCAAGTTATAAAACTTGGTTTACACAAGATTTAGTGGAAGAAAAACTAGGGTTTCACCCCTAGGAGAACATATGCTCATTTTCTTCCTCTAAACCTTTGATCTAACACTCAAGATACTTAGTTTCATACATGATGATATGTAGAACTAGGGTATCTTGGGTATTAGTTCATAACCCCATCAAATCTTGCTATAACACCAAATAGAAGAAGAAGATGAAGATTTAGGTTATACCTTGTTCTAGTAGCAACCTTCCTTGATCTACCAAAGTAAGATATGAACTTAGGGTGCATAAATCAAGCTAGCACACTCCCCTCTTTTTTCTCAAATTCGAACCCTTCTCTCTCTTTTCACTCTTTGTATTTTGCTAGCTTAGGAGAAAAATAGAAGAAGAAGAATAGAAAATGAAATGTATCTTACAATATAGTTAGATACAACTAGGATCATACCTAATATCCCCCATATCTTTGTTGTCCCTTGGATAAAAGGCTTTGCCTTATCTCTTCTAATTAAGCCTAATCATGTCATTAAAGGTGATAAGTAGATTTTCCACCAATGGGAGATGGACACACTTGTACTTGATGTAAGAGTTACTAATTAAAGAACTTGATTAGCATAATTTTGTTTCCTTAAAAAGGCTACAAAAATCGGTCACTCTTGCCCCATTATCCCCTACATTTTGCTTTTATTTTATTGCACAAATTTAATTAATCAAAAGTCTAAAATACCCTTAATCAAGTGAGCTAAGTATTGGTCTGCATTTTATTTCATTTAGGCTTCTCATTTAATTTTTTTGGGCTATGTAATAAACATAGTTTAACAATTTTAATATATATTACCCTAATTATTTATTTAGAGTTTCTATTTCCAATCTTATGGAATTTAATTACTTACACATATCTCTTTAACTTGTAACCTAATTAGGTTTACTATAATTAGGTTTAAAATTATTAATCACTTGCAATAATAAAATTATCCACTTAAGTTAGTATAAATATTAAATACTAACTATTCATTATTACCATAACCCTTAGGTTATTTAATTATCTCACCTAATATATAATTAGGTTATGAAGCTTTTATTTTTAATGAAATCTATAAATATATATATCCATAACTATAGTATATATATTTATTTAGCCATACACCACTTCACATATGTTATCACATATTAAATCACTATATAAAATATCAATATTGTATATACATATAAAGTGACTTGAAATTCCTAGTTGTTACATCCTCCCCCCTTATAAGAATTCCTTCTCCAAAATTACACATAAGGTTACTTAAAAAGATGTGGATAATTTTCCCTCATCTTTTCCTCGAGTTCCCACGTAGCTTCTTCAGCATTTGGGTTCCTCCAAAGAACTTTTACAGAATGTATGACCTTTTTTCGTAACTTCTGCTCTTTTCTATCTAAAATTTCTAGTGGAATTTCCTCTTACGACAAATCTTTTTCGACCTGAATTTGTTCGTACGATATCACGTGCTTGTAGTCAGGCTTATATGGAAGTAACACTGACATATGAAACACATTATAAATATGTTCCATTTCAGGAGGTAGAGCTACCTCGTACGCCACTTCGTCTATCTTCCTCAAGATCTCAAATGGTACAACAAATCTCAGACTCAACTTACATTTCTTTTCAAATCTTATCTTCCCTTTCTAGGGAGATACTTTCAAAAACGCATAGCTTCCCACTTGAAAAAATCTCTTCTTGCGATGTAAGTCTGCATACTTCTTCTGGCGATCTTGAGCATCTACCTGTCGGGCTCTTATCACCTTGATGATCTCTACTATCTGCTGCACCAGTTCTGGTCCCAACAACCTGCGTTTGCCAACTTCATCCCAACATAAGGGTGTTCTCCATTTCCTCTTATACAGTGCTTCGTACAACGACATTCCAATGCTGGCGTGATAACTATTATTGTATGAGAACTCTACTAATGGAAGATGATCCTCCCAGCTACCCTTGAAGACCATCACACATGCTCTGAGCATGTCTTCAAGTGTTTAAATAGTTCTCTCACTTTGCCCATCGGTCTGCAGATGATACGCTGTGCTCATCCGTAGCAGCGTCCCCATTCTTTCTTGAAGAGTCTTCCAAAAGTTTGACGTGAATCGCGGATCTCTATCCGATACAATAGATACCGGTACTCTATGACTCGAGATAATTTCTTTGATATATAATTTTACTAGCTAGTCCAAACTATACCTGATCTTGATCTGCAAAAAGTGAGCTGACTTCGTAAGACGATCTACAACCACCTATATGGCGTCATGCCCTTTTTGCATTGCTGGAAGTCCCACCACAAAATCCATCGTGATGTGCTCCCATTTCCATTCTAGAATTTCTAACGGCTATAGTAATCCACTCGATCGTTAATGCTCTGCCTTTACTCTCTGACAAGTTAGACATCTGCTGACGTATTCCGCAACCTCTCTCTTCATGTTTGGCTACCAAAAGTGTTGACACAAATCTTGATACATCTTTGTGCTTCCTAGGTGTATCGAGTACCTCGTACTATGCGCTTCATACAAAATCTCCTCTCTTAGTTCTGGTACTGACGGTACCCAAATTCGTCCTTTGAATCTCAGCAGTCCGGTGCCATCAATCTTATATTTCAATTCGTCGCCTTCAGTTAATCGCTTCTTGATGTTGTCACAATCTTCATCCTTCTCTTGTGCCTCTTTAACCTTATCCAATAAGGTCGGGCTTGCTGCTACTGTAAATATTTTTTCGTCGGTCTCCATCGAATATTTGATTCCCAATTCCGGTCATTCAAAATCTTTCACTAACTCCTCTTGAATGGTCAATTTCAACAACTTCTCCCTGCCATTTCTGCTCAGGGCATCTGCCACTAGATTTGCTTTGCCTGGATGGTTTAGAATCTCATAATCATAATCTTTGATCAACTCTAGCCATCGGCGCTGCCTCATGTTTAGCTCCTTTTGTGTAAAGATATACTTCAGACTTTTGTGATACATATATATCTCACACTTCTCGCCATACAAATAATGCCTCCAAATCTTCAAGGCAAAAACTACCGTTGCTAACTCTATGTCATGAGTCGGATAACCCTTTTTATAGTCTTTCAGTTGATATGAAGCGTACGCAATGACCTTGTCGTGCTGCATCAGTACACAGCCAAGACCCTTGTGTGACACATCACTATACACTATAAATCCTCTCGTGTCGTTTGGTAAAACCAACATAGGTGCTTGACTGAGCCTCTTCTTCAACTCTGTGAAACTCTCCTCACATTTGTTCGTCCAAACGAACTTCACCATTTTTCTAGTAAGGTTGGTCAATGGCAGTGCTATCTTTGAAAAATTCTGAATGAATCTCCGATAGTATCTTGCTAATCCCAAGAAACTCATGATCTCTGTTGGCGTCTTCAGCTGCTCCTAGTTGATAACCGCTTCTACTTTTGCCGGATCCACCGAAACTCCATCCTTGTCGGTAACGTGACCCAAAAACTACACTCTCTGCAACCAAAATTCACACCTGGAGAATTTTGCATACAACTTCTCCCTCCTCAACGCTTCTAACACTATTCTTAGATGTTCAGCGTGATCTTCCTCCGTCTCTGAATACACCAGAATGTCATCAATGAATACGACAACAAGCCTATCCAAATACTTCTTGAACATTCTGTTCATCAAATCCATGAATGCTGCTGGCGCATTTATTAACCCAAATGACATTACCAGAAACTCAAAGTATCCATACCGAGTACTGAATGCCGTCTTCGCCCCCTTTAACTGATCAAATAAATCGTCGATCCTGGGCAACGGGTACTTGTTCTTAATTGTGACTTTGTTCAACTCTCGATAGTCGATACAAAGCCTTAATGACCCATCTTTATTCTTTACGAATAAAACTGGTGCTCCCCAAGGTGATACGCTCGATCGAATGTATCTCTTATCTAACAACTCTTATAGTTGAACCATCAATTTTTTCATTTCTACCGAAGCCATACGATACGGCGCTTTGTATACCGGTGTTGTCCCTGGTGCCAAATCAATAACAAACTCTACCTCTCTATCCGGTGGCAATCTCGGAATCTCAGCTAGGAAGACATCAACGAATTTCCTTAAAATAGGTATCTGACCCATTTCATCCTTGACTCCGCGAGCGTCCACAACGTGGGCCAAATAGCCTATGCAACCCTTCCTAAGCAACCTCTTTGCTTGCATCGTCGTTAGATAACAAGATTGTCTCGGCGATTTACTACCATGAAATACCACCTTCGACTTATTCGGAGTCTTCAGGTGTACAAACTTTTTCTTACAGTCAATGATCGCTCTGTGACTCGATAACCAATCCATCCCAAGGATTACATCAAACTCTCCAAGACGAATTGGTATGAAATCCACATTAAGCTTAAATCCTCTCAAATCAGCACAATAATTCCTATGAATGTAGTCTATAAGGATAATTTATTTATTTGCTACTTCCACATTCATTGGGTGTTCTAATAGTTCACGAGTTAAATTTAATCTTTGAGCAAATTCATCAGATACAAAATAACATGAAGCTCCCGAATCGAATAACATATAGGCATTTATATCGTTGATCTGAATAATACCTGACACTAGCTCTCCTGATGCCACGACATCTTGCATTATCATGTTGAAGGTCCTCGCTGTTGGCTTGTTTGGCTGGGCTGGTCCTCCACTGGTTGCCGTAGTGTTGTTTCCCTTATTGCCTCTTCCGCCATCTGTGCTTTTCTTCCTTGGACAGTCCTTGATCCGATCTCCCGCTTCTCCATAGTTAAAATAACCTCCTTTCTTCGCCTTAGGATAATTGGGTGAAATATGGCCTTCTTGTCCATAGGTATAACAAACCATTTTTCCTTTCATGCACTCTCCTGAGTGACCCTTTCCACAATTCACATATACCTGCTTCTTCTGCTACACTCTCCCTTGCTGAATTTTAGAATTTCTACCCCCACTGCTCCATTTACGCTTCTTGTTGTTGCTGCCACCACTGCTAACAATCAAATTTCCTCCTTCTACCTTCTTCTTGTTCTTTTCCCAATTATATTTTGAAACCGCTTCACTCCCTTCAGCAATGAGAGCTTTCTCCAACAAATTTAAGAACGATGTAATTTGTAAAACCGCTACCTTGCTATAGATCCACGGCTTTAACCCATTTTTGAATATTCTTGCCTTCCTCACCTCAGTGTCCACCTGATGTGGAGCGAATCTGGCCAATTCATTGAATTTTGTAGCGTACTCCGACACTGACATATTTTCCTATTTCAGCTTCAAAAACTTGACCTCCATTCTCGCCTGCGTACTCTCAGGGAAGTAGTTCTCGAAAAATAACGTCTTGAATGCTTCCCACGTTATGATTCCAGTCCCGGCTTTGCTCTGGTTGGCTTCCCACCAAAAGTTAGCCTCACCTTTCATTAAGTAGGTAGCAAAAATTGTCTTCTACTGCTCAGCGACTCTAGCAATAACAAAGGCATTTTCAATCTCCTTTATCCACGTCTGGGCCTCTATCGGGTCTGCTATTCCCCTAAACTCTAGCGGTCCTACTGCCTTGAAGTCTTTAAAATTGGCTAATTAGTTTCCCGTCTGATTTCCTGCGGTTGGTGTTTGATTCCTCATAGCTTCAGCCATCATGTTAAAAAAGTCTTGCATTAGGTTTGGTTGAGCTCCCTCTGTATTGTTAACCGACTTTTCGATCTCTTGGTTTCGTAGTACTCGTCTGGGCGGCATTATCTAGTTAAACAAAGTTCTAACACGTTACTCGGGTTTTATTATCATATAAGTATTTCGCATGTAATTGATAGTAGTGTGCATACAAGCCAATCATGTATGATGATAAAGCACATACTTTATAAACAATCTTATTTATTTATTAATAAAAGTATTCATTAAAGGTATTTATTTATCTACATGGTGCTATTTTTATAATATGTAAATAACCCATAGTTTTAAGCAATGCTTTTAGAATTATGATGTTGATCATGCTAATGAGATTTAAATTCTTAGAAAGCTTAAAACTAAAATAGTTCCCAATCGTGGGATTACTAAAAAGGGGATTAGTAAATCCGGATAGATTGGTACATATGTTGCTTGCTCATTGGATGAGGATGGTTGATCTCATGATTATTTGTGTGGAGACACTCAAGTACGTAGGTGTTTATTGGAGAATAAGTTCACTGAACGTGACTCGCTATGGAATACTTAATGGAGTTTTACTCGCCTGTCAATATGAATTCCTAATGTAATAGTAGTACAAGTGATCCTTGGACTTGAGATCAGCATAGTATCTTGTATGTAATGAATTATACTTTGACTTATTTCTTAAGGCCCTTTAGGGTATATAAAAGGGTATGCTTGGATATAATGAGTTACATATGGAGATAATGAATGATCAATAAAGAATCTACCACCTCTAGTAAAAGAGAAAATATGTCCTATGTGACTCGTTAAATGACAACCCAGGAATCATTGGCCAAGGTGGAATGAAATTAGAAAAGGAGTTTCTAATTTGCATTATATGGAGTTGTGCATTTTCTAATTGAAATACATATAATTAAATAAAATAAGAATAGACAGTAAATCTATGTCTTATATTTAATTGGGACATTGTATGGTGGAAGGATTGAATTGTACGGTAACTATTAACTCACAGATTCTTTTATGATTAATGTTGAAGTCTATATTATTTGGAAAGTCGTTGATCGCTAGGGAGGCTTATCCCTATTATAGAATAAATGTTATTTATTTAAATAGATTATTAGTTTTATTTATTTATTTAGATAAGATTAGAATTGTTCTAATTGATTTATTCACAATCGGTTTAATATGGAGAACCTAAAGGGTCACACCATAAAAGGAAGAAGATTTATTTAAGAAGATAATGGCATAATAGTAATAATGCATTAAGTGTAATTAATTTAATCTATGGTGATAGAATAAATTAAATAGCTTAATATTTATTATTTAATATTTTAGAATTATTAAATATAAATTAATAAGAGGAGTCTTATTAATATTAATATTAATATTATACTATTATTATTATTATTATTATTTTAATTCTAAAGAAGTTTAGGAATTAATTTAATATAAGTACTCTCACTCATTCCTAATGAGATTATGAGGCAAATTAATTAAAGAGTTTAATTAATTAATTCCAATATGTTGGGAAGACAAATTAATTAAAAGAGTTTAATTAATTAATTAAATAAAACCCTATCCTAATTAGATTGGTAGGGTTAACCTAATATCTATATAAAAGAGTCTTATATCAGATATAAGGTATGTGAATTCGAAGAGTTGAGAGTACACCATATTTCTACAGAGAATAGAAAAAGGGTTTAGCCAACCACCTATCTTCCTGAGTTATTCCTCTTCCTTGGTGGATCACCTCTAGAGGCCAAACATTTGGGTAGCTAACGTTGATCAAAGGAATGAGCCATTACAGGATATTCAAAAAGATCAAGGAGAGTAAGAAGTAGAGCTCGTACATGTGGAATGATTCTAATCTTCCTACTTTTCTGTTATTAATAAGTGAGCACAAAGTATGATCATGACATAGGTTTGTATGAAAATTTTTAAACCTTAATTATCGCACTTCCGCCCTTATTTGTGTAATTCGATTGCATGTATGCATTACGTACAAACCCAACAGTGGTATCAGAGCTTAACTTTGTGCTAATTATCAATTTTATGATTCTTTGTATGAATTAATGTGAGATTGGTGTTAACGTTGGTTTAAAAAATCCACGGGCCGGGTCACAACCCGAATCTTTTAATCTCTTTTCCTAAGTTCTTTCTACCCTCACTCTTTTTCGTTAGGAAAAAGGTTTTGAAGGGTTTTTTAGGAAAAAGGCCAACATGTATCATGTCGATGATTTGAACGTTTTATAGAGTCGCCAGTTGGTAGATTTGAAATGGTTGTACCAACTCAATCGAGTTTTGTGTGAAAGAGGCCCAATTATTGGACATTGTTGAAACTTGATCTTTGAAAACAAGATTTTGAGCTCAGGGGCTTAGTTAAGTGTGGGGAAGGTGTTAGGCACCCCACGACTCCCATGTAAACATGGTACCGCATCTTTTCAATATTTTCCTTTAAAACTTGAATGCGTGAGTGAATGTTATTTGAAAATTGGGCCTATTGATTTTATTAATTGAAAGTAGTGCTTTGCTTCGTTGAACATATATACAAAGGGTTTGATTTGATTTGAAAATCAGTCTTTGATTTGATTTGTAAAAGCATTTAATTTAATTTTCTTGAAACGCTTTTCTTTTGATTGATTTGAAAATGATGTTTTAAAAGCTGGTTTATCAAACCCTTACGCTGCCATAGGAATTGAAGCCTGTGATACTTCCAATTTTATCTTTATCGCCTTAAGGCTGCATGTGAATGGTGATTTGTCGGGCTGCGAAACATCCTCGACCACAGAATATCCAAGTGTCGGTCTCCTCATGGGTATGAAAACCATCAGAGGGACGTTGATACGATAATCGATATTTTTTCAATATTTGGAGACCTTAAATCCTGATAACTGTTTTAAGGTCTGTTTACATATATATTTCTATAAAAAAATTGGCAGGGTACATTTGTAAATCGTAGATTTTCCATCGTGGGAATCAGATTCTGATCGTTTTGATCGTGAATCCCACGATTCCTAGGCTCAAATATGAATAGCCAGAACCTACACAGTTCAAATTTGTACAGAAACAGATAAATATCCCAAAATTGCCAGAACTGAGGATTCATTCAGTAAATCCCTGTCCGCATGGCCAAAGCGTCTCGTTCCCACTAGATAGTGATCTAACGGACGCGAGGTTACTTTTGAAGCTGAAACTAGAAAGAAAGCTAGATTTAAGAAAATCTCAGCCATTCTAGCTTCCCGATTCAGTCTGGAGGTTTTGAACCGTTTGAAAACTAGAATTGGAGAGATTTAAATAAATCTAGCCCGCCTGCAGATATATCACTGCCAATTCATATAAGATGAATATTTACAGCAGCAGTTGAATAGAAAGCGAGTAAAGCAATATATATATATATATATATATATATATACAAATATATATAAAAGCTGTAAAGGGCGATGTGTTTTCACGCTGGTGCCCGGACTAGAATTGAAATATATATATATATATATATATATATATATATATTAACAGAAATGTAGTCAACCATGACTGGAAGAGGACCAGTGATGGTGAAGGCTGCTGATATATGCATAAATATATAACTAGTAAAAAGGCCACAGAATGATCGAGGTCGAACTGGAATGTAAATTGCAGAAAAGTAGTCAACCAGTGTTTGGGGAGATCACCCAGTATGGCGAAGTGTGCAAAAAATGGTATAAATGCTAGAAATTGTCCAGGCCAGACTGGAATGTAAATTGCAGAAAAGTAGTCAACCAGTGACTAGGGAGATCACCCAGTATGGCGAAGTGTGCAAAAATAGTATAAAGGGCGATGTGTTTTCACGCCGGTGCCCGGACTGAATTGAAATATATATATATATATATATATATAGGGAGCATTTCAAGAGCATAACTCTTAAAAGACATAACAAGCATAACACTTTTAGCGACGGACCAAATCGTCACATGTTCATCGCCATAGGTCCGTCCGATGCCATAGGTCTTATTCGACGGACAATATATAGTGACGGACGGGACTATGGCAACGAACAGACCTATGGCGACGCATTTAGCAACGGACCAAACCGTCGCTAAAGGGGAGTTATGCTCTTTAAGGAGTTATGCTCTTAAAGAGTTATGCTCTTGATCCTTGCTCTCTCTCTCTCTCTCTCTTATATATATATATATATATATATATAATATATATATATATTGACAGAAATATAGTCAATCAAGACTGATACGAGGACCAGTGATAGTGAAAAATCCCTCATATATGCGTAAACATCTATAAAAGCGGTAAACTATCTCGGATTTAACATCCGGGATTGACAGAACTGGGAAGATAACCTAGTCCGGTGAAGTTGCCAGAACATGTGTGCTAGTGCATTGAAGCTGTTGGAGCTGACGGATCCTGAATTCGAGTTGTAGAATTGCCAAAAAATCAGTTTATGTAAAAAAATACACCAAATTTTGACGAAAACGACCACGGAACTAAGTTCCAGGCATTTTTAGAAAACAAAACTTAACGTGCAAGTGTATAAAAGTACGAAGAAGTAATATTCACTTTTGAATCGTGAAACTACTTATAATGGACTTCTACACTGGCTTTTTGCCAAATCGTAGGCTCTATAAGTCCAAATTTATCGGTTATTTTCTGATATGTGGTAGTATATGGGTATATCTACGTGTTAGAGTGAAAATATATGGGTTTGGAAGAGGTGTAAAAGTTAAAAAATTGAACTGCCAGAGCTTCGCTACTTTTTTGGATTCTTGAAAATGTGGGGGGGGGGGGGGGTGGCCTCATATTTATAGACCAGGGAGCCTCCACTCTACCTGCTACTGCCATAAATAGAGGTGCGGCTCCCCTGGTAGGGCCCGCAGTGCCGGGTTCTACCATCTCGAAGTACGTGCACTCCGAATAACACGTAGTTGAAGTCGAAACTTTCTAACTTTTGATCGGAGCGTCCGTTTGAGGCGTGCGATACCTTTTTGGAAAGCCCTCGCCAAGAGTGTCACAATGACATGGGATAAAATATTTTTTGGGTCTAAGAAAATGGGTTCATAACCAGGTCTTCGATTCCCCGCAGTTTGTCCGTTGAGCTGTCTTGCATCGTTTGCACTCGGGATCGTCGTTATGGTTTATTCTGACTTCGATGGCATCAATTCGTCATGATTTTGATTGAATCCACTGAGAGTTGATAAAATGACCATTTTTCCCTTCCCGGGGTGGTTCTTTGTGGATCTGGCTTCCTAGGGTCATATCTGGGGTTGAACTGTACTTCCCAGATCGAAGTCGGGGCTGATATGTACTTCCCGGGCTGAGACCGGGGATGACTTGACATATCCTAGGTTGATTTCAAGGTTAACTTGTACCTCCCAAAATGATGTCGGGGCTGACTTGACTGCCCGATATTGAGATCGGGATTGATCGGTACTTCCCGGGTTGATGTCGGGGCTACCTTGTACCTCTTAGGTTATCGCCGAGGCTAATTTGAAGGCCCAATATTGAGATCGAGGTTTGACTTGACATCCCAATTGGAGATCAGGGTTGATTTGATAGCCCGATATTGGGATCGGGGTTGTTCTGACGGTCCGATTGATGATCAGAGCTGGATAGACGGTCTGATTGGAGATCGGAGCTGGATTGACGGGCCGATTGGAGATCAAAGCTAGATAGAAGGTCTGGTTGGAGAATGAAGTTGGGTAGACGGTCCTATTGGAGATCGGAGCTGAATTGATGGTACGATTAAAGATTGGAGCTGGGTAGGCGGTCCGATTGGAAATCAGAGCTGGATTGACGGTCCGATTGGAGATCGGAGCTGGATAAACTGTCTGATTAGAGATCGGAGCTGGATTTACTGTCCGATTGGAGATCAAGATTTGACTAGAGTACCGATATTGGGGATTGAATTTAACTAGAGTACCGATATTAGGTATCGGATTTAGGTTTACCGATAATGAGGGATCGGATCTGGGTGTACAGATATTGGGGATCAGATTTAACTGGAGTACCGATATTGGTGATCAGATTTAGGTTTACAGATATTGGAGATCGGATTTGGGTTTACCGATATTGGGGATCGAATTTAAGTTTACCGGCATTGGTGGCCGGATTTAAGTTTACCGGCATTGGTGGACGGATTTGGATTGGAAGCCTGGTATAGGTACCGGGATTGGCGTAATTGATAGTTTTGTCCTCCCACAGTGTTCGTATTGGGATAAGGAAAATTTTGAGTGTCTACAGATGCCCCTCTTTATCATGTCCATGCAATGCAGTAGAATAGACAAGATAAAGATTAGTAGACACTAGAAATAAGATAAATGCTAGAGTCGCTATAAAGGCTGGGTGTCTTTGAGTGGAACGGGACTGCTTTTGGCTGCTTACGTTATCTATCTGCTGGGGATAACATTGTTATGGACAACCCTTGATGTTGTTGATAGGTTACCGCGAACTATTCTTGTCATTTTCTGATGGGGATGACGTTATTCACGGTAGTCTGCTTAACTTTGAAGAGGATGCTATTATATTGATGTTACCATGGTTTGAAACTCATGGTTTCCAGCATCTGTCAGCATTATCAGGGGGAAAAACTTCTCTTTGTTGATGCCGTTTGTGTGTTTCAGAAGGCTCCTCTGACGGGGTTGTCCCTCAAGTATCGAGTCACCTTGCTGGGATCTTCTGATGTTTTATCTGGATGATAGGTTTCACTTGGCAGCTTGCAGTAGGGAGCTGAATATCCGATCTTTTACCTCATTCTCTTTTGAGGATGTGTATAACAGATTCCATCATTGGCAATGGATTACTATAATTGCCACCGTCACTGGATCACTCCCGATGCTTGGCTGTGGCTGAGCAACTGGTTAAACTGTATTGGTCAGTACCCGATGATTCGCTGGGGTTGTGCCAATAGCTGAACTATCATCGGTCAGTACTCGACTCTTCGCTGGGGTTGTGCCAACCGCCGAACTGTCATCGATCAGTACCCGATGCTTTGCTCGGGTTTAGCCAAAACCTGTCATCGATCAGTACCCGATGCTTCGCTAGGGTTGTGCCAACGGCTGAACCTGTCATTGGTCAGTACTCGACGTTTCGCTGGGGTTGTGCCAACAGCTGAAATGGCTATGTTCTGTACCCAAACTTCGCTTGGGTTGTGCAAACGGTTGAACTTGACTTCTGTCTGTACTCGAACTTCGTTGGGGTTGTGCCAACTGCTGAAATGGCTTCGGTCTGTACCCGAACTTTGCTAGGGTTGTGCCAACTATTGAACTTGACATCGGTCTGTACCCGAACATCATTAGGGTTATGCCAACGGCTGAACTGGATTTGGTCTGTACCCGAACTTTGCTGGGCTTGTGCCAACAGCTGATATGGCTTCGGTCTGTACCCGAACTTCACTGGGGTTGTGCCAACGGCTGAACCTGTCATCAATCAGTACCCGATGCTTTTCTGGGGTCGTGCCAATGGCTAAACTATCATCGGTCAGTACCCGACGCTTTGCTGGGGTTTTGCCCACGGCTGAACTGTCCTCAGTCAGTACCCGACGCTTCGCTGGGGTTGTGCCAACGGCTGAAACTGCTTTGGTCAGTACTCGAACTTTGCTAGAGTGGAAACAACGGTTGAAATTGCTTTGTTCTATACGTGAACTTAGTTGGGGTTGTGCCAACGGTTGAACTTAACTTCTGTCTGTACCCGAACTTCGCTGGGGTTCTGAACTGGCACCGGTCAGTACTCGACGCTTCGAAAGTGGCAGTTTTTGGCAGTTTTACGCAATTTTTGTGCAGTTTACTTTGTTGATCCCCGGACATGGCTCCTGATGAATACCAAGGGTCTCTGTGGGGTTTCTCTTTATATTAGATTTTTGCTACTTAAACGCAAATTTTCAGGATAAACTGCTCAATCGAGTAGCAATTTTTCTTCAGATTTGACTCGACAGCATATAAGAACAATGTTTTGACCCAAACTGAACTGAGCCTGGGGGAGTGGGACCCACCCTGGGCTACCGCAGGTGGTGGTACGACAGCTGCAGGTGGAGGTGCAGCCACTTTGGCTATTTATTGAGCTGCGGGATTTTCATTTTTTAAATTTTAGTTTTGAGTTCCAAACGGATTTCGATCCTCTTTTTCAGATCTACGGAGCTTGGACAGCTGTTTTCTGAATCCGTCAGTTCCTACGCAATTAGCACAGCGCTGATAACGTTTTACGTTCTTTTTTTGCAAGTTTTAACCATTAAAAGCATGCGAACCACTTAAGGGCCTTTCAGACGCAATATATGAAAATTGTATGGTTATATGACCTACTAAATTTTTTTTGACTACATATGTATGCATATCTTACTGTAATGCACATTTGGATTTAAGAAAATTCAGGTTCTGAGACAGTGATATTTTGCACTTTTTTGACCAGTTTAGTCATCCTTTTTGAGGCCTAGTGCGCCTGGATTTTTGACTAAAAATGTCCATGGTAAATTGGCTACCTTGTGAGATTAACTTTTGATTTTTCTTCATAAATATGGACTATTTCAATTTTTAGGTAGGTGTGCTACTGAATGGCCACCTAGACATGCCTGTGTGCATATGGACAGTCCATTTTACAAAGTAGATAATGGCAAAATTTTCCAAAATCTCAGGCATTGAAAAACATGCATTTTTGACTCTACTAGGATTTTTGGCTGACCCATGCAGTTTTTTAGCTTCTAGGTTTTGAAAACATATAGTTTTGACTTTATTGGGTATTTTGACTGACCCATACATGTCTTAGGACCAAGAGATATATGCTGGACTGATTGAAAATGATAAGCCACAGGTTTTAGGCTTACCAAAACCATTGAGGTGATTTGGAGTATTGGTGTATGCGATGGATCGCGAGAGACCCGATAATTCCAGCAGGGTATCCTCGGGTATCAGACGGAGGAGGGCTTCTGATGTTCCCCAGCCTCGTCCAGCTCGGACGCCTCGTAGACTGGTGGTATTGGTGATTCGTCCAGCACAGGACGAGAAACCACTTGATATTGATGATAATGAGTCTCCGTTTATTGCTCCTGTTCCCTCTCAGGCTCCACGTGCGGAGGTCCCTGGTATTGTTGTGCAGACGCAGGAGTTGCTGGGCGACTTGAGTCGCCATCCATCGAGATACCTTCATGCCAACGAGGTGACTTAAAGTTTTTCTATTCTTGGATTCTTTTTCTTCCTTTTTGCCATTCTCGGGGCATAAGTTTTTAACATAGGTTGATTTTTGATGCAGGTTCCTGGCTTTACGCAGCCTCAAGGGAACTGGTTCAGTGTGCACTCCCTGTATCATACTTTGCACGAGGATTATTGAGAAATCGTAGATGGCTGGGGCTTTCAGGCCTTTTTCTCGATCCTTCCCTGCCTTTGCCCCTGGGGGTATATGAGGGCTTTGTCTGAGAGCTCGTTCCACCAGACTCAGTCCCTTCATCTGCTAGATTGCGTGGTGATGATGACTCCTATTGATTGGAAATTTATCACCGACATTGAGTTTGAGGGCGAGCCAGTGCCTGTCGTGGCTGACATTACGCCCATTGTATTTTGGTCCCTGCTGGGAGTTCCTACGATGACATTCAAGTGTTGGACGGTCCGATCTGGTCCCTTGAGTATAGATGCCCAGGATGGGACTTTATAGGAGCCTCCGCCTGATAATCAGAGGACGTCGGCTTTGTAAGAACCCGAATTTTCAGATATTATTAAATAAGGATTTAATAAATAAAATTCTTAAACCGTGAGATGGGTTCGAATAAAAAGATATATATGTGATATGAGGTATGTGGTATTATATTACATAAGGTAATATGGACTATGTAATATGTGTTTTTGTGATTAATGAATATATTATTAATATATATATTTGTTATTTATTTTAGAGACGATTCAATTGAGGTAAAGGAAGTGGATAAATTCCTATCGATATTAAATAATTTATAGAATTATTTTATCATAGCAAGTTGGTGACATTAAATATCCTTAATGTATAATCACCATATTCTTGTGTATGTGTACTAATAACTCGTATGTTTATAATATAGGTTATTAATAGCACTTAAGCTATCCGTGAATAGGTTTGGATAGTGAAGCATGAGTTAGTTAAGGAATTAACTAATAAGAATAAATATTAGTTAATTTAAGTTGGGAGTTATATTATGGAATAATATAATGTCAGTATTGAATCTTAATTAACTATGATGATATAGTACAATGTTTAATTTACTTAAGTAAAGGAGTGAATTAATATATATGTTGAATATATGATTATAATTAGTACCTTCTATATATTACTTAGAATGGTAATATGTGTGACAGTCTAATGTACAAATAACGTTAATAGATATATATACGTTATTAAAGAGAAATGGAAATCATTATATCTTTAAATAAATATTTGAAGAATTGTTTTGGGAAAAATTTATAGAAAAGAAAGAGAAATAATTATTATAAAGGATATTAAAATAAATTCTAATATTGAATTATTTTAATAAAGGAGCAAATATTATTTTTGAATAATAATATTACCCTACATGTTTTTGGTATGATGTAATAAGTGTGATTAATTAATATGGTAAATGCATTAAAACATATTTGCTATATATAAATAAATAATGAATGGAATTAATTATTATTATTATGTGAATAGATTCCTATGTGCAATAATGTGTAATTATAAGTTATATAGTAGCTACATCTATATAATATGGAATGAAGTGTGACACTTCAAGAAAACTATATAATATAGGAAACTATATGATTAAATGTAATAATAAAGTTACAATAATGGGGTGTGACACTACTCAATTAAAATATATTCGGTATTGTCAAATGTACATGAATTATATGATTGGGTGTATGTGTGACCCTATCATATCATATGGTAATAACATTAAGTTATTAGATATAAGCTTGCAAGTTAGTCCATGTGAGAGCAATAATGGTCAATTAAGTGGTTAGGGTACATGAATAGTGGTAGTTGGTGGGAGTTAGCCACCAACTTCCCTTTTGCCCTTTGGGTAATAACCATAGGAGAATAATAGCTTGATAATGAATAG
This sequence comes from Panax stipuleanatus, assembly GCA_020205555.1. Taxonomy (NCBI): domain Eukaryota; kingdom Viridiplantae; phylum Streptophyta; class Magnoliopsida; order Apiales; family Araliaceae; genus Panax; species Panax stipuleanatus. The sequence goes on along the minus strand of CM035118.1, from coordinate 99,062,109 downwards.
ATGCAATACATTGGTGTGTAGAGCTTGTTAATTCAATTACTACATTGTTGCTAAGAAAGCATATAATAAGAAATGTAATTACACCATGAGCATGTTATAAGGTGTAATGATGAGGAAGGACCATGAATAGTAGTAGTTGGTGGAGTTAGCCACCAACTCCTCTTTGACCATTGGGTATTACCCATAGGAGGGTAATAGATTGATTATAATAGAGAACATGTAAATTAGTAATGTAATGGTATTACTTTATGAACATATTATAAGATGTAACATTGAGTATAATATTATCTTAGGAGATTTTATTATTATAAACTTGTGGACTATTAAGTACTAAGTTCACATAATTATGCCTTGTGTGGCATAAATAATGAAGTTAAATCAAGGGGATTTAATTGGAAGTATTAGAAGAAAATGAATGGTTGATATTAATTATCATTATAATATTTGAGTATATTTGTGATAATAATTTTATGGAAAATGGTGGGATGATAGTACCCAACCATATTATATTTAGTCCAATTAGAATATTAGCTTAACCTATGTACATGAGGTACATGATTATATGTAGTAGTGTATATTTAAAATATGAGTATACAATAAAATAATATATCATGGATATATTATAAATAATTATTAAATTAATAAAATTTAATAATAAAGGAAACAATGTAATGTGATAATACCCGATAGAATTATATCCGGTAAGATGAGATATATATGGATGATATATGATACATTGTAATTAGAGATTTTATTTACAATTCATTCATAACCTAAGCTATATGTATGAATGTGTATATATGTATATATTATAACCTATGTGTTTATAAAATGAAATGTGATATAGCCTTGGTAAGTGGTGGACTATATAACATTAGTATGAGGTAATTGTAAGCAAGTTGCTGAGATTTAGTGGCATTGTCCCATATTAAGTGCCCACTTTCTCTTCCTTTTCTCATTCACGTGAAATACTCAAGGCTATTCTACTCCCTACCATCTCAAAATCAGCAATCTAGCTAGCAATGATCAATGGGGAGTGGGGATCATGATGGGTTCTACCAACCATTCAACCACTCCACCTTAACCAACATACAAACCTTCAATCTCTTGGTTTGATTCAATGAAGGAATTCATTGACTGGTTCATAATTTTCCTATATATTTAGCTCTTCTCCTTCATGTTTTCATTTGCTGAGAATTGTATAAGTTGGAATTGAGAGCATATAGAGAGTGGATACTTGTATACATATCAGAAGAGGAAGTGAGAATTAATAATTTCATTGCAGAGGTATAATCTCCTCCATGTCTCTTGTTCTTTATTTTGTTTCTAAGAATTCTTAATTCTTGAAATTTAGTATGGAATTTATGATTTTGTGAGCAAGTATTGATTGTTAGTGGTTATATAGACCTAGTAACATCTTAAAATACAATGTGGCATGTTTAGAATCAAGTTCGTGAAAGAATTTTTGAGGTTGGGCTAAGAAACTGCCGAAGCAGTAAAGCTTCTGGTTTGGAAACGGGGACGCGCGGCCGCGCGTCTCCCTAGTACAAATGGGGCGCGGCCGCGCCCTCTACAGAAACTCTTGGTGATTTTGTGTTTTCTGGTTGGCTAAGCATACTAGTTAGACTCTAATAATTTCATAAAGGGGTCTGACATGTGTACTAAGGTTGTCATGCACATAGTGAGTTGTATTAGTTGGTTTAACATAATTTCCTAAAAGAAAATGTAAAGTTTTGAAAATGAGACTTGACGAATTTTGTGTTCTTTGAGTCGGACTTTTGAGACATGTGTAAGTGTCTTGGTTATATGTATCAATGGGTATGAAGGTAGTTGTTGATTAATTACCTTGGCTAATAGTAAACAATTATACCTTGTTGTAGTGGAGTTTTTAATGAAAACTTAAGGTTTTATAAATGAATTTTGGCGTATATAAGTCATGTTTATATTCTGACTTTTTAAGCATGATTATATGGTTTAGATATGCATGATATGTGAGTCGAAGGTATTGAGCATACACTAGAACACATTGTTTAAATTAAAAATGATTTCAAAAGACAAACTTAGAGTTTTTGGACGTATATATAGGATGTCCACGTTCTGATCATTTGAGCATGTAAAAGTGGCTTATGTATGTGTTCTAATACGTGAGAGTCATGACTACGAGGTACTTTGCATATACTTAGTTACCTTTGTTGACTTAAAGCGATTTTTATAAAAAGTTTAGAATGTGTAAGATGATAGCATCAAACACGGAGTGAGTTATATTATGATCATATGAGCATGTATATTAGGATTCATTATGCCTATAGACATGTTGACATAAGCATCATGTGATGAAACATGGATTTCACCTATGCACGCATATTCGAGAAAATGAATTTCAAAAGCATAGACTATGTGATTAAGTATACATGTGTAGTATAAGCACGAGCATGCCTACTTAATGTGTGTGTATAATATATATCAGAATGCATGATATGTTAGGACCAAACTAAGTTTATGAAATCAAAGTTCTGGTTCTGGCAGGGAGTCGCGCGGCCGCGCCACTCCCAAGCTAAATTGTCGCGCGGCCGCGCCGTGTTGCAGAGCTGCCAAGAACAGTTTGTTAACTGTCTGGTCCTAAGTTATTTTCCTTAAGGACCCTAAGGACCGAAATAGAATGGTTTCTATAGAATAAGTATGAAGGTATGATGTTGTAACATCGTGGTTATCCTAAGATAGAGTGAAACGAAACCAAGATTAGAAAACGATATACGAATTGTTATTCTATTAAGAGCATATGAAATGTATGACTGATGGATGTAAATCCATGATTATATAACTGTGTAGGAGTACACGAAGTGCAGATAGCTTTAAGCAGTTAAGTCGTAGTTGTTAAACTACGAATCAGGCAAGTCTTTCAGTTCCTATTTGATATATGAATTCAATAACTGTTAGTTGAATTATATTATGCTGTGATAATGTGAACTTATATATGAACTGTATATGAGATATAAATGAGATTGAAAGTTGATCTTTGATGATATACTTGTTATGTGAAAAGTAACATGCGTAGTAAATATAAACTGTTTATAAATGCATGAACTGAGTATGATGTTATATGCTATGTGATGCGTGAGGACTGTTAGAATTGCTGAGCTGTCGAGCTCACTCTTGCAAATAACCACTTTTGCAGGTTAAGGATTCACGATAAAGATTTCGTGCTTCTTGATTGATAAAGATAGATAGTATCGCATTGAAGAATATTACTTAGATTATTGTCTGGACCATGTTTAGATTCTAGATGATGTACTCGATAGTTGCTTACACTGTTTAATACTTGTTGTATTGTAAGAATGTATTAATTAATACATAGAGGATATCGAGTTGAGTTGTTAATGTTTATAAGATAACTCAGATAAGAAGGAATCATATTTTATAATTGATTCAAGGGTTGTAATTGATTCAAGTTATGAAATCAATAAAAGATTTTATTCAAGGAGGATTGAAAAAGTTTAAATTATTCCGCATTTTAGTAACATCGAATATGATGTAAAGATGAGATCTTGGATATAAATAGAATTTATATTCTAAATTGTAAAAAGTAAAGATGTATTCTTTTAGTAATGAATAAAAGATACAATAGTTTGGCGTTAGTAGTATCGTGACTGCACCGAATCCGAGGTTTCGAAGGAACGTGGATTTGGGTGCGTCACAGGCTTCTTCTATGTCGTCTACCGACTGGGTTAGAGTATATGAGTGTTGGACTCATCAAGAGAGGGCTAATTTCTCTATTAGCCATCCGGGTCGTTCTTCGGAGTATTCTTCCTGGTTGGAGGCAGAGACCGCAGTTGCAGTAGCAGAGCCTCATTTATCTACGGTTGTGGACTTCGACGAGGAGGAGCCTATGGAGGATCCTGATTCTCTTACCGAGGATGAGTTGTTCACGGGTTTGACAGCGGCTCTAGTGAGTGATTCGCCTGTTATTCCTGCAGAGACGGATCCGACTTTAGCGTACTCACTATTCAGGATGACCTTTTAGCGAGATTCAGCTAGAGTGCAGATGTTAGCTGCCTTGTCTGGCAGAAACTTAACTTTTACTGAGAGAGATTGACTCAAGGCCACTTTAGATGCTGGATTGGTTGAGCTGGAGGAACTCTGATATACCAAAGATGCAGTGGTTGTGGAACGAGACGAGATCCGCTCAGCTAGAGGCGCATCATATGTTGAGATTGAGGAGACTTTGATTGCTTGAGACGCAGCTTTTGAGGAGAGGGATGAGGCTATAGTTTCCCGTGATTTCCACATTATTGATAGTACTGCTCTTCGATCTTACACTCATGGTTTAGCCACCAAGATGAGTGCATACATTGATGACCACAGTGCCACCTTGTAGATGATTGTAGAGGTATTGAGCCGTATGGAGGCTGAGTGGATGGCACTTAGAGCTGCTCCCCTATCTTTAGAGAGATATGCCATGCTGGCATTGATGACCCTCTTATCCTTGGGTCCATAGACTAGCTTTATTTTTCCTTCACAAACTAAATCAGCCATTTTTGTCAGGTACATGGCACTATGTATATATTAAACAGTGTTACATATCAGAGAAAAAATATTTTGATTCACTTCCCTGATTGGATATGTACTGTCATTGTTGAGTGATTACCACTTCTTTCATGACTCGCAGTTGTTGAAGTATCTTGAGCTTCTCCTTGATGGATTGACAGTTAAGATGTCACAGAGTATCTCAGATGGGCCTGTAGACCAGGGTAGCTTGATAGAATTTGGCTTCTATTTATCTTTGGTGTCTTGAAACTGGTCTTTTATTAATTTTTTTCATTTTTTCTTGAAGGTCAAACTGCACCGTAAATGGCTGCCTATGTACTCCCGGGTTAAGGGAGATCAGGTCATTCGTAGTTTAGGCTGTTAAGTTGGAGAGAGGTTTGATTTTGGATTTTTTGATTTTTTCTTAGTTTGACTGCACAAAAAATGGTTGCCTATGAACTCCCGGGTGTAGGGAGATCAGGACATTCGTAGTTCCGGCTGTTTTGCCAAAATTGTTTGATTTTTGGATTTTTTTTATAGTTTGACCGCACCAGAAATGGCTGCCTACGTACTCCCGGGTGTACGGAGATCAGGTCATTCTTAGTTCCGGCTTTCAAGTGAAAAGCTGAACCTGATTTGATTCTTAGGACCTGGATGCGGGTATGCTTGTGTCTTAGACGTAGTACATTTTTAAGGTATCTTAATTGATGAGTTGGGAAAATTCATTCCCATCCATTTCTTGTAGTCTGATAGCTCCCCCTGTGACACCCCCAAATCCGGGTACTTCGTTTCCACATGATTTGGTGTTCACTTTCTAATATAACATATATCTACCCAATGAATAATGCAAAATAAACTACAACTTAAATTAAAATAACTAAATCTCCCTTAAAACAAGGGTTACAACCTTCTCAAAATCAATCCCAGGGTTACTCTAACCTTGACATGAATATAATAAAGTGCGGAGATAAAACATAATATTCAATTATTACAATCATTCTCAAAAAAATAAAAAAAAACAAGTCTTCACTTGCTTTGCTTTCCCTTGCCCTTACTTGTAGACGGAGCATCAGCGTTATCAACCTTAACTGAAATTGTTATTTAATGCAAGAGTGAGCAAATCACAGTTCACTGGGGTTTAACAATAATAAAGTCATGAAAGAATATCTTTAAGAAATTCTGAACAACTTAGCTTGCTTCAATAATAAAGAATTGAATAATAATTCTCTATCAATATTAAAATTTGGATATAGAATTTATTTGAGGGTCATAAGACCTTTGAACTCTTGTCCTAGGTTATAAATATTTCTATTTAAACCTTTAACAATCAATAAGACTATGGACCTTAACTCGTACTTAGGGGGATCAGCCCTTTGTACCATGTATTGTGGACAACCATCTTAACGCTATGCGTAGTAACCTCCCCTAGTAAATAGGGTTGTTCAACTCAGTAATTTGAATTCAAGTCCGCCCCAAAGAAAGTTTGGTTTGGATAAGCTTACAAGGGTAATTTGGAATTCACGTTCATCAACTAAGGATTAGTTGAATCGACTTTCAATAATTCAAAATAAAAGAATTATGAATTAACATATGCTTTAGAAGTAAACCTAAAGCATTTAAAATAATAATTGGATCTTACTTGAACAATAAGTTAAGACCATTTCAATTAAATAAACAATTGTCCAATACTGAAATGGAAAGGACATTCTCAACAATGAATATATGAATTCAAGAGATCATATAAAATCAATACAAGATTAGGGTTTAGAAAACTTGCGTAAATTAACGAGTTTAGGGTTTAGAAGACTTGCCTCAAGCGCAAGCTACTTAACACAATTCACGTACTTTAATACTTCCTACACATATATATTCAATCACAATAACCTAAATTAGTTAACACGTAACTAATTCACATAAGTGGTTAACCCTCATGGTTAACTCACATTCTGATTAAATAGTAATAATAATCAACCATCACATAGTTAATTACATCACCTACATATTCACATAATTAAATTAATTATGTATTTAACTCAATTATAATTAAACAATTATAATTCAAACACTTAATCAAAATATAATTACTTAAATTATCATTACCTTTTAAATTATAAACAATTTATAATTTAAAATTAATTTAAACCACATTCATGCATTTATAATTACACAATTTATAATTAATCATGTATTTATCAATTATAATCAATAATTAATTAAACTATAACATGCATTATAATTACACAATTTATAATTAATTATGTAATTATCAATTAAAAATTCACAATTAAACATGCATTTATTAAATTATATTTACATAAATTATAATTTAAATTAAAATAATTAAACTTCTATACCTTATAATTTCACAAAATTTATAATTTAAATTACACCTTTACTCTTAATTATAATTAATAAAATTATAATTAAGTAACTTATTAAACAATTATAGTTTTACATACCATATTAGGTTTTCAAAATTTCTTTTATTTTCCAAACATGAAATTGTCATAATCATATAACAACATGTTACATCATTCAAAATATATATCCATTTATCCATGAAAAATTAAACTAAGGTCTTTAAAATAAACTGTACAAGCAAGCAAAACTCACTGCCCAAGCACTGTGCCCGGCGCAGCTGCGCAGGGAAGGAATCTGGGAAGGACAAGCGGCGCAGCTGCGCTGATCCTGGCCTTGCTGCCGGCGCAGCTGCGCAGCAACTCGGCCAGACGCAGACAGCCACGTTACTTTGCTTCACCGATTAACCCATACAAGCCAACAACGCCAAAAATACAGTACTATAGACTCTGTAACATATATACGTTATTACACATATATAAAGCATGCTTCCAAAATACAAAATCATTTAAACAATGATAATCATAAGTTTTGAAAATCTATTTTGGCCATTTTTATGAAAACTCATATTTTCATAAAATAATTCTCTGTAATAAAATTTTCTTACCAATTCCACTTATAAAACATGCATTATGTTTGAAATTGAAGATATTATCACAACAATTCTAAATAGGCATATTAACACACAATCAAATCATAACTTTTACTCTAAAATTGGCCAATAACATACAAAATCCTAAGAACATCAATTTCTCCATTAAAACATGTTCTGACAAAATTTTGTTTTATGAAAATCCTTGATCATGACATACAATTCATATAATAACCATTATAAACACAATTTATATATGTACATCATATTTGTATAACTTTCATGCTAAATCATAAACACAGAGAACTCATATTCATGAATATTATAAAGAAAACACATAGAAATATAAAGAAATTGAAATAATACCCTTTTTGCTTAGATGATTGAAGAAGAAGATGATAGTGATTCCCTTCAAGCTATACCTTTTCTTCCTCTTCCTCTTCTCTCTATCTTCTTCTCTGTTATTTTCTCTGCTCTTTTTTCTTAGCTTTAGACTAACTTTTAGAAAAACTAACGTACTGATAGTATATACATATAATATATAACACAAGTAATATATAATATATGTAACTCCCATATAATAAGTATATGCACTAACTACTAATTATAACGTAAGTTACAAAATTTAAAAGCCAACTTGGCTTGTTTGGCTACAAGAAAAATTAGAAACTAGTTTTTATTAACTCCAAACATGATTTAGGTTTAGCTAGTGCAAGGGCCCTGTTTGGCAACAGTCTTTTAAAACAAAAGCAAGGGCCTTGTTTGGTAAAAATCATTTTAAAAAAATCATTTTCTTTTTATTTTAATAAATCATTTGACGCATACTTTAATGTCACATTTTAATTAATTAAATATTAATCATCTAATTTAATCAATTAAAATCTAACATCAATAAATCACATAAAATTGCCACATAATTATAATTACTCTTTAATTATAATTCATGTAACACTTCATCACATAATTCATCTAATTTAGTTATCTCAATTAAATTAGAATTATAATATAAAATTAATATACATTAATTAAATAAGCATTACACATTCAATTAATTAATATACACACTTAATTAAATCACTCCATAAATCACATAATTTATTTATTTAACTCAATAAATAAATCACATAAAATATTTATTTAATTCAATAAATATTTAAAATTAAATATACAATCACAATCGTTACACCCCTGTCAACACCTCTTTGACAATAAAAGGGCCTCCCCAATTTGGGGCGAACTTTCCTTTGGCTTCATCTTGATTGGCCAGGACTTTCTTTAGCACCAAGTCATTTTCTTTGAATTATCGGATTCAGACATTTTTGTTGTAGGATCTGGCGACCCTTTGCTGGTATAACTGTCCTTGGAAAATGGCTGTAGCTCTTTTTTCATCTATTGGGAACAGTTGATGATACCGGTCTTGCAACCACTGATCCTCATCTATCTGAGCATCGATCAATACTCGCAAGGATTCCATTTCTACCTCTATAGGAAGGACTACCTCCATGCCATAGACCAACGAATAGGGGTAGCTCCAGTAGAGGTGCGCATTGACGTCTTGTATGCTAAAAGGGTAAGAGGCAGCAGGTCAGGCCATCCCTTGTGATTGGCGGACAATTTTTGCATTATTTTCTTGATGTTTTTATTGGCCGCTTCGACATCAACGTTCATCTTAGGACGATAGATGATAAAATTGAGATGCTTGATGTGGAACTTACTGCACAATTGTTTCATCATTTGATTGTTCAAGTTCTTGGCATTGTCTGATACTATCACCTCAGCTTGTCCATATTGACAGACGGCATTGTTTCTGATGAAACTAACGATGATCTCTTTTGTGACTTTAGGAAAAGAGGCTGCTTCAACCCATTTGGTGAAGTAATCGATCATGGTGAAAATGAATCGATAACCATTACTGGCTTTTGGTTCCACTGAACCTATCACATCCATTCCCCACATGGAGAAAGGCCATGGTGAACTCATGTTGTGTAACTCATTCGGAGGAGCGTGGATGGTATTTCCATATATTTGGCATTAAAAATATCTCTTAACGTGATCGTCACAGTCAGCCTTAAGAGAGATCCAATAATGTCCAGTTCTGATTATCTTCTAGGCCAGCAGATAACCGCTCATGTGTGAACCACAGACTCCACCGTGTATTTCATCCATAAGTCTTTGGGCTTGCTCTTTGTCAAGGCATCTCAATAGGCCTATTCCAGCATCCCTTTTGTAAACTGCATCTCTGCTCAAATAGAACTTTATGGCCATTTTGTGAATTTGCTTTCGCTCTGATTGACTTGCCCTAGTGGGTGTGGACCCATCACGGAGATATTCCTTGATGTCCTGATACCAAGGCTGCTTGACAGGAGGTATTTCATCTGATACTTCTCCAATGTATTTCCCATATGTCGGGGCTTTCTGAATTGTGAACTTGATGTTGGGCAATCCATTCTTATCGGATATGCGAATTAATGAAGCCAACGTTGCCAATGCATCAGCAAAGTAATTCCGACCCCGAGGAATATGAACAAAGGTTATGTCTTTGATTCTTGGGATATTTTGAGGACCTGCCAATGATAGGGCAACAAATACAGTTCTTTGGTGAGATACGCGCAAGTGGTTTATCTGATGACCAGCTCAGAATCTCTGAAGACGAGTAGGAGTTTGATAGATATGGATTGGGCTAATTTTAACCCCATTATACAGCCTTCACACTCGGCTATGTTGTTGGTGTTTCCAAATTGAAGTTTGGTAGCCACGGGATACTGCTTTCCTGCACCAGAGATGAGGACTGCCCCAGCTCCGGCACCTTCAATATTTACCGCTCCGTTGAAATACTTTTTCCATGGTTGGACTGTATTCTCTGACTAGAGTTGTTGAATTATCTTTATCCCATCATCTGGGAAATATGTCTTCAGGGCGTCAAACCCTCCTGAAGGTGCTTCAGCTAATTGATTTGCAATGCCTTAACCCTCGATTGACTTATGAGTCACGTAGACAATGTCGAACTGCTGTAGGATTAACTGCTATTTGGACAATCAGCAATTCAGCATTGGTTTGTTGAATACGTATTTGAGTGGATCCATGCGGGATATGAGGTAGGTCGTATGCCCATGCAAATAGTGTTGCAACCTCATGGCGGCCCATGCTAACACACATCACGTCTTTTTGATTAGGGTGTACTTCTGTTCACTACTGCTGAATCTTTTACTGATGTAGTAGATAGCTTTTTCTATACTACTATCATCCTTCTGTCCTAACATGCAGCCTGATAGACACATAATTCATACATTTTATTATCCTTAATTTTGTTCTTTTAATTATATTAGTTTATTAAATTAATATGTTTTATTTTATTTTGTAGGGTTTAATATTTATTGCAATAAAATCAAAATCTTGGTGATCAAGCGATATTTAATGCTCTTATTCATGCAAGAAATATCCAAGAAGAATCCTACAAGAAGAAGGAAAGAGGTGAAATAATCTTGGTGTGCAAGTCAAATCCAACAAGAGAAAGAAAAGTCTATCTAGAAGATCTCTTTGAGAAGTTGATTGCCACTAGGAAGTTAAAACCTACATGGAAACAAAAGTGTCCAAGTTCAATGTATCTAAATTAGGACACAAAGTTATTTTTCCTATAAATAGGTCTCTTGTTTTAGAGAGGGAGGAGGATTAGATATTGTATTAGTTTAGGTTAGGAGTAGGAGTAGATTAAATTATTTCATTGTACGCTTGTTAGAGAATCGTCAATAAAAGGAGTTTTCTTATTTATTTTTAATCTTCTTCTCTTCTTTATTTTAGTTAGTTAATTTATATTTTTTATGTCTAGTTAATTTCTTTAATCTAGGATGAAGATAAAATTAAATAATTATTCATGATAATATTTTTTATCTCTTCTATTATTTATGCTTTTATGTTTAATTGATTTCGCCTTCATGTTTCGTTATTGGAATACCTTCGTTTTATAGTTCTCATGTAATTTTAAATTAATTAAGAGGTTTTGATAGATTATTGTTAAGACATGAGTTTTTCATAATCCATGCTTGCTCAAAGAAGTTTTGATGGGTTATAGTTAATCCTTAAATTTTCATAGTCTATGCTTGCCCACGTTAATTATAAAATTACTAAATTAAAGGGAAGGGAGATCAAAATCATAATTAAGTTATAAAAATAGAATATATTGAATTATATGTTATGTTTATTATTTAATGGATTCGGATTCCTAGATTGCTTTTTCATTATTAGTTTTCATATTCTAGTTAATCAACTCTCAATCTTTATTTCTAATTTGCCTAAAATATTAATTAAAGATATATTAAAATTAATCTAGTCTCTGTGGGTTCGACCTGTACTTGCCAGTTCTTCAACTTGACACTGTGCACTTGCAGTTACATATTTTTATCACTTCAAGTTTTTGGCGCCGTTGCCGGGGACTAGACTTAATTTTATATTCCTTAACTTTTATTTATTCGAGTTAGTTTATTTTTCTAATTTTTTTTTTATTTTTAGGATTATCGAAGCGAATCAACAGTGCGGAAAGACAAGACTATTGCTGTGCTTTTTCTGGTATTTTGTATCTTAACTCAAAAAAAAAATTAAAAAAATAAGTAGCTTAGTTTTTCTTTCTTTTGTTAGTTAGAAAATTAATTGTCGCATTCATGCATTCACTCACGTAGAGCACATCCTATTTAGGTTTTTTATTTTATTTTATTTTATTTAACCCTAGAATTAGGATTCTTATTTTATTTTATTTTATTTTATTTTTTTTCGTGACTTTCGTGGTTAGTTGTTTATTTGTTTTGTGATTTGTGGAAAGATGGATTCTTATTATAGTTGGAATAATAATTTTGCTTGGAATCAAGAACCCTATGAAAATTTTAATACACACCAAGTAAATCAATTTTTTCCAACTTATGAAAATTCTTATCTAAATTCATATCCATATCCATACCCATATTCGGATCCAGAACCTCAATATCCACAAGAATTATCAAATGAAGAAGAGGAAAGACTTAGTGTCTTAGAAAAAACTATGGAAGTTTTAATGAAAAATCAATTTAGCGTGGATCAAGCTATATCTCGTCTAGAAATTCAAATGAGTCGATTAGCCACCATAATAAATGAACAAGAGGTGGGTGAATTTTATAGTAACTCTGAGGTTAATTTTGAAAATTTTGATGGTTGTGAAAATGATGAGAAAAATAAAAATTTTGTATTCAATTCTACACAGTTTGAGTCAAGCGAATTTGAGGAGTCTAAAAATTATGAGTCTGTACTTAAAATTGATCATGTCACATTTAATGAGTCGGATAAAAAAGTCTATAAGCCTAAAGCTCCATACCCTGAAAGACTTATTCCTAAAAAATCACCTAGTGATATTTTAGACCAACCCATTAAAATAAACATGATCCAAGAGTTGTCCATGACCCAAGAAATAATTAAAAATAGACTCTTGATTGAAAAAGATCCAATTAATTTTTTCTTAAATCATCTTGACCAAAATTGGAATGAATCCGAATATTTAGATAAGGTCAATGAGCTGTTGAGATCCACTACAAATAAGTCAACTAAACTAGAACATGTATGTGAACCAATTCTTCCATCATTTGAACATGTTAGTAAAAAATTTCTTGAGATAAATTTTAAGCATAATTCTAATGAAAATTCTGACTATTTTCAATTTTCTAGACCTCCTGAAAATCATGACAAATTCACACTCACTTACCCATTTGTATCATTCATGTATAGTCATATAATATTTAAGATTTATAAAATTCGTAGGTATGTATATTTGTTTTCCTTCTCACCACATTTTCTTGCAGAATAAATGCCCCGCATACAAGGTACAATTATTTCACATCTTTGTTCTCTTTTCTTAATTTGCATACATTGAGGACAATGCATGATTTAGGTATGGGGGGAGTTTGTTTGTATTATTGTATTAGATATTTTTGTTTTGTTTTTAGGAAAATATTGTTTAAAAAAAATAAAAAATAAAAAATTTGAAAATTTTGTTTGACTTTTTATGGATTGAATTTATTCTAATAAGTGTTCGTGGAGTTAAAAGTCATGAGTAAGATTGAAAGATTTAAAACTCTTAAATCTTTGATGAAGTACGAAATCTTAGTTTGAAATACCATCTGGAATAATATTGATTTCAAAAGCATTTTTTGCACTTCACAATCGCACTAACTCTTAGTTGTGGATATAAACTATGATTCGAGTACTTAAAAAAAAATAAAAAAAATAAAAAAAATAACTGCTTCAATGTCCATTGAACGAAATAACTGGGTATCTAAGCCTTATGAAGCATCGATATTCACGCTGAAAAGTGTGATGGATAAAAGCAGTTTGACTAGTCTAATTTTGTGGCCTTTGTTACTCGAGTTAATAAGCCCTTAGGGGTGTCTCTACACCTAGTGCCCTAAAATCAACTGGTTTGGGAGTCATTGGTCCAACGCTCGCTACATGAGTAACTCTGAAAAGCCTAAGAAAATGAGATATTGCACAAGTCAAGAAAAAAAAGTCAAGAAAAAAGAAAAGAAAAAAAAATTTTAAAAAAAAAAAAAAAAAAAAAGAGAAAAAAGAAGAAAAATGAGTTTGCTTGATTTTCATGGTAAAATTCCTACTAAGAGTTACATCATACACACATGCATGCATCACATGGAATTAATATTATGAAGGATGGTGTCTAGAATAAAGATTGAATATTTTTGATAAGGTGAATGTGTGATTTTGAATTTAATCTTGCTTATGTATAATGCCCATGGATATTTAGAAGTTTTAATTCAATTTTATGACTTGTTGAACTCAAAAATATTTTTGAATTTTGTGGGTATATTCACTGCAAACCCTCACGAGACACAACTCGTCCACTTGGGGTAACCTTGGGGTTTAAAGGCTTGTTGCACATGCTAAGTGCAATCGTGTCTCCTACGAAAATGGGGTAGTATAATTTTTATTTTATTTTATTTTTATTTTACTCGAGGACGAGCAAAAGCTAGGTATGGGGGTATTTGATAGACACATAATTCATACATTTTATTATCCTTAATTTTGTTCTTTTAATTATATTAGTTTATTAAATTAATATGTTTTATTTTATTTTGTAGGGTTTAATATTTATTGCAATAAAATCAAAATCTTGGTGATCAAGCGATATTTAATGCTCTTATTCATGCAAGAAATATCCAAGAAGAATCCTACAAGAAGAAGGAAAGAGGTGAAATAATCTTGGTGTGCAAGTCAAATCCAACAAGAGAAAGAAAAGTCTATCTAGAAGATCTCTTTGAGAAGTTGATTGCCACTAGGAAGTTAAAACCTACATGGAAACAAAAGTGTCCAAGTTCAATGTATCTAAATTAGGACACAAAGTTATTTTTCCTATAAATAGGTCTCTTGTTTTAGAGAGGGAGGAGGATTAGATATTGTATTAGTTTAGGTTAGGAGTAGGAGTAGATTAAATTATTTCATTGTACGCTTGTTAGAGAATCGTCAATAAAAGGAGTTTTCTTATTTATTTTTAATCTTCTTCTCTTCTTTATTTTAGTTAGTTAATTTATATTTTTTATGTCTAGTTAATTTCTTTAATCTAGGATGAAGATGAAATTAAATAATTATTCATGATAATATTTTTTATCTCTTCTATTATTTATGCTTTTATGTTTAATTGATTTCGCCTTCATGTTTCGTTATTGGAATACCTTCGTTTTATAGTTCTCATGTAATTTTAAATTAATTAAGAGGTTTTGATAGATTATTGTTAAGACATGAGTTTTTCATAATCCATGCTTGCTCAAAGAAGTTTTGATGGGTTATAGTTAATCCTTAAATTTTCATAGTCTATGCTTGCCCACGTTAATTATAAAATTACTAAATTAAAGGGAAGGGAGATCAAAATCATAATTAAGTTATAAAAATAGAATATATTGAATTATATGTTATGCTTTTTATTTAATGGATTCGGATTCCTAGATTGCTTTTTCATTATTAGTTTTCATATTCTAGTTAATCAACTCTCAATCTTTATTTCTAATTTGCCTAAAATATTAATTAAAGATATATTAAAATTAATCTAGTCTCTGTGGGTTCGACTTGTACTTGCCAGTTCTTCAACTTGACACTGTGCACTTGCAGTTACATATTTTTATCACTTCACAGCCCATTGCGTTGTTATTGACGGACAGGTACATGAATACGGGAACTCCATCCCTTGGGAGTACTAAAATAGGTGCTTCAGTCAGCTGCTTCTTGATGGCAAGGAAGGCTTGTTGATAGTCCTCATTCCATTTGGTGGAGGCATTCTTCCTTAACAGCTTGAAGATAGGTTCATAGGTTGATGTGAGCTGTGAAATGAATTGGCTTATGAAGTTGATCCTTCCTAGGAATTCCCATATCTCCTTCTCTGTATGAGGTACGGGCATTTCAGTAATGGCTTTGATCTTGGAAGGGTCGAGTTCGATGCCCCGATTGCTCACCAAAAATCTTACCATCTTGCTTGCTTTGACACCAAAAGCATATTTGGCGGTATTGAGCTTGAGGTTATACTTACGTAACCTATTGAACAGCTTCCTGAGATGGTCAATGTGATCATCCTCCCTCCGAGATTTGATGATGATGCTATCCACATAAACTTCGATCTCTTTGTGCATTATGTCATGAAAGAGGGCCATCATGGCTCTCTGATATGTGGCTCCGGCATTGATAAGGCTGAAGGATAGTTGTCTATAGCAGAAGGTTCCCAGGGAGTGATAAAAGTTATTTTCTCCTGGTCCTCTTCAGCAACCATGATTTGATGATAACCAATAAAGCAATCCACGAAGGAATACATGCCATACTGTGCAATATTGTCTATCAGGATGTGGATAAAAGGTACCGGGAAAATGTCCTTGAGGCAGGCTTTGTTCAAATCCCTGTAATCCACGCAGACTCGTACCTTCCCTCTGGGCTTAGCAACGGGAACTATGTTTGACAGCCATTTTGGGTATGTTGATACCATGATGATTGCGGCTTTGAATTATTTAACAATTTCTTGTTTGACTTTCAGACTCCATTCAGGTTTCAATCGCCTGAGCTTTTGCTTGACTGGTTTGAATCCATCTTTGATGGGCATTTGATGGATGACAATATCAGTGGATAAGACAATCATGTCTTCGTGTGACCACACAAATATATCTTGGTACTGTTTTAGAAGTTTGATCAGGTTGGCATTTTGATTGGGTGTGAGGTCTGAACCTATTTGGATTTCTTTGATGTTTTCGGAGGTTCCTATGTTGATGGTGGTGGTTTGTTCTAGTTTTGGTTTGGGTTTTTCTTCGAACCATTCTTTGATCTCCTTGGGCACCTCATAGTCATCTTCCTCCTTATGATCAATATCCATCAAGTCGAAGTTCAGTTCTATATCAAAGTCGTAGTCATTTTGACAGGTTGGCATCTCATCAGCAGAGACACACACATCCAATGCTTGGGTCCTGAAGACAAAAATGCGTTTATTAATATATACAACTGCTTAAACATACAGAGCATTTGTAAAGCATAACAAAAGTTACTGCTATAGCAGTGCGAGCAAAAGTAAGTAGTTAATGAAAGCATGATTAAGGGCAAATTGACTCTTTGTCCCTTTCCCCTTTTTGACCGAGGCAAGGAACACTGCTCCAGTTGTCCAAGGACAGATCCTCATGAACCGGGAGGATCAGGGATTTGTGATTATCTGTCTCATCTTGGATGATGACTAAGACATCCTTTATAATAAGGCCAGGGATCTTCTTTGAACTGTTCCTTTTTCCCTTATTGATGCGAGGAATTTGAACTTGATCTTCGTCGTCGCTGTCTGGGAGTTTGTTATTTATGCCTTCGTAGTTAATAATGACCCTCATATTAGCGAATGGGCCTCATCCTTGATACATGATCTTTTCTTTTCCCTTTTCGTTGTCTGCCTCAGGCTTGAGGGTTTTTCTTTCATGGACAGGTATGATTGGAGAGAATAGCATGGCTAATACCACAGCCGGGATTTTCCTCGTAGGTTTCACCCATCCGACATTTGTGAGATTTGGCAGTAGAATTGTGGAGGCATGAGCCTTGGGATGTTTATGTGGGTTCCGGCGGCTTGACCCGAATGAATATCCCAATCATGCTCTCCCAATCTGATTTGGGATTAGGGCTGGCATCTTGATACCTTGCTTATCCTTTCCCAACCCTTCTCTAGGTTGGAAGACCGAAGATACCATTTCTTGCCCCACTGTCATTACTTCGATGGAGACTTTAGGTTTTAGGGCTGGTGCCCCGAAGGGTAGATACTGAGTATCGGTCACCTCTAGAGCTTGAAAGCTGACAGGTTCAATCCCAGCATCCAGGCTAATCACTAGCATATCCCCATGTATGTAGGTAGGGTATTCTGGTTCGGCATTCACTATGATGAGGATGTCGTTGATAATGTACTTGAGTTATTGATGGAGGGTGGATGGCACTGCCCCTTCCATGTGGATCCAGGGTCTGCCCAGTAATCAGTTGTATCCGGTGGCAATGTTGAGCACCTGGAAAGATACATAGAAAGTGTGTGCTCTAATCTCTAGAGGAAGCTCTATTTCCCCCATAGCTTGTCGGCGAGATCCATCGAAGGCCCGGAGGACCATATGACTGGTTTTGATCCAGTTCGGATTGATCTTCATCTTTTCTAAAGTATCGTATGAACAAATGTTGAGGGATGATCCTCCATCGATGAGCACACCTCCGATCACATATCCGGAGGACATTACTGCTATATGTATGGAGTTGTGGTGGCCCGTTCCCTCTGCCGGGATATCATCGTCAGTGAAAGATATCACATTGCTGTTGAAGATGTGCTCTATCATGTGACGGAATTTCTCGGTGTCCACTATATGTGGCAAATGAGCTTATTCTAGTACTTTTACTAGAATGTTACGATGATCCGCTGAGGATAGCACCAAGTCAAGGATGGAAATTTGTTTAGGTGCGTCCTCCAAGCTTTGAACTATTTTAATTTCATGATGTCCCATCTTGTTGAGGAACTCTTTGATTTTCTCTTCAGCCACCTTCTCTTTTGCTTTGATGAACGGTTTGATTACCCGTTGAGGTATGTATAAGGGATTGTCCTTCGGCACAACGGTAATGTTGTTTGAAGTGGAGCCTTCATTGTCCTCGTAGTTCCATGGCACACACTTCAGACAGATGATTGGATACTCTGGTCTGAAGGGAAAGATTAGAGGCTGAGGTGCAGCCACCTTCACAGGATCTGGTAGTTCGTGAACCCCTTTCCTGGGCAGTACTAAGGGTTTGAGAGTCGACTCTCCATCGCAGGATATAATAGCCATTGTATTCTGATTCCATAAAGTGGGGATCCAGAAAGTGTCATTGTTTGGGAGATCAAGGATTTTATTTCCCCTTATCAGGTCCCCATTTTAAATCATGTCTTGAATCAAGTTACGAAGTGCCCAGCAATCTTCAGTATCATGGCCGGGTGAATTTGAATGGTACTGACATATTTGGTCAGGTTTGAACTTTCTGGCTCGAGGGTTCAATGGAGGTAACAAGTCTGCAACAATTCCTTCATTGATTAGCATTTGAAGGATTTCTTCCATTGATTGATTTAGGTTGGTAAAGTTCCTTTGGAATAGGAATTTCCCATTTGCTCGGAGATTCTCTTTTTCGGCCACCTTGTTGGCCCAAAGATCATTCTCATTAGACTGGTATTGACTTCTCGGGGAAGTGATCTCCGGTGTGGGAGAACGATCCATAATAGACTGGTTGATTTGTTTCACCATATTCCTGGTGATCTGATGCTGGTAAGCGACCAGTTTTGCTAACTGCTCGATCTGCTCCTTGATAAACTTGATCTTTTGCTCTATCAGGAACCGCCTTTGAAAAACTTCCCAACTATCTGGGCTGGTGTTGTTGGATTGAATTGATTCTCCCATATAACGGAGGTAATCGGATCCTTCTCCATTTGTAGCGCTGATCATGTTGACATTCTCCTCTTTATGCTGTGGCAGAGGATAAGCACACTTCTTTCTTGGGTCGAAATTACGACAATTAGTTTTGGTTGGTGGAAGGAGTTGGACAATCTTCTTCTGGGCTGTCAGAAGTTTGAATACATTCTCGAGTGAATCCCTTAGAGGGGTGAAGGTTCTTTAATGCCTAACCTCCATATTTTTCTAGAGTGGAGGGTTTGAAGGCTGTGCTGGAGTTTGAAAAGGGGTATAATTCCTCCTTTGAATGGGTATACTGTTTGACTCGCCCCTTGGATTTTGTCCATGTAATACTAAGGAAACTTCTTCGTCTTTCTTTTTGTGCACCCTCCGGGGATTACTCCCTTAATTTTCGGATTGGATATGCTCAGTGACAACTTTGAGGGCGGTTAGATCTTTTATCTTCCTAGATTTGAGCCCCAATTCGGCCATTTCGCCATGTTTGATCATTTTAGAGAATGGTTTTCCTATGCCTACTAGGACCCTCTCATAATAAGGCGCTTCTTGGATATCGATGAAGGTCATGACTATTTCTGATTCAGTCATGGCTGGGATGACTCGTACTGCAACCCGTCTCCATTGTTGGGCATATTCCTGAACGATTCAGTGTTATTCTTCCTGATCTTGGTAATGTGGTATTTGTCTGGAGCCAGCTGAGATTGGAAGCTGTATTGACTGAGGAAAGCGTGGGCCAGTTCTTCCCAACTTTGGATTTTGGAGTTGTCCAGACGGGCGTACCATACTCTCGCCTCTCCGGTTAGACTCTTCTGAAATAGCTGCATTCGAAGCTTCTCGTCCTCTGCATAGGATCCGAGTTCTCCAATGAATACTTTTAAGTGTGTGTAAGGATCTCCCGTTCCATCATACTTCTCGAAGTCAGGAGTCTTAAATTTTTCGGGATAACGAGCCCCGGGGAATATACAGAGGTCGGAGTAATTGACACTACCGAATACCACAACCCCTTTGATTGATCGGAGAGCTTCCTCCATTTGTTATACTTTCTTCATAATGTCACCAGCTTCCTGTTCTTTGACGAGGGGGTGATTTCAGAGGTTTTGTTGGTCGTGTCCTGGTTTTGTGGTCCAGGAATCTGAGTTTCGGACTTTTTCAGTTTCTTGACCACCAGCACTACCACCAGATGCTCCTGGTTCTGTGTGAGCTTGAGATTGTTTCCCTCTAAAGGCCTTGCTTTGTTCTCGTAGAAAATCGGCTAACTCGGCTATCTGATTTTTCAGTCCTTCGAACTCTTCCTGGGATACCGAGGTGGATTCTGTTTGAGCACCAGAAACCATGTCCGTGGATGGACTGGGTGCTTTAGATTTAGACCTAGTGACAGGACCAATTTTTACCTACAACAAAACGTAGGCTTGTCAATTTTCTGATGTAGGAAAGGACAGGATGTATGATGTGTTTTTTAGATTAGATCCTGCAAAATCGAGGTTAGTTGTTTTGATGGCAAGATGACATGGTATTTTGACAGGGAAAGTAAATCTTTTATTATGATATTTCCATTGTGCTCCTTGATAATTGGAGGCTTAACATGGAATTGAAAGAGGAAGGTATGAAGAAGCTTCCCTTCGGATTTGGTTAATCAGAAGCTGACCTATCCTAGGTTACTCTCGCGACTTTTGTTTCGGCATGAAGGTTCCTAGATCATCGCAATCTACTATAGGAGAAATTAATCTGATCGTTCAACTGGAGCAAATCTGGGTGGTGCATTTTTATGAGCCACAGAGACTTTGCCGTCCCCAGAGACATTACTAATCACCGACCAGGTTTTTCTCCTTGTGAGGGGGACACATTACATACATTCACATACATCGTGCCTTACCGTAGTGCATATGATGACATGGGCGCGAAGCACTAAATATGGGTGTGAAGCACTAAAAAGCTGGAAAGCATTCATTCACATTCATTCAATGTAAAGATGCAGCAGTCACTCATTCATTGACTGTGGAGACGCAGAATTTCACGCATTCAATAGTTTTGAAAGGGAAATGTTTGAAAATATTCGAAAGCGGCCTAAGCCCTCTACTGTCCCCAGCAGAGTCGCCACCTGTCGACGTTGGGTTAAAAAATCCACGGGTCGGGTCACAACCCGGATCTTTTAATCTCTTTTCCTAAGTTTTCTCTACCCTCACTCTTTTTATTTAGAAAAATGGTTTTGAAGGGTTTTTTAGGAAAAAGGCCAACATGTATCATGTCGACGATTTGAACGTTTTATAGAGTCGCCAGTTGGTAGATTTGAAATGGTTGTACCAACTCAACCGAGTTTTTTTTGAAAGAAGCCCAATTGCTGGACTCTGTCAAAACTTGATATTTGAAAAGAAAGGTTTGAGCTCGGGGGCTTGGTTAAGCGTGGGGAAGGTGTTAGGCACCCCACGACTCCCGTGTTAACACGGTACCGTATCTTTTTAATATTTCCCTTTAAAACTAGAATGCGTGAGTGAATGCTGTTTGAAAATTGGGCCTATTGATTTGATTGATTGAAAGTAGTGCTTTGCTTCGTTGAACCTATATACGAAGGGTTTGATTTGATTTGAAAATCAGTCTTTGATTTGATTTGCAAAAGCATTTAATTTGATTTTCTTGAAACGCTTTTCTTTTGATTGATTTGAAAATGATGTTTTGAAAGCTGATTTATCAAACTCTTACGCTGCCATAAGAATTAAAGCCTGTTGATACTTCCAATTTTATCTTTATAGCCTTAAGACTGCATGTGAATGGTGATTTGTCGGGCTATGAAGCATCCTTGATCACAGAATATACAAGTGACTGTCTCCTCATGGGTATGAAAACCATCGGAGGGATGCTGACACGACAATCGATTTTTTTTCATTATCTGGAGACCTTAAATCCGGATAATTATTTTAAGGTCTGTTTACATGTACATTTCTACAGAAAAACTGGTAGGGTACATTTGTAAATCGGAGATTGTCCATCGTGGGAATCAGATTTCGATCGTTTTGATCGTGAATCCCACGATTCCTAGGTTCACATATGAATAACCAGAACCTGCACAGTTCAAATTTGTACAGAAACAGATAAATATCCCAAAATTGCCAGAACCGAGGATTCATTTAGTAAATCCCGGTTCGCACGGCCAAAGAGTCTCGTTCCCACTAGATAGCGATCTAAGGGACGCGAGGTTCCTTTTGAAGCTGAAACTAGAAAGAAAGCTAGATTTAAGGAAATCTCAGCCATTCTAGCTTCCCGGTTCAATCTGGAGGTTTTAAACCGTTTGAAAACTAGAATTGGCGAGATTTAAATAAATCTAGTCCCCTTGCAGATATATCAGTGTCAATTCATATAAGACGAATATTTACAGCAGCAGTTGAATAGAAAGCGAGAAAAGCAATATATATATACAAATATATATAAAAGCTGTAAAGGGCGATGGGTTTTCACGCACTTGCACGGACTAGAATTGAAATATATATATATATATATATATATATATATATATATATATATTGACTGAAACGTAGTCAACCAAGACTGGGAAGAGGACCAGTGATGGTGAAGGCTGCTTATATATGTATAAATATATATAAAAGTAGTAAAAATGCCACAGAATAATCCAGGCCGAATTGAAATGTAAATTGCAGAAAAGTAGTTAACTAGTGACTGGGGAGATCACCCAGTATGGCGAAGTGTGCAAAAAATAGTATAAAGGCCATGAAATAGTCCAGGCTAGATTGGAATGTAAATTTGCAAAAAATTAAGTAGTCAACCAGTGACTGGGGAGATCACCCAGTATGACGAAGTGTGCAAAAATAGTATAAAGGGCGATGGGTTTTCACGCCGGTGCGCGGACTAAATTGAAATATATATATATATATATATATATATATATATATATATATAGTGACAAAAATGTAGTAAACCAAGACTGATACGAGGCCCAGTGATGGTGAAAAATCGCTTATATATGCGTAAATATATATAAAAGCAGTAAACTACCTCGGATTTGACATCTGGGCTTGACAGAATTGAAATGTTAGTATAGATACAGTTAAATATATACAAAAAAGGGCCAAACCCAAATTGTGAAGATAACCTAGTTCGGTGAAGTTTCCAGAACGTGTGTGCTAGTGCATTGAAGCTGCTAGAGCTGACAGATTGTCAATCCGAATTGTAGAAATGCCAGAAAATTAGTTTATGTGCAAAAATGAACCAAGTTTTGACGAAAACGGCCACGGAACTATGTTTCGGGCATTTGTAGAAAATAAAACTTAACGTGCAAGTGTATAAAAGTACGAAGAAGTAATATTCACTTTCTGATCGTGAAAATACTTACAATGGACTGCTACACGGGCTTTTTGTCGAATCGTAGGCTCTATATGTCAAAATCTACCGGTTATTTTCTGATATGTGGTAGTATATGTGTGTCGCCCCAAAATCCGGGATCGCCACTTGGTCTCTCGAATTCGGTTCGTCACGTGCTCATGGTAATACATCACAATAATAATAACTAAAAATCACACAATCACAACGGAAAATCTAATCTAGAATAATTTACAATGATTTATTAAAATTATTCCCCCAAGTCTCGCATCCTACAGTACTTAATAGATTACATAATAATATCAATTAACGACTTATTACATAATCTAACTTAAGATTAAACATAGTCAAATCCAGTCTTGCTACATCTTCTTAATACAATATTAAAATATTTAAAAACATAAAAGAGACAAGCTAGTTGGTATCCTTGCTCTTGCCCTTATCAACGCCCGAAGGTTCGCCATGCTATGCCTTAACTGAAATATTTTTGGAAAAAGCAAGAATGAGCACAAATTGCTCAACAAGTAATATACAATAAGGGTTTGTAATATAATTCTCAATTCTTGAAAACGGTATAGCAAGGTTTGATAATTCAAGGATAACCAGAATATCAACAGTTTTCAATAACAGTCGCTAAGGACAGAATACTATCAATGTGATTCAATAATAAATCAATTCAAGATTTCAAGATAACTGAATACTGAGCAGTCACTAAGGACCATGAACTTCTACTAGAATTAACAGTACTAAACTAAAAATCCAACAAAAACAAGTACAACAGGTGATAACCCTAAAGTACCATTGTTATGTATAACAATCAATCATACTCAAGTGTGCACGTCGGTTCTCCGATAATTATATATTCCCTTCAAAGAAGGTTGTTCTTCTCAGTCAAATACAAGTTCCCTCACCAATGAATTGGTTTGGGTCACTTTTCAATAATATAAGTATAGCCGAATCAAATAGCATAGACACTTTCACAATATTCAAGAACAATACTAAGTTCCACATGAATAATAACTTTAATGAAATAAGAGTTCAAGTATGCTAATTCAATTCAAACGATTAAGTAAAGAAACTAGTTCGCAATATACAAGGATAGAATACTTGCACCGTAAAAGAGTGTAAGTTAGGAAACTTGCCTTATGCTTAGTTTACTAATGTAAAGCTAACCAACACTTTCGAATTCCTATCATAATATAGTTACGTATATATATAATATTCATTAGTCATATAATTTAACTTCACATTTTGTCTTCGAATATACGATCAACACATAAGCTAAGTTTTAACCTAGCTACACAGTTATATAGAATATAATTTCTATTCTTAACGTTCCTCCTTTAGAGTTTAAACAGATTCTCATATCATATAAGATCGCCACAATTAGCAAACATGCCCTCATATTATTAATACCACATAAGACTACAAGCAATACTAAAATATATTTCATTTTAGCAAGTTATGGCATTCTCATAAGTTAACCGTCAAAATTAGATTCATATATCACATAGTATATATACATATTAAAGAGTCTTTTTATATTCGTATAACCTTCCCTTGTTCCAAACATATGTGATATAGATTCTAAGTCGACACTTACGGTCATTCAAGGTCATGAAATTTACAAAGCCTATCATGCTCGCTTTCAAAACACTTAAGGTATTTATATTAAGCATACTTATGAGTATTCGCATTCCATACATGTGACTATCACAGTTATTAGTTGAAAACATGCTTCGTTTATGCTAAATTTTAGTCACGACATCTAGTCATGGTATGTATAAATGTATGGGGCGTGAGTAAGTCTAAAAGTACTATTTCATATGTCCATAAACATCAGAATTTAAATCTCCACGTATCGTGTCAATGCTCACGTGCAAAGCTTGTATTTTCATTAGTAAATCTTACTAATAGGTCCAACATGTTCATGCTTCCTTACAAATCATATATAAGCAAGTCAACATGCCTTCCATGCATTTCAAAGTCATATAAAGATGCTCATAACATCAGAACGTATATATGGCATTTACATGTCCATATCCACTTTCAAAACATATATATCCGTTAGGAAGGCGCACTAGTTAGGTTCATATGTTCATATTATATCACGGAACCCTTATAGATAAGCTAACATGCACTTTATGTGTTTCTAATTCATACTAGCATGTCTCAAAAGTCAGAATGTATTCATGGTCTATATATGTTAAAGTTTGTTTAAGAAACTTGAGATTTATTCCAATGCTATTAGTCATTCCATTAATCTTGCATGACATTATAGCAACACACGTGCACCTTATGTTAATATACTCATGTATAGGTAATACTAATGCTAACATGTTCATTTAAATCAATGCAAGAATTATCACATACCATAAAGCAAGCAGAAAGCAGGGAACTGCTGCAGGCTGCTAGCGCAGCTACGCAGCTGCCTAGTGCAAAACTGGCGGAGCTGCGCCGGCTCCCAGCCAGCGGCAGACAGTTCTAGCAAACGGCAAACCCAAAACCCAAACACAGAAAATTCTTGCAAAATTACTATCAATCCCACTATATTACCTCATGATCACTTACATTAGCTTAAATAACAATCATTTAACATTATTGAATCACCAATTCATGAATTCCAACTTAATTTTAATAATTGAAGTTTTCACAGAGTTTGCAGAACATAAATCAAAAATAAAAATGAAGGACAAGGAACATGTATGTATGTCCATATAACAGTTAATCAAGCTTTCTACAATTCAATTATACTTCAATTCCTCATGATCAAGAACTTGGATTTTGACAGAAACAAGCAATGGAGTTTTGAAAGAGAATAAAATGAAGAATAAGGATTCTGAAATTATACCTCTATAGTGCAATCTTAACTTCTCAGAATCTGATATATATGTATATGCTCTCCCTCTCAACACTTAGCAAAATCTCAGCAAAGAAGAATGGAGAAGAAGAGCTCAATATATAGAACAACCAATACCCAGACAATGCTATTGTTCTTCAATTTAAACCAACGTAAATGTAGGATTGCATGGTGGTTAATAGAGAGTAGGTAATTAGTTGTTGGATTCATCATGAATCCCACTCCCTCTTTCATGATTTGCTATGAAGCTATGGACTTTGCTGAAATTGAGAAGAAAGGGTAGGCATAGGCTTGAGTTGTTCACGTGTGTGTGATATATGACTATCAGTATGGGACAAGTTTCTAAGTACCCAGCATTCTAGCAACATGAACTGTATTAATACTAAGTCCATATATACATACTATATAGATAAATTATAATGTACTTAGAGCCACAATGTAAGTCACATAATTAATATTTCAAGGTAGTAGAGGTGATATGACAATGTAGCATACATATAATCTAT
The DNA here is from genome assembly GCA_020205555.1 of Panax stipuleanatus. Classification (NCBI taxonomy): domain Eukaryota; kingdom Viridiplantae; phylum Streptophyta; class Magnoliopsida; order Apiales; family Araliaceae; genus Panax; species Panax stipuleanatus. The sequence continues at coordinate 99,035,001 of CM035118.1, read as the reverse complement.
GTACAATTTATCATACCGGTATAATTTACTCGGATATAATCACATCACATTATCTCCTTATTAAATTTTATTATTCCATTATAATCATCAATTATTATTTATATACTAGTGTCACACTACCTTTCATATCTAATAAGGAACTTTATTGTATGAATACCCACACATGCTAATGTCACAAAAGTAGCATTATAATGCATGTTTACACCTCAAATATCAAAACACATAGTTTTACTATGTACAATCATATAGTAAAGTTTAAATATACTTGCACATAACAATTAATATAATCTTATTATATTAATAACTTACTTATTTGTCAAATAAATAAAATAATTATCTCATTGATTAATTAACAATAATATTAATTAATCTATTCCTCATTGATTATTAATTATACCAAATTAATAATCATAGGATTAATTATCACATTAACAAATATAAATCTCAGCACAATTATAAACAAGTGGTTTATTATTATTATATTTCTTGCAATAATAATAATCACATATTATTAATCAGTTACAGTTAATATTCCACAACAATTATTTAATATTCTACGATAACAATAAATTAATATTCTACAATTAATATAGATTAATTATTTGTTTAAATTAATATAATCATTCTTATATTACGTCATTGTGCCACACAAGGCTATCAATGAGTTTATCGCAAACTCTATCAATTTCTCAATTATTATAATTATTCAGTTTTATATAATTGAATTAATTCATCTCATAACACAAAATTATTTATATTAAATAAATTCTCATTTCCAATAATATATTTATTTAATAATATTCAAAAATTCTCGAGTATTACATCCTACCCCCCTTAAAAAAATTCTGTCCCGGAATTGCTACAAGGTTACACGAATAGATAGGGATAGTCCTTCATCATCCTATCTTCTAATTCTTGCCTCCTCGACATCGTGGTTACGCCAAAGTACTTTTACAGATGAAATAATTTTATTTCTCAAGGTTTGCTCTTTCCTATCTAATATCTGGACAGGAATCTCTTCATATGCCAAGTTCTTCTCCACTTGAATGGGCTCGAAAGAAATCACGTGCTTGTAGTCGGCCTTGTACGGTCGCAACACAGAAATGTGGAACACGTTGTGGATGTGCTCCAACTCGGGTGGTAATGCAACTCTGTATGCCACTTCGCCCACTTGTTTCAGTATCTCGAACGGTCCTATGAATCTTGGACTCAATTTTCCTTTCTTGCCAAAACGGATCTTTCCCTTCCATGGAGATACTTTCAAGAATACGAAACTGCCGACTTTGAAGTTTCGGTCTTGCCGATGCAAATCTGCATACTTTTTCTAGCGGTCTTGAGCTGCTACTAGTCTGGCTCTTATCACTGTCACCACGTCTGCGGTTTGTTGTACTAGTTCTGTTCCGAGTATTCGTCGCTCTCTGACTTCGTCCCAAAACAAAAGCGTTCTGCACTTTCTCCCGTAAACAGCTTCGTACGGTGGCATGCCGATACTTGCATGGTAACTATTATTATACGCAAATTCGACTAAGGGTAGGTGGTCGTCCTGATAAGTGGTTTTAGGACCACTTATTCAGACACTTTCCAACTCATTCGGTTGCTTAAACTTAAGTAATCTTGTGAGTTTAATGTGTTTTTCCCTTGTTTTATGTTTTTCAGGTTAAGGAACTCTCTTAGCAGTACTTGCACGTTAAAAGAGCAAAAGATCGCCTAAATGGGGCATGGAGCTGAAATGAGCTTAAAGCAATGGAATGGCATGAGGCTAGAGGTAGCAAGCAAGGCTAATAAGAGGCAAATGCAAGAGGGGCATGAGAAAGTAACTGAAGAATACACGAGGCAAACCTGCACCAGCAAGCAGCTGCAGATTCCAGCTTTTTGGTGCCGCGCGGCCGCGCCTGTCCCCAGCAGAAAATTATTTGAATTTTTGTTTGACTGATCGGGGGAAGTTTTAAAGGGGGCTCGTGTGCAGCATTCAAAGGAGTCTGGAGGAAGGCCTTAAGCCCTAGTTTTCCCTTCTTCTTCCCTTTCCATTTTCTTGTTTAGATTAGGATAGATTAGGAGTAGATTAGTGTAAAAATTAGTTAGTTAGATTCTAGGGTTAGGTTAGTATTGAAGATTTAAGCAAGTGGTTGTATTCAAAGATCCAAGCTTGGAGAGAAGAACAAAGATTTGCATTTCTCTATCTCTCAACTCTCTTTGCTATCATTTTGTATTTGGATAATGTATAATCAACTTGTGGATAATATATTTAATTTATTTATGACTTAGTTTATATTTTGGGGTTTCAATGGAACCCAACACATAGTTTGTATTACTTGCTCTCTGTCTATGCTATTATCATGAATTGGTTGTCATAACTTGTGCTTTTAGATTGATTTCTTGTGAACCTATATGAACTTGACAAATGGATTATAGGTTTAGACCTAGTTATGATATCATGCGAAAGTTAGAGATTCTTGCGGGTAATCTATGAGATTATGTGACGTGTGTCTCATTCATTGTCCTAAAGAGTTGATAATTTGCTAGTGTTCAGGATAGAAATATACCTAAATGCCGTATGCAACATTTTGAGAATCTAATCGTAATGACTTCCTATGCGAAAGTTGGTAATTGATAGAGTAGTTAACGAGATTTCCCGTGACATGTGTCTTGTTAATTGTTCTAGATATTAGTTGCTTGATAGTGTGTAGGATAGACATATACCTACATGCCGCATTAGGAAGATTCATAGTTATCCATCGAAAGAGACTATTATGTAATCGTGGTTTCTCGGTTATCAATTCTAGGTGCGTATTATTCTAAGTGAGAGAGTTAAGAGATTGGAATATAGTGTTGGGGGAAATTGTAATCCCATGTCTTCATTGTCTGAATTTACCCTAGGATTAGTTATTGCATGTTTTAATTCTTGCCTAGTTTAACTTAACTTTAATAATTCATTCTCCTTCTCGCCCGTTTAAATAAGACTGAGGCGATTATGTGCTAGTGGTTTGGCGACCTATTATCCGTTAATTCTCCGTGGGAACGATCTTTACTTACTCTTTATTACTTGTTGGCCGCGTATACTTGGGCATTAATTGTGTCATCTAAATCGGACCAACAAGTTTTTGGCGCCGTTGCCGGGGAATTATTTGGATAACTGTTTGCCAACATTAGTTTAAATCAAATTAGTCTTACTTTAAATATTTTATTTTTATTTTTGTTTAATTCTCTTCTCATATTCTCTTTTCAGGTACAATGGACTTAAATTTCTATCCATGGAACTGTACAAGACAAGAGCAACCAAGGGAAGCAAGCACTGATGGACTCGACCCAATTTCCACACTCTCAGCACAATTAGAGGAGCTCTCAAAAAAGCTGGATATTGTTTTAGTCCAACAGAGTCGAGAGCCAGTGACTTCATATGACTATGGTGCTGGAGCTTATATGAGCCATCAGGAGCCTATCAGTTATGGACAGGAGCAGTATAGGGGTGGTTATTCCTACACCGAACCTTATCCCACTTATCAGCCAGATTGGGGGTATCACCCAAGCCCTTCAGCAGACTACTATCAAGACCAACACTGGGATCCAAATCCCACATATGCCCCAGAATGCACCTTCCAGACTCCAGAAAATGCAAGCTTGGAGGATGGAGGTGACATATCACTGAAGGACATCTTGATTGAGTAACAGAAGTCAGTCAAGAATATTCAGAACTGGGCAGAGCAAATTAGTAGGGCCTTGATGATAGAGGATGAGCAAGGGCAGACCCATACTATGAGCTATCAAGAACAATACGAGCCAAGTCCAAATTGTGCACCCGAGCCCCCATATCAATCCCCATGTTTACAAGGAGAACAGTCTACAATGGACTTCAGGTATAGGAGCTTAAAAAGACAAGAGGAGATGCTTAGGAGCCAAGAAGAATCGAGCCAAAATTTTCAGAATCAGATGGCCCTAATCCACAATGCTCCCACCAATAAGCCTCAGTACATGGATCCTGAGACTGAAACTAAAAAGGATGGATAGGAAATTATGTGGGGGAACTCATTAGCATCAATAAAGGAGATCTTGGTCGAACAAGAGCAGTCAATTGAGGATCTTCAAACTTGGGTAGAGCAAATTAGCACAGCTTTAAGGAATGAGGAGGTGATTGAGCAAGTAAATGAAGCTCAAATGCCTCCAATGACTGAAGCCGTAAGTTATGAACCCCAAGATACATGGTGCTATGAGATGGATGCAGAGACTGATGAAGAGCCCGAAGTGCAGTTACAACTGGACGAGCCTAAGGCAATGGAACAAGAGGAGATAATTGGGGATGTGGAACAGTATGAACTAACAGTGATCATACCCCAAGAGCCTTCTCCACCGAAGTTTGAGAATCCAGTCAAGTTTACGCATCCTTGCCCCCTTGGTAGCCACATTTTAGACCCGGATCTCGATGATATGAGAGAGTCCGCAAGCTTCAAACCATGGTGGTCAGAAGAGAAGAGAATAGAAGAAGAGTCCGTTGTCTGGTCTATACCTCCATGCCCCGATCATTTCACCTACACAACAGAACCCTTGCCTAGCTCCCCTACCATCAGAACGGGGAATTTTTACACATATCCAATGCTAGGTAGTTTAATTTTGAGTCCTCCTTTATTGGGAAGCCTCCAAAAGCATATAGCAATTCTAATGGATGGAGGGGTTCTCAAATATCGTCGGGGAGTCGGATAGCAGTGGTCAGACACAGTCCAGCTAGAGGAATATAAATCAAGCGCTAGATGGGAGGCACCCCATCATTTCTCTCTCTCTCTTTGTTTAATTCTCCATTACCTACTTCCCATCATCCCTCTCTCTATCTATTTGTTTAATTCTCCATTTACATGTTTTCTATCACATTTCCCTCCCCCTCGTTTAATTCTTATTAGTTTAGTATTTAGTTTAAATTGTTTGAATGCCCTTAGGAATTAGGAGTTCATTGCCTATATTTTTGAGCTTAGGCATGAATGCGTATATTTTTGGGATTACAGAGCTTATAACATACTTTTGATGCACTTGCATTGCATATACGCCTTTAGAGAATTTTTGGGAATATAAATGCATATATCTTTCCATGTTCATTCTCTTGATGTAAATAGATTTTATATACTTTTGTTAGTCTAGGAGGGCTTAATAAGTATTGTCTGCGTATTTCAGGTCAAAGGCTACTCGAAATGAATGAAAAGCAAAAGCCAACCTCAGTTCATGCTAAAAATTTGCAGCAACAAAATCTGATGGCCAGCGCGGCCGCGCCCAATCCAAGGCATTACCACGCGCAGCCGCGCCACACATAAACTGGGCCTGTCTTGGGAAAAATCCTGCAGATTTTGGGGGGTACCACTTCATGTCAATTATTAGTAGTCCCCAAGCCTCAGTCCCTATAATCCCAAACCCTCAGTTCCTTAATGCAATCCGCCATCTCTTCCATTTTATGCAATTCCCCCCCCCCATTACAAGCCTTAGTTTTGAAAACCTCCTACCTCCTCAATCCAAAGTACCAATTCTCATCCACCTCATCCTCTCAACCTGATTAATTGAGATATTGAGTGTGGGATCTCTAGCAGAGCAAGATTGATATGTAGTTAGGTTGGTTCGTTGAGTACAGTGCTGAGCGGGGTTTATTTTGCCAGAGTAGAGAGTGTTAGAGTTTATGCCCTAGAGGCTAATTCTTTGATGTAATTGCTTAAACATTTTTGATATTATATTTGATTGAATAAATGAATTATTTTATTATGGTTTTATTTACTGCGTTATATAAATGTTAACATAATAAAAGTCCTTAGAATAGTGATACAAATTATATGGCTTCAAGTATGTGACTTGAAAATGAGATCATATAGTTACAATTAGTATCATTACTCTTAAATGTCCCTAGTCGAGTGTCATTGTTAATGGGACAACAATGATACATTGAGACTAGTATGTGGATTGACTGATGGCCAAATCTCATTGGTCATAAATATATGAAATATTGAGTCAATGCATAGGTACATGTTAGAGAACAATGTACTGGGCAGACCCACCATGAGAATTCTACGTGGAGCATTATGCATAGTGTCATAAGCAATTCTCATAGTGACAATGATGTAATAATCCTCCGACCTGAAATCACTATATTACTACACGAGAATTTATGTACTTTGATGTCATCAAAGGCCACCTTTAATAGGTGGACGATAAAGGTGATTATTGGGTACATCATGAATCGTGTGAGGAATATGAGTGATCTAGATGGAATTTAACCCTCCTATATATTAGGGGTGATATCCATAGGCTTCTTGATTGAGTAGGACTATGAAATGCATGGCCATGCTCAAATAGTGATTTGTTTCATATAGTCTACTCATCGATCAAGAAAACTCAGATTAAATTATGAAGAGGATGACACATTCCATGCCTCGAGTTTAATCTAGGATGTCAAGGTTAAAAGGATTAAATTACATTGAAACATTGGTCACGAAAAGGTTGTATCGAATCACCGATCTTATTATTATTTGGGTAGCAGTGATGCATTGCTAGATGCCGCTCACTGTTTATAATTTTATAATATGATTTTAAAATTATTGCCAACATAATAATAACCTATAGGGTCACACACTTAGAACGTAATTAAAATGGAATTAATTTAAATTGTATGGATTTAAATATATCAATATGATTGATAGTATTTAAATTATGAATTTAAATTAATAGGATAATTTGTATATATATATATGTATATTAATTAAGTAAGACTTAATTAAGATATAATATATATATATATATATATATATATATATATAAATTCGGATTTTATTTTTCTAATTGGATTAGGTTTTGGTTAATTCCTTTAACTGCTATATATATAATATATCAGCCGTTTAGGGGATCATCGATATCAAAACCCTAGCCGCTCTTAGAGATAGACTAGAGAGAATTTTTTTGTAAAGTCCAGATCCTTGGTGGCTAGTACCGCAGCTTTCCTTGCTGCAGATCGTGTGATGATTCGCGGGACATTCGTGTGGATACCGTTGAGGTGCAGTTCCGTTGGATTGCGTTGAGGATTCGAAGCAGTTCAAGAATCTCCATCGTCTCCTTTCAGGCTTGAATAATCTGTAAAACATATCTTAACCTCTGAATTAATATGTTTTCGCATGGATCCTATTTTAGGGTTTCGGAAAATTTTTAATTTTCGTTGCGTTTATGTGCCGAAAACCCTACAGTGGTATCAGAGCTACTTGTGAAACGATTAATTCAGATTACGTGTTTTAATTATATTCGTTATATATGATATATGATGATGCATGTTTACCGATCTGAAATTAAATATATAATATTCTACATGTATGCGTATTCTGGAAATGTATAGTATATATGCATGTATATGATGTTCTGATAATTGTATCCTAGAAGGTGGAATAACAATTCAACTTCTGTTCTAATTGGATTAGAAACATGAAGATTCGATTTAATATGATTAATCGAAACTGGACATATATGATATGTTCTGGGTGTATTGTTAGTATGAGTGTGTTAGCGGATTGTATATGATTCTGGAATTGTTTCAGAGATTTGTATGAAAAATTCTACAATACAGATTGTAGCCGGACCACCGCCAGGGGGGGAGCCCCCCCTTGGACCCCCCCGTCGTAGCGCACGATGGTCGTGACCCCAATATTTTGTATACAATTTTCTTTAATTATATAAATTGTGTCATGTGCTTATTGTGATATGCATGGTGCACAGTATGGCCCTATTGACCCATAGGTTAGTGGTTTTGGTTTTGAAATATGGCTTGCATGTCGTGCCTTTCTATAAATTCTGATGTAATTTCTCTTCTCATCTAAATCCCCTCGAATGTAACTCGAGGTTTCTTTATGTCATGTAATGTACAATTGTAACCTATCAAGATGACAAGATGATGATGGAGAGGAGACACATACATGAGGAAGGTCCAAGGAAGCTACTATTTTGAAGACCTTTTACCACCTTAGACTGACCTTCAATCTTTTCATTAGCTTGAAAAGATTGGCATAGGGTTGGGGCCATAACTGTGACACATTTAATTTTGCACTTTATTTATGCTTGTATACGATATGATATGATAAATAATGTGCATGTTTAATAAGATTAAAATTGGTGAGATCTAAATTAATTATTAAAATCCCTCATAAAATTATTAAGTCTAAATCAGATGCCTTCCAATGAATAACACTCATCAAGACCTTGACCGATGGATGTAGGTTTGCCAAAGTAAAGTACCCCATTTATCTTGGTAAGATGCGATAGGATAATTGTGATATCCAAACTTTTAAAATCATTGGGCCAGACTTAACTAAGTTATCATAATAGGATTGTGGACTTAGAGGCATAGAGTTTGGTAGGTACCATTAGATGGACTAGAAACAAATGTTGTTCACCAAACTATCTAAGAGTTATATATGATATAATTGACAAAGGGTTGTCTACCTAAATAATTATGTTTTGAGAGAATAGCCAAAGCTAACTTAAGGCATAATGAAATATGGATCTTAGCTCACTAGAAAGATTTAATTGAAAAATGCTTTTCGAATTAATGGTGAGGGCTATTAATTTGAATAAAATAGTGGGAGATATATTTTGAATGCTATTATCAATTACATAATATCAAAATTCTACAATTTGACTTATTATTTTTCCACTTATAAATTGTAGATATCAATGGCAAACAACAACACAAATAGTCTTTCACTACGATCAGTCCTTGAGAAGGAAAAGCTGAGTGGAGTTAATTTCCTAGACTGGCATAGGAACTTGAGGATTGTCCTCAAACAGGAGCGCAAGCTATATGTCCTTGATGGGCCCATTCCTGCAGCACCAGCTAACACTGCACCACGTGTAGAGCATAATGCTTACAAGAAGCATCAAGTTGATGCTCTGGACGTGAGTTGTCTCATGCTAGCAACTATGAACTCTGAGCTTCAGAAGCAACCCTAGTTAATGGATGCTTATGAGATGATCGAGCATCTCAAGAAATTGTTCGAAGGGCATGCTCGACAGGAGAGGTATGATACAAGCAAGGCGTTGTATCACTGCAAGATGGGTGAACGTGATCCAGTTGGTCCACATGTGCTGAAAATGATTGGGTATATTGAGTACCTTGGTAGGTTGGGTTTCCGGAAGCCCAAACTGATCTTGTTTTGCAATCTTTGAACACCAGCTACTCTCAATTTGTTATGAATTACCTCATGAATGAAATTGAGAAACCACTTACTGAGTTGTTGAGCATGTTAAGAACTGCCGAGAATAACATGAAAAAGGTAGGACCCGCTCCCATAATGATGGTGCAAAAGGGGAATGCTAAGGGAATGGGGAAAGGCAAGAAGAAGATAGGATCTAAATCTGCCAAACCCAATCCCAAAACCAAATAGGCTTTAAAACCTAAAGGTGGGGTGGCTAAAGAAGGTGATTGTCACTTATGTGGAAAATCTGGACATTGGAAGAGGAATTGTCATACTTATTTGGAAGAACTGAAGAAAAAGAAAGGAAGTATGACTTCTGATTCAGGTATATATGTTATAGAATTCAATTTGTCCACTTCTACATCATGGGTATTGGATACTGGATGTGGTTCTCACATTTGTGTTAATGTGTAGGAACTCCGAAGGAGTAGGACTTTGGCGAAAGGCGAGGTTGACCTACGAGTTGGGAATGGAGCAAAAGTTGCTGCACTAGCCGTAGGAACTTATCATTTATTTTTGCCCACTGGGCTAGTATTAGAATTAGAGGATTGTTATTATGTGCCTGCTCTGAGCAAAAACATTATTTCTGTTTCTTGTTTGGACAAGAAAGGTTTTTCATTTTTAATAAAGAACAACAGTTGTTCATTTTACTTAAATAAAATATGTTATGGTGTTGTACAATTGTTTAATGGTCTTTATATTCTTAATTTAGAAATGCCTATCTATAACATAAATACAAAACGATTTAAATCAAATGATTCAAATCCGACATATCTTTGGCACTGTCGTTTAGGCCATATAAATGAGAAACGCATATCCAAACTCCATAAAGATGGGTTTTTGGATTCATTTGATTTTGAATCATATGAGACATGCGAGTCTTGTTTATTAGGCAAGATGACTAAAGCCCCTTTCACTGGACACAGTGAACGGGCTAGCGATGTATTGGGACTTATACATAGTGATGTATGCGGACCCATGAGTTCGTTAGTAAGAGGTGGGTTTTATTACTTCATTACAATTACTGACGACTTCAGTAGATATGGATATGTGTATCTTATGAGACACAAATCCGAATCCTTTGAAAAGTTCAAGGAATTCAAGAATGAAGTTCAAAACTAATTTGGCAAAAGCATAAAAGCCCTTCGATCCGATCGAGGAGGTGAATACTTAAGCCAAGACTTTGATGACCTTCTAAAGGAGTGTGGTATTATATCACAGCTCACTCCACCTGGAACACCACAATGGAATGGTGTGTCTGAGAGGAGGAATCGCACCTTGTTGGACATGGTACGATCGATGATGAGTCATGCAGATCTTCCAATAAGCTTCTGGGGTCATGCCCTAGAGACAGCTGCATTCACACTTAACCGTGTTCCTACAAAGATGGTTTATAAGACACCATATGAGATGTGGACTGGGAAACGTCCTAGTATGTCGTTCATGAAGATTTGGGGTTGCGAGGCGTTTGTAAAACTTCTGGCTTCTGACAAGCTCGGACCCAAATCTGACAAATGTAATTTTGTGGGATACCTAAAGGAAACAAAAGGGTATTATTTCTACAAACCTTCTGAGAACAAAGTATTTGTTGCTCGAACTGGTATTTTTCTAGAAAGAGAATTTGTCTCTAAAGGAAACAGTGGGAGGAAAGTAGAACTCGAAGAAGTTCGAGAACCACAAAATATCATTGAACCTGAGTTGGAACATGAGCAGGAACCACAAGATATTGTGGAAAGTGAACCTGCTCAAATTACACGAGGCATTCGTAGATCTGGTAGGACACGCCAAGAGCCCGAGAGATATTATGGATTTCTTGTGACTCAAAACGGCGATGTGATGCTCATAGATCATGATGAACCTGCTTCCTACCAAGAAGCTATGAATGGACCAGATTCTGAGAGATGGCTTGAAGCCATGAAATCTGAGATGGACTCCATGTATACTAACCAAGTATGGACTTTGGTTGATCCACCCCAAGGGGTAAAACCAATCGGGTGCAAGTGGGTTTTCAAGAAGAAAACCGACATGGATGGTTATGTACAAACCTATAAAGGTCGACTGGTAGCAAAAGGTTTCAAACAAGTTCAAGGTGTTGACTATGATGAAACCTTCTCTCCAGTGGCAATGGTTAAATCCATCAGGATCTTACTTGCTATTGCAGCCTTTTATGATTATGAAATCTGGCAGATGGATGTCAAAACTGCTTTCCTTAACGAAAATCTCCTTGAGGATGTGTATATGACACAACCTGAGGGTTTTGCCAATCCAAAGGATGCTGGAAAGGTATGTAAGCTGCAGCGATCCATTTATGGATTGAAGCAAGCCTCTCGGAGTTGGAATCTTCGATTTGATGAAGCAGTCAAAGAGTTTGGCTTTATAAAAAATGAAGATGAACCTTGTGTATATAAGAAGGTTAGTGGGAGTCACATTGTATTCCTGGTATTATATGTTGACGACATATTAATTATTGGGAATGACATTCCTTCCTTACAGGCTGTAAAAATATGGTTAGGAAAAATGTTTCTCCATGAAAGATTTGGGCGATGCAACCTACATTTTAGGTATCAAGATCTATCGAGATAGATCGAGAAAAATGCTCGGCCTAAGTCAAAGTACATATATTGATAAAGTGATGAAACGGTTCAGCATGCAAGAGGCAAAAAGAGGACACTTACCCATGTCTCATGGTGTTAAGATCTCTAAGGCCCAATGTCCTAGATCACATGATGATGAGGAGCGTATGAGAAAGATCCCTTATGCTTCGGCAATTGGATCTATCATGTATGAATTTATATTTACTCGTCCGGATGTCTCGTATGCTTTGAGCATGACGAGCAGATACCAGTCGAATCCAGGTGAAGGTCACTGGACAGCAGTCAAGAATATCCTCAAGTACCTGAAAAGGACTAAGGATTCATTCTTGGTATATGGAGGTGAAGACGAACTGACAGTAAAGGGTTACACAGATGCTAATTTCTAAACTGACATAGATGACTATAAGTCTCAGTCAAGTTTTGTGTTTTGCCTTAATGGTGGTGCTGTTAGCTGGAAAAGTTCGAAGCAAGAGACAGTAGCCGATTCTACAACAGAGGCTGAGTATATTGCTGCTTCTAGTGCGGCCAAGGAGGCTGTATGGATTAAAAAGTTCGTCACTGAACTTGGTGTTGTTCCAACCATTGTTGATCCGGTTAAGCTATACTGTGATAATAATGGAGCCATTGCACAGGCTAAGGAACCCAGATCTCACCAACGATCCAAGCATATACTTAGGCGGTACAATCTCATCCGTGAAATCATTGATAGAGGAGATGCACATATAAGCAGAGTGCCAACATATGATAATGTTGCAGATCCACTGACCAAAGCTTTGTCGCAGCATAAGTATGAAGGTCACACTAGTTCCATGGGTATTAGATACATGAGTGATTGGCTCTAGTGCAAGTGGGAGACTGTTAGAGTTTATGCCCTAGAGGCTAATTCTTTGATGTAATTGCTTAAACATTTTTGATATTATATTTGATTGAATAAATGAATTATTTTATTATGGTTTTATTTACTGCGTTATATAAATGTTAACATAATAAAAGTCCTTAGAATAGTGATACAAATTATATGGCTTCAAGTATGTGACTTGAACATGAGATCATATAGTTACAATTAGTATCATTACTCTTAAATGTCCCTAGTCGAGTGTCATTGTTAATGGGACAACAATGATACATTGAGACTAGTATGTGGATTGACTGATGGCCAAATCTCATTGGTCATAAATATATAAGATATTGAGTCAATGCATAGGTACATGTTAGAGAACAATGTACTGGGCAGACCCACCATGAGAATTCTACGTGGAGCATTATGCAAAGTGTCATAAGCAATTCTCATAGTGACAATGATGTAATGATCCTCCGACCTTGAAATCACTATATTACTACACGAGAATTTATGTACTTTGATATCATCAAAGGCCACCTTTAATAGGTGGATGGTAAAGGTGATTATTGGGTACATCATGAATCGTGTGAGGAATATGAGTGATCTAGATGGAATTTAACCCTCCTATATATTAGGGGTGATATCCATAGGCCTCTTGCTTGAGTAGGACTATGAAATGCATGGCCATGCTCAAATATTGATTTGTTTCATATAGTCTACTCATCGATCAAGAAAACTCAGATTAAATTATGAAGAGGATGACACATTCCATGCCTCGAGTTTAATCTAGGATGTCAAGGTTAAAAGGATTAAATTACATTGAAACATTGGTCACGAAAAGGTTGTATCGAATCACCGATCTTATTATTATTTGGATAGCAGTGATGCATTACTAGATGCCGCTCACTGTTTATAATTTTATAATATGATTTTAAAATTATTGCCAACATAATAATAACCTATATGGTCACACACTTAGAACGTAATTAAAAGGGAATTAATTTAAATCGTATGGATTTAAATATATAAATATGATTGATAGTATTTAAATTAATAGGATAATTTGTATATATATATATATATATGTATATTAATTAAGTAAGACTTAATTAAGATATAATATATATATATAAATTTAAATTTTATTTTTCTAATTGGATTAGGTTTTGGTTAATTCCTTTAACTGCTATATATATGATATATCAGCCGTTTAGGGGATCATCGATATCAAAACCCTAGCCGCTCTTAGAGAGACTAGAGAGAAAATTTTAGAAAAGTCCAGATCCTTGGCGGCTAGTACCGCAGCTTTCCTTGCTGCAGATCGTGTGACGATTCGCGGGACGTTCTTGTGGATACCGTAGAGGCGCAGTTCCGTTGGATTGCGTTGAGGATTCGAAGCAGTTCCAGAATCTCCATCGTCTCCTTTCAGGCTTGAATAATCAGTAAAACATATCTTAACCTCTGAATTAATATATTTTTGCATGGATCCTGTTTTAGGGTTTCGGAAATTTTTAATTTCCGCTACGTTTATGTGCCGAAAACCCTACAGAGAGAGGCGGGGAAACTTCTGAGAGGGTGCCATTTCATTTCATGCAGCATCAGAAGCCGAGTAGGGGAGTTTCTTTCTTTTTACCTTTACCTTCAATGAGGACATTGAATAGTTTAAGTTTGGGGGTATTGGCTTTATTTTGCATATAGGGTAGTTGCATTCATATTGCATATTGTGTTTGTTTATTTAGTGCATGTAGGTTGTAAATAGTCAAAATTTATAAAAATTTTAAAAATTTTCTTTTATTTTTGCATTTTGTGTTAGAGCATACTGTATGAATCCAGTTTTCAGTTGGTTAGTTACGTATTTGGCCTATGAAGAAATTGAATTCGCTTGATTTTTAAACTGATTTGAGACCTAAGCTTGATTGTATGGTCATATATGTAAATTCTTATCTTTCAGATACTGTGTAACCAGTTAGCACGATAGAGTAAACACCATGATATGCTATGTTTAAATGTTTACATATTTGTCTTCTGGTGGAAAAACTATATTTTAATAAAAGAGTTTCAGTTCGCATATAATAATAACTAGACTGTTAAAAGCTTAAGTTTGGGGGAAACAGGGGACATGCATGATTTATGCGGGGAGATGAAGCGTAAGACGCACTCCCTTGCAGAAAAAGAAAACAAAAGAAAAGATTAAGAAAAAGAAAAAAATAGAATAAACACTTCGGCTACGTCGAGTTCTGTGGCCTTTGATATTCGAGCAAGTAAGCCCTAGGGGTGTCTCTACACCCAGCGCCCTAAGGCTGTCTGGTCTGGAAGTCGTTGGTCGAAAGCTCGCTACATGGATATCATTGAAAAGCCTAAGAGAACTAGGCATTGCACTGTCGAATGTGTACACGGGAAAGTGCGATTACGCGCTCGTGAGTAATAAGAGCTTAATAAAACCCCCTATTGACTCTTAGCTTAAGTAATACATTCCCTTGGTTAGAACTTATATGATTGACTATTTTTTTTTCTTAAGTTAAAGCTTGTGTTTCCCCTAAGAAGCATAGTATGTAAATTATTTATCTAAATACATGTTTAATGGTTGCTAGGCACACAACGCACAATAAATTAGTGCTGACAGTTTTGGATTTGCAAGAATATGCGTTATAATCTTGTCTAGGGTAGTTTTTCTGTTTGATTATCTTGTGGTTTTCTGAGGCATTGCTTTGGTTCAATACTGACTGGAACCTGGATTTGCATTCATAATAGCGTAGGTTGCATACATTGTATATAGTGCATTGCATATGCCGTTTAGATTTGTTTTGATTGCTTCAGGGCAAGTAACGTTTAAGTTTTGGGGTGTTTGATAAGTGGTTTTAGGACCACTTTATTCAGACACTTTCCAACTCATTTGGTTGCATAAACTTAAGTAATCTTGAGAGTTTAATGTGTTTTTCCCTTATTTTATATTTTTCAGGTTAAGGAACTCTCTTAGCAGTACTTGGGCGTTAAAAGAGCAAAAGATCGCCTAAATTTGGCAAGGAGCAGAAATGAGCTTAAAGCAATGAAATGGTATGACGCTAGAGGTAGCAAGAAAGGCTAATAAGAGGCAAATGCAAGAGGGGCAGGAGAAAAGCAACTGAAGAATACACGAGGCAAACCTGCACCAACAAGCAGCTGCAGATTCCAGCTTTTTGGTGCCGCGCGGCCGCCCCTGGAATAGGCTTGGGGCACGCGCGATCGCGCCTGTCCCCGGCAGAAAATTGTTTAACTTTTTGTTTGACTGATCAGGAGAAGTTTTAAAGGGGGCTCGTGTATAGCATTCAAAGGAGTTTGGAGGAAGGCCTTAAACCCTAGTTTTCCCTTCTTCTTCTCTTTCCATTTTCTTATTTAGATTAGGATAGATTAGGATAGATTAGGAGTAGATTAGTTTAAAAATTAGTTAGTTATATTCTAGGGTTAGGTTAGTATTGAAGATTGAAGAAAGTGGTTGTATTCAAAGATCCAAGCTTGGAGAGAAGAACAAAGATTTGCATTTCTCTATCTCTCAACTCTCTTTGCTATCATTTTGTATTTGGATAATGTATAATCAACTTGTGGATAATATATTTAAGTTATTTATGGCTTAGTTTATATTTTGGGGTTTCAATGGAACCCAACACATAGTTTATATTGCTTGCTCTCTCTCTATGCTATTATTATGAATTGGTTGTCATAACTTGTGCTTTTAGATTGATTTCTTGTGAACCTATATGAACTTGACAAATGGATTATAGGGTATGACCTAGTTATGATATCATGCGAAAGTTAGAGATTCTTGTGGGTAATCTATGAGATTATGTGACATGTGTCTCATTCATTTTCCTAAAGAGTTGATAATTTGCTAGTGTTCAGGGTAGAAATATACCTAAATGCCATATGCAACCATTTGATAATCTAATTGTAATAACTTCCTATGCGAAAGTTGGTAATTAATAGAGTAGTTAACGAGATTTCCAGTGACATGTGTCTTATTAATTGTTTTGGATATTAGTTGCTTGATAGTGTGTAGGATAGAGATATACCTATATGCCGCATTAGGAAGATTCATAGTTGTCCATCGAAATAAGCTATTATGTAATCGTGGTTTCTTGGTTGTTAATTCTAGGTGCTTATTATTCTAAGTGAGAGAGTTAAGAGATTCGAACGTAGTGTTGGTGGAAATTGTAATCCCATGTCTTCATTATCTGAATTTACCCTAGGATTAGTTATTGCATGTTTTAATTCTTGCCTAGTTGAACTTAGCTTTAATAATTCACTCTCCTTCTCGCCCGTTTAAATAAGACTGAGGCGATTATGTGCTAGTGGTTTGGCAACCTATTATTCGTTAATTCTTCGTGGGAGTGAACTTTACTTACTCTTTGTTACTCGTTGGCCGCGTATACTTGCGCGTTAATTGTGTCATCTAAATCGGACCAACACGTCCCAATTTCCCTTAAAATCCATCACGTAAGTGCTAAGCATGTCCTCCAGCGTTTGTATTATTCGCTCACTTTGTCTGTCTGTCTGAGGATGGTAAGCCGTACTTAACCTCAACTGTGTTCCCATTATCTCTTGCAGACTCTTCCATAAATTTGACGTGAAGCGCGGATCTCGATCAGAGACAATAGATACCGGCACTCCATATCGTGAGACAATCTCCTTTATGTATAGACCCGCTAACTGATTCAAACTGTAACGGATCTTGATTGGTAGAAAATGTGCGGTCTTTGTTAGTCGATCCACGATAACCCAAATAGCATCATAACCTTTCTGTGTAACTGGAAGTCCTACCACGAAGTCCATGGTAATATGCTCCCATTTCCACTCTGGTATTTCTAACGGTTGTAGTAAACCACTCAGTCGTTGATGCTCTGCTTTAACGCGTTGGCAAGACAAACATCTACTGACGCACTCTGCGACTTCCCGTTTTAAATTGGGCCACCAAAAATGTTGCCTTAGATCTCGGTACATCTTTGTGCCTCCCGGATGAACGGAATATGTCGTATTATGTGCCTCGTACAAAATCTCTTCCCTCAACTCGGTTACCGCTGGTACCCACACTCTTCCTTCGAATCTTAAGATACCGTCTTTATCCATAAAAAATTTCTCTTCCTCATTTTCTGTGATCCTCTTTCAGATTTTCTCACACTCTTCATCCTTTTCCTAGGCTTCCTTTACTCTATCCAACAACGTCGGATGAGCTTCCATTACAAATAACTTCTCAACAGACTTTTCTGGTTCTTTCACTTTTATCTCCAATTTCTCCATCTCTCTTATCAATTATTCCCGAGTAGTTAAATTAAACAACTTTTCCCTTCCTGTCCTGCTCAGAGCGTCGGCAACCACGTTTGCCTTTCCCGGGTGATAAAGAATATTGCAGTCATAGTCTTTGATTAATTCTAACCACCTTCTCTGCCGCATGTTTAACTCCTTCTGTGTGAAGATATATTTCAGACTTTTGTGGTCCGTGTATATCTCACATTTCTCTCCGTATAGATAATGCCTCTATATCTTTAACGCAAAAACCAATGCCGCTAACTCTAAGTCGTGAGTAGGGTATCATTTTTCGTAATCCTTCAGTTGTTGTGATGCATACGCAATGACTTTGACGTGCTGCATAAGCACACAGTCAAGTCCCTTGTGCGATGCATCACTATAGACCACAAAATTTCCCGCATCATCTGGTAGCGATAACACAGGCGCTTCGCTCAATCTCTTCTTCAACTTCTAAAAACTCTCTTCGCATTTGTCGGTCCATACAAATTTCACCGTCTTTCTAGTCAAATTGGTCAACGGGGTTGCTATCTTAGAAAAATCTTGGATTAATCTTCGATAGTACCCAGCTAACCCTAAAAGCTTCTTACCTCCGTCGGTGTTCTCGGTTGTTCCCAATTACTTACTGCTTCTAACTTTGCAGGGTCTACAGAGATTCCATTCTTATCCACCACGTGGCCTAAGAATTGAACCTTCTCCATCCAAAATTCGCACTTTGAAAATTTCGTATACATCTTCTCCTTCCTTAGTCCCTCCAAAACAATCTTCAGATGTTCAGCGTGTTCTTCCTCTGTCTTCGAGTAGATCAAGATGTCGTCGATAAAAACTACTACAAATTTATCCAACTATGGCTTGAAAACTCGGTTCATCAAGTCCATAAATGCTGCTGGAGCATTAGTCAATCCAAATGACATTACCAAAAACTAGTAGTGTCCATAACGGGTTCGAAACGCAGTCTTTGGTCTGTCCTCATCCCTTGCCTTCAGTTGGTGATATCCTGTTCGTAAGTCAATTTTCGAGAAACACTTTGCTCCCTTCAGTTGATTAAGACGACCTTCAGTTGATTAAACAGGTCGTCTATCCTCGGTAGCGGATATCGATTCTTGTTCGTTACTCTGTTCAATTCTTGATAATCGATACAGAGCCTCATCGATCCGTCCTTCTTCTTAACGAATAGTACTAGTGCTCCCCAAGGAGAAACACTCGGTCGAATGTAACCCTTATCCAATAATTATTGCAATTGTATCATCAATTCCTTCATTTCTACTGGCGCTATACGATATGGAGCTTTCGAAATCGGTGCAGTACCTGGTGCTAAGTCTATTACGAATTCGATTTCTTTGTCTGGCGGAAGACCAGGCAGATCGTCCGGAAACACATCTTGAAATTCATTAACTACGGATATATCCATAATTTCTACTCTCTTTTTTCGAGTATCAACGATGTAAGCTAAATAACCTACACATCCTTTCCTTAACAATTTTTTGGCCTGCATCATCGTAACGCAACACGATTGCTTAAGCGATGAGCTACCATAAAACACTACCTTAGACTTATTCGAAGTCTGAAGGTTCATACACTTGTTCTGACAGTCAATAATTGCATCATGGTTATACAATCAATCCATCCCCAGTATTACGTCAAATTCTCCCAGTCTAATAGGAATCAAGTCTACGCTCAGTTCATGTTCTCTAATGTTTGCGCAACAATCTCGATAGACGTATTCTACAGGGATCACTTACTTATTAGCAATTTCTATGATCAAAGGATTTTCTAATCGTTCTCAGGGTGTAGTAAGTTTACTAGTAAATTCTTCAGATATAAAAGAACAGGTGGCACCCGAATCAAATAATACATAAGCATTTATATCATTGATTGGGATTATACCTGACACCACGTCCTTCGCAGCCACGGCATGCTGGACCGTCATGTTAAAGGTTCTAGCGGTTGGATTGTGCCGGCCCGCTGATCATCAGCTTGTTGCCTCCTTGCTGATTGCTACCCCCTCCACTTCCCTTCTTTGGGCAATCCTTAATACGGTGCTCAGTTGAGCCGCAAGCAAAACACCCTTGGATCTTCTTTTGCTACGGATAGTTGGGCAAGAGTTGCCCTTCCTGTCTGCAGTTATAGCAAGTGCCACGTCCCTTCCAGCACTCGCCCTGGTGATTCTTCCCACACTTTGGGCATCCTTCAGCCCTCTTCTTGAAACCTCCACGAAAATTCCCTGATTGATTATTGTTATTTTTGTTGTTGTTGTTGTTATTCTCCCATTTTCTTTTTCGCAAGTTGCATCCTCCGCTACTGCTTTCTCCGGTACGGTTCTCTCCTCCAGTATTCTTTCCTTTCTTCTCCATGTTATACAGACTGAAGGCCTCACTGCCAGCTTCCTCAATGATTGCCTTTTCCAGTAATGTTGCAAAGGAATCAATTTGAAGAACTGATACCTTATTGAACAGCCACTGCTTTAACCCTTGTTCGAAGCGTCTAGCCTTTCTTTCTTCATCTCCAACTTGGTGTTTCGCAAATCGCGCTAGTTCATTAAACTTAGCTGCGCACTGCGTCACCGTCATGTCACCTTGTTTTAGGTCTAAGAACTTCACCTCCATCTGATTCTTCATACTCTTAGGGAAGTAATTCTAGAAGAACATCCTCTTAAACTTATCCCAAGCTATTATCTCTTCTCCAGCTCTTTGTTGATTAGCCTTCCACTAGTAGTTCGCTTCTCCCCTTATCATGTATGTGGCAAATACCGTGTTCTGATCTTCGCCTACGCGAGCTATGGTGAAAGCTTTTTCGATCTCCTTGATCCACGTTTGTGCAACGATTGGGTCGGTAGTTCCCTCGAACTCCGGGGGTCCTACACTCTTAAAATCTTTAAAGGTTATTACTGGCACAGCCTAAGGGTTTGGGCGAACGGGTTCATTGTTCCTTCCCCTTAAGGCTTCTCCTAACAAGTCTACTAGTTTCTGGATCGGGTCAACTTGTTCTCTCTCGTTATTAATGGATTCTTCGAGTGCAGTCAATCTATGTCTGGGCGGCATTATCTGCATCACAAATTTTCATTTTATTATCATTCAAGTATATTACTTAAGTTTTTCTTTTAATAATAAAAGAATGAATTTATAACACGTTTCTGAAATAAGATTCATTTATATTCATATGCCATTTCATCTCATTACATGATTTCCCTAGCATACTACTATAAATGTTATCACATATATCCCCTAATATCACAAAAGACGGAGAATATACTATCCTACTACCATACTACCCATCTAACAAAAGCTAACACGGGGTTTACATCACTATCCCACATCTTACACAAAAGATCGGGATTACAACATAGAATGTACAATACGTAAAGATAAATGCTACTAACTACTACTAGACTGACTAAGGGAATCTCATCCCATCATCTCGCGCTCCACTACGCTCTTGTACTACAACTGTGCTATATACGCAACCAGCTCTCGGCTCAAAGTATGTAGAGTCAGTCCCTGCTCTACCGGGTAGTGGTACATACCATCAATCACCCTCTCAAAAGCTGAACGGAACACATACCCCATCTTGTTCATCTTCCTCTTCTTGCACCTAACCTCGTCCTCTATGTCATCAGCTCTCTCATTGGCCGCTTCCCACTTCTCCTCGAAGTGTATCCTATCCATCACCTCCAACTCTAGCTGTGTACGGAGTGCTCTTTCTCAGTCTTCTCACTCAATTCTCTCTATTCTACTTCTTCCAACTTCCATACTATATCTACATTTCGAGCCACCAACCTATGAAACAGAGTCCCCATCTGGATCCCTGCCTCCCTACGGTAGGCAATCTCCACCTCTAACTCCTGCATGACCAGCTTCCTCTGGTGGTCCTCGTCCCTCAGTTTTTGGAACTCGAACTCTCTCTCTTGGGCCACTACCTCCAGCTCCTGAACCCTGCAGTCTAACTCTAGGATCCACTCCTCATACTCTCCTAGCATCTGCTCCTCTACAGTAGCCTCATCAGAGTCCTCTACTGGCTCATCCTCCATCGGCTCGTCCTCCATCGACTCCTCTCCTGGATCAAACTCTATCTCAATCTCATCCTCGTCATCAGACTCGAACGGTGCAACAGCCTGCACTGGTGTAGCCTCTAGAGGTGCCTCGTATACTACATGTATGTCCCTGGGCTCCTCCTCTGCCACTCTACTAGGTACACCTGTGTCTGTCATCCTATAGTCACAAACACAAGACAAACAAACAGCAACTCCATTAAAATGTTAAATAAAACATAAGTTCATTGTATAGAATGAAGTTACATTTCATAACACGCTAAGTCTTGATGTAGGGAAAACTCTATGTGAGTTTTATCTCCTTTCCAACTTCTAAGATCGCCTAAGTTATAGTCTAAGGACACTCGTTCCTAAGGTTTATAACTATGGCTTTGATACCAACCTGTGACGCTCCCAAATCCGGGACCGCCACTTGGTCTCTCGAATTCGGTTCGTCACGTGCTCATGGTAATACATCACAATAATAATAACTAAAAATCACACAATCACAGCGGAAAATCTAATCTAGAATAATTTACAATGATTTATTATAATTATTCCCCCAAGTCTCGCATCCTACAGTACTTAATAGATTACATAATAATATCAATTAACGACTTATTACATAATCTAACTTAAGCTTAAACATAGTCAAATCCAGTCTTGCTACATCATCTTAATACAACATTAAAATATTTAAAAACATAAAAGAGACAAGCTAGTTGGTAGCCTTGCTCTTGCCCTTATCAACGCCCGAAGGTTCGCCATGCTCTGCCTTAACTGAAATATTTTAGGGAAAAGCAAGAATGAGCACAAATTGCTCAGCAAGTAATATACAATAAGGGTTTGTAATATAATTCTCAATTCTTGAAAAGGGTATAGCAAGGTTTGATAATTCAAGGATAACCAGAATATCAACAGTTTTCAATAACAGTCGCTAAGGACAGAATACTATCAATGTGATTCAATAATAAATCAATTAAAGATTTCAAGATAACTGAATACTGAGCAGTCACTAAGGACCATGAACTTCTACTAGAATTAACAGTAATAAACTGAAAATCCAACAAAAATAGGTACAACAGGTGATCAGCCTAAAGTACCATCGTTATGCATAATAATCAATCAAACTCAAGTGTGCACGTCGATTCTCCGACAATTATATATTCCCTTCAAAGAAGGTTTTTCTTCTCAGTCAAATACAAGATCCCTCACCAATCAATTGGTTTGGGTCGCTTTTCAATAATATAAGTCTAGCCGAATCAAATGGCATATACACTTTCACAATATTCAAGAACAATACTAAGTTTTACATGAATAATAGCGTTAATGAAATAAGAGTTCAAGTATGCTAATTCAATTCAAACGATTAAGTAAAGAAACTAGTTCACAATATACAAGGATAGAATACTTACACCGTAAAAGAGTGTAAATTAGGAAACTTGCCTTAT
The DNA here is from genome assembly GCA_020205555.1 of Panax stipuleanatus. Taxonomy (NCBI): domain Eukaryota; kingdom Viridiplantae; phylum Streptophyta; class Magnoliopsida; order Apiales; family Araliaceae; genus Panax; species Panax stipuleanatus. The sequence goes on along the minus strand of CM035118.1, from coordinate 99,011,611 downwards.
GCGTAGTTTACTCACGTAAAGCTAACCAACACTTTCGAATTCCAATCGTCATATAGTTACATATATATATGATATTCATTATTCATATAATTTAACTTCACATTTTGTCTTCGAATATACGATCAACACATAAGCTAAGTTTTAACCTAGCTACACAGTTATATAGAATATAATTTCTATCCTTAACGTTCCTCCTTTAGAGTTTAAACACATTCTCATATCATATAAGATCGCCACAATTAGCGAACATGCCCTCATATTATTAATATCACATAAGACTACAAGCAATACTAAAATATATTTCATTTTAGCAAGTTATGGCATTCTCAAAAGTTAACCGTCAAAAATTGGATTCATATATCACATAGTATATATACATGTTAAAGAGTCTTTTTATATTCGTATAACCTTCCCTTGTTCCAAACATATGTGATATAGATTCTAAGTCGACACTTACGGTCATTCAAGGTCATGAAATTTACAAAGCCTATCATGCTCGCTTTCAAAACAATTAAGGTATTTATATTAAGCATACTTATGAGTATTCGTATTCCATACATGTGACTATCACAGTTATTAGTTGAAAACATGCTTCGTTTATGCTAAATTTTAGTCACGACATCACGTCATGGTATGTATAAATGTATGGGGCGTGAGTAAGTCTAAAAGTACTATTTCATATGTCCATAAACATCAGAATTTAAATCTCCACGTCTCGAGTCAATGCTCACGTGCAAAGCTTGTATTTTCATTAGTAAATCTTACTAATAGGTCCAACATGTTCATGCTTCCTTACGAATCATATCTAAGCAAGTCAACATGCCTTCCATGCATTTCAAAGTCATCTAAAGATGCTCATAACATCAGAACGTATATATGGCATTTACATGTGCATATCCACTTTCAAAACTTGTATATTCGTTAGGAAGGCGCACTAGTTAGGTTCATATGTTCATATTATATCACGGAACCCTTATAGATAAGCTAACATGCACTTTTTGTGTTTCTAATTCTTACTAGCATGTCTCAAAAGTCAGAATGTATTCATGGTCTATATATGTTAAAGTTTGTTTAAGAAACTTGAGATTTATTCCAACGCTATTAGTTATTCCATTAATATTGCATGACATTATAGCAACACGCGTGAACCTCATGTTAATATACTAATGTATAGGTAATACTCATGCTAACATGTTCATTTAAATCAATGCAAGAATTATCACGTAGCATAAAGCAAGTAGAAAGTAGGGAACTGCTGTAGGCTGCTGGCGCAGCTGCGCCGGCTCCCAGCCAGCGGCAGACAATTCCAGCAAACGGACCCAAAACCCAAACACAGAAAATTTATACGAAATTACTATCAATCCCACTATATTACCTCATGATCACTTACATTAGCTTATATAACAATCATTTAACATTATTGAATCACCAATTCATGAATTTCAACTTAATTTTAATAATTGAAGTTTTCACAGAGTTTGCAGAATATAAACCGAAAATAAAAATGAAGGACAAGGAACATGTATGTATGTCAATATAACAGTTAATCAAGCTGTCTACAATTCAATTATACTTCAATTCCTCATGATCAAAAACTTGGATTTGGACAGAAACAAGCAATTGAGTTTTGACAGAGAATAAAATGAAGAATAAGGATTCTGAAATTATACCTCTGTAGTGCAATCTCAACTTCTCAGAATCTGATATATATGTATATGCTCTCCCTCTCAACACTTAGTAAAATCTCAGCAAAGAAGAATGGAGAAGAAGAGCTCAATATATAGAACAACCAATACCCAGACAATGCTATTGTTCTTCAATTTAAACCAACGTAAATGTAGGATTGCATGGTGGTTAATAGAGAGTAGGTAATTAGTTGTTGGATTCATCATGAATCCCATTCCCTCTTTCATGATTTGCTATGAAGCTATGGACTTTGCTGAAATTGAGAAGAAAGGGTAGGCATAGGCTTGAGTTGTTCATGTGTGTGTGATATATGACTATCAGTATGGGACAAGTTTCTAAGTACCCAACATTCTAGCAACATGAAGTGTATTAATACTAAGGCCATATATACATACTATATAGATAAATTATAATGTACTTAGAGTCACAATGTAAGTCACATAATTAATATTTCAAGGTAGTATAGGTGATATGACAATGTAGCATACATATAATCTATGTACAATTTATCATACCGGTATAATTTACTCGGATATAATCACATCACATTATCTCCTTATTAAATTTTATTATTCCATTATAATCATCAATTATTATATATATACTAGTGTCACACTACCTTCCATATCTAATAAGGAACTTTATTGTATGAATACCCACACATGCTAATGTCACAAAAGTAGCATTATAATGCATGTTTACACCTCAAATATCAAAACACATAGTTTTACTATGTACAATCATATAGTATAGTTTAAATATACTTGCACATAACAAATAATATAATCTTATTATATTAATAACTTACTTATTTGTCAAATAAATAAAATAATTATCTCATTGATTAATTAACAATAATATTAATTAATCTATTCCTCATTGATTATTAATTATACCAAATTAATAATCATAGGATTAATTATCACATTAACAAATATAAATCTCAGCACAATTATAAACAAGTGGTTTATTATTATTATATTTCTTGCAATAATAATAATCACATATTATTAATCAATCACAGTTAATATTCCACAACAATTATTTAATATTCTACGATAACAATAAATTAATATTCTACAATTAATATAGATTAATTATTTGTTTAAATTAATATAATCATTCTTATATTACGTCATTGTGCCACACAAGGCTATCAATGAGTTTATCGCAAACTCTATCAATTTCTCAATTATTATAATTATTTAATTTTATATAATTGAATTAATTCATCTCATAACACAAAATCATTTAAATTAAATAAATTCTCATTTCCAATAATATATTTATTTAATAATATTTGAAAATTCTCGGGTATTACAATATGGGTATATCTACATGTTAGAGTGAAAATATTTGAGTTTGGAAGAGATATACAAGTCAGAAAATTGAATTGCAAGAGCTTCGCTGCTTTTTTGGATTCTTGAAAATGAGAGGAGTGGACTCATATTTATAGACCAGGGAGCCTCCACTCTATTTGTTGCTGCCTTAGGTAGAGGTGCGACTTCTCTGGTGGGGCCTGCGATGCCAGGTTCCGTCAGTCTCGAAGTACGTGCACTCCGAACAACGCATAGTAAAAGTCGAAACTTTTTAACTTTTGATCGGAGCGTCCGTTTGAGGCGTGCGATACCTTTTTGGAAAGCCCTCGCCGAGAGTGTCGCAATGACATGGGATAAAACCTTTTTTGGGACCGAGAAGACAGGTTTATAACCAGGTCTTCGATTCCCCGCAGTTTGCCAGTTGAGCTGTCTTGCATCGTTTGCACTCAAGTTCGTCGTTTTGGTTCATTCTGACTTCGATATCATCAATTCGGCTTGATTTTTCCTGAATCAACTAAGAGTTGATAAAATAACCGTTTTGCCCCTCTCGGGCTGGTCCTCGGTGGATCTGGCTTCCTAGGGTCACTTTGGGGTTGAACTGCACTTCCCTGATCGATGTCGGGGCTGATCTATACTTTTTGGGCTGAGATCGAGGATGACTTGACACGTCCTAGGTTGATGTCAAGGTTGACATGTACCTCCTGGGTTGATGCCGGGGCTGATTTGACGGCCCGATATTGAGATCGGGATTGATTGGTACCTCCCAAGTTGATGTCAGGGCTGCCTTGTACCTCTCAGGTTGCCGTTGAGGCAGATTTAAAGACTCGATATTGAGATCAGGGTTTAACTTGACGGCATGATTGGAGATCAGGGTTTATTTGATAGCCCGATATTGGGATCGAGGTTATTCTGACGGTCCGATTGATGCTCGGAGCTGGATAGACGGTCTGATTGGATATCGGAGCTGGATTGACGGTCAGATTGGAGATCAGAGTTGAATAAAGGTTCAATTGGAGATCAGAGCTGGATAGACTGTCTGATTGGAGATCGGAGCTAGATAGACGGTCTGATTGGAGATCGGTGCTGGGTAGACGATTCGATTGGAGATCGGAGCTAAATTGGCGGTTTGATTGGATATTGGAGCTGGGTAGTCGGTCCGATTGGAAATTAGAGCCGAATTGATGGTTCAATTGGAGATCAGAGCTGGATAGATGGTCCAATTGGAGATCGAAGCTGGATTGATGGTCTGATTGGAGATCAGATTTGATTGGAGTACCGACATTGGGGATCGGATTTAACTGGAGTACCGATATTGGGGATCATATTTGACTGGAGTACCAATATTGGTGATCAAATTTAGGTTTACCGACATTGGAGATCATATTTAGGTTTACCAATATTGGGGATCGGATTTAAGTTTACCGGCATTGGTGGCCGGATTTAAGTTTACCGGCATTGGTGGCCGGATTTGGATTGGAAGCCTGGTATAGGTATCGGGATTGACTTGATTGACGATTTTTTCCTCCCACAGTGTTCGTATTGAGGTAAGAAAAATTTTGAGTGTCTACAGATGCCCCTCTTTATCATGTCCATGCAATGCTGTGGAATGGACAGGATAAAGATTAGTGGACACTGGAAATAAGATAAATGCTAGAGTCGTTAGAAAGGCAAGGTGTCTTTGAGTGGAACCAGGCTGCTCTTGGATACTTACGTTATCTATCTGCTGGGTATAACGTTGTCATGGACAGCCCTTGATGTTGTTGATAGGTTACCACGAACTATTCTTGTCATTTTCTACTGGGGATGACGTTATTTACGGTAGCCTGCTTAACTCTGATGCGGATGCTATTATGTTGATGTTACCATTGTTTGAAACTTATGGTTTCCAGCATCTACCAGCATTATCAGGAGGCAGATCTTCTCTTGGCTGATGCCGTTTGTGTGTTTCAGAAGGCTCCTCTGACGGGGTTGTCCATCAGGTATCGAGTCACCTTGTTGGGATCTTCCGATGTTTTATCCGAATGATAGGTTTCACTTGGTAGCTTACAGTAGGGTGCTGAATATCCGATCTTTTACCTCATTCTCTTTTAAGGATGTGTATAACAGATTCCATCATTAGCGATGGATTACTATAATTGCCTCCATCACCGGATCACTCCCGATGCTTGGCTGGGGTTGAGTAACCGGTTAAACTGTATCGGTCAGTACCCGATGATTCGCTGGGGTTGTGCCAATAGCTGAAATGTCATAGGTCAGTACCCGACGCTTCGCTAGGGTTGAGCCAACGGCTGAACCTGTCATCGGTCAGTACCCGACGCTTTACTGGGGTTGTGCCAACGACTGAACCTGTCATCGGTTAGTACCCGACGCTTCGCTGGTGTTATGCCAATAGCTGAAATGGCTTTGGTCTGTACCCGAACTTCGCTGGGGTTGTGCCAATAGTTGAACTTGACTTTGGTCTGTACCCAAACTTCGCTGGGGTTTTTCCAGCGGCTGAACTGGCTTCGGTCTGTACCCGAACTTCATTGGGGTTGTGCCAACGGTTGAACTTAACTTCGATCTGTACCCGAACTTCGCTGAGGTTATGCCAACGGCTGAACTGGCTTGGGTCTGTACTCGAACATCGCTGGGGTTGTGCCAACGGCTGAAATGGCTTCGGTCTGTACCCGAACTTTGCTGGGGTTGTGCCAACGGTTGACCTTGACTTCGGTATGTACCCGAACTTTACTGGGATTGTGCCAAGGGCTGAACCTGTCATCGATCAATACCGGCGCTTCGTTGGGGTTGTGCCAACGGATGAACTATCATCGGTCAGTACCCGACGCTTCGCTGGGGTTGTACCAATGGCTGAACTATCATCAGTCAATACCCGACGCTTCGCTGGGGTTGTGCTAAAGGCTGAAACTATTTTGGTCAGTACCCGAACTTCGCTGGGGCGGAACTAACGGTTGAAATGGCTTAGGTCTATACTCGAACTTCACTGGGGTTGTGCCAACGGCTGAACTTAACTTCGTTCTGTACCCGAACTTCGCTGGGGTTGTGCCAACGGCTGAACTGGCATCGGTCAGTACCCGACGCTTTGAAAGTAAAAGTTTTACGTAATTTTTGCACAGTTTTTCTGCAGTTTACTTTGTTGATCCCCGGACATGGCTCCGGGATGTTTACCAAGGGTATCTGTGGGGTTTCCCTTTCTGTCAGATTCCCGCTGCTTAAACGCAGATTTTCAGGACAAACCGCTCAATCGAGTAGCGATTTTTCTTCAGATTTGACACGGCAGCACGTAAGAACTTCATTTTGACCCAAACTGAACTGAGCCCAAGGGAGTGGGACCCACCCTAGGCTACCATAGGTGGAGGTGTGGCAGCCGCAGGTGGAGGTGCATCCACCTGGGCTATTTATTGAGCTGCGGGATTTTCATTTTTAAAGTTTTAGTTTTGAGTTCCAAATGGATTTGGATCTTCTTTTTCAGATCTACGGAGCTTGGACAACTGTTTTTTGAATCCGTCAGTTCCTACGCAATCAGCGCAGCGTAGGTAACGTTTTACGTCCTTTTTTCTCAAGTTTTGATCGTTAAAAGCATGTGAACCACTTAGGGACCTTTTAGATGCAATATATAAAAAATGTATGCCTATATGACCTGCTAAAAATTTTCTAACTACATATGTATGCATATCTTACTGTAATTTACGTTTGGATGTAAGAAAATTTAGGTTCTAGGATAGTGATATTTTGCACTTTTTGACCAGTTTAGTCATCCTTTTTGAGGTCTAGTGTGCCTGGATTTTAAACTAAAAATATCCATGGTAATTTGGCTACCATGTGAGATTAACTTTTGATTTTTCTTCATAAATATGAACAGTTTCTTTTTTTAGGTAGGTGTGCTACTGAATGGCCACCTAGACATGCCTGCGTGCATGTGGACATTTTATTTTACATAGGAGATTTTGGCAAAAATTTTCCAAAATCTTAGGCATTGAAAAACATGTATTTTTGACTCTACTGGGGATTTTTGACTGACCCATACAGGTTTTTAGCTTCTAGGTTTTGAAAATATGCAGTTTTAACTTTATTGGGTATTTTGACTAACCTATGCATGTCTTAGGACCTAGAGATATATGTTGGACTGATTGAAAATGATAAGCCACAGGTTTTAGGCTTACCACACCCTTTCTGAGGTGATTTAGAGTATTGGTGTATGCGATGGATCGCGAGAGACACGACAATTCTAGTAAGGTATCCTCAGGTATCAGACGGAGGAGGGCTTCTGATGTTCCCTAGCCTTGTCAAGCTCGGACGCCTCGTAGACTGGTGGAGGCGGTGATTCATCCAGCACAAGACGAGTAGCCACTTGATATTGATGATGAGGAGGCTCCTTTTGTTGCTCATGTTCCCGCTCAGGCTCCACGTGAGGAGTTCCCTGGCACTGTTGTGTAGACGCATGAGTTGCTGGGCGACTTGAATCGCCATCCATCGAGATACCTTCCACCAACGAGGTGACTTGAAGTTTTCTATTATTGCATTCTTTTTCTTCCTTTCTGCCTTTCTCGGGGCACAAGTTTTTGAAATAGGTTGATTTTTGATGCAGGTTCCCGGATTTACGTAGCCTCAAGGGAACTGGTTCATTGTGCACTCATTGTATCATACTTTGCACGAGGATTATAGGGAAATCGTAGATGGCTGGGGATTTAAGGCCTTTTTCTCGATCCTTCCCCGTTGTTTCCCTTGGGGGTATATGAGGGCTTTGTCTAAGCGCTGGTTCCACCAGACTCAGTCCCTTCATCTGCTAGATTGTGAGGTGATGATGACTCCTATGGATTGGAGATTTATCATCGACATTGAGTTTGAGGGTGAGCCAGTGCTTGTCGTGGCTAACATTACACCCATTATCGTTCAGTCCCTGCTGGGAGTTCCTACGACGGCATTCAAGGGTCGGACGGTCCAATCTGGTCCCTTGAGCATAGATGCCCAGGATCGGACTTTATAGGAGCCCCCGCCTAATGATCAGAGGACGTCGGCTTCTTCTATGTCGTCCACTGACTTGGTGAGAGTATATGAGTGTTGGACTCATCAAGAGAGGGCTGATTTCTCTGGTAGCCATTCGGGTCGTTCTCTAAAGTATTCTGCTAGTTGGAGGCAGAGACCACAGTTGCAGTAGCAGTGCCTCATTTATCTCTGGTTGTGGACTCCGACAAGGAGGAGCCTATGGAGGATACAGTTTCTCTTACTGAGGATGGGCTGTTTAGGGGTTTGACAGCGACTCTAGTGAGTGATCCGCTGGTTATTCCTATAGAGATGGATTCGGCATTAGCAGACTCACTATTCAGGATGACCTTTGAGCAAGATTTAGCTAGAGCGTAGATGTTAGCTGCCTTGTCTGACAGAGACTTAGCTTTTGCTGAGAGAGATGGACTCAGGGCTACTTTGGATGATGGATTGATTGAGCAGGAGGAAATTCGATATGCCAGAGATGCATTGGTTGTGGAGCGAGACGAGTTCCGCTTAGCTAGAGACACAACATATGTTGAGATCGATGAGACTTTTATTGCTCGAGACGCAGCTTTTGCGAAGATGGATGAGTCTATAGCTTCCCGTGATTTCCACATTGCTGATAGTATTGCTCTTCGATCTTACACTCATGGTTTGGCTACCGAGATGAGTGCAACATTGATGACCATAATGCCACCTTGCCGATGACTGTGGAGGTATTTAGCCGTATGGAGGCTGAGTGGATGGCACTTACAGCTGCTCCCCCATCTTTAGAGAGAAATGTCATGCTGACATTGATGACCCGCTTGTCCTTGGGTCCATAGACTAGCTTTATTTTTCCTGTACAAACTAAATCTGCCATTTTTGTCATGTACAAGGCACTATGTATATATTAAATAGTGTTATATATCAGAGAAATATAGTTTTGATTCACCTCCTGATTAGATATGTATTGTCATTGCTGAGTGATTACCATTTCTTTCATGACTTGCAGTTGTTGATGTGTCTTGAGCTTCTCCTTGATGGACTAACAGTTGAGATGTAAGGGAGTATCTCAGATGGGCCAGTTGACCAGGGAAGCTTGATAGAACTTGGCTTCTATTTGTATTTGGTGTCTTAGAACATGTCTTTTATTTCATTTTTTTTTTCATTTTTTCTTGAAGGTCAGACCGCACCTTAAATGGCTGCCTACGTACTCCCAGGTTGAGGGAGATCAGGTCATTTGTAGTTTAGGCTGTTTGGTTGGAGAGAGGTTTGATTTTGGATTTTTTTGGTTTTTTGATTTTTAGATTTTTTTCTTAGTTTGACCGCACCAAAAATGGCTGCCTACGTACTCCCGGGTGTAGGGAGATCAGGTCATTCGTAGTACCGGTTTTTTTCCTGAATGGTTTGATTTTTGGATTTTTTTTATAGTTTGACTGCACCAAAAATGGCTGCCTACGTACTTCCGAGTGTAGGGAGATCAGGTCAATCGTAGTTCCGGCTTTCTAGTGAAAAACCGAACCTGATTTGATTCGTAGGACCCGGATGCGGGTATGCATGTGTCTCAGACGTAGTACCTTTTTAAGGTGTCTTAATTGATGAGTTGGGGAAATTCATTCCCATCAATTTCTTGTAGTCTAATAGCTCCCCATGTCAACACCTCCTTGACAATGAAAGGGCCTTCCTAATTTGGGGTGAAATTTCCTTTGGCTTCATCCTGATTGGCCAGGACTTTCTTTAGCACGAAGTTATTTTCTTTAAATTTTTGGATTCGGACCTTTTTGTTTTAGGATATGGCGACCCTTTGCTGGTATAACTGTCCGTGGAAAATGGCTGTAGCCCTTTGTTCATCTATCAGGGACAGTTGATGATACCGGTCTTGCAACCACTGATCCTCGTCTATCTGAGCATCGATCAATACTCGCAAGGATTCCATCTCTACCTCTATGGGAAGGACTGCCTCCATACCATAGACCAACTAATAGGGGTTAGCTCTAGTAGAGGTGCGCATTGACGTCCTATATGCTAACAGGGTAAGAGACAGCGGGTCAGGCCATTCCTTGTGATTGGCGGATATTTTTTGCATGATTTTCTTGATATTTTTATTGGCCGCTTCGATAGCACCGTTCATCTTGGGCCGATAGATGACGGAATTGATATGCTTGATGTGGAACTTACTGCACAATTCTTTCATCATTTGATTGTTTAGGTTCTTGGCATTGTCTGATACGATCACCTCCGGTTGTCCACATCGACAGACGACATTGTTTCGGATGAAACTAACGATGACCTCTTTTGTGACTTTAGGAAAAGAGGCTGCTTCAACCCATTTGGTGAAGTAATCGATCATGGTGAAAATGAATTGATCACCATTACTGGATTTTGGTTCCATTGGACCTATCACATCCATTCCCCACATGGAGAAAGGCCATGGTGAACTCATGTTGTGCAGCTCATTCGGAGGAGCGTGGATGGCATTTCCATGTATTTGGCATTGAAAACATCTCTTAACGTGATCGTTGCAGTCAGCCTTAAGAGAGATCCAATAATGTCCAGTTCTGATTATCTTTATGGCCAGCAGATGACCGCTCATATGTGGACCACAGACTCCACCGTGGATTTCATCCATAAGTCTTTGGGCTTGCTCTTTGTCGAGGCATCTCAACAAGCCTATTCCAGCATCCCTTTTGTAAAGTGCATCTCCGCTCAAATAGAACTTCATGGCTATTTTGTGAATTCGCTTTCACTCTGATTGAATTGCCCCAGTCGGGGTGGACCCATCACGGACATATTCCTTGATGTCTTGATACCAAGGCTGCTTGACAGGAGGTATTTCATCTGATACTTCTCCATTGTAATTCCCATATGTCAGGGCTTTTTGAATTGTGAACTTAATGTTGGGCAATCCACTCTTATCGGATATGCGGATTAATGAAGACAACGTTGTCAATGCATCAGCGAAGTCATTCCGACCCCGAGGAATATGAACGAAGGTTATGTATTCAAATTCCCTGGATATTTTGAGGACCTGCCGATGATAAGGCAACAAATGCAATTCTTTTGTGAGATACGCATCGGTGGTTTGTCTGATGGCCAGCTCAGAATCTCCGAAGATGAGTAGGTGTTTGATATACATGGATTGGGCTAATTTCAACCCCATTATACAGCCTCCATACTCGGTCGTGTTGTTGGTGTTGCAAAATTAAAGTTTGGTAGCCACAGGATACTACTTCCCTGCACCAGAGATGAGGACTGCCCCAGCTCTAGCACCTTCCATGTTTACCGCTCTGTCGAAATACATTTTCCATGCTTGGATTGTATTCTCTGACTGGAGTTGTTGAATTATCATGATCCCATCATCTGGGAAATATGTCTCTAGGGGCTCGAACCCTCCTGAAGGTGCTTCAGCTAATTGATCTGCAATGCCTTGACCCTTGATTGACTTCTGAGTCACGTAGACAATGTCAAACTGCTGTAGGATCAACTGCCATTTGGACAGTTGGCAATTCAGCATTAGTTTGTTGAATACGTATTTGAGTGGATCCATGCGGGATATGAGGTAGGTCGTATGCCCATAAAAATATTATTGCAACCTCATGGTGGCCCATGCTAATGCACAATAAGTCTTTTCGATCAGGGTGTACTTCTGTTCACCACTACTGAACCTTTTGCTGATGTAGTAGATAGCTCTTTCTTTGCTACTATCATCTTTCTGTCCTAACATGCATCCCATTGTGTTGTTATTGATGGACAAGTACATGAAAAAGGGAACTCCATCCCTTAGGGGTACCAAAATAGGTGCTTCAGTCAGCTGCTTCTTGATGGCAAGGAAGGCTTGTTGACAATCCTCATTCTATTTGGTGGAGGAATTCTTCCTTAACAGCTTGAAGATAGGTTCACAGGTTGTGAGCTGTGAAATGAATCATCTTATGAAGTTGATCCTTCCTAGGAATACCCGTATCTCTTTCTCTGTACGAGGTACGGACATTTCAGTAATGGCTTTGATCTTGGCAGGGTCGAGTTCGATGCCCCGATTGCTCACCAAAAATCCTAGCGGCTTGCTTGCTTTGACGCCAAAAGCACATTTGGCAGGATTGAGCTTGAGGTTATACTTACGTAACCTATTGAAAAACTTCTTGAGATGGTCAATGTGATCATCCTCCCTCTGGGATTTGATGATGATGTCATCCATATAAACTTCGATCTCTTTGTGCATCATATCATGAAAGAGGGCCATCATGGCTTGCTGATATGTGGCTCCGGCATTGATAAGGCCGAAGGATAGTCGTTTATAGTAGAAGGTTCCCCAGGGAATGATAAAAGTTGTTTTCTCCCGGTCCTCTTCAGCAACCATGATTTGATGATAACCAGCAAAGTAATCCACGAAGGAATACATGCCATACTGTGTAGTATTGTCGATCAGGATGTGGATGAAAGGTACTGAGAAATTATCCTTGAGGCAGGCTTTGTTCAAATCCAGGTAATCCACGCAGACTCGTACCTTCCCTCCGGGCTTAGGCACGTGAACTATGTTTGACAGCCATTATGGGTGTGTTGATACCATGATGATTACAGCTTTGAATTGTTTAACAATTTCTTCTTTAACTTTCAAACTCCATTCAAGTTTCAATCGCCTGAGCTTTTTCTTGACTGGTTTGAATCCATCTTTGATGGGCATTCGATGCATGACAATATCAGTGGATAAGCCAATCATGTCTTTATGTGACCATGCAAATACATCCACTTACTGTTTTAAGAGTTTGATTTGGTCAGCTTTTTGATTGGGTGTGAGGTCTGAACCTATTTCGATTTCTTTGATGTTTTTGGAGGTTCCTATGTTAATGGTGCTCGTTTATTCGAGGTTTGGTTTGGGTTTGTCTTTAACCCATTCTTTGATCTCCTCAGGCACATCATAGTCATCTTCCTCCTCCTGATCAATATTCATCAAGCCGAAGTTCAGTTCTACATCAAAGTCGTAGTCATTTTGACAGGTTGGCATCTCATCAGCAGAGACACACACATCTAATGCTTGGGTCCTGAAAACAAAAATGCTTTCATTAATATATACAACTTCTTAAATATACAAAGCATTTATAAAGCATGACAAAAGTTACTGCTATAGTTGTGCAAGCAAAAGTAAGCAATTAATGAAAATATGATTAAGGGCAGATTAACTCTCTGCCGCTTTACCCTTTTCGACCGAGGCAAGGGACACTGCTCCAGTTGTCCAAGGTCAGATCCTCATAAATCAGGAGGATCAGGGATTTGTGATTATCTGTCTCGTCTTGGATGATGACTAAGACATACATTATAATAGGGCCAGTGATCTTCTTTGCACTGTTCCCTTTTCCCTTCTTGATGCGAGGAATTTGAACTTGATCCTCGTCGTCATTGTCTGGGAGTTTGTCATTCATGCCCTCGTAGTTGATAATGACCCTCATATTAGCGAATGGGTGTCATCCTTCGTACATGATCTTTTCTTTTCCCTTTTCGCTATCTGCCCCAGGCTTGAGGGCTTTTCTTTCATGGACAGGTATGATTGGAGGAAATAGCATGGTTGATACCACAGCAGGGATTTTCCTCATAGGTTTCACCCATCCGGCATTTGTGAGATTTGGCAGCAAAATTGTGGAGGCATGAGCCTTGGGATGTTTATGTGGGTTCCAGCGGCTTGACCCGGATGAATATCCCAATCATGCTCTCCCAGTCTGATTTGGGATTTGGACTGGCATCTTGATACCTTGCTTATCCTTTCCCAACCTTTCTCTAGGTTGGAAGCCCGAAGATACAATTTCTTTCCACACTGTCATTGCTTCGGTGGAGACTTTAGGTTTTAGGGCTGGTGCCCCGATAGGTAGATACTAAGTATCGCTCACCTCTAGAGCTTGAAAACTGGGAGGTTCAATCCCTTCATCCAGGCTAATTACTGGTATATCCCCATGTATGTAGGTAGGGTATTCTGGTTCGGCATTCACTGTGATGAGGATGTCGTTGATAATGTACTTGAGTTGTTGATGGATGGTGGATGGCACTGCCACTGCCATGTGGATCCAGGGTCTGCCCAGTAATAAGTTGTATCCGGTGGCTATGTTGTGCACCTGGAAAGATACTTAGAAAGTGTGTGGGTTAATCTCTAGAGGAAGCTCTATTTTCCCCATAGCTTGTCGGCGAGATCCATCGAAGGCCCGGATGACTATATGACTGGTTTTGATCCGGTTCGGATTGATCTTCATCCTTTCTAAAGTATCGTATGGACAAATGTTGAGGGATGATCCTCCATCGATGAGCACACCTCCGATCATATATCTAGAGGACATTACTGCTATATGCAGGGACTTGTGGTGGCCCATTCCCTCTGCCGGGATATCATCGTCAGTGAAAGATATCACATTGCTGTTGAAGATGTGCTCTAACACATGACAAAATTTCTCGGTGTCCACTATATGTGGCAAATGAGCTTCTTCTAGGACTTTTACTAGAATGTTGCGATGATCCGCTGAGGATAGGACCAAGTCGAGGATGGACATTTGTTTAGGTGCGTCCTCCAAGCTTTGCACTATTTTGATTTTATGATGTCCCATCTTGTTGAGGAACTCTTTGATTTTATCTTCAGCCACCTTCTCTTTTACTTTGATGACCGGTTTGATTACCCGTTGAGGTAGGTATAAGGGATTGTCCTTCGGCACAACGGTAATGTTGTTTAAAGTGGAGCTTTCATTGTCCCCGTAGTTCCATGGGACACACTTCAGACAGATGATTGGATACTAAGGTCTGAAGGGCAAGATTAGAGGCTGAGGTGCATCCACCTTCACAGGATCTGGTAGTTCTTGAACCCCTTTCCCGGGCAGTACTAAGGGTTTTAGAGTCGACTCCCCATCTCAGGATATAACAGCCACTGTATTCTGATTCCATACAGTGGGGATCCAAAGAGTATCATTGTCTAGGATATCGAGGATTTGATTTCCCTTAATCGGGTCCCCATTTTCAATCATGTCTTGAATCAAGTTACGAAGTACCCAACAATCTTCAGTATCATGGCCAGGTGAATTTGAATGGTACTGACATATTTGGTCAGGTTTGAACTTTCTGGCTCGAGGGTTCAATAGAGGTAACAAGTCTGCAACCGTTCCTTTGTTGATTAGCATTTGAAGGATTTCTTCCATTGATTAATTCACGTTGGTGAAGTTCCTTTAGAATAGGAATTTCCCATCTGCTCGAAGATTCTCTTCTTCGGCCACCCTGTTGGCCCAAAGATCATTCTCATTAGACTGGTATTGACTTCTCGGGGAAGTGATCTCCGGAGTGGGAGGACGATCCACAATGGACTGGTTGATTTGTTTCACCATATTCCTAGTGATCTGATGCTGGTAAACGACCCGTTCTGCTAACTACTCGATCTACTCCTTGATAGACTTGATCTCCTGCTCTATTAGGAACCGCCTTTCAAAAACTTCCCAACTATCTGAGCTGGTGTTGTTGGGTTGAATTGATTCTCCCACATAACAGAGGTAATTGGATCCTTCTCCATTTGTGGCGCTGATCATATTGACATTCTCCTCTTTATGCTGTGGTAGAGGATTGTCCTGCACATGGGGTTGCTCAAGCTTTATGACCACAATCTCTCCGCTGTCAACCAAGTCTTGTATTTTGTGCTTGAGAGACCAACAGTCTTGGGTGTCATGGCCTGGAGATCCAGAGTGATAAGCACACTTCTTGCTTGGGTCGAATTTAAGACCATTAGTATTGGTTGGTGGAAGAAGTTGGACAATCTTATTCTGGGCTGTCAAAAGTTTGAATACGTTCTCGAGTGAATCCCCTAGAAGGGTGAAGGTTCTTCGACGCCTAACCTCCATATTTTTCTAGAGTTGAGGTTTTGGAGGCTTTGCTGGATTTTGAAAAGGGGTATAATTCCTCCTTTGAATGGGCATACTGTTTGACTCGCCCCTTGGATTTTGTCCTTGTAATACTAAGGACACTTCTTCGTCTTTCTTTTTATGCACCCTCCGGGGATTACTCCCTTAATTTTTGGATTGGATATGCTCAGTGATAACTTTGAGGGCGGTTAGATCTTTTATCTTCCCAGATTTGAGCCCCAATTCGGCCATTTCGCCATGTTCGATCATTTCAGAGAATGGTTTTCCTATACCTGCTAGGACCCTCTCATAATAAGGCTCTTCTTGGATGTCGATGAAGGTCATGACTATTTCTGATTCAGTCATGGCTGGGATGACTCGTGCTGCAACCCGTCTCCATTGTTGGGCATATTCCTGAACTATTCAGTGTTATTCTTCCTGATCTTGGTAATTTGGTATCTGTCTGGAGGCAGCTGAGATTGGAAGCTGTATTGACTGAGGAAAGCGTGGGCCAGTTCTTCCCAACTTTGGATTTTGGAGTTGTCCAGACAGGCGTACCATGCTCTCTCCTCTCCGGTTAGACTCTTCCGAAATAGCTGCATTCGAAGCTTCTCGTCCTCTGCATAGGATCCGAGTTCTCCAATGAATACTTTTAAGTGTGTGTAAGGATCTCCCGTTCCATCATACTTCTCGAAGTCAGGAGTCTTAAATTTTTCGGGATAACGAGCCCCGGGGAATATACAGAGGTCGGAGTAATTGACACTATCGAATACCACAATCCCTTTGATTGATCGGAGAGCTTCCTCCATTTGCTATACTTTCTTCATAATGTCACCAGCTTCCTGTTCTTTGACGAGGGGGTGATTTCAGAGGTTTTGTTGGTCGTGTCCTGGTTTTGTGGTCCAGGAATCTGAGTTTCAGACTTTTTCAGTTTCTTGACCACCAGCACTACCACCACCAGATGCTCCTGGTTCTGTGTGAGCTTGAGATTGTTTCCCTCTAAAGGCCTTGCTTTATTCTCGTAAAAAACCAGCTAACTCGGCTATCTGATTTTTCAGTCCTTCGAACTCTTCCTGGGATACCGAGGTGGATTTTGTTTGAGCACCAGAAGCCATGTCCGTGGATGGACTGGGTGCTTTAGATTTAGACCTAGTGATAGGACCAATTTTTACCTACAACAAAACGTAGGCGTGTCAATTTTCTGATGTAGGTAAGGACAGGATGTATGATGTGTTTTTTAGAGTAGATCCTGCAAAATCGAGGTTAGTTGTCTTGATGGCAGGATGACATAGTATTTTGACAGGGAAAGTAAATCTTTTATTATGATATTTCCATTGTGCTCCTTGATAATTGGAGGCTTAACATGGAATTGAAAGAGGAAGGTATGAAGAAGCTTCCCTTCGGATTTGGTTAATCAGAAGCTAACCTATCCTAGGTTACTCTCGCGGCTTTTGTTTCGGCATGAAGATTCCTAGATCATCGCAATCTACTATAGGAGAAATTAATCCGATCGTTCAACTGGAGCGAATCTGGGTGGTGCATTTTCATGAGCCACAGAGACTTTGCCGTCCCCAGAGATATTACTAATCACCGACCAGGTTTTTCTCCTTGTGAGAGGGACACATCACATACATTCACATACATCGTGCCTTACCGTAGTGCATATGATGACATGGGCGCGAAGCACTAAATATGGGTACGAAGCACTAAAAAGCTGGAAAGCATTCATTCACATTCATTCAATGTAAAGATGCAGCAGTCACTCATTCATTGACTGTGGAGACGCAGAATTTCACGCATTCAATAGTTTTGAAAGTGAAATGTTTGAAAATATTCGAAATCGACCTAAGCCCTCTACTATCCCCAGCAGAGTCGCCACCTGTCGACGTTGGGTTAAAAAATCCACGGGTCGGGTCACAACCCGGATCTTTTAATCTCTTTTCCTAAGTTTTCTCTACCCTCACTCTTTTTATTTAGGAAAAAGGTTTTGAAGGGTTTTTTAGAAAAAAGGCCAACATGTATCATGTCGACGATTTGAACGTTTTATAGAGTCGCCAGTTGGTAGATTTGAAATGGTTGTACCAACTCAACCGAGTTTTGTTTGAAAGAGGCCCAATTGCTGGACTCTGTCAAAACCTGATATTTGAAAACAAAGATTTGAGCTCGGGGGTTTGGTTAAGTGTAGGGAAGGTGTTAGGCACCCCACAACTCCCGTGTTAACACGGTACCGTATCTTTTCAATATTTCCCTTTAAAACTAGAATGCGTGAGTGAATGCTGTTTGAAAATTGGGCCTTTTGATTTGATTGATTGAAAGTAGTGCTTTACTTCGTTGAACCTATATACGAAGGGTTTGATTTGATTTGAAAATCAGTCTTTGATTTGATTTGCAAAAGCATTTAATTTGATTTTCTTGAAACGCTTTTCTTTTGATTGATTTGAAAATGATGTTTTGAAAGCTGGTTTATCAAACTCTTACGCTGCCATAAGAATTAAAGCCTGTTGATACTTCCAATTTTATCTTTATAGCCTTAAGGCTGGATGTGAATGGTGATTTGTCGGGCTATGAAGCATTCTTGATCACAGAATATACAAGTGACGGTCTCCTCATGGGTATGAAAACCATCGGAGGGATGCTGACACGATAATCGATATTTTTTCATTATCTGGAGACCTTAAATCCGGATAACCGTTTTAAGGTCTGTTTACATGTACATTTCTACAGAAAAACTGGCATGGTACATTTGTAAATCGGAGATTGTCCATCGTGGGAATCAGATTCCGATCATTTTGATCGTGAATCCCACGATTCCTAGGCTCACATATGAATAGCCAGAACCTGCATAGTTAAAATTTGTACAGAAACAGATAAATATCCCAAAATTGCCAGAACCGAGGATTCATTTAGTAAATCCCGGTTCGCACGGCCAAAGCGTCTCGTTCCCACTAGATAGCGATCTAAGGGACGCGAGGTTCCTTTTGAAGCTGAAACTAGAAAGAAAGCTAGATTTAAGGAAATCTCAGCCATTCTAGCTTCCTGGTTCAATCTGGAGGTTTTAAACCGTTTGAAAACTAGAATTGGCGAGATTTAAATAAATCTAGTCCCCCTCCAAATATATCAGTGTCAATTCATATAAGATGAATATTTACAGCAGCAGTTGAATAGAAAGCGAGTAAAGCAATATATTTTATACAAATATATATAAAAGCTGTAAAGGACGATGGGTTTTCACGCAGTTGCCCGGACTAGAATTGAAATATTTATATATATATATATATATATATATATATATATATTGACTGAAACGTAGTCAACCAAGACTAGGAAGAGGACCAGTGATGGTGAAGGCTGCTTATATATGTATAAATATATATAAAAGTAGTAAAAATGCCACAGAATAATCCAGGCCGAATTGAAATGTAAATTACAGAAAAGTAGTTAACCAGTGACTTGGGAGATCACCCAGTACGGCGAAGTGTGCAAAAAATAGTATAAAGGCCATGAAATAGTCCAGGCTAGATTGGAATGTAAATTTGCAAAAAATTAAGTAGTCAACCAGTGACTGGGGAGATCACCCAGTATGGCGAAGTGTGCAAAAATAGTATAAAGGGCGATGGGTTTTCACGCCGGTGCGCGGACTGAATTGAAATATATATATATTGACAGAAATGTAGTAAATCAAGACTGATACGAGGCCCAGTGATGGTGAAAAATCGCTTATATATGCGTAAATATATATAAAAGCGGTAAACTTCCTCAGATTTGACATCTGGGCTTGACATAATTGAAATGTTAGTATAGATACAGTTAAATATATACAAAAAAGGGCCAAACCCGGACTAGGAAGATAACCTAGTTCGGCGAAGTTTCCAGAACGTGTGTGCTAGTGCATTGAAGCTGCTAGAGCTGACGGATCGTCAATCCGAATTGTAGAAATGCCAGAAACTTAGTTTATGTACAAAAATGAACCAAGTTTTAACGAAAACGGCCACGGAACTAAGTTTCGGGCATTTGTAGAAAATAAAACTTAACGTGCAAGTGTATAAAAGTACGAAGAAGTAATATTCACTTTCTGATCGTGAAAATACTTACAATGGACTGCTACACGGGCTTTTTGTCGAATCGTAGGCTCTATATGTCCAAATCTACCGGTTATTTTCTGATATGTGGTAGTATATGTGTGACGCCCCCAAATCCGGGACCGCCACTTGGACTCTCGAATTCGGTTCGTCACATGCTCATGGTAATACATCACAATAATAATAACTAAAAGTCACACAATCACAGCGAAAAATCTAATCTAGAATAATTTACAATGATTTATTAAAATTATTCCCCCAAGTCTCGCATCCTACAGTACTTAATAGATTACATAATAATATCAATTAATGACTTATTACATAATCTAACTTAAGCTTAAACATAGTCAAATCCAGTCTTGCTACATCATCTTAATACAACATTAAAATATTTAAAAATATAAAAGAGACAAGCTAGTTGGTAGCCTTGCTCTTGCCCTTATCAACGCCCGAAGGTTCGCCATTGTGACCCCCCCAGAATAGGTCCAGTCAACCCAACCCATTATGAGTCGCCAAATACATGGTACAGAATTCAAATACAAACTTTATATTATACGGTCGTGCAAAATACGACCACACAACTGTGAGTGTCAATACAAATATGTAAAAAATATTAATATTCAAACTAAGTCCTCATTACAATTATTATCACACTATTTATCAGAAATAGTGAGGACTACTACTGCTCTAACTCGGACCATCACTCTGTCCCCCGACTAGTCCCTGCGACATTCTCATTTCCTGAAGAGGACAATAGATGAAAAGGGTGAGCTCAACTAGCTCGGTAAAGAATATTATGACTAAGATAATGGAAAATAAATTATCGTTAACCTTCAATAAATCAGATAAAATATAATGGACAACCAATCTTAGATCAATATTCGCAGCGAAAATAACAATTCATTAGAAGAGTTAAGTAGAGAATGAAGTCTACTATCTTCTATGATTTAAAAGTCCATCATTAATATTTTATCCATGTAACATCAATCAATATACATCTCGAATCAATATTCATCTTTGCACTACAGGCCAAAGATATTCATTTTTATCATCAGTGGTCATGTTCATCTCAACACCTGTCATCTTTGCACTACGGCCAAAGATATTCATCAGGTAATCATTCATCTTTGCTCTACAGGCCAAAGATATTCAGTTACATCACCTTTTAGAACTGAGGATGATGAAAAATATTTTAAATAACGAATCCAGTGAGATAAAAGATAAGATTAAGGATTCGTATTTTAGTTTATCAAAGTTCAAGAATATTCTATAATAATACTTTGTGGAGCAAAATTCAAGAATAGAGCTCAAAATTTAGATCCAATCAAAGATAGTAACCATAATAGACAATTTGGACAAATAGAAGAAAATTTAATTTTTCCATAAATAGTGTCGTATACGTGAATAGTAACCCTGACGGAAAAAGTAAGAATTTCATAACAAAATCTATGACAATATTTTGGTATAATGATATTGAAAAGTATAACATCATTTACGAAAGAAATAACATCCCTTACCTCAAAAGAATAACACTTCTGGCTGGAATATCGGATATAATACCGAAGGAAACTTGCACTGAATAGTAACACTCAAAGTATCTAAATACTCACAAGAATACGCTCGATATTATAGAGAGAGAAAACTTCTGATTCTGGTGTGATTTTCAATTCTAACCTAAGCACCCTATTTATAGGAAAAGCTTAGGATGCCAAAGGAGACTAAAATAATAAAATATTATTATTCTATGTCCTTCTATAGGAAATTTAATTCTCTACAACTTTGTAGAAGGAAGTTTTTCCAAATTCCAAACATAAATTATCAGAAATTCATAAACGGATGATTTTCCACACCAAAATACTGATAAAAACATATCAGCGCTAATTCCTTCTTTTATATCCACAAAATAAATATTTCCTTATCATATAAATCAATAATTAAGTATTCACAAATAATATTACAGAACTACAATATTGACAACCAGGTCGTTCCGAAGAAAGAGGGGGCCTTCCGATAAGGACTTCTCCTTACTGGCGCGCAATTAAATAACCCCTCCTAGACAGAACTTCCTTAGACATTGTCAATAATGCTATCTAATAATATTATTCAAATAATATGAATTATTGAGTTGATAATGTGAAATACCTTGCAGTGACAATTATTGAATCAATAATACCAAAATATCAACTGTAGCCATTATTGAATAAATCATATAAAATGGCAACGTAGCAATTATTGAGTCAATAAAATATCAATATAACAATTATTGAGTCAATAATATAAAATATCAACGTAGCAATTATTGAGTCAATAATATAAAATATTGAACAGTAATTACTGTAACAATTATTGAGTAATGGCTTCTCACGTAAGAATCAATAATTAGAATTACTGTGCAATACCGTGTGCTACTGTGTAACACCGTGTATCACTGTATTTTAACTGCCGGGTATTTCAACAGTACTAACGGTAATAACCACGCCGTTATTTTGTAAAAAAGTTATTTCTGTCGCTTTCTATATCCGACAGTTATTCCGTTGTGGGGGCCCACAAATAGCTGCGCCGTCGTACGAATATTCCCCGACAACAAGAATATTCCACGACCAAACGAATATTCCCCGACAACAAGAATATTTTATAACCACTTGCTCATTTTAAAAATATTTGCACATTTCACCCATAACTTTCATATTTATCAAAACAACACCTTACTATTTTGAAATAATATATAAAGAAAATTAAATCTTTATTCATAAAAGTTGGGGTCTTACAACCTCCCTTCCTTATGAAATTTCGTCCTCGAAATTGACGTACGTACCTGTTATATCGAAAAGGTGAGGATACCTCGCTTTCATTTCCGATTCCAACTCCCAGGTCATTTCCTCAATTGCATGGTTTCTCCGCAAAACTTTAACTTGAGGTATAATTTTCGAGCGTAGGACATGCTCCTTCCTATCCAAGATTTTGACAGGTACTTCCTCGTACGTTAAATCTTCAGCTATCTCGTCTGGTTCTAACTCAATAATGCGGTTTGGATCCTTCACATATTTACGTAACAAGGATATGTGAAACACGTTATGAACACGAGACATGCTTGGAGGTAAAGCGAGTCTATAAGCCACATTTCCTACTCGGTCAAGAATCTCAAATGGACCAATGAATCGTGGATTGAGCTTTCCTCTCTTGCCAAACCTCGTAACTCCTTTCCACGGAGCAACACGTAATAACACATGGTCTCCAATATTAAATTCCACGTCCTTTCGATGAAGATCCGCATAACTCTTTTGTCGATCTTGTGCTGTTTGTATACGTTGTCGGATTATTTGTATCTTTTCTGTAGTCATACGTACCAACTCCGGTCCGAACAATGTTGTTTCACCCACCTCGTTCCAACATACTGGAGAGTGACACTTTCTCCCATACAATGCCTCGAATGGAGCCACGCCTATACTTGCCTGATAATTATTATTGTAGGAGAATTCCACCAATGGTAAATACTTATCCCAACTCCCTTTGAAGTCTAGAACACAAACTCTCAATAGATCTTCAAGAGTTTGAATAGTCCTTTCCGATTGTTCGTCTGTTTGAGGATGATAAGCCGAACTAAATCGTAAATCCGTGCCCATAGCTTTCTGCAAACTGATCCAAAATCGTGAAGTAAATCTGGGATCACGATCCGAAACTATGGATACTGGCATGCCATACAATCTCACAATCTCATTCACGTACATATGAGCAAGACGTTCAAGGGAATAAGTCTATCGTATCGGCAAGAAATGAGCAGACTTGGTTAATCTATCAACAATAACCCATATCGCATCTAAGCCTTGAGAAACCTTGTGAAGACCCGAAACGAAATCCAACGTAATGTGTTCCCACTTCCATTTCGGAATCTCCAGTGGTTGGAATGGACCCTTCGGCACTTGATGCTCCGCCTTTACACGTTGACAAGATAAACATCTCGAGATGAACTCCGCGATCTCTCTCTTCATGTTGCTCCTCCAAAATGAATGTCGAAGATCACGATACATTTTAGTACTCCCAAGATGGATCGCAAACGGTGTGTTGTGTGCCTCCATCATGATTCTATACTTCAAGTCAGAATCGTTAGGAACACAAAGTCTGGAGTTGACTCGAAGTATTCCATCTTCATCGATTCTTGCTTTTGGAATTGCACCTTCTTGCACCTTCTTCTTCATCTTCATCAGCTCCGCATCCGTAGCTTGAGCAGCTTTAACTTTATCAATCAAAGATGGTTCTACGCGTATACTTGACATCATCGCACTAGTTTCCACATATGATCTTCTACTCAACGCGTCAGCTACCACGTTCGCTTTTCTATGATGGTATTGGATGGTATGATCGTAATCTTTCAACAGCTCAAGCCAACGTCGTTGCCGCATGTTGAGTTCCTTCTGAGTGAAGAAATATTTAAGGCTCTTATGATCCGTATAAATCTCCACTTTCTCCCCGTACAGATAATGTCTCCAGATCTTCAACGCAAAAACGACAGCTGCCAACTCTAGATCATGAGTAGGATAATTCCTCTCATATTCTTTGAGTTGTCGCGAGGCATAGGCTATGACTTTCCCATGTTGCATGAGAACACATCCTAACCCTTTGCCCGAAGCATCGCTGTAGATAACAAATCCATCCGAACCAGATGGTATTGTCAGAACAGGTGCCGAGATAAGTCTTCTCTTGAGCTCTTGGAAGCTCTTCTCGCATTCCTCGCTCCAAAATTTTTTTGTATCTTTCCGAGTTAACTGAGTTAATGGAGTAGCGATTCGGGAAAATCCCTCTACGCATTTCCGATAATAACCAGCTAAGCCCAGAAAGCTTCGTACTTCGGTCACCGACTTAGGTTCCTCCCAGCTTTGTATTGCTTCAATCTTCGCCGGGTCAACAGATACTCCACGTTTCAATACCACGTGCCCAAGGAATGCTACTTCCTCAAGCCAGAACTCGCATTTCTTCAGCTTGGCATATAGCTTGTTCTCACAAAGCTTTTGAAGTACCAACTTCAAGTGGTGCTCATGATCTTCACGGCTTTTAGAATAGATGAGAATGTCATCAATAAAGACAACAACGAATTGATCCAAATACTCCTTAAATACACGGTTCATCATATCCATGAAAGCAGCAGGAGCATTAGTCAATCCAAAAGACATGACTAAGAACTCATAATGCCCGTACCGAGTTCTAAAAGCAGTCTTCGGAATATCCTCAGTTTTAATCTTCAGCTGATGATATCCAGAACGAAGATCGATCTTTGAAAAGAACTGTGCTCCTTGCAACTGGTCGAACAGGTCATCAATACGAGGTAGCGGATACCTATTCTTGATGGTGACATGGTTCAACTCCCGATAGTCAATACAAAGTCGCATACTCCCATCTTTCTTCTTTACGAATAAAACAGGAGCACCCCAAGGAGACGTACTAAGACGAATAAAACCGATGTCTAACAACTCTTGTAATTGGACCTTTAACTCCTGAAGTTCAATAGGAGCCATTCGATATGGGGTTTTAAAAATGGGTTTTGTACCGGGTTTAAGGTCAATAAAGAATTCAACTTCACATTCTGGGGGTAGACCGGGAAGTTCTTCGGGAAATACATCAGGAAACTCATTAACAACGGAAATATCATTCAAATCTGATGTATTCTGGTTTAGATCAGTGACATGAGCTAAGAAAGCTTGACATCCGTTTTTTAATAAACGAATAGCTTTATGACTTGAAATGATATTGACTGATTTTAGTGGTTTGGTGATTTGGATTCGTACAACAGGTTGATTAGGAATATGAAAACTAACAACCTTACGAAAACAATCAATTTTGGCATGGTAATTGGTTAACCAGTCAATTCATAAAATCACGTCAAATGCAAGTTTTTTCAAAGATATAAGATCAACAGGTAAGGTAAGGGTACCAATCTGAATCAAGCAAGATTTGTAAACTGTGGATGTAACAAAGGTTTCTCCCAACGGAGTTTCAACAAATAAGTCAAAGTCTAATTTATCAGAAGTCAAGTTCAAACGTTGAGCACAAGCAGGTGAAATAAAGGAATGGGTAGCACCAGTATCTAACAAGGTATAAACTTCGTAAGAGTTTATGATCAGCTTACCCGTAATCACCTCGTGTGGATTCCTCGCGTTTTGGGCTGTCACGACAAACGCTCTTCCAGGAATCACCGACTTTGACTTGTCTGCAACCGCCTTTGGAATCACCACCCTCGCTGAACTTGGTTTCTTAACAAGACAATCTCAAGCTATATGTCCTTCCTTTCCACAGTTATAACATGCTTTGAATTGTTGTGGACAGTTTGGGCTGATGTATCCCTCTTTCCCGCACTTATACTATACGACCGGTGGTCGTTCTCCTCCCCTCGAAACAGTTGATGCTGGTGCTGTTGGGTTTGTATGTAACGCAATCATGCAATCAAATCACATAAATAGGGCGGAAGCGTAAAAACTAGGTTTTCAAAATTTTATACAAACCCATAACCATGATCATGCTTTGTGCTTGTTATCAATAACAGAAAATAGAGAACATGGAATTATACCTTTGAAGATCTAAGCTTCCTCAGGTACAAGTTCTACTCCTTTGATTCCTTTGATTCCTCTGATAGTGGCTCCTTCCCTTGAATAATGTCAGCCACCCAAATGTTTGGCCTCTAACGGTGATCCACCAAGAAAGATGAAGAACTCAAGAAGATGGGTTATTGGCTTAACCCTTGTTTCTATCTCTATAGAATATGTGTACTCCCAACTCTTGGAAAATTTCACATGTCTACCTTATTTCTGATATAAGACTCTCTTATATAGATATTAGGTTAACCCTCCTAATCCAATTAGAATAGGGTTTTATTTAATTAATTAATTAATTACTTTTAATTAATTTATATCCTAATCTTTATTAGGATTGAGATAGAGTACTGATATTATATTAATTCCTAAACTCTTTTAGAATTAAAATAATAATAATAATAATAATATTAATAAGATTCCTCTTATTAATTTATATTTAATATTTCTAAAATATTAAATAATAAACATTAAGCTATTTAATTTATTCTATCATCATAGATTAAATTAATTATACTTAATGCATTATTACTATCATGCCATTTTCTTCTTAAATAATTCTTCTTCCTTTTATGGTGTGACCCTTTAGGTTCTCCATATTAAACCGGTTGTGAATAAATCAATTAGAACAATTCTAATCTTATTTAAATAAACAAATTAAACTAATAATCTATTTAAATAAATAACATTTATTCTACAATAGGGATAAGCCTCTCTAGCGATCAACGACTTTCCAGATAATATAGATTTCAACATTAATCATAAAAGAACCTGTGAGTTAATAGTTACCGTACAATTCAATCCTTCCACCATACAATGTCCCAATTAAATATAAGACATGGATTTACTGTCAAGTCTTAATTTATTTAATCATATATATTTCGATTAGAAAATGCACAACTCCAAATAATGTAAATTAGAAACCTCTTTCTAATTTCATTCTACATTGGCCAAGGATTCCTGGGTTGTCATTTAACGAATCACATAGGACATATCTCCTTTTTTAGTAGAGGTGGTAGATTCTTTATTGATCATTCATTATCTCCATATGTAACTCATTACACCCAAGCATACCCTATATATGCCTTAAAAGGCCTTAAGGAATTAGTCAAAGTATAATTTGTTACATACAAGATACTATGATGATCTCAAGTCCAAGGATCACATGTACTACTATCACATTAGGAATTCCTATTGACAGGCGAGTAAAACTCCATTAGGTATTCCATAGCGAGTCACGTTCATTGAACTTATTATCCAATAAGCACCTACATACTTTCTTTAGTGTCTCCACACAAATGACCATGAGATCAGTCATCCTCATCCAATGAGCAAGCAACATATGTACCAATCTATCCGGATTTACTAATCCCCTTTTTAGTAATCCCACGATTGGGAACTATTTTAGTTTTAAAGCTTTCTAAGAATTTAGATCTCATTAGCATGATCAACATCATGATTCTAAAAGCATTGCTTAAAACTATGGGTTATTTACATATTATAAAAACAGCACCATGTAGATAATTAAATGCCTTTAATAAATAAATATTTTATTAATAAATAAATAAGATTGTTTACAAAGTATGTGCTTTATCATCATACATGATTGGCTTGTATGCACACTACTATCAATCTCCCACTTGCACTAAAGCCAATCGCCATGGTATCTCATACCCATCTTCTCTAAGTGACGATCAAACTGCTGTTGTGTTAAAGCTTTAGTAAATGGATCTGCAATGTTGTCTTGAGAGTCTACACTCTCCTCTTTCAATGATTTCTTTAATCAAAGTGTCGCAACACATGTTTAGATCCAAGATGAGACTTAGGAACTATTCCTATTTCTGTAATGAACTTTTCATCTAAAACATCAACTTGCAGCTTCACTTACTGTTATATACTCTGCCTCTGTCACTGAATCAGCAACCGTTTGCTGCTTGGAACTCTTCCAACTCACTGCACCTCCGTTCAAGGTAAACACATACCCTGAAATAGATTTACTGTCATCTTGGTATGTTTGAAAACTTGAGTCCGTGAATCCCTCGAGTTTTAATTCAGACCCACCGTAGACAAGAAAAATATCTTTAGTCCTTCTCAAGTACTTTAGGATATTTTTCACTACCTTCCAGTGCTCTTCTCCTGGATTCGACTGGTATCTGCTTGTTACACTAAGTGCGTGAGCAACATCCGGTCTAGTACATATCATACCGTACATGATAGATCCTATTGCAGAAGCATAAGGGATCTTACTCATACGGTCTCTCTCCTCAGGTGTCTTTGGGGCCTGTTTCTTGGAGAGATTTATTCCATGGCTCATCGGCATGAGACCTCTTTTGGAATCTTCCATGCTAAACCTCTTTAGCATCGTATCAATGTACGTTCCTTGGGATAAGCCGAGCATCCTTTTAGATCTATCTCTATAGATCTTTATCCCCAAAATATAGGATGCTTCACCCAAGTCCTTTATTGAGAAGTTTTTAGATAACCATATTTTAATGGATTGTAACATAGGAATGTCATTCCCTATCAGTAATATATCATCAACATATAATACAAGGAATGATACTGCGCTCCCACTAACCTTCTTGTATACACATGGTTCATCCTCGTTTTTTATAAAATCAAACTCTTTGATTGTCTCATCAAAATGAATGTTCCATCTACGAGAAGCTTGCTTCAACCCATAAATGGATCGTTGTAGCTTACAGACTTGATTTGTTCCAACTTTTGAAATAAATCCCTCTGGCTGTGTCATATACACATCCTCCTCAAGTTTCCCATTAAGGAAGGCCGTTTTCACGTCCATCTGCCAGATCTCATAGTCGTTGTAAGCTGCAATTGCAAGCAAAATCCGAATGGACTTGAGCATGGCTACTGGTGAGAAGGTTTCATCATAGTCAACTCCTTGTCTTTGTTTGAAACCTTTTGCAACCAGTCGAGCCTTATAGGTCTCTACCTTTCCGTCTGCTCCAGTCTTTTTCTTAAAAACCCATTTACACCCAATAGGTTTAATACCGTCAGGTGGTGAAACCAAAGACCATACTTTGTTTTCATACATGGAGTCCATTTCAGATTTCATGGCTTCAAGCCATTTCCCTGAGTCTTTATTACTCATAACCTGTTCGTAATTCAATGGATCATCATCATTCATGATGTGTACCTCATCGTCATCCTCTATAACGAATCCATACCTCTCAGGTATCTTCGGTACTCTTCCAGATTTATGAACATGGTGTGGTACAATAGGTTCTTCTACTTGGTTAGGTACCTGACTTTGGTCCGTGGTAACTTGTGGTTCTTGAACTTCTTCAAGATATATCTTACTCCCACTGACCCCTTCATGGATAAACTCCTTTTCCAAGAAGGCAGCATGTTTCGCAACAAACACCTTTTGATCAGTTAGATGATAGAAATAATACCCTACAGTTTCTTTAGGGTATCCCACAAATCTACACTTTTCGGATTTAGTCTGTAGCTTATCATGTTCAAACTTTTTGACATAAGCTGGACAACCCCAAGTCTTAACATGCTTAAGATTTGGTTTCCTCCCTTTCCACATCTCATATGGAGTCTTTGGGGCGGATTTGGTAGGTACCTTGTTAAGTAGGTATGCAGCCGTTTCTAGGGCATATCCCCAGAAGGAAATTGGAAGGTCGGTAAAACTCATCATGGATCGAACCATGTCCAACAGTGTTCGATTTCTCCTTTTAGATACTCCATTTAACTGTGGTGTACCTGGAGGAGTCCATTGTGAGATTATACCATTTTCTCTAAGACAATTGAGAAACTCACTACTTAAGTATTCTCCACCTCGATCTGATCGAAGTATCTTAATACTCTTGCCCGTTTGTTTCTCTACTTCACTTCTGAACTCTTTGAACTTTTCAAATGATTCTGATTTGTATTTCATTAAATACACATATCCAAATCTTGAGTGATCATCAGTGAAAGTAATAAAATAAGAATACCCACCCCGTGCACTTGTTGTCATAGGTCCACAAACGTCTGTGTGGATCAATGCCAACAACTCTGTAACTCTCTCTCCTTTTCCACTAAAAGGAGATTTAGTCATTTTACCCATGAGACAAGATTCACAAGTTGGATATGATTCATAATCGGATAGCTCGAGGAGCACATCTTTATGCAACTTGGATAATCTTGTTTTATTGATATGACCGAGTCTACAGTGCCACATATAGGTATAATTAATATCATCTCCTTTCCTTTTCTTAATTTGTTCAATTTGAAATATATTTTCTTGCAAGTCAAGTGTATAAAGTCCATTTCGCAAATTTCCAATACCATATAAAACATCGTCTTTATAAATAGAACAACCATTGTTCTTTATAATAACGTCAAAACCTTCCATATCCAATATAGAAATTGAAATAATGTTTTTAATAATATTAGGAAAATATTAACAATTATTAAGATAAATGGATTTGCCCGAAGGCATTGCTAAACAATAAGTTCCTACAGCTAATGCAGCAACTTTTGCTCCATTTCCCACTCGTAGGATCACCTCATCATTGTTCAGCTTTCTACTTCTGACCAGTCCCTTCACATTATTACATATGTGAGAACCACAGCCGGTATCCAATACCCAGAATTTTGACTTTCTAAAAAATTAATTTCAATCATGAACAAACCTTGATTGGAAGTCGAAGCTTCTCCAAGCTTCTTCTTTGCCAGAAACTTCTTGCAGTTCCTCTTCCAATGACCCGGCTCGTTGCAATGGAAGCACATTCCTTTGCTAGCTGGATCAGATTTCTTTTGTTCCTTTATGTTCACTTTTCCCTTGGTCATCCGAGATCGGAAGAGCTCCTTAGATATCTCATATCTAGCAGTCCTACTCTGTTCACCATACAACTCCTTGAGGTGAAGCAGCATAGCAGGAGCATCCATTTTTTCGTGCTAACGCTGAAGCTCGTTATTCATGGATGCGAGCATGATGCATTGAGCCACAGATGCATCATCTTGCCACTTTACAATGGTGGCAATCTCTTCCTCAGAGGCTGTTTCTGGAACAGTTCCAGGGACAGGTGAGTTTAGGACATAAGAAATCTTTTCAGCAGTGAGAACTATTATCAGATTTGTTAGCCAGTCCGTATAATTCGGCCCGATAAGCTTATTAGCATCAAGTATGCTTCGCAGTGAAATTAGTGATTTTGACATTTTTAAAATTTTGCATGTGAAAAACAACATTTTAGCAAACATTCATTTTATTAATTTTGCATACCAAAATAAATTTAGGTCTTTATTTTAAATTGGTATCTCCCACTATTTTTATCAAACTATATTACCCTCACTCATATAGTTCGGCAACATCTAATTAAAGATTTGCTAGTGAGATTAAGGATCCCATTTCAAATGTATATAACCTTGTGGATAGCACAACAAGCGATATACAAATAAATAGGTAGACAACTCTTGTCAATTACATCACCATGTAACTCCTTTTATTTTGCCTCTTAAATCATAATGGTCATGTGTGTGCACATCCGAACTAAAATGATTTAAGTTAAGTCCAGCCTAGCACTTCCATAAATTCAAAAAAGAAAAATTTTCTTCCTTGTGGATAGCACAACAAGACTAGATCGTTCAATTTTCTTGATAAGTATCAAATGTGATTAATTAACATCTTAAATATTCAATACTCGCCTTGTGGATAGCACAACAAACTCATATTAAATATTTAATACTCTATTAACTAATCATGCTAGAAGGCGACGTTCGATATTTCAAATATCATTTGAACGCTTCAGACTTAATATTATTTCTTTGAGGGGTTTGTTATTATTTGTCTCATCTTTTTAAGCGCGCATGCATATATATATATAAAATACGCGTCATTTTATTAAACATGCGAAGCATGTTTGTATAAAATATAATATATATAATATTTAGCATGCAATATAGAATACTATATTCTACCCGGATTGATTATGGACTTTTATTCTAGTTTGGTTCACTAGAGCCACCAAGTGAACCAAAAGGTCAAACCTAGGAGTGCAAGAATTTAAATTTTAAATGTAACTATTACATTTAAACCCGGGCTCCATACAAACGGGTCTTCACGCGCTCCTCGCTCTTTGGTCTCCAATTTCTTCAAAATAATTCTAACTATCTTTATTACATTAACTATTTAAAATTAAATAGAAACCTTGATCAGCAGTCAAGGGGAATTACATAGAAAGGAGATAGAATTTACATCGAGAATAAAACTAGAGAAGACGAGGTACGCAGACCCCATTTTATAAAACCCATACATTCAAGCATTCATCCAAAATAAAATCCAATCACATTGGTCATAGTCCATAATCAACCCCATTTATTATCATACACATCAACATATGCATCAATAAATATCCATTCATCTCATGAATAACAATGCTATTCCATATATGGATCGATGTTATTTAATGGACAAAAGTTTTGCTAAATTTTATTTTTGAAACAAAATAAACTCTTTTATTTTAATCAAAAATAAATCCAAATTAAACTCCTTTAATTTTAGCATTCTGAAATCATATTTCAGATAAAATAAACTTCTTTATTTTAAAACTTTATCAATTAAATATACAGTTTACTTAATTAATTAAAATTAATTTTCAGGGTCTGTCCAGGTACCGGCGCAGCTGCGCCAGTAATGAACTGGGTAGCTGCGCAGCTGCGCAGGTAAACGGAAGCAGCAGTTTTTGCAGACCGGCGCAGCTGCGCCAGTAATGAACTGGGTAGCTGCGCAGCTGCGCCGTTCGCCGCAGAAACTTGCAGAAAATTATTTTTGTCCAGAAAAACGATCCAATTCTCACATCAATTCATACATGGAATTATAAAATTGATAATTAGCACAAAGTTAGGCTCTGATACCACTGTTGGGTTTGTATGTAACGCAATCATGCAATCAAATCACATAAATAGGGCGGAAGCGTAAAAACTAGGTTTTCAAAATTTTATACAAACCCATAGCCATGATCATGCTTTGTGCTTGTTATCAATAACAGAAAAGAGAGAACATGGAATTATACCTTTGAAGATCTAAGCTTCCTCAGGTACAAGTTCTACTCCTTTGATTCCTTTGATTCCTCTGATAGTGGCTCCTTCCCTTGAATAATGTCAGCCACCCAAATGTTTGGCCTCTAACGGTGATCCACCAAGGAAGATGAAGAACTCAAGAAGATGGGTTATTGGCTTAACCCTTGTTTCTATCTCTATAGAATATGTGTACTCCCAACTCTTGGAAAATTTCACATGTCTACCTTATTTCTGATATAAGACTCTCTTATATAGATATTAGGTTAACCCTCTTAATCCAATTAGAATAGAGTTTTATTTAATTAATTAATTAATTACTTTTAATTAATTTATATCCTAATCTTTATTAGGATTGAGAGAGAGTATTGATATTATATTAATTCCTAAACTCTTTTAGAATTAAAATAATAATAATAATAATAATATTAATAAGACTCCTCTTATTAATTTATATTTAATATTTCTAAATATTAAATAATAAACATTAAGCTATTTAATTTATTCTATCATCATAGATTAAATTAATTATACTTAATGCATTATTACTATCATGCCATTTTCTTCTTAAATAATTCTTCTTCCTTTTATGGTGTGACCCTTTAGGTTCTCCATATTAAACTGGTTGTGAATAAATCAATTAGAACAATTCTAATCTTATTTAAATAAACAAATTAAACTAATAATCTATTTAAATAAATAACATTTATTCTACAATAGGGATAAGCCTCTCTAGCGATCAACGACTTTCCAGATAATATATATTTCAACATTAATCATAAAAGAACCTGTGAGTTAATAATTACCATACAATTCAATCCTTCCACCATACAATGTCCCAATTAAATATAAGACATGGATTTACTGTCAAGTCTTAATTTATTTAATCATATGTATTTCGATTAGAAAATGCACAACTCCAAATAATGCAAATTAGAAACCTCTTTCTAATTTCATTCTACCTTGGCCAAGGATTCCTGGGTTGTCATTTAACGAATCACATAGGACATATCTCCTCTTTTAGTAGAGGTGGTAGATTCTTTATTGATCATTCATTATCTCCATATGTAACTCATTACACCCAAGCATACCCTATATATGCCTTAAAAGGCCTTAAGGAATTAGTCAAAGTATAATTTGTTACATACAAGATACTATGATGATCTCAAGTCCAAGTATCACATGTACTACTATCACATTAGGAATTCCTATTGACAGGCGAGTAAAACTCCATTAGGTATTCCATAGCGAGTCACGTTCAGTGAACTTATTCTCCAATAAGCACCTACATACTTGCTTTAGTGTCTCCACACAAATGACCATGAGATCAGTCATCATCATCCAATGAGCAAGCAACATATGTACCAATCTATCCGGATTTACTAATCCCCTTTTTAGTAATCCCACGATTGGGAACTATTTTAGTTTTAAAGCTTTCTAAGAATTTAGATCTCATTAGCATGATCAACATCATGATTCTAAAAGCATTGCTTAAAACTATGGGTTATTTACATATTATAAAAACAGCACCATGTAGATAATTAAATGCCTTTAATAAATAAATATTTTATTAATAAATAAATAAGATTGTTTACAAAGTATGTGCTTTATCATCATACATGATTGACTTGTATGCACACTACTATCAGGTGCTGATGTCGACGTCTTCACGTTCTCATTGTTGTACCTTCTCTTCTTGAAATCTCCTCCCGATTCGCTTCTTCTACTATCTTGGCCACGATTACCACCGGAGTGGTTACCGCTTCTGTCATACTTTCCTCCTCGCTGGTTGTCATTGCTCCGATGACTGTTGCCACCGGTACGACCTTGGTTGTGGTCCCTCGGTTGAACATAATCATTATCTCGTTCTAATAACTAGGCCCTGTTTACTACATCCGAATATAAAGAAAATTTATGAGAAATGAGGTATTGAAGTATTTCGGGTTTCAAACCTCTTAGAAACATCCGCGTCATACGTTCCTCATTCTCCACCAAATGAGGTGCAAACCTGGACAGCTCCGCGAACTTAGCCTCGTACTGGGATACCGTCATGTTGTTTTGCTCGAGTCTGATAAACTCTACTTCCTTCATATGACGAATACTTTCAAGAAAGTACTTCTCATTAAACAGTTTCTGGAACGCTTCCCAAGACATCTTGAGTGCGGCAGGCTGGGTACGCTTCACAGATTCCCACCAGTAATCTGCCTCTCCACGGAACATAAACGTGGCGAATGGAACCTTCTGTTCCTCCGTACATCCCAAGACATCAAATATCTTGGTAATTTGTTTAATTCATGTCTCCGCCTTGATCGGATCTGGCTTTCCCAGAAACTCTGGTGGTCCCAATTCTTTGAATTTCTTGGCAATAACAATTCGCGAGTTGTTATTATCTCCACCTGTATGTTGCACACGAGTCTCCCTCGTCTGGTTTTGCATGAACTGCAGAAAACTTCTAAACATCTCATCGTTTATCGTCTGACCAGCGTTGTTTTCAGGATGAACATTGCCTTCTTGTTGCACGTTCTCCTGGTTAGTAATTAAAGGTGTCTCCACTGTCTCATTCACTTCGTTGTTAACGTTCTCAGCTGCCATTCTCAAATACTGCCATAAAATAAGGGTTAATTAAACAAATCAACATATCACATATTAACCCTATGCTCCGACTGACCAATTAAATACCACATAAGCTTAGGTAGGACATACTAGTGAAGGATTTACTCGTCTCTCCCCTCCTAGTTCTATTCCCTGATCTCCGCCAGAGATCATATCCCTAAGCTCTTATACCAACTGTGAGGCCCCCAGAATAGGTCCAGTCAACCCAACCCATTCTGAGTCGCCAAATACATGGTATAGAATTCAAATACAAACTTTATATTATACGGTCGTGCAAAATACGACCACACAACTGTGAGTGTCAATACAAATATGTAGAAAATATTAATATTCAAACTAAGTCCTCATTACAATTATTATCACACTATTTATCAGAAATAGTGAGGACAACTACTGCTCTAACTCGGACCATCACTCTGTCCCCCGACTAGTCCCTGCGACATTCTCATTTCCTGAAGAGGACAATAGATGAAAAGGATGAGCTCAACTAGCTCAGTAAAGAATATTATGACGAAGATAATGGAAAATAAATTATCGTTAGCCTTCAATAAATCAGATAAAATATTATGGACAACCAATCTTAGATCAATATTCGCAGCGAAAATAACAATTCAATAGAAGACTTAAGTAGAGAATGAAGTCTACTATCTTCTATGATTTAAAAGTCCATCATTAATATTTTATCCCTGTAACATCAATCAATATACATCTCGAATCAATATTCATCTTTGCACTACAGGCCAAATATATTCATTTGTATCATCAGTGGTCATATTCATCTCAACACCTGTCATCTTTGCACTACGGCCAAAGATATTCATCAAGTAATCATTCATCTTTGCTCTACAGGCCAAAGATATTCAGTTACATCACCTTTTAGAACTGAGGATGATGAAAAATATTTTAAATAACGAATCCAGTGAGATAAAAGATAAGATTAAGGATTTGTATTTTAGTTTATCAAAGTTCAAGAATATTCCATAATAATACTTTGTGGAGCAAAATTCAAGAATAGAGCTCAAAATTTAGATCCAATCAAAGATAGTAACCATAACAGACAATTTGGACAAATAGAAGAAAATTTAATTTTTTCATGAATAGTGTCGTATACGTGAATAGTGCCATATACGTGAATAGTGTCATATACGTGAATAGTAACCCCGACGGAAAAAGTAAGAATTTCATAACAAAATCCATGACAATATTTTGGTATAATGATATTAAAAAGAATAACATCATTTACGAAAGAAATAACATCCCTTACCTCAAAAGAATAACACTTCTGGCTGGAATATCGGATATAATACCGAAGAAAACTTGCACTAAATAGTAACACTCAAAGTATCTAAATACTCACAAGAATACGCTCGATATTATAGAGAGAGAAAACTTCTGATTCTGGTGTGATTTTCAATTCTAACATAAGCACCCTATTTATAGGAAAAGCTTAGGATGCCAAAGGAGACTAAAATAATAAAATATTATTATTTTAAAAAAAAATTCTGCCGCCTGGCGGCTTTTCAAAAAATTAAATT
Organism: Panax stipuleanatus; assembly: GCA_020205555.1. Taxonomy (NCBI): domain Eukaryota; kingdom Viridiplantae; phylum Streptophyta; class Magnoliopsida; order Apiales; family Araliaceae; genus Panax; species Panax stipuleanatus. The sequence goes on along the minus strand of CM035118.1, from coordinate 98,973,948 downwards.
TTCAACAAAAGTGGGGCCCACCCATAAAAAATATTTATTTTCCAAAACTTCAATAATTCATAATAAATAGCCCCTTTATCAGAAAAATACAAACTCTATGTCCTTCTATAGGAAATTTAATTCTCTACAACTTTGTAGAAGGAAGTTTTTCCAAATTCCAAACATAAATTATCCGAAATCCATAAACGGATGATTTTCCACACCAAAATACTGATAAAAACATATCAGCGCTAATTCCTTCTTTTATATCCACAAAATAAATATTTCCCTATCATATAAATTAATAATTAAGTATTCCCAAATAATATTACAGAACTACAATATTGACAACCAGGTCGTTCCCAGGAAAGAGGGGGCCTTCCGATAAGGACTTCTCCTTACTGGCGCGCAATTAAATAACCCCTCCTAGACAGAACTTCCTTAAACATTGTCAATAATGCTATCTAATAATATTATTCAAATAATATGAATTATTGAGTTGATAATGTGAAATACTGTGCAGTGACAATTATTGAATCAATAATACCAAAATATCAACTTTAACCATTATTGAATCAATCATATAAAATGGCAACGTAGCAATTATTGAGTCAATAAAATATCAATGTAACAATTATTGAGTCAATAATATAAAATATCAACGTTGCAATTATTGAGTCAATAATATAAAATATTGAACAGTAATTACTGTAACAATTATTGAGTAATGGCTTCTCACGTAAGAATCAATAATTAGAATTTCTGTGCAATACCGTGTGCTACTGTGCAACACCGTGTATCACTGTATTTTAACCACCGGGTATTTCAACAGTACTAACGATAATAACCACACCGTTATATTGTAAAAAAGTTATTTCTGTCGCTTTCTATATCCGACAGTTATTCCGTTATGGGGGCCCACAAATAGCTGCGCCATTGTACGAATATTCCCCGACAACAAGAATATTCCACGACTAAACGAATATTCCCCGACAACAAGAATATTTTATAACCACTTGCTCATTTTAAAAATATTTGTACATTTCACCCATAACTTTCATATTTATCAAAACAACACCTTACTGTTTCGAAATAATATATAAAGAAAATTAAATCTTTATTCATAAAAGTTGGGGTCTTATAGCCATGCTCTGCCTTAACTGAAATATTTTAGGGAAAAGTAAGAATGAGCACAAATTGCTCAGCAAGTAATATACAATAAGGGTTTGTAATATAATTCTCAATTCTTGAAAAGGGTATAGCAAGGTTTGATAATTCAAGGATAACCAGAATATCAACAGTTTTCAATAACAGTCGCTAAGGACAGAATACTATCAATGTGATTCAATAATAAATCAATTCAAGATTTCAAGATAACTGAATACTGAGTAGTCACTAAGGACCATGAACTTCTACTAGAATTAACAGTAATAAACTGAAAATCCAACAAAAACATGTACAACAGGTGATCAGCCTAAAGTACCATTGTTATGTATAACAATCAATCATACTCAAGTGTGCACGTCGGTTCTCCGACAATTATATATTCCCTTCAAAGAAGGTTGTTCTTCTCAGTCAAATACAAGATCCCTCACCAATCAATTGGTTTGGGTCACTTTTCAATAATATAAGTCTAGCCGAATCAAATGGCATAGACACTTTCACAATATTCAAGAACAATACTAAGTTCCACATGAATAATAACTTTAATGAAATAAGAGTTCAAGTATGCTAATTCAATTCAAACGATTAAGTAAAGAAACTAGTTCGCAATATACAAGGATAGAATACTTGCACCGTAAAAGAGTGGAAGTTAGGAAACTTGCCTTATGCGTAGTTTACTCATGTAAAGCTAACCAACACTTTCGAATTCCTATCATAATATAGTTACGTATATATATGATATTCATTAGTCATATAATTTAACTTCACATTTTGTCTTCGAATATACAATCAACACATAAGCTAAGTTTTAACCTAGCTACACAGTTATATAGAATATAATTTCTATTCTTAACGTTCCTCCTTCAGAGTTTAAACACATTCTCATATCATATAAGATCGCCACAATTAGCAAACATGCCCTCATATTATTAATACCACATAAGACTACAAGCAATACTAAAATATATTTTATTTTAGCAAGTTATAGCATTCTCATAAGTTAACCGTCAAAATTAGAGTCATATATCACATAGTATATATACATATTAAAGAGTCTTTTTATATTCGTATAACCTTCCCTTGTTCTAAACATATGTGATATAGATTCTAAGTCGACACTTACGGTTATTCAAGGTCATGAAATTTACAAAGCCTATCATGCTCGCTTTCAAAACACTTAAGGTATTTATATTAAGCATACTTATGAGTATTCGCATTCCATACATGTGACTATCACAGTTATTAGTTGAAAACATGCTTCGTTTATGCTAAATTTTAGTCACGACATCTAGTCATGGTATGTATAAATGTATGGGGCGTGAGTAAGTCTAAAAGTACTATTTCATATGTCCATAAACATCAGAATTTAAATCTCCACGTATCGTGTCAATGCTCACGTGCAAAGCTTGTATTTTCATTAGTAAATCGTACTAATAGGTCCAACATGTTCATGCTTCCTTATGAATCATATATAAGCAAGTCAACATGCCTTCCATGCATTTCAAAGTCATCTAAAGATGCTCATAACATCAGAACGTATATATGGCATTTACATGTCCATACCCACTTTTAAAACTTATATATCCGTTAGGAAGGCGCACTAGTTAGGTTCATATGTTCATATTATATCACGGAACCCTTATAGATAAGCTAACATGCACTTTATGTGTTTCTAATTCATACTAGCATGTCTCAAAAGTCAGAATGTATTCATGGTCTATATATGTTAAAGTTTGTTTAAGAAACTTGAGATTTATTCCAATGTTATTAGTCATTGCATTAATCTTGCATGACATGATAGCAACACACGTGCACCTCATGTTAATATACTCATGTATAGGTAATACTTATGCTAGCATGTTCATTTAAATCAATGCAAGAATTATCACGTAGCATAAAGCAAGCAGAAAGCAGGGAACTACTGCAGGCTGCTGGCGCAGCTGCGCAGCTGCCCAGTGTAAAACTGGCACGGCTGCGCCGGCTCCCAGCCAGCGGCAGACAGTTCCAGCAAACGGCAAACCCAAAACCCAAACACAGAAAATTCCTACGAAATTACTATCAATCCCACTATATTACCTCATGATCACTTACATTAGCTTAAATAACAATCATTTAACATTATTGAATCACCAATTCATGAATTCCAACTTAATTTTAATAATTGACGTTTTCACAGAGTTTGCAGAACATAAATCGAAAATAAAAATGAAGGGCAAGGAACATGTATGTATGTCCATATAACAGTTAATCAAGCTTTCTACAATTCAATTATACTTCAATTCCTCATGATCAAGAACTTAGATTTTGACAGAAACAAGCAATGGAGTTTTGGCAGAGAATAAAATGAAGAATAAGGATTCTGAAATTATACCTCTGTAGTGCAATCTCAACTTCTCAGAATCTGATATATATGTATATGCTCTCCCTCTCAACACTTAGCAAAATCTCAGCAAAGAAGAATGGAGAAGAAGAGCTCAATATATAGAACAACCAATACCTAAACAATGCTATTGTTCTTCAATTTAAACCAACGTAAATGTAGGATTGCATGGTGGTTAATAGAGAGTAGGTAATTAGTTGTTGGATTCATCATGAATCCCACTCCATCTTTCATGATTTGCTATGAAGCTATGGACTTTGCTGAAATTGAGAAGAAAGGGTAGGCATAGGCTTGAGTTATTCACGTGTGTATGATATATGACTATCAGTATGGGATAAGTTTCTAAGTACCCAGCATTCTAGCAACATGAAGTGTATTAATACTAAGGCCATATATACATACTATATAGATAAATTATAATGTACTTAGAGTCACAATGTAAGTCACATAATTAATATTTCAAGGTAGTAGAGGTGATATGACAAAGTAGCATACATATAATCTATGTACAGTTTATCATACCGGTATAATTTACTTGGATATAATCACATCACATTATCTCCTTATTAAATTTTATTATTCCATTATAATCATCAATTATTATTTATATACTAGTGTCACACTACCTTTCATATCTAATAAGGAACTTTATTGTATGAATACCCACACATGCTAATGTCACAAAAGTAGCATTATAATGCATGTTTACACCTCAAATATCAAAACACATAGTTTTACTATGTACAATCATATAGTGTAGTTTAAATATACTTGCACCCTCCGGGGATTACTCCCGTAATTTTTGGATTGGATATGCTCGGCGATAGCTTTGAGGTCGGTTAGATCTTTTATCTTTCCAGATTTGAGCCCCAATTCGGCCATTTTGCCATGTTTGATCATTTCATAGAATGGTTTTCCTATGCCTGCTAGGACCCTCTCATAATAAGGCGCTTCTTGGATGTCGATGAAGGTCATGGCTATTTTAGATTCAGTCATGGCTGGGGTGACTTGTGCTGCGACCCGTCTCCATCGTTGGGCATATTCTCTGAATAATTCAGTGTTATTTTTCCTGATCTTGGTAATTTGGTATCTGTCCGGAGCTAGCGAAAATTGGAATCTGTATTGACCGAGGAAAGTGTGGGCCAGTTCTTCCCAACTGTGGATTTTGGAGCTGTCCAGACGGGCGTACCATGCTCTCACCTCTCCGGTTAGACTCTTCTGAAATAGCTGCATTCGAAACTTCTAGTCCTCTACATAAAATCCTAGTTCTCCAATGAATACTTTTAAGTGTGTGTAAGGATCTCCCGTTCCATCATACGTCTCGAAGTCAGGAGTCTTAAATTTTTTAAGATAACGAGCCCCGGGGAATATAAAGAGGTCGGAGTAATTGACACTACCGAATGCCCCAATCCCTTTGATTGATCTGAGAGCTTCCTCCATTTGTTGTACTTTCTTCATAATGTCACCAGCTTCCTGTTCTTTGACGAGGGGGGCTGATTTCAGGGGTTTTGTTGGTCGTGTCCTGGTTTTGTGGTCTAGGAATCTGAATTTCGGCCTTTTCAGTTTCTTGACCTCCAGCACTACCAACAGATGCTCCTGGTTCTGTGTGCGCTTGAGATTGTTTCCCTCTAAGGGCCTTGCTTTGGTCAGGTAGAAAATCAGCTAACTCGACTATCTAATTTTTCAGTCCTTCGAACTCTTCCCGGGATACCGGGGTGGATTCTATTTGAGCACCAGAAGCCATGCCCGTGGATGGACTAGGTGCTTTAGATTTAGACCTCGTAACAGGACCAATTTTTACATACAACAAAACGTAGGCGTGTCAATTTTCTGATGTAGTTAAGGACAGGATGTAAGATGTGTTTTTTATATTTGATCCTGTAAAACCGAGGTTAGTTGTTTTGATGGCAGGATGACATAGTATTTTGACAGGGAAAGTAAATCTTTCATTATGATATTTACATTGTGCTCCTTGATAATTGGAGGCTTAACATGGAATTGAAAGAGGAAGGCATGAAGAAGCTTCCCTTCGGATTTGGTTAATCAGAAGCTGACATATCTTAGGTTACTCTCACGGCTTTTGTTTTGGCATAAGGGTTCCCAGATCATCTGTGACACCCCCAAATCCGGGTACTTCGTTTCCACATGATTTGGTGTTCACTTTCTAATTAAAACATACATCTACCCAAATAAAGAATTTCAAACTAATTACAACCTTCATAAAAATCTTCCTTTAGAAAGAATGACAACTTGTCCAATAAAATCCCAGGGTTATCTAAACCTTAACATCATTCAAATAACGTAAATGCGGAAATATATAACATAACCAACTAAGTCTTATTACAAAAGTAACTTGACATAACAAGTCTTCATTTATTCATCTTTTCTTTTCCTTTATTTGTTGACGGTATGTCAACATTCTTGGTCTCAACTGCAAGTTGTGGTAAAACATGCAAGAGTGAGCAAACAAAAGCTCACTTGAAAATACAACAGTGATATGACATAAGTGTATCGTTTCAAAAGAGTTTAAATAACTTTACTTTCATCCATATAAAGAATTGAATTATAGAAACTTCTGAGGGTCATAAGACCTTGAACCATTGTCATAGGTTATAAATATTTCTATTTAAACCTTTAACAGTCAATAAGACTATAGACCATTAACTCATACTCAGGGGGATTAACCCTTTGTACCATGAATTGTGCACAACCATCTTAACGCTTTCGCATAAAATATTCCCTAATTAATAGGGTTGTTTATTCTCAGAAATTGAATACAAGTCCGCACCAAAGAAAGTTTGGTTTGGATAGATAAAGGAACTTTAGAGTTCAACTATCATCAACTAGGAGTAGTTGAATCGACTTACAGTACTTTACAGTTCAATAATATAAGAATCATGAACCAATTGCAAAGTATGACAATAAACTTCATAATAGATAGGCATGCTTTTAGAAACAACTCAAAGCATTCGATAGACTAAGTAGATCTTTCTTGAATAATTAAGTCAAGATCATATTACTAAAATAACACTTTAATACTTACGCTTTATTAATATTGGAGTATGGTATAACTTGTACCACATATAACAAGTTAAGGAACGTAAATGAACTTTCATGATTTATTGAGCAAGGGTTAGGAAATTTGCACAATGAATAGGCTTGTATAGCATTCAAGAGTAGCTTAAAGAACTTGCACAATATAAATAACAAGTTTAGAAACATGCTTAACATAAGAGAATAAGGGTAAGAGAACTTGTCTTAAGCGCAAGCTACACTTTAACAATTACAACCACTTCACAAACACCCTACACATTTATATTACATTCAAACCATCTATTAGTATCCAACTACAACATTTAAACCATCGAACTTCATATCCAAGTCCAACTCACAATATAATTTTCCACATTGGTTACTAATTAGTCAAGTACGCGAGTCTATACCCATGGCATACATTCATAAGCCTATAACTCAATGAATCGTGTCGTGTGCCTCTTGAAAAGAACACACACACACACACATGTAACACATTCATAATATACTTCAATCTAACTTAAACACATCAAAAATATGTTATCTTATCGCACATTTAACTTTCCAAGTCTTAGAAATAAGTTAGCTTAACAAACGGGGCATAAAAACTTAAATACCAAAAACCAAAATCTCCAGGCAGCAGCTTTACCCGCTGGGGCAGGTCCCCATTGTGTAAAACACCCGCTGGGGTGGCTCCTCCCTCTGGTGGAGGGGCTGGCTCGCGAACTGGTGGAGAAATAAGTCAATTTGGCATATTCCATCACACCGAATTCGATTTTTCCCAACATGATAAACATAAAACTTGATACTAACAATATTTTAAACTAATTAACATGCTTATAAGATTTAAAATCCATATAACACATAATCAAAATCAAGATTTCATGAGTTTCGAAGAAAAACACAATTTTAAGCGTTCTTGACTAAAATTACTATTACGAACTCGCTTTTGAATTAATTCAAGTGATTCCAATTGTGATAACTCATATTCTTAACATATTAACATAATACACGATCAATTTTAACAATAACTCAAAATCAAACATCAATTTGATAGTTTCAAAAGTTGTTTTTTAGAAATAACTTCACCGAAAATCACTATGAACACACTTCCTATTGTTTATCAAAAATTCATGGATTGAATTGCTAGAACAACCATATAACTCATATATAATCATGTTATATCACATATTACACATAATTCATGCTCACATCAAGGATTTAAAGAAATTTTCGACATAAATTCATAATCTAACACTATGAACGTGGATTTTATAGAGTTCATCATATACTTGTGAATTGAAATTTTTAAACAACTATGAAACTCTCATGTAAACATATATATATATATATATATACATATCCCATTCACATATCAAAATAACAACTTTCACAAAGAGACTTCCACATAGAATTCTAAAACTATGAAAACATAGAAGAATATACTTTGAAAACTTATTTTTACAACAATTGAATTTTGAAAACCCTTTCATGGCATACAATTACATATGAACACCATATATACATATAATTTCATGATTGTAAAAACCTAATTTGATAAAGAAGAATTACAACATATAAGAATTGAGTACAAAGGTTAGGGTATAACCTTACTAGTTTTAATTAAAGAGAATAGATGATGAAGATGATGATTCTCTCTTGTCTTCTCAAGCTTTTCTTCCTCTTCTCTCTTCTCAATTCTCTCTAACTCTCTTCTTCTTTTTCTTTCATTGTTTTGACTTAGGCTTTTAAAAACTAACGTATCTTTTAACTTTAACATATATTATACAATATACAATATACAATATACATATACATATATAGTATATGTAACTTATATTATTAATATAGCTAATAAATAATATACTATTTGCTATACTAATTACCACTTATTACATTGGTTACGAAATTTGAAAAGCCCAAGGCCATGTTTGGCAACCTCTTAGTAAAAAAAATAGGTTTTTAGTGCTAAGGCTTTGTTTGGGTAAAATAAGATTAAACAAGTACAAGGGGGTTTTGTTTAGTAAAACACTTTAAAATCCTTTTCTAGTCTTTTAATAACTCTTTAAATCCATAGATTAAATATTACACTTATTTAATTAAATTACAACACTCTAATTCAATTAAATAAACTAACACTCACATAATACCAAATTATCACACAATTGAATTTCCTTTATTAAACATAATTCGTGTAACAAATTATTATCACTTAGCACATAACATTAAATCTAATTAAATTATTCTTAATTAAATTAAAATTATGCTACACCATTGCTAACATATCAATTTAATTAATCATATAGCACGTAATTAAATTGTCCACAACAATCGCACAATTTATTTATTTATCTTCACAAATTAATTTAATAAAATATTTATTTAATTCAATAAATATTTTCAATTAATATTTAAAAGTCTCAATCGTTACAATCTTCCCTCCTTAAAAGGGTTCTGTCTCCAGAATCACAACATAAAAAAAATTCTCATAAAAATTCTCATCTGTTACATTCTTCCGCCCTTAAAAGGATTCTGTCCCTAGAATCGATATATAATGGGTTACACAAATCAATTAAACAAATAATTGAGGATACGATTTTCTCATTACATCTTCAAGTTTCCACGTGGCTTCTTCAGCACTGTGGTTTCTCCAAATTACCTTAACAGAAGGTATCACTTTATTCCTAAGTACTTGTTCCTTTCTGTCAATAATTTGAACAGGAACCTCTTCATCAGTTAAGTCTTCATCAAAGTGTAAAGGCTCGTATTCTATTACATGTTTATAGTCGTGTTTGTAAGGCCGTAACACGGAAATATAAAATGCGTTATGTATATTCTCGAGTTCCGGAGGTAATGCTACTTCGTAAGCTACCTCGCCAACCTTTCGTAATACCTCAAAAGGTCCAATAAATCGGGGACTCAGCTTCCCTTTCTTGCCAAATCTAATTTTCCCCTTCCAGGGAGATACCATCAGGAAAACGAAGCTTCCTGGTAAGAATTCTCGGTTCTGTCGATGTTGATCGGCATATTTCTTCTGTCTGTCCTAAGCAGCAACCAATCTTGCTCTGATCAACTTCATATTTTAGCAGTTTGTTGCACCAATTCCGGTCCCAACAGCTGACGTTCACCGACTTCATCCCAGCACAAAGGAGTTTTGCACTTTCTGTCGTATAACGCTTCATAAGGCGGCATGCCGATACTCGCGTGGTAACTATTGTTGTAGGCAAACTCTACCAACGGTAGATGATTATCCCAGCTTCCTTTGAAGTCCTTCACACAAGATCTCAGTATATCCTTAAGTGTCTAAATTGTTCTCTCGCTCTGGCCATCGGTTTGAGGATGGTACGCTGTACTCATTCGCAACTACGTTCCCAAACATTCTTGCAAACGCTTCGAGAAATTTGACGTAAAACGCGGATCTCTGTCTGACACAATCCACACTGGAACACCATGTCGAGAAATAATCTCCTTAGCGTACAATTTAGCTAATTGCTCTAAGTTGTACTTAATCCTGATTGGTAAAAAGTGGGCTGACTTCGTCAGTCGATCCACAATAACCCATATCGCATCAAAACCTTTATGAGTCGCTGGAAGACCAACCACAAAATCCATCATGATATGCTCCCACTTCCACTTTGGAATTTCTAACGGTTGCAGCAATCCGCTAGGTCTCTGGTGTTCTGCCTTGACTCTTTGACAAGTTTAACATTTCGCAACGCATTCAGCAACATCCCTCTTCATATTCGGCAACCAGAAATGATGCCTGAGATCCTGGTACATCTTCATACTCCCATGGTTAATTGAATATCTCGAGCTGTGAGCTTCGTTCAAGATCTCCTCCTTAACTTTCGGTACTGGCGGTACCCAGATTCTACCTTCAAATTGTAGTAGTTCCTCACTGTCGATCTTGAATTTAAACTCTTCGCCATCAGCTATTCTCTTCCGAATCTTCTCGCATTCTTCATCGTGAAGTTGAGCTTCTTTCACCTTGTCCACAATAGTAGAACCAGTGGATACTTGAAACAACTTCTCATCCAATTCCTTTGGAAACTTTACTTCCAGCTCTAATCTAGCCATCTGCTCTATTAACTAATCCTGATCAGTTAACATATCCAGCTTCTCCCGACCTTTTCTACTCAAAGCATCGGCAAAAATGTTAGTTTTACCTGGATGGTAAAGTACTTCGCAGTCGTAGTCCTTGATCAGTTCCAACCATCTCCTTTGGCGCATGTTCAAATCCTTCTGGGTAAAGATATACTTCAGACTCTTGTGATCTGTGTATATTTCACACTTCTCTCCATATAAGTAGTGTCTCCAAATCTTTAGAGCAAACACTACTGCCGCCAGTTCCAAGTCATGGGTCGGATACCCCTTCTCATAGTCCTTCAACTGACGTGACGCATAGGCAATGACTTTTCCGCTCTGCATCAACACACAGCCTAATCTTTTATGTGAGGCATCACTATATACCACGAAATTCCCTGAACTATCCGGTAAAGATAATACAGGCGCAGTACTCAACCTCTTCTTCAACTCTTGAAAACTCTCCTCACACTTTTCCGTCCAAACAAACTTAACTGTTTTACGAGTCAAATTCGTCAATGGAGTTGTGATTTTAGAAAAGTCTTGGATAAATCTTCGGTAATAACCAGCCAATCCCAAGAAATTCCTCACTTCAAACGGCGTCTTTAGCTGATCCCAATTCATTACCGCTTCAACCTTCGATGGATCTACCGAAATACCATCCTTGTCGATCACGTGGCCAAGAAATTGCACACGTTCCAACCAAAATTCGCATTTTAAGAATTTAGCGTAAAGCTTTTCTCGTCTCAGTGCTTCTAAGGTTAGTCGTAAATGTTTAGCATGCTCCTCCTCGATCTTGGAATAAACCAGGATGTCATCTATAAACACTACCACGAACTTGTCTAGAAATGGTTTGAACACCCTGTTCATTAGGTCCATAAATGCAGCTGGGGCATTCGTGAGACCAAATGACATCACCAAGAACTCGTAATGACCATACCGAGTCCTAAAAGCAGTTTTCGGTATATCTTCCTTTCTCACCTTCAACTGATGATACCCGCTTCTCAAATTGATTTTTGAGAAGTCCTTCGCACCCTGAAGTTGATCAAATAATTCATCGATCCTAGGTAAAGGATACCTATTCTTCATCGTAACTTTATTTAACTCCCGATAATCAATACAAAGACGCATCGATCCATCCTTCTTCTTCACGAATAAAATAGGCCCTCCCCACGGTGAAATGCTTGGTTGGATATACTTCTTGTCTAACAGTTCTTGCAGTTGAACCATCAGTTCCTTCATCTCGACTGGAGCCATTCGGTACGGAGCCTTCGAAATTAGAGCAGTTCCCGACGCTAAATTGATCACAAACTCTGTCTCCCTATCTGGCGGAAGTCCTGGCAAATCGCTCGAAAAGACGTCTACAAACTCCTTAACTACCAATATCTCCTATACCTTCAGGCTCTCCTTACGCGTATCTGCTATGTAGGCTAAATATCCTACACAGCCTTGCATCAAAAGTTTCTTGGCTTGCATCACCGTCAGACAATTCACTTGTCTAGGCGATTTACTACCATAGAACACCAACTTCGACGGAGTCGTAAGGTTTACTGACTTCTTCTGACAGTTGATTACTGTCCCATGGTTGAACAACCAGTCCATACCTAGTATGACGTAGAATTCCCCAAGTTTAATCAGGATAAAATCTACTCTAAGCTCCTGACCCTTAATGTCCAGTCTATAATTCCTATAAACGCTCCTAACAGGAATAACCTCCCTATTCGCAATCTCTATGCTCAAAGGGTAAACTAACTCCGCTACAGGTAAGTCTAGGGTTTTAGCAAAATCATCAGATATGAATGAACAAGTAGCACCCGAATCAAATAATACATATGCATTTATACTATTGATCGGAATAATACCTGCCACCACGTCTTTTGATTACACCGTGTCTTGCACCGTCATATTAAATATACGGGCAGTGGGTCGAACGGCCTGTAGTGGCGATGGTCCGGCAACAGTCAGAGTGCTGCCGCTGCCCTTTCCTCCATTCCCTGTTGACACTGTCGCTGGCTTCTTAGGGCAATTAAGAGCCATGTGTTCCTTGGATCCACATGTATAACAAGCTCCTTTCTTGGGGTTTGGGCAATTTGGCGCGATGTGGCCTTCCTGACCACAGTTGTAGCACACGTGTTTCCCTTTCATGCACACTCAAGTGTGAGTCTTCCCGCATGTAGCACACGCTTCGAGCTTCCTTTTCTGCTGGCCTCCCTGCTGACTCCCAGCAGAGTTATTGTCATTCCACTTCCTCTTCTGATGGATAGCCCCGCTACCACTAGCATTAGTTTCTGTTTCATTCTTCTTCTTCTTGTCCTGGTTGAATTTAGTCACCGCTTCGCTCCCCCCTTCAGCTAGAATAGCCTTGGCCAGCACTGCTGTAAACGTGTTTAGCTGGAATATAGAGACCTTGCTGTAGAACCAGGGTTTCAATCCCCGCTCAAACCTCCTCGCCTTCCTAGCATCCGTGCTGACCTAGTAAGTAGCGAACCTGGCCAGTTCGTTAAACTTCGCAGTGTATTCCGACACTGTCATCGTTCCCTTCTTTAGCTCTAGGAATTGGACCCCCATATGGTCCTGCGAACTCACTGGGAATTACATCTCATAGAACATCTCTTTGAAACGCTCCCACATTATGACTCCTTCTCCCTCTCTAGTCTTATTCGCCTGCCACCAGAAGCTAGCATCTGACTTCAACATAAAAGTCACAAATGCCGTTTTCTGGTCTTCGCTGACCCTAGACACGTAAAATACCTTTTCTATTTCCATAATCCACGTCTGAGCATCTATAGGGTTTGTCGATCCCTTAAATTCCGGCTGTCCTACTGCCTTAAACTCTTTGAATGTCGTGGCCTGCACTTGCGGCTGATTCGCCATTGCTCCTGCCAGTAGGTTCACTAATTGCTGAACCGCGTTAGGGTTTGTTGTATCGTTATTGTTGTTGTTCGTCGAACCCTCGAGGTTTCGACGTGTTACTCTTCTTCTAGGAGGCATTTTTTGATAAGAAAATATTATTATTAGATCCTTTATTCAAATCTTAAGTATTCAAGTTCATAATTAAACGTTCGAATAACTTAGTTCACACATAGCACATCAATAAACCTGTTTTATTCATTAGTCGTCGTTTAAAATATCAATCAGATAGCATTTCTGCCATTTACATCATCCTTCTTGAACTCAAAAAGTTGCAGGATTACATTATTAACTTATCCCATTCTTATCTCAATTATGGAATTTACTTTATTTACTACAAAAGCAACACGTAAACAAAAGCTCTACTGCTACTGCTACTACTACTATTACTGCTACTGCTGCTACTGCCTAGGCATATTAATACGTCGCACAGCCTCTCTGCGTTCCTCTTCCATTACCCAAAATGTCGTTCTTCGGTCCACCACATACCACGGTAAACCTTGGAACTGAGCTGGGTTGTAGAAAATACGGTCCTGAGCTCTTTCTATCGCTGTATGAAAAGCATATTCCATTTCCCTCAGCTTGGCCCTCTTGGCTTCAGCTTCATCTTCAGCTCGATCAGCTCGTTGATTAGCCCTCGAGCTTGACTCTTCAGCTCTGGCACGCTTCCTCGACTCCTCCTGGATGTCTTGCTTCAGCTTTGCCAGTTCAAATCGAGTAGCATCTCTATCAACCTCCATATGTATCAGGTTCCACTGTGCACCTCCCAGGTCACTTGCCATTTCCTCGATCGTATTGTCTCGTTGCTGGATAGTTTCCTCAAGATCTCCTACTCGTCCATGAAGCTCCACGTTGCTATCGTAGACTGCATCGTACATCTCAGCACTAGTAGAGTGAGGTGGGAATTCCTCTTCGGGATCCTCTTCCTCCTCTTCAGACTCGTCCTCGTCCTCATACTCTAGAATAGGTGTCATCTCATGCTTCCGACCAGCTACGGTGGTCACTGGAGATGGCTCTCTCCTAACCAGCTGCTCCTAGACAACATGTATGTCACGGGGCTCCTCCTCTCTAGGCACCTGAGGTACAACCTCTCTAGCCCGACTAGGTTCTCCAACGTTCATCATCCTGACAAAAGAATTTTAAAGTTTATTATTACGTGATATCTAGACGTCACTCTTCGAATACCTAAACGTAAACACATAGCACATAAAGTAGTTTATTATCTTTACCTATCACATCTATCTTTTTGATCTTACCATAAGGCTACTACCTAAGGTTTTCCCCCACCTAAGGTTTCATAACCTACGGCTCTGATACCAACATGTGACACCCCCAAATCCGGGTACTTCGTTTCCATATGATTTGGTGTTCACTTTCTAATTAAAACATACATCTACCCAAATAAAGAGATTCAAACTAATTACAACCTTCATACAAATCTTTCTTTAGAAAGAATGACAACTTGTCCAATAAAATCCCAGGGTTATCTAAACCTTAACATCATTCAAATAACGTAAATGCGGAAATATATAACATAACCAACTAAGTCCTATTACGAAAGTAACTTGACATAACAAGCCTTCATTTATTCATCTTTTCTTTTCCTTTACTTGTTGACAGTATGTCAACATTCTTGGTCTCAACTGCAAGTGGTGGTAAAACATGCAAGAGTGAGCAAACAAAAGCTCACTTGAAAATACAACAGTGATATGACATAAGTGAATCGTTTCAAAAGAGTTTAAATAACTTTACTTTCATCCATATAAAGAATTGAATTATAGAAACTTCTGAGGGTCATAAGACCTTGAACCATTGTCCTAGGTTATAAATATTTCAATTTAAACCTTTTAACAGTCAATAAGACTATAGACCATTAACTCGTAGTCAGGGGGATCAACCCTTTGTACCATGAATTGTGCACAACCATCTTAACGCTTTCGCATAAAATATCACCTAATTAATAGGGTTGTTCATTCTCAGAAATTGAATACAAGTCCGCACCAAAGAAAGTTTGGTTTGGATAGATAAGGGAACTTTAGAGTTCAACTATCATCAACTAGGAGTAGTTGAATCGACTTACAGTACTTTACAGTTCAATAATATAAGAATCATGAACCAATTGCAAAATATGACAATAAACTTTATAATAGATAGGCATGCTTTTAGAAACAACTCAAAGCATTCGATAGACTAAGTAGATCTTGCTTGAACAATTAAGTCAAGATCATATTACTAAAATAACACTATAATAATTAAGCTTTTATGAATATTGGAGTATGGTATAACTTGTACCACATATAACAAGTTAAGGAACGTAAATGAACTTTCATGATTTATTGAGCAAGGGTTAGGAAATTTGCACAATGAAAAGATACAATGAATAGGCTTGTATAGCATTCAAGAGTAGCTTAAAGAACTTGCACAATATAAATAACAAGTTTAGAAACATGCTTAACATAAGAGAATAAGGGTACAAGAACTTGCCTTAAGCGCAAGCTACACTTTAACAATTACAACCACTTCACAAACACCCTACACATTTATATTACATTCAAACCATCTATTAGTATCCAACTACAACATTTAAACCATCGAACTTCATAACCAAGTCCAACTCACAATATAATTTACCACATTGGTTACTAATTAGTAAAGTACGCGAGTCTATACCCACGACATACATTCATAAGCCTATAACTCAATGAATCGTGTTGTGTGCCTCATGAAAACAACACACATACACACACATGTAACACATTCATAATATACTTCAATTGAACTTAAACACATCAAAAACATGTTATCTTATTGCACATTTCACTTTCCAAGTCTTAGAAACAAGTTAGCTTAACAAACGGGGCATAAAACTCAAAAACCAAAAACCAAAATCTCCGGGCAGCAGCTTTACCCGCTGGGGCGGGTCCCCATAGTGTAAAACACCCGCTGAGGCAGGTCCTCCCTCTGGTGGAGGGGCTGGCTCGCGAACTAGTGGAGAAATAAGCCAATTTGGCTATTCCTTCAAACCGAATTCGATTTTTCCCAACATAATAAACATAAAACTTGATGCTAACAATATTTTAAACTCGTTAACATGCTTATAAGATTTAAAACCCATATAACACATAATCAAAATCAAGATTTCATGAGTTTCAAAGAAGAGCACAATTTTAAGCGTTCTTGACGAAAATTACTTTTACGAACTTGTTTTTCAATCAATTCAAGTGATTCCAATTGTGATAACTCATATTCTTAATATATTAACATAATACATGATCAATTTTAACAATAACTCAAAATCAAACATCAATTTGATAGTTTCAAAAGCCGTTTTTCAGAAATAACTTCACCGAAAATCACTATGAACACACTTCCTATTGTTTATTAAAAATTCATTGATTGAATTGCTAGAACAACCATATAACTCATATATAATCATGTTATATCACATATTACACATAATTCATGCTCACATCAAGGATTTAAAGAAATTTTTAACATAAATTCATAATCTGACACTATGAACATGAATTTCATAGTGTTCGTCACATACTTGTGAATTGAAATTCTTAAACAACTATGAAACTCTCATGTAAACATATATATATATATATATATATATATATCCCATTCACATATCAAAATAACAACTTTCACAAAGAGACTTCCACATAGAATTCTAAAACCATGAAAACATAGAAGAATATGCTTTGAAAACTTGTTTTTACAACAATTGTATTTTGAAAACCCTCTCATGGCATACAATTACATATGAAAACATATGAACACCATATATACATATAATTTCATGATTGTAAAAACCTAATTTGATAAAGAAGAATTACAACACATAAGAATTGAGTACAAGGGTGAGGGTATAACCTTACTAGTTTTAATTAAAGAGAAGAGATGATGAAGATGATGATCCTCTCTTGCCTTCTCAAGCTATTCTTCCTCTTCTCTCTTCTTCTTCTCTAACAATTCTCTCTAACTCTCTTCTTCTTTTTATTTCTTTGTTTTGACTTAGGCTTTTAAAAACTAACGTATCTTTTAACTTAACATATATTATACAATATACAATATACATATACTTATATAATATATGTAACTTATATTATTAATATAGCTAATAAGTAATATACTAATTGCTATACTAACTACCACTTATTACATAGGTTACAAAATTTGAAAAGCCCAAGGCCACGTTTGGCAACCTCTTAGTAAAAAAAATATGTTTTTAGTGCTAAGGATTTGTTTGGGTAAAATAAGATTAAACAAGTACAAGGGCCTTGTTTGGTAAAACACTTTAAAATCCTTTTCTAGTCTTTTAATAACTCTTTAAATCCATAGATTAAATATTACACTTATTTAATTAAATTACAACACTCTAATTCAATTAATTAAACTAACATTCACATAATACCAAATTGTTACACAATTGAATTTCCTTTATTAAACATAATTCGTATAATAAATTATTATCACTTAGCACATAACATTAAATCTAATTAAATTATTCTCAATTAAATTAAAATTATGCTACACCATTGCTAACATATCAATTTAATTAATCATATAGCACTTAATTAAATTGTCCACAACAATCGCACAATTTATTTATTTATCTTCACAAATTAATTTAATAAAATATTTATTTAATTCAATAAATATTTTCAATTAATATTTAAAATTCTCAATCGTTACAATCTTCCCTCCTTAAAAGGATTCTGTCTCCAGAATCACAACATAAAAAAAATTCCCATAAAAATTCTCATCTGTTACATCATCGCAATCTACTAGAGGGGAAATTAATCTGATCGTTCAACTGGGGCGAATTGGGTGGTGCATTTTCATGAGCCCCAGAGACTTAGCCGTCCCAGAGACAATACTTATCACCGACCGGGTTTTCTTCCTTGTGAGAGGGACACATCACATACATTTACATACATCGTGCCTTACCGTAGTGCATATGATGACATGGGTGTGAAGCACTAAATATGGGTGTGAAGCACTAAAAAGCAGGAAAGCATTCATTCACATTCATTTAATGTAAAGATGCAGCATTCACTCATTCATGAGACGTAGAATTTCTCACATTCAATAGTT
Organism: Panax stipuleanatus; assembly: GCA_020205555.1. Taxonomy (NCBI): domain Eukaryota; kingdom Viridiplantae; phylum Streptophyta; class Magnoliopsida; order Apiales; family Araliaceae; genus Panax; species Panax stipuleanatus. The sequence goes on along the minus strand of CM035118.1, from coordinate 98,955,296 downwards.
TTGAAAGGGAACTGTTTGAAAAGATTTGAAAGCGGCCTAAGCCCTCTATTTTCCTCAACAGAGTCGCCACCTGTCGACGTTGGTTTAAAAAATCTGCGGGTCGGGTCACAACTCGGATCTTTTAATCTCTTCTCCTAAGTTCTCTCTACCCTCACTCTTTTTATTTAGGAAAAAGGTTTTGAAGGGTTTTTTAGAAAAAAGGCCAACATGTATCATCTCGACGATTTGAACGTTTTACACAGTCTCCAGTTGGTAGATTTGAAATGCTTGTACCAACTCAACCGAGTTTTGTTTGAAAGAGGCCCAATTGTTGGACACTGTCGAAACTTGATCTTTAAAAATAAAGTTTTGATCTCGGGGGCTTGATTAAGTGTGGGGAAGGTGTTAAGCACCCCACGACTCCCTTGTAAACACAGTACCGCATCTTTTTAATATTTTCCTTTAAAACTGGAAAGCGTTAGTGAATGCTGTTTGAAAATTGGGCCTATTGATTTGATTGATTGAAAGTAGTGCTTTGCTTCGTTGAACCTATATACGAAGGGTTTGATTTGATTTGAAAATCAGTCTTTGATTTGATTTGCAAAAGCATTTAATTTGATTTTCTTGAAACACTTTTCTTTTGATTGATTTGAAAATGATGTTTTGAAAGCTGGTTTATCAAACCCTTACGCTGCCATAGGAAATGAAGCCTGTTACTACTTCTAATTTTATCTTTATAGCCTTAAGGCTGCATGTCAATGGAGATTTATCGGGCTACGAAGCATCCTCGACCACAGAATATACAAGTGTCAATCTCCTCATGGGTATGAAAACCATCGGAGGGATGCTGACACGATAATCGATATTTTTTCATTATCTGGAGACCTTAAATCCGGATAACTGTTTTAAGGTCTGTTTACATGTACATTTCTACAGAAAAACTTGTAGGGTACATTTGTAAATCGGAGATTGTCCATCGTGGGAATCAGATTTCGATCGTTTTGATCGTGAATCCCACAATTCCTAGGCTCACATATGAATAGCCAGAACCTGCACAGTTCAAATTTGTACAGAAATAGATAAATATCCCAAAATTGCCAGAATCGAGGATTCATTTAGTAAATCCCGGTCTGCACTGCCAAAGCGTCTTGTTCCCACTAGATAGCGATCTAAGGGACGTGAGGTTGCTTTTGAAGCAAAAACTAGAAAGAAAGCTAGATTTAAGGAAATCACAGCCATTTTAGCTTCCCGGTTCAGTCTGGAGATTTTGAACCTTTTGAAAACTAGAATTGGCGAGATTTAAATAAATCTAGTCCGCCTGCAGATATATCAGTATCAATTCATATAAGATGAATATTTATAGCAGCAGTTGAATAGAAAGCGAGTAAAGTAATATATATATATATATATATATATATACAAATATATATATAAAAGTTGTAAAGGGCGATGGGTCTTCACGCCGGTGCCTGGACTGGAATTAATATATATATATATATATATATATATATATATATATATTGATAGAAACGTAGTCAACCAAGACTGGGAAGAGGACCAGTGATGGTGAAGGCTGCTTATATATGCATATATATATATATAAGCAGTAAAAAAGCCACAGAATGATCTAGGCCGAACTAGAATGTAAATTGTAGAAAAGTAGTCAACTAGTGACTGGGAGAACACCCAGTATGGCGAAGTGTGCAAAAAATAGTATAAAGGCCACGAAATAGTCCAAGCCAGACTGGAATGTAAATTGCAAAAAAATAGTCAACTAGTGACTGGGGAGATCACCCAGTATAGCGAAGTGTGCAAAAATAGTAAAAAGGGCAATGGGTTTTCACGCCGGTGCCCGAACTGAATTGAAATATATATATATATATATATATATATATACATAGATATATATATATACATAGATATATTGACAAAAATGTAGTCAACCAAGACTGATACAAGGACCAATGATGGTGAAAAATCGCTCATATATGTGTAAATATATATAAAAACGGTAAACTACCTCGGATTTGACATCCGTGCTTGACAAAATTGAAATGTTAGTATATATACAGTAAAATATATACACAAATGGGCCAAACCCAGACCGGGAAGATCACCCAGTTCAGCGAAGTTGCCAGAACGTGTGCGCTAGTGTATTGAAGCTGCTGAAGCTGACGGATCGTCATTTTCGAGTTGTAGAAATGCCAGAAAATCAGTTTATGTAGAAAAAATGTACCAAATTTTGACGAAAACGGCCACGTAACTAAGTTCCGGACATTTTTAAAAAACGAAACTTAACGTGCAAGTGTATAAAAGTACGAAGATATAATATTCACTTTCTGATCTTGAAAATACTTAAAATGGACTGCTACACGAGCTTTTTGCCGAATTATAGGCTCTATACATCCAAATATACTAGTAATGTTCTGAAATGTGGTAGTATATGGGTATATCTACGTGTTAGAGTGGAAATATTTAGGTTTGGAAGATGTGTAAAAGTCAAAAAATTGAACTACCAGAGCTTCGCTGCGTTTTTGGATTCTTAAAAATGAGGGGGGGGGGGTGGCCTCATATTTATAGACCAAGGAGCCTCCACTCTACCTGCTGCCTGCTGCTGCCATAGGTAGAGGTGTGGCTCCCCTGGTGGGGCCTGCGATGCCGGGTTCCTTCGTCTCAAAGTATGTGCACTTCGAACAACGCATAGTCGAAGTCAAAATTCTCTAACATTTGATCGGAGCGACCAATTGAGGCGTGCGATACCTTTTCGAAAAGCCCTGGCGGACAGTGTCACAATGAAATGGGATAAAATATTTTTCGGGTTTGAGAAGACGGGTTCATAACCAGGTCTTCGATTCCCCGCAGTTTGTCCGTTGAGCTATCTTGCGTCGTTTGCACTCGGGATTGTCGTTATGGTTCATTCTGACTTTGATGGCATCAATTCGTCTTGAGTTTGACTGAATCGACTGTGAGTTTATAAAATGACCGTTTTGCCCGTCTTGGGGTGGTCCTTGGTGGATCTGGCTTCCTAGGGTCATCTTTGGGGCTGAACTACACTTCCCGGATCGACGTCGGGGCTAATTTGTACTTCCCGGGCTGAGACCGGGTATGACTTGACACATCCGAGGTTGATGTCAATGTTGACCTGTACCTTTTGAGTTGATGTCGGGGTTAACTGACGGCCCGATATTGAGATCGGGATTGATCGGTACCTCGTGGGTTGATGCCGGGGCTGCGTTGAACCTCTCAGGTTGCCGCCGTGGCTGATTTGAAGGCCCAATATTGAGATCGGGGTTTGACTTGATTTCTCAATCAAAGATCAAGGTTGATTTAATAGCCCGGTATTGGGATTGGGGTTGTTCTGACAGTCCGATTGACGATCGAAACTGGATAGACGGTCCGATTGGAGATAGGAGCTGGATTGATGGTCTGATTGGAGAGCAGAGTTGGATAGACGGTTCGATTGGAGATCGAAGCTGGATAGACTGTCCGATTGGAGATCATAGCTGGATAGACGATTCGATTGGAGATCGAACATGGGTAGACGGTCTGATTGGAGATTGGAGCTGGATTAACGGTCCAATTGGAGATCGGAGTTGGGTAGACAGTTCGATTAGAGATCGGAGTTGGATAGACTGTCCGATTGGAGATTGAAGCTAGATTGACGGTCCGATTGGAGATCGAATTTGACTGGAGTACTGACATTTGGGATCGAATTTAACTGGAGTACCGATATTGGGTATCGAATTTGGGTTTATCAATATTGGGGGATCGGATCTGGGTTTACAGATATTAGGGATCAGATTTGACTGGAGTACTGATATTGGTGATCGGATTTAAGTTTACCGATATTGGAGATCGGATTTGGGTTTACCGATATTAGGGATCGGATTTAAGTTTACCAGCATTGGTGGCCGGATTTAAGTTTACCGGCATTGGTGGCCGGATTTGGATTGGAAGCCAGGTATAGGTATCGGGATTGTCTTGATTGACGGTTTTGTCCTCCCACATTGTTCGTATTGTTATCGAGTGTCTAGAATTGGATCGAATTTTTTGGGCAAAAATCGAATTCTGCAGATTTTGCGACGAACATCGCAGCTGCGCCGTTGCCCAGTTCATTCTGGGAGAAGCTGCGCCAGTCCCTGGACAGAAACTGAAATTCTGATTTTCATTAATTAAGTAAACGTTTATTTAATTTATAAAGGTTTAAAATAAAGATGTTTATTTTATCTGAAATATAATTTCAGATTGCTAAAATTAAAGGAGTTTAATTTGGATTTGTTTTTGATTAAAATAAAAGAGTTTATTTTCTTTCTAAAATAAAATTTAGCAAAACTTTTGTCCATTAAATGACATCGATCTATATATGAAATGGCTTTATTATTCATGAGATGAATGGTTATTTATTGATGCATATGTTGATGTGTATGATAATAAATGGGGTTGATTATGGACTATTGACCATTGTGATTTGATTTTATTTTAGTTGAATGCATGAATGAATGGGTTTTATTAAATGGGGTCTGCGTACCTCGTCTTCTCTAGTTTTTCTCGATGTAAATTCTATCTCCCTCCTATGTACTTCCCATTGACTGCTGATCAAGGTTTCTATTTAATTTTAAATAGTTTATGTAATAGAGATTGTTAGAATTATCTTGAAGAAACTGGAGACTAAGGAGCAAGGAGCGCGTGAAGAGCCATTTGTATAGAGCTCGGGTTTAAATGTAATAGTTACGTTTAAATTTAAATTCTTACACTCCTAGGTTTGACCTTTTGGTTCACTTGGTGGCTCTAGTGAACCAAACTAGAATAAAAGTCCATAATCAATCTGGATAGAATATAGTATTCTATATGTGCATGCTATGTATTATATATATATATATATATATATATATATATTATATTTTATGCAAACATGCTTCACTTGTTTAATAAAATAACGATTATTTTATATATATATATATGTGTGTGTGTGTGTGTGTGCATGCGCGCTAAACAAGATGAGACAAATAATAACAAACCCCTCAGAGAAATTAATATTAAGTCCGAAGCATTTAATGATATTTGGAATATCGAACGTCGCCTTCTAGCATGATAAATTAATAGAGTATTAAATATTTAATATGAGCTTGTTGTGCTATCCACAAGGCGAGTATTGCGTATTTAAGATATTAATTTAATCACATTTGATGCTTATCAAGAAAGTTGAACAATATAGTCTTGTTGTGCTATCCACAAGGACAAACATATTTTTTTTTGAATTTATGGAAGTGCTAGGCTGGACTTAACTTAAATCATTTTAGTTCGGATGTGCACACACTTGACCATTATAATTTAAGAGGCAAATTAAAAGGAGTTACATGTTGATGTAATTGACAAGAGTTGTCTGCCTATTTATTTATATATCGTTTGTTGTGCTATCGACAAGGCTATATACATTTGAAATGGAATCCTTATTCCCACTAGCAAATCTTTAATTAGATGTTGCCGAACTATGTAAGTAAGGGTAATATAGTTTGATGAAAATAGTGGGAGATACCAATTTAAAATAAAGACCTAAATTTATTTTGGTATGAAAATTAATTAAATAAATGTTTGCTAAAATGTTGTCCTTTCACATGCTGAATTTTAAAAATGTCAAAATCACTTATTTCACCGCGTAGCATACTTGATTCTAATAAACTTACCGGGCCGAATTATACGGACTGGCTAAGAAATCTGAGAATAGTTCTCACTGCTGAAAAGATTTCTTATGTCCTAAATTCACTTGTCCCTGGAACTATTCCAGAATAAGCCTCTGAGGAAGAGATTTCCACCATCGTAAAGTGGCAAGATGATGTATATGTGGCTCAATGCATCATGCTCGCATCCATGAATAACGAGCTTCAGCGTCAGCACAAAAACATGGATGCTTCTACTATGTTGGTCACCTCAAGGAGTTATATGGTGAACAAAGTAGGACTGTTAGATATGAAATATATAAGGAGCTCTTCCGATCTCGGATGACCGAGGGCACAACCATTGAGACTCATGTCCTAAGGGTGATCAATCTGATTGAACGCCTTGGACAACTTGGGTTCGTCATGGATGGAGAGTTGAGTCAAGACTTGGTCTTGCAGTCAATCCCTGAGACCTTCTCACAGTTCGTTGTTAATTTCCACATGAATAAGTTGGATGTCAGCTTGCCTGAATTACTTAACATGTTGAAAACTGCAGAAGGTCACTTCCTATCCAAGAAGAACCATGTCTTGATGGTGGATTCTTCTAATAAAAGGAAGAGACCCAAGGTGTCTTCTGAAAAGAAGAAATCCAAGAAGGCTAAGGGAATGGGTAAAGAAAAGGATCAAAAGAAAACTGATCCAGCTGGCAAAATAATGTGCTTCCATTACAATGAGCAGGGACATTGGAAAAGGAACTGCAAGAAGTTTCTACCAGAGAAGAAGTTTGGAGAAGCTTCAACTTCAAATCAAGGTTTGTTCATGATTGAAATTAATTTTTCTGAAAGTCATAATTTTACTTGGTTATTAGATACCGGCTGTCGTTCTCACATATGTAATAATGTGCAGGGACTGGTGAAAAGTAGAAAGCTGAGCAATGATGAGGTCATCCTACGAGTGGGAAATGGAGCAAAGGTTGATACATTAGCTGTAGGGACTTATTGTTTAGCAATGACTTTGGGCAAGTCCATTTATTTAAATAATTGTTATTTTGTTCCGAATATCATTAGAAACATTATTTCTATTTCCGTATTAGATATGGAAGGATTTGACGTTATTATAAAGAACAACAGTTGTTCTATTTATAAAGATAATGTTTTATATGGTGTTGGTAATTTGCGAAATGAACTTTATATACTTGACTTGCATGAAAATATAGTTCAAATAGAACAAACTAAGAAAAGAAAAAGTGGTGATATTAATTATACCTATATGTGGCACAGTAGACTCGGTCATATCAATGAAACAAGATTATCCAAGTTGCATAAGGATGGGCTCTTAGAGTTATCTGATTTTGAATCATATCCAACTTGTGAATCTTGTCTCATGGGTAAAATGACTAAATCTCCCTTTAGTGGAAAGGGAGAAAGAGTTACAGAATTGTTAGCGTTGATTACACAAACGTATGTGGACCTATGACAACGAATGCACGGGGTGGGTATTCTTATTTTATTACTTTCATTGATGATCACTCAAGATTTAGATATGTGTATTTAATGAAATAAAAATCAATATCGTTTGAAAAGTTCAAAGGGTTCAGAAGTACAGTAAAGAAACAAACGGGCAAGAGTATTAAGAATATTTGATCAGATCGAGGTGGAGAATGCTTAAGCGGTGAGTTTCTCAATTGTCTCAAAGAAAATGGTATAATCTCACAATGGACTCCATCAGGTACACCATAGTTAAATAGAGTATCTGAAAGGAGAAATCGAACATTATTGGACATGGTTCGATCCATGATGAGTTTTATCGATCTTCTAATTTCATTCTGGGGTTATGCCCTAGAAACGGCGGCATACATGCTTAACAAGGTACCTACCAAATTCGCCCCAAAGACTCCATATGAGATATGAAAAGGGAGAAAACCAAATCTTAAGAATATTAAGACTTGCGGTTGTCCAACTTATGTCAAAAAGATTGAAAATGATAAGCTACAGACTAAATTCGACAAGTGTAGATTTGTAGGATACCCTAAAGAAACCGCAGGGTATTATTTCTATCATCCAACTGATCAAAAGGTGTTTATTGTGAAACATGATGCCTCCTTGGAAAAGGAGTAAGATATATCTTCAAGAAGTTCAAGAACCACAAATTACTATGGATCAAAGTCAGGTACCTGACCAAGTGGAAAAACCTACTGTATCACACCCTATTCATAAATTTGGAAGAGTACCGAAGATACCTGAAAGTTATGGATTCGTTATAGAGGATGACGATGAGGTACACATCATGAATGATGATGATCCATTGAATTACGAACAGGCTATGAGTAATAAAGACTCCGAAAAATGGCTTGAAGCCATGAAATCTAAACTGGACTCCATGGATGAAAACTAAGTATGGAATTTGGTTTCACCACCTAAAGGCATTAAGCCTATTGGGTGTAAATGGGTTTTTAAAAGAAAGACTAGAGCGGACATCAAGGTAGATACCTATAAGGCCCGACTGGTTGCAAAAGGTTTCAAACAAAGACAAGGAGTTGACTATGATGAAACCTTCTCATCAGTAGCTATGCTTAAGTCCATTTAGATTTTGCTTGCAATTGCAGCTTATAACGACTATGAGATCTAGCAAATGGACGTGAAAAAGGCCTTCCTCAATGGGAAACTTGAGGAGGATGTGTATATGACACAGCCAGAGGGATTTATTTCAAGATTGGAACAAATCAAGTCTGTAAGCTGTAGCGATCCATTTATGGATTGAAGCAAGCTTCTCGTAGATGGAACATTCATTTTGATGAAACAATCAATGAGTTTGATTTTCTCAAAAATGAGGATGAACCATGTGTGTACAAAAAGGTGAGTGGGAGCGCAGTTTCATTCCTTGTATTATATGTTGATGATATATTTCTGATAGGGAATGACATTCCTATGCTTTAATCGATTAAAATTTGGTTATCTAAACACTTCTCCATGAAGAACTTGGGAGAAACATCCTATATTTTGGGGATAAATATCAATAGAGATATATCTAAAAGGATGCTTGGCTTATCCCAAGGAATGTACATTGATACTATGCTAAAGAGGTTTAGTATGGAAGATTCCAAAAGAGGTCTCATGCCGATGAGTCATGGAATACATCTCTCCAAGAAACAGGCCCCTAAGGAACTTGAGGAGAGAAACTGTATGAGCAAGATCCCTTATACTTCTGCAATAGGATCTATCATGTACGATATGATATGTACTAGACCAGATGTCGCATATGCACTTAGTGTAACGAGCAAATATCAGTCGAATCCAGGAGAAGAGCACTGGAAGGCAGTGAACAATATCCTAAAGTACTTACGAAGGACTAAAGATATATTTCTTGTCTACGGTGGGTCTAAATTAAAAATCGAGGGCTTCACTGACTCAAGTTTTCAAAAGGACCAAGATGACAGTAAATCTATTTTGGGGTATGTATTTACCTTGAACGGAAGTGCAGTGAGTTGGAAGAGTTCCAAACAACAAACAGTTTCTGATTCAGTGACAGAGGCAGAGTATATAGCTGCAAGTGAAGATGCAAAGGAAGCTATTTGGATGAAAAAGTTCATACTAGAACTTGGTATAGTTCCTAGCATTGGAGAGGCAGTCCCCGTATACTTTGATAACACCAGAGTGGTTGCACAGGCTAAGGAACTCAGGTCTCATCAGAAATTCAAACACGTATTGCGGCGATTTCACTTGATCAGGGAGATCATTGAAAGAGGAGACGTCACCTTGGAGCGTGTGGACTCTCAAGACAAAATTGCAGATCCATTTACTAAAGCTTTAACACAATAGAAGTTTGATCGTCACTTAGAGAAGATGGGTATGAGATACCATGGCGATTGACTTTAGTGCAAATGAGAGATTGATAGTAGTGTGCATACAAGCCAATCATGTATGATGATAAAGCACATACTTTATAAATAATCTTATTTATTTATTAATAAAAGTATTCATTAAAGGCATTTATTTATCTACATGGTGCTATTTTTATAATATGTAAATAACTCGTAGTTTTAAGCAATGCTTTTAGAATCATGATGTTGATCATGCTAATGAGATTTAAATTCTTAGAAAGCTTAAAACTAAAATAGTTCCCAATCCTGGGATTACTAAAAAGGGGATTAGTAAATCTGGATAGATTGGTACATATGTTGCTTGCTCATTGGATGAGGATTGTTGATCTCATGATCATTTGGGTAGAGACACTAAAGCAAGTATGTAGGTGCTTATTGGAGAATAAGTTCACTGAACATGACTCGCTATGGGATACCTAATAGAGTTTTACTTGCCTGTCAATAGGAATTCCTAATGTGATAGTAGTACAAGTGATCCTTGGACTTGAGATCATCATAGTATCTTGTATGTAATGAATTATACTTTGACTTAGTTCTTAAGGCCCTTTAGGGTATATAAAAGGGTATGCTTGGGTATAATGAGTTATATATGGAGATAATGAATGATCAATAAAAAATCTACCACCTCTAGTAAAAGAGGAGATAAGTCTTATGTGATTCGTTAAATGACAACCCGGGAATCCTTGGCCAATGTGGAATGAAATTAGAAAGGAGTTTCTAATTTACATTATATGAAGTTGTGCATTTTCTAATCGAAATACACATAATTAAATAAAATATGACTTAACAGTAAATCCATGTATTATATTTAATTGGGACATTGTATGGTGGAAGGATTAAATTGTACGGTAATTATTAACTCACATGTTCTTTTATGATTAATGTTAAAATCTATATTATCTGAAAAGTCATTGATCGCTAGGGAGACTTATCCCTATTGTAGAATAAATGTTATTTATTTAAATTGATTATTAGTTTAATTTATTTATTTAAATAAGATTAGAATTGTTCTAATTGATTTATTCACAACCGGTTTAATATGGAGAACCTAAAGGGTCATACCATAAAAGAAAGAAGAATTATTTAAGAAGATAATGGCATAATAGTAATAATGCATTAAGTGTAATTACTTTAATCTATGGTGATAGAATAAATTAAATAGCTTAATATTTAACATTTAATATTTTAGAAATTTTAAATATAAATTAATAAGAGAAGTCTTATTAATATTATTAATATTATTATTATTATTATTATTATTATTATTATTATTATTTTAGTTCTAAAGGAGTTTAGGAATTAATTTAATATATGCACTCTCACTCATTCCTAATGAGATTAGGAGGCAAAATAATTAAAGAGTTTAATTAATTAATTCCAATATGTTAGGAAGCCAAATTAATTAAAAGAGTTTAATTAATTAAATAAATAAAACTCTAATCTAATTAGATTAGTAGGGTTAACCTAATATCTATATAAGAGAGTCTTATATCAGATACAAGGTATGTGAATTCCAAGAGTTGAGAGTACACCATATTTCTACAGAGAATAGAAAAAGGGTTTAGCCAACCACCCATTTTCCTGAGTTATTCCTCTTCCTTGGTGGATCACCTCTAGAGGCCAAATACTTGGGTGGCTAACGTTGATCAAAGGAAGGAGCCACTACAGGATATTCAAGGAGATCAAGGAGAGCAAGAAGTAGAGCTCGTACCTGTTAAAGCTAGATTCTACAAGGGTATGATTCTAATCTTCCTATTTTTCTGTTATTGATAATTGAGCACAAAGTATGATCATTGCATGGGTTTGTATGAAATTTTTTAAACCTTAATTATCGTGCTTCCGCGCTTATTTGTGTAATTCAATTGCATGTATGCGTTACGTACAAACCCAACAGTAATACAATATTGTATTCGAGCAATCACATGATCATCATATGAGAGTTTTACATTTCCAAACTTTGGAATTCTGCTTCCCCGATTAGTGGGTTAAGTTTGCTAAAAAAATACAGATTCAGTTTAATGAATTTTCATAACATTAAATAGACAATTTACTATATAAATTCTCAAACACATACCATAATAATGCATTTATATTTATATACCAATGTTTTAATACAGATCGACTCAACATTTGGCATACTTCTATAAACGCTCAAGTCATAAACTGCCCACCACCAACTATGCTCTAATGGACAAAAAGTGAGGATTCACTACCATCTACCCCTCTATCAAAACAAAAGTTGGGGTCTAACTGCCATCCTATGCATACAACAAAGCATAAGGATTTATAACAACTAAATTGTCCCTATTATAAACAAAAAGTGGGACTATATCGAACATGAATACAAATCAACGTCTGCTCTCGCTACTGGAGGGCAGCTCCATCCATTTAGCGTCGAACTGCATAAAGGCGATGTCTAAAGCTCGCTCCAAAGTACTTATCCTCACATCTTTAGCTTCCACCTCATCCCTCAGCTGTCCTAGTTGTAGCTCTCTCTGCTCCAGCCTCCCTCGCAACTCGGCTAACTCAGCCTGGGCCTGGTAAGCGGCGCTCTTGTACTGCTGCTTAGAAATCTTGAGAGTGTGGTTCTGCGCCTCCACTTGCTTAGCCCTAACCTCTAGCTTGACGTTCCTCGCCAACAAATCTCGTATCACCTTATGCTCCATGGGCTCCTCACTAGAGTCCCTCGGCTCCTGGTTCACTGAATAGCTATCTTGACTCTTGTCAGCCATCCTATGACCACAATAAACAATCAAAACAACATCAGTACCACAATAAAATACATTTATTGATGAAATGAATTGATATTTTATTCAGTACAAATAAAACTCGATGGATCTGCTCAACCCATCACCTACATACTCTATACGAGTTTTCTACTAAGGTTATAACATAGGTTTCGCATTCTTAATGTTTCTAACCTGCAGCTCTGATACCAACCTATGACAGCCCCAAATCTGGGTTTCCTAACCTTGAATTCGATGTTCACAATACTCAACAATAAACATAGTTTCTAACTGATACGGAAGAATAAACATACATTGTTTATCATTATAGTAATAAAGTCTTACAATCATAGTCCCAAGGTTCTTTAACCTTAACCTAAAACGTACTCTTAATACTATAAAAAGTTTACATAATCAAATAACATTTAAAATAAACTAGTACATAAGCCTTCTCAAACATTTACTCATGAACCTTCCCTTTTCCTTTGTCCCCTTTGGATGTTTCTGCCTTAACTGAAATAAATGTCATGATATAGCAAGGGTAAGCAACTAATTTGCTTAGCAAGTTTAAACACAAGGGAGATATATCATGATTAGAAAGAAGTTTCACTTTTAATCTTCAACAACAGTATAAAATTATGAAGGAACATGAATTAATAGTCAACAGTTGAATATTCGAATAATTGAATAACAGGTACTTAGTGGTTTGAAATAACCATGAACATTTGCCAAGGTTCTCTGCATTTAAAGAGGACCTTTTAATAAGTTTTGGTAATCAAGGGGATCAGCCTTTCAAACCCCGTGATTTATGCATATACACTTAATAATCCGGCATAGATATCATGCTTTAATCAAATTCGTCCTTTTCTCAGCTAAGAGTTCTTACCATATCAATTTAATAAGAACAACTTTTAAAACACATTTAATTTAACAATTTTAGACATGCTTGATCTAGCTGATATAATTAGCATAGATCTATCTCATAAACAGTTCATGAATGAAAGAACTTTAATTTAATTCACAGTTCAATAATAATAGAACAAGAATTCAATTGCACAAAGTGCTAATCTCAATAATTAGTATAGATGTGAATAATCAACAACAATTATTCACTAACATGCTTCGAAAATAATAACTCGAGTTTAAGTTAGGGAACTTCCCTCGTTTGTAGGCTACTGCTACACAATTAAATTCAATCCGCTAAGCAGTTTAATTATCTTCTTTTGAGAGACCTATAGTTAATCTTTCAATTAGCCATAACATAACATTACATTATGTAATCATATAGATATTACATATTACATTTAGTTCTTAGAAATATTATCATGGTGTTGACGTTAGTTTTAAAAATCCCGTGGGTCGGGTCACAACCCGAGACTTTTAATCTCTTTTCCTAAGTTCTCTCTACCCTTACTCTTTTTATTTAGGAAAAAGGTTTTGAAGAGTTTTTTAGGAAAAAGGCCAACATGTATCAAGTCGACGATTTGAATATTTTACAGAGTCGCCAGTTAGTAGATTTGAAAATAGTTATACCAACTCAACCAAGTTTTGTTTGAAAGATGCAACAATTGCTGGACACTGTCGAAACTTGATCTTTGAAAACAAAGTTTGAGTTCGGGGGCTTGGTTAACTGTGGGAAAGGTGTTAGGCACCCCACGACAATCTATATTTTCATTGATTGAAAGTAATGCTTTGCTTCGTTGAACCTATATATGAAGGGTTTGATTTGATATGAAAATCAATCTTTGATTTGATTTGCAAAAGCATTTAATTTGATTTGCAAAAGCTTTTCTTTTGATTGAATTGAAAATAATGTTTTGAAAGCTGGTTTATCAAACCCTTACGCTAACATAGGAATTGAAGACTATTGATACTTTCAATTTTATCTTTATAGCCTTAAGGTTGCATATAAATGATGATTTGTCGGGCTGCAAAGCATCCTCGACCACAGAAATAGACAAGTGTCGGTCTCCTCATGGGTATAAAAACCATCAGAGGGACGCTGACACGACAATCTATATTTTCACTAGGTTGAGACCTTAAATCCGGATAACTGCTTTAAGGTCTTTTGTATGTATATTTTACAAAAAAACTGGCAGGGTACATTCGTAAATCAGAGTTTATCCATTGTGGGAATCAGATTCCGATCGTTTTGATCATGAATCCCACGATTCCTAGGCTCACATGTGAGTAGCCAATAAACCTGCACAGTTCAAATTTGCACATAAATAGATATATATCCCAAGATTGCTAGAATCGAGGATTCATTCAGTAAATCCCGGTTCGCACTGCCGAAGCGTCTCGTTCCCACTAGATAGAGATCTAAGGGACGCGAGGTTGCTTTTGAAGCTAAAAAATGTAGATTCATATTAAATGAATATTTACAGCTGCAATTGAATAACATGAGCAAAGTAGTATATGTACAGTTATATATATGCAAAAATTGTAAAGGGCGATGGGTTTTCACGTGCAAGCCCGAACTGAAATTGAAATATATATATATATATATATATATATATATGTATAAAACTGTATAAAAGCCACGAAATGATCTAGGCTTGACAGAAATGAAATATATATATATATATATATAGAAAAACAGTAAAAAGGGCGATGGGTTTTCACGCCTGTGCCTGGACTAAAATTGAAATTGACATCAAAGTAGTCAACCAGTGACTAGGAAGACCACCCAGTATGGCGAAGTTCAAAAACAGTAAAGGGGCCATGAAATAATCCAGACCGTACTGAAATGTAAATGTACAGGAAAGTAGTCAACTAGTGACTGGGGAGATCACCCAGTATGGTGAAGAGTGCAAAAAAAAGTAAAAAGGCCACAGAATAATCCAGACCGGATTGAAAATATATAAATATATTTTGACAGAAATGTAGTCAACCAAGACTGGGAAGAGAACCTAGTGGTGGTAAAAGTCGCTTATATATGCGTAAATATATATAAAAGCAGTAAACTACATCGGATTTGACATCCGGGCCTGACAGAATTAAAATATTTATACATATACAGTTAAATATATATATATAAAAGGGCCAAACCTAGACTGGGAAGATAACCCAGTCCGTCCAAGTTGCCAAAACGAAGAGTTTAGTGCATTGAAGTTGCTGGAGCTGACGGATCGTCAATTCGAGTTGTATAAATGCCAGAAATTGAGTTTATGTACAAAAATGTACTAAATTTTGACAAAAACGGCGACGGAACTAAGTTCTGGGTATATTTAGTAAACAAAACTTAACGTGCAAGTGTATAAAAGTACGAAGAAGTAATATAAACTTGCTGATCGTAAAAATACTCACAATGGACTGATACACGGGATTTTTGCCAAATCGTAGGCTCTATAAGTCCAAATATACCGATTATTTTCTAATATGTGGTAGTATGTGGGTATATCTAGTGTTAGAGTGAAAAAATTTGTGTTTAGAAGAGGTGAAAAAGTCAGAAAATCAAACGGGCAGAGGTTCGCTACGTTTTAGGATTTTTTTGAAAATAAGGGGGGGTGCACGTTTATTTATAGTCCAGTGAGCCTCGGCTCTACCTACTACTATCGCAGGTAGAGGTACGACTCCGTTGGTGGGGCTCGCAGTGCCAGGTTCTATCATCTCGAAGTACGTGCACTCCAAACAACCCGCAGTCAAAGTCGAAACTTTTTACCTTTTAATCGGAGCATCCGTTTGAGGCGTACGATACCTTTTCGAAAAGCTCTCGCCGAGAGTGTCGCAATGACATGGGATAAAACATTTTTCAGGTCCAAGAAGACGGGTTCATAACCAGGTCTTTGATTCCCCGCAATTTGTCCGTTGAGCTATCTTGCGCTGTTTGCACTCGGGATCATCGTTATGGTTCGTTCTGACCTTGTTGACATCAATTCGGGTTGAATTTGACTGAGTCATCTTGAAGTTGGTAAAATGATCGTTTTGCCCCTCTTGGGGTTGCCTTTAGTGTCGGCATGGCCTTTGGTTGACTTTCGGAAGTTATTTCCAAGACTTGGATACCATTCGAGTCTGTTTGTCCTCAGTGTTGTTTGAGGCTGAGTTGGTTATTCCATGTTTCCTCCTGGAGGTGTTATGATGCTTCAGGTTTATGCCTGAGGTTGTCCTGACTTCCCGGGTTGCTGTCGGGGATGACATGCACTTCCCGGGTTATTATCGGGGCTTATCTGTACCTCCCGAGTTAAAATCGGGGCTGATCTGTACCTCCCGGGTTGAAATCGGAGTTGAGTTGACATCATGATATTGGTAATCGAGGTTGATTTGAAGGTCCGATAGGAGATCGGAGTTGATTTGATGGCCCAATATTGAGATCGGGGTGGATAGACGGTCCGATTGGAGATTAGAGTTGATTTGATGGCCCGATATTGAGATCGGGGTTGATCTAACGGTCCGATCGGAGATCAGAGCTAGATTGACTGTCCAATTAGAGATTGGAGCTGGATAGATGGTCCGATTAGAGATCGGAGCTGGATAGACGGTTCGATTGGAGATCGGAGCAGGATATACGGTCCGATTGGAGATCAGAGCTGGATAGATGGTCCGATTAGAGATCAGAGCTGGATTGAGTACCGATATTGGTGATCATATTTGACTGGAGTACCAATATTGGTGATCGGATTTGACTTGAGTACCGATATTGGTGATCGGATTTAGATTTACCGAAATTGAGTACCGATATTGGGGATCGAATTTAGGTTTACCGATATTGGGGATCGGATTTAGGTTGAAGGAACAGCATTGGTGGCAGGTTTTGAACTGGAGGACCGGCATTGGGGCCGGGTTTGGATTGAAAGCCCGGTGTCGGGACGGGTGTTAATTTTGATTGACGACTTTGCCCTCCTACAGTGTTAGTATTGGAGAAAGAACAATTTCGAGTGTCTACACATGCCTCAATAATATTACTATTAAATAACAACTACCTTTAATTCCTTTAATAATGTTATTACATTTTTAATAATATTTTATTTAATTTTGAATATTATTATTTACTTAATAATATTTTAATCATCTAATAATACTTTAATCTAATATTATTAATCTTTTAATAATATTTTGATCTAATATTATTAGCTATTTAATAATATTTTAATCATTTATTAATGCTTAAATCAAATATTATTAACCATTCAATAATATTTCAATAAAGTTTTAAATCTTAATATTTTTATTTACTTAAAAATATCAGATTCTTATATTACAAATATCATAGTAACATTTTAATAAGTTATTAGGCAAATAAACAATTTATTTTAATTATTTTACCCTTTATTAAACAACTTATTTAATACCCATAAAAGGTCAAAAATATTATTTATCATAATAGATTACCAAAATACCTCACATAGGTCAGATTACACTATAATAGGAGTACCTAAGCTTTAACATCCTATATTCCTCATTTATGACATCATTTAACCATTTATTTCCTTTTAACCATAACAATAACATTATTATGAAAAAAGGCAAATAATTTCAAAAAATTATTATCTTCTGGATCTAGACGTATATGATCCAAAAATGATTCACAAATTTTCTTGGAATTTTAGAAAGTGATTTACTATATTTAAAGTACTCAAAACCTTCGAATCTTGTTACATTTTTCATAAATCGAGTTTTGCTTAGAAAATTCTAAAACTTTCAGGGTACACTGTCATAACATACATACACATATTGTATAAATTTCAAATGTTTCCGAGGTATACATAGTGAGGAATCTAGGTAAGAATATTTAGGAGTCCTTCACGGTAAAAGCCATTACACACAAACTGCACATTGAAACGTGTCCGTTCTTTTTCCTACATGTAGATAACTTCTTAAGGTACCTCTGTGATTTTTACCAGATTTTTAAAAAATGCAAAACTGGCCGAGTCAGCCTTAGGAAAAATGGGTCAGTGGACTTTTAGGGTTTAAAGCCTTAAGTTCTATACCTGGACTGTTTTGGAAAACAGCTCCCAAGGCTTCAAAAATTGTTGGATTTGTGTTCTACTACTTGGGTTCACTAGATAACTCATGTATCTATCACCCCCCCCCCCCTTCGACGGATCACAAATCCAAGTTGTAAAACTTGGTTTACACAAGATTTAGTGGAAGAAAAACTAGGGTTTCACCCCTAGGAGAACATATGCTCATTTTCTTCCTCTAAACCTTTGATCTAACACTCAAGATACTTAGTTTCATATATGATGATATGTAGAACTAGGGTATCTTGGGTATTAGTTCATAACCCCATCAAATCTTGCTATAACACCAAATAGAAGAAGAAGATGAAGATTTAGATTATACTTTGTTCTAGTAGCAACCTTCCTTGATCTACCAAAGTAAAATATGAACTTAGGGTTTATAAATCAAGCTATCACACTCCTCTCTCTCTCCTCAAATCTGAACACCTCTCTCTCTTTTCTCTCTTTGTATTTTGCTAGCTTGGGAGAAAAATAGAAGAAAAAGAATAGAAAATGAAATGTATCTTACAATATAGTTAGATACAACTAGGATCATAACAAATATTCCCCATATCTTTGTTATCCCTTGGATAAAAGGCTTTGCCTTATCTCTTCCAATTAAGCCTAATCATGTCATTAAATGTGTTAAGTAGATTTTCCACCAATGGGAGATGGACACACTTGTACTTGATGTAAGAGTTACTAATTAAGGAACTTTGTCAGACCCCAAATTTTATGAATAAGATTTAATTTTCGTTATATATTATTTTGAAATAGTAAGGTGTTGATTTGGTAAATATGATAAGTTATAGGTGAAATGTGCAAAGTTTACAAAGTAAGCAAGTGGCTATAAAATATTCGTTGTGTCGGGGAATATTCGTTTGGTCGAGGAATATTCTTTTTGTCGGAGAATAGTCGTACGACGGCGCAGTCATTGGTGGACCCCACAACGAAATGAATGTCGGATATAGAAAGCGACATAAATAACCTTTTTATAAAAATAACGGCAAAACTGTTACCGTTAGTATTGTTGAAATACCCGGTGGTTAAAATATAGTAATACGCGGTGTTGCACAGTAGCACACGGTATTGCACAGTATTTTAAATTATTGATTCTTACGTAGGAAGGACACTTACTCAATTATTGTTACAGTAATTACTGTTCAATATTTTATATTATAGATTCAATAATTACATAATATTTTATTGGTTCAATATTTGCTACGTTGATATTTTATATCCATAAGTGCTACTTTGCTATTTTATATTATTGATTCAATAATTGTCATTGTACATTATTTTAAATTATCAAATTAATAATTCATATTATTTAAATAATATTATTAGATAGCATTATTGGCAATGTCTAAGGAAGTTCTGTCTAGGAAAGGGGTAGATTAATTGCGCGCCAATAAGGAGAAATCCTTATCGAAAGGCCTCCTCTTTCTTGGGAACGACATGGTTGTCAATATTATAGTTCTGTAATATTATTTGTGAATAATTAATTTTTGATATATATGATAAGGAAATATTTATTCAACGTGGATTTAAACGGAGAAATTTTTAACATGTGACATTTGTTGAAAGTTGGTATTTTATTTTGTCCGATAAAATAATTCATTCAAATATATTATTACAATATTACATTATAGTAGTACGATATGATTATATAATAGTATGATTTTTATAATTTGAATGGTAACATTATTATAGTAAGTTCATGGTATAAAAGTTAAACGAGGTGAAAGAGTGCAAAATGAATTTGAACTCTTATGATGCAAATAATGAGCGATGAGGTAAGCAATGATGTCATTAGAGCGATGAGGTAAGCAATGATGTCATAGATCGATGATGTAAGAGATGATGTCATAAATTATGACGAAAAGACTATTTTACCCTTACTCTGCCGAGCCTATAAATAGAAACTCATTTCTTCATTATTTCTCACCAATTCACTAAAGCTATAGAGAGAGAAAGTATAGAGAGAATAAGAGAGAAAGAAGAAGAGTATTCTGCTATTACGCTAGTGCAGTCTCCAAATTTTAAGGTAAGGGGTATTATTTCTTTCGTATTCATGAAGAGAGTTATTTTCTTTCAATATTCGTAAGGGTTGTTATTCCATTCTTTATTATTCTGTTGGAATAACCTGTCTACGCGCACTACCGCATGCATGGTGAAATCCTGTTGTTATTCCATTCTTTATTATTCTGTGGGAATAACCTGTCTACGCGGACTACCGCATGCCTGGTGAATAACCTTTCGTATTCAGTTGTTATTAAATTGTGAAAATAATCTGTCTGAGCGGACTACAGCCAGACGGGTGAAATTTAATTAAAATTTCGTATATTGTTTCATTTCACATTCGTAACTCTAAACTTACTACGGTAAGTTGTGCTTCTATAATTCCTGAAATGATCAGATATTACTTGAGTTTTGCGCTTCATCTAATATTATTTCACTGGAATATTGGTCTGAACTTTCTTGTGAAATTTTTATCTTTTCATGTCGAGTTACTATTCACGAGTTACTATTAACGGGGTACTATTCACGGTAAAAAAAAATTCTTCTAAATCATCTTTGATTGGATCTAGGTTTTGATCTTCAGTCTTGAACTCTGGATAAATTCTCTAATATTTGTCCTTTATCTCACTTGATCCGTTATGCGTATTATTTTTTATCATCCTCAATTCTAAATGGTGATATAACTGAATATCTTTGGCCTGTAGTGCAAAGATGAATAATTACCTGACGAATATATTTGGCCTGTAGTGCAAAGATGAATGATTACCTGATGAATATCTTTGGCCCGTAGTGGAAAGATGGACAGGTGTTGAGATGAACATGACCAACTGATGATACAAATGAATATCTTTGGCCCGTATTGCAAAGATGGATATTTGATTCGAGATGTATATTGATTGATGTTACAATGATAAAATATTGATGATGGACTTTTAAATCAAAGAAGATAGTAGACATCATTCTCTACTTAACTCTTCTAATGAATTGGTATTTTCGCTGCGAATATTGATCTAAAACGTGTTGTCCATAATATTTTATCTGATTTATTGAAGGCTACCGATAATTTGTTTTTCATTATCTTAGTCATAATATTCTTTACTGGGCTAGTTGAGCTCACCTTTTTCTTCCATTGTTCTCTTCAGGAAATGAAAATATCGTGGGTACTAGTCGGGGAATGGAGTGATGGTCCGAGTTAGAGCAGTAGAAGTCCTCACTATTTTTTTTATTTAAAATAGTGTGATAATAAATGTAATAAGGACTTAGTTTGAATATTAATATTTTCTACATGTCTGTATTGACACTCACAGTTGTGTGGTCGTACTTTGCACGACCGTATAATATGAAATATTATATTTGAATTTTATTGAGTGTATTTGGTAACTCAAAATGGGTTAAGTATTGAACCTATTTTGGGTACGTCACAGTTGGTATCAGAGCTTAGGGATATGATCTCTGGCGGAGATCTGGGAATAGAACTAGGAGGGGAGAGACGAGTAAAACCTTCGCTAGTGTGTCCTACCTAAGCTTAATTGTTATTTAATTGGTTGGTTGGAACATAGGATTAATATGTGATATGTTATGTTGTTTGATTAACCCTTGTTTTGTGGCAGTATTTGAGAATGGCAGCTGAAAATTTAAACAATAGAGTGAATGAGACCGTTGAGACACCTTTAATCACCAACGAGGAGAACGTTCAACAGGAAGGCTATATTCCTCCTGTAAATAACCCTACCGAAGAAATGATAAATGACTGGATGTTTAGAAGTTTTTTGTAGTTCATGCAAAACCAGACAAGGGAGACTCGTGTTCATAATACAGGTGGAAATAACAACTTGCAGCTTGTCACTGCTAAGCAGTTTAAAGTGTTGGGATTACCAGAGTATC
The DNA here is from genome assembly GCA_020205555.1 of Panax stipuleanatus. Classification (NCBI taxonomy): domain Eukaryota; kingdom Viridiplantae; phylum Streptophyta; class Magnoliopsida; order Apiales; family Araliaceae; genus Panax; species Panax stipuleanatus. The sequence continues at coordinate 98,933,206 of CM035118.1, read as the reverse complement.
AGGGAAAGCCAGATCCAATCAAGGAGAAAAATTGGATTAAGCAAATTACCAAGATATTTGATGTCTTGGGATACACGGAGGAACAAAAGGTTCCATTTGCCACCTTTATGTTCCGTGGAGAAGCAGATTACTGGTGGGGATCTGTGAAACGTACCCAGCCTGCCGCACTCAAGATGAATTGGGGGGCGTTCTGGAAACTGTTCAATGACAAGTACTTTGAAGAAAGTATTCGTCACATGAAAGAGGTAGAGTTTATCAAACTGGAATAGAACAACATGACTGTGTCCCAGTACGAGGCTAAGTTCACGGAGTTATCCCGGTTTGCACCATATTTGGTGGAGAATGAGGAACGTATGACGTGGATGTTTCTGAGAGGTTTGAAACCCAAGATTCGTTAATACCTCATTTCTCACAAATTTACTCTATATTCAGATGTAGTGAACAGGGCCCAGTTATTAGAACGAGATAATGATTATGCTCAACCAAGGGACAACAACCAAGGTCGTACTGGTGGCAGCAGTCATCGGAACAATGACAACCAGCAGGAAGGAAAGTATCATGCCAGAAGCGGTAACCACTTCGGTGGTAATCGTGGCCATGATAATAGAAGAAGTGAGTCGGGGGGAGATTTCAAGAATAGAAGGTACAACAATGAGAACGTGAAAGCATCGACAGCAGCACCAACATCAACTGTTTCTAGGGGAGAAGAACGACCGCCGGTCGTATGCTATAAATACGGGCAAGAGGGACACATCAGCCCTAACTGCACACAATAATCCAAGGTGTGTTATAACTGTGGAAAGGAAGGGCATATAGCTCGATTGTGTCCTGTAGCGAAACCAAGTCCAGTAGGGATGGTGACTCCAAAGGCTATCCCTGACAAGTCAAAGTCAGTGGTTCTTGGAAGAGCATTTGTCTTGACTGCCCAACAAGCAAGGAACCCGAACGAGGTTATTACGGGTAAACTGATAATAAACTCTTGCGAAGTTTATACTTTATTAGATAGTGGTGCTACCCATTCTTTTTTTTCACCTATTTGTGCTCAACGTTTGAACTTGACACCTGAGAAATTAGACTTTGACTTATCTGTTGAAACTCCATTGGCAGAAACCTTTGTTACATCTACAGTTTACAAATCTTGCTCGATTCAAATTGGTACCCTCACCCTACCTGTTGATCTTATATCGTTGAAAATACTTGCATCTGATGTGATTTTAGGAATTGACTGGTTGACCACTTATCATGCCAAAATTAATTGTTTACGTAAGGTTGTTAGTTTTCATATTCCTAACCAACCTATTGTACGAATTCAAACAACCAAACCACTAAAATCAATCAATGTTATTTCAAGTCATAAAGCTATTCATTTATTAAAAAATGGATGTCAAGCTTTCTAGCCCATGTCACTAATCTAAACCAGAATACGTCAGGTTTGAATGATATTTCTATTGTTAATGAGTTTCCTGATGTATTTCCCGAAGAACTTCCCGGTCTACCCCTGGAACGTGAAGTTGAATTCTTTATTGACCTTGAACCCGGTACAAAACCCATTTCTAAAATCCCATATCGAATGGCTCCTATAGAACTTTAGGAGTTAAAGGTCCAACTACAGGAGTTGTTAGACATCGGTTTTATACGTCCTAGTACATCTCCTTGGGGTGCTCCTGTTTTATTCGTAAAGAAGAAAGACGGGAGTATGCGACTTTGTATTGACTATCGAGAGTTGAATCATGTCACAATCAAGAATAAGTATCCGTTACCTCGTATTGATGACCTGTTCGACCAGTTGCAAGGTGCACAATTCTTTTCAAAGATCGATCTTCATTCTGGATATCATCAGTTGAAGATTAAAACTGATGATATTCCGAAGACTGCTTTCAGAACTCGATACGGGCATTATGAATTGTTAGTCATGTCTTTTGGATTGACTAATGCTCTTGCTGCCTTAATGGATATGATGAATCGTGTATTTAAGGAATATTTGGAACAGTTCGTGGTTGTCTTTATTGATAACATCCTCATCTGGTCCAAAAGCCGTGAAGATTATGAGCACCACTTAAAGCTTGTACTTCAAAGGCTTCGTGAAAACAATCTATATGCCAAGCTGAAGAAATTCGAGTTCTGGCTTGAGGAGATAGCATTCCTTGGGCACGAGGTATCAAAACGTGGAGTATCTGTGGACCCAGCGAAGAATGAAGCAATACAAAGTTGGGAGCAACTAAAGTCGGTGACCGAAGTACGTAGCTTTCTGGGCTTAGCTGGTTATTATCGGAGATTCGTGGAAGGATTTTCTCGAATCGCTACTCCATTAACTCAGCTGACTCGAAAAGAGACAAAATTTATATGGAACGAGGAATGCGAGAAGAGCTTTCAAGAGCTCAAGAGGAGACTCATTTCGGCACCTGTTCTAACGATACCATCTGGTTCGGATGGATTTGTCATTTACAGCGATGCTTCGGGCAAAGGGTTAGGATGTGTTCTCATACAACATGGAAAAGTCATAGCCTATGCCTCGCGATAACTCATGGAATATGAGAGGAATTATCCTACTCATAATCTAGAGTTGGTAGCAGTTATTTTCACGTTGAAGATCTGGAGGCACTACCTGTATGGGGAGAAAGTGGAGATCTATACCGATCATAAGAGCCTCAAGTATTTCTTCACCCAGAAGGAACTCAACATACGGCAACGACGTTGGCTTGAGTTGTTGAAAGATTACGATCATACCATCCAATACCATCCTGGAAAAGCGAATGTGGTTGCTGACGCGTTGAGTAGAAGATCATATGCGGGAACGAATGCGATGCTTTCAAGGCCAATTTTGTGTGATTTACAGAAGATAGAGATAGAGTTCAAGACTCCTGGGACCCATACGATGATATTAAGTATACGCGTAGAACCAACTTTGATTGATAAAGTTAAAGCTGCTCAAGCTACAGACCCGGAGCTGATGAATATGAGAAAGAAGGTGCAAGAAGGTGTTATTCCAGAAGCAAGGATTAATGAAGAAGGAATATTTCGAGTCAACTCCAGACTTTGTGTTCCTGACGATTCTGATTTGAAGTATAGAATCATGATGGAGGCACACAACACACCATTTGCAATCCATCTTGGAAGTACCAAAATGTATCGTGATCTTCGACATACATTTTGGTGGAGCAATATGAAGAGAGAGATCGCGGAGTTCATCTCGAGGTGTTTAACGTGTCAATGTGTCAAAGCGGAGCATCAAATGCCAAAGGGTCTATTGCAACCACTTGAGATTCTAAAGTTGAAGTGGGAACACATTGCCATGGATTTCGTTACGGGTCTTCCCAAGGTTTCTCAAGGCATAGATGTAATTTGGGTTATTGTTGATAGATTAACCAAGTCTGCTCATTTCTTGTCATAACGAGAGGCTTATTCCCTTGAACGTCTTGCTCGTATGTATGTGAATGAGATTGTGAGATTGCATGGCATGCCAGTATCCATAGTTTCAGACCGTGACCCAAGATTCACTTCACGATTTTGGGTCAGCTTGCAGAAAGCTATGGGCACGAATTTATAATTTAGTTTGGCATATCATCCACAAACGAACGGGCTATCGGAAAGGACTATCCAAACTCTTGAAGATCTATTGAGACTCTGTGTTCTAGACTTCAAAGGGAGTTGGGATAAGTACCTATCATTGGTGAAATTCTTCTACAACAACAGTTATCAGGCAAGTATAGGCATGGCTCCATTCGAGGCGTTGTATGGACGAAAATGTCGTTCTCCAGTATGCTAGGACGATGTGGGTGAAGCAACATTGTTGGTACCGGAGTTAGTATATATGACTACGAAAAAGATTCAAATGATCCGGCAACGTATACAAACTGCACAAGATCGACAAAATAGTTGTGCTGATCTTCATCGAAGAGACGTGGAGTTTAATGTCGGATATCATATATTATTACGTGTTGCTCCATGGAAAGGAGTTATGAGATTCGGAAAGGGAGGAAAGCTCAACCCACGATTCATTGGTCCATTTGAAATCCTTGACCGAGTAGAAAATGTGGCCTATAGACTCGCCTTACCTCTAAGAATGTCTCGTGTTCATAACGTTTTTCACATATTTGTGCTTCGTAAATATGTGAAAGATCCAAACCACATTATTGAGTTAGAACCAGACGAGATAGCCGAAGATTTAACATACGAGGAGGTACCTATTAAGATCTTGGATATGATATCGAGGAAATGACCTGGGAGTTAGAATCAAAAATGAAAACGAGGTATCCTCACCTTTTCGACATACCAGGTATGTACGTCAATTTTGAGGACTGAAATTTCATAAGGAGGGGAGATTGTAAGACCCCAAATTTTAAGAATAAGATTTAATTTTCTTTATATATTATTTTGAAATAGTAAGGTGTTGATTTGATAAATATGATAAGTTATGGGTGAAATATGCAAAGTTTACAAAGTAAGCAAGTGGTTATAAAATATTTGTTGTGTCAGGGAATATTCGTTTGGTCGAAGAATATTTTTTTTGTCGGAGAATATTCGTACGACAGCGCAGTCATTGGTGGACCCCACAATGGAATGAATGTCGGATATAGAAAGCGACAGAAATAACCTTTTTATAAAAATAAAGGCAAAACTGTTACCGTTAGTACTTTTGAAATATCCGGTGGTTAAAATACAGTAATACGCGGTGTTGCACAGTAGCACACGGTATTGCACAGTATTTTAAATTATTGATTCTTACGTAGGAAGGCACTTACTCAATTATTATTACAGTAATTACTGTTCAATATTTTATATTATTGATTCAATAATTGCATAATATTTTATTGGTTCAATATTTGCTACATTGATATTTTATATCCATAAGTGCTACTTTGCTATTTTATATTATTGATTCAATAATTGTCATTGCACATTATTTCAAATTATCAAATTAATAATTCATATTATTTGAATAATATTATTAGATAGCATTATTGGCAATGTCTAAGGAAGTTCTGTCTAGGAAAGGGGTTGATTAATTGTGCGCCAATAAGGAGAAATCCTTATCGGAAGGCCCCCTCTTTCCTGGGAACGACCTGGTTGTCAATATTGTAGTTCTGTAATATTATTTGTGAATAATTAATTTTTGATATATATGATAAGATATTATTTATTCAACGTGGATTTAAACTGAGAAATTTTTAACATGTGACATTTGTTGAAAGTTGGTATTTTATCTTGTCCGATAAAATAATTCATTCAAATATATTATTATACTATTACATTATAGTAGTATGATGTGATTATATAATACTATGATTTTTATAATTTGAATGGTAACATTATTATAGTAAATTCATGGTATTAAAGTTAAACGAGGTGGAAGAGTGCAAATTGAATTTGAACTCTTATGATGCAAATAATGATGTCATCGGAGCGATGAGGTAAGCAATGATGTCATCGGAGCGATGAGGTAAGAAATGATGTCATAGATCGATGATGTAAGCGATGATGTCATAAATTATGGTGAAAAGACTATTTTACCCTTACTCTGCCGAGCCTATAAATAGAAACTCATTTCTTCATTATTTCTCACCAATTCACTAAAGCTATAGAGTGAGAAAGTATAGAGAGAATAAGAGAGAAAGAAGAAGAGTATTCTGCTATTACGCTAGTGCAGTCTCCAAATTTTAAGGTAAGGGGTATTATTTCTTTCGTATTCATGAAGAGAGTTATTTTCTTTCAATATTCGTAAGGGTTGTTATTCCATTCTTTATTATTCTGTTGGAATAACCTGTCTACGCGGCCTACCGCATGCATGGTGAAATCCTGTTGTTATTCCATTCTTTATTATTCTGTGGGAAAAATCTGCCTACGCGAACTACCGCATGCCTAGTTAATAACCTTTCGTATTCAGTTGTTATTAAATTGTGAAAATAATCTGTCTGAGCGGACTACCTCCAGATGGGTGAAAATTTAATTGAGTTTCGTATATTGTTCATTTCAGATTCCTAACTCTAAACTTACTACGGTAAGTATTGCTTCTATAATTCCTGAAATGATCAGATATTACTTGAGTTTTGCGCTTCATCTAATATTATTTCACTAGAATATTGGTCCGAACTTTCTTGTGAAATTTTTATCTTTTCATGTCGAGTTACTATTCACGGGGCACTATTCACGATAAAAAAATATTTTTTTTTCTTCCAAATCATATTTGATTGGATCCAGGTTTTGATCTTCATTCTTGAACTCTGGATAAATTCTCTAATATTTGTCCTTTATCTCACTTTCTTGTGAAATTTTTATCTTTTCATGTCGAGTTACTATTCACGAGTTACTATTAACGGGGTACTATTCACGGTAAAAAAAAAATTCTTCTAAATCATCTTTGATTGGATCTAGGTTTTGATCTTCAGTCTTGAACTCTGGATAAATTCTCTAATATTTGTCCTTTATCTCACTTGATCCGTTATGCGTATTATTTTTTATCATCCTCAATTCTAAATGGTGATATAACTGAATATCTTTGGCCTGTAGTGCAAAGATGAATAATTACCTGACGAATATATTTGGCCTGTAGTGCAAAGATGAATGATTACCTGATGAATATCTTTGGCCCGTAGTGGAAAGATGGACAGGTGTTGAGATGAACATGACCAACTGATGATACAAATGAATATCTTTGGCCCGTATTGCAAAGATGGATATTTGATTCGAGATGTATATTGATTGATGTTACAATGATAAAATATTGATGATGGACTTTTAAATCAAAGAAGATAGTAGACATCATTCTCTACTTAACTCTTCTAATGAATTGTTATTTTCGCTGTGAATATTGATCTAAAACTTGTTGTCCATAATATTTTATCTGATTTATTGAAGGCTAACGATAATTTATTTTTCATTATCTTAGTCATAATATTCTTTACTGGGCTAGTTGAGCTCACCCTTTTCTTCTACTGTTCCCTTTAGGAAATGAGAATATCGCGGGTACTTGTCGGGGAATGGAGTGATGGTACGAGTTAGAGCTGTAGAAGTCCTCACTATTTTTTTTATTTAAAATAGTGTGATAATAAATATAATGAGAACTTAGTTTGAATGTTAATATTTTTTACATGTCTGTATTGACACTCACAGTTGTGTGGTCGTATTTTGCACCACCGTGTGATATGAAAGATTGTATTTCAATTTTATTGAGTGTCTTTGGCGACTCAAAATGGGTTGAGTATTGAACCTATTTTGGGGGCGTCACAAACTTGATTAGGATAATTTTGTTGCCTTAAAAAGCCTACAAAAATAGGTCACTCTTGCCCCTATATCCCCTCCATTTTGTTTTTATTTTAATGCACAAATTTGATTAATCAAAAGTCTAAAATACCCTTAATCAATTGGGCTAAGTATTGATTTGCATTTTATTTATTTTGGGCTTCTCATTTAATTATTTTGGGCTATGTAATAAACATAGTTTAATAATTTCAATATATATTACCCTAATTATTTATTTAGGGTTTCTATTTCCAATCTTATGGAATTTAATTACTTACACATATCTCTTTAACTTGTAACCTAATTAGGTTTACTATAATTAGGTTTAAAATTATTAATCACTTGCAATAATAAAATTATCTACTTAAGTTAGTATAAATATTAAATACTAACTATTCATTATTACCATAACCCTTAAGTTATTTAATTATCTCACCTAATGTATAATTAGGTTATGAAGCTTTCCTTTTTAATGAAATCTATAAATATATATATCCATAACTATAGTATATATATTTATTTAGCCACACACCACTTCACATATGTTATTACATATTAAATCACTATATAGCATAAAGTTTTAAATATCAATAATGTATATACATATAAAGTGACTTGAAATTCCTGGTTATTACAGGAAATGATTGAGATCCTACTGCCATCGACTTCAGTGAAGGGGGTCCGCAGTTTTCTTGGACATGCGGGTTTCTACCGTCGATTTATAAAGGACTTCTCAAAGATTACAAAGCCTTTGTGCAGTTTACTGGAGAAGGATGTCCCTTTTAAGTTGGACGAGGAGTGTTTGGCAACTTTTGAGCATTTGAAGAGAAAGTTGACGACATCACCTATTATCACAGCTCTCGACTGGTCTTTACCTTTTGAGCTGATGTGTGATGCCAGTGACTTTGCACTGGGAGTTATTTTGGTGCAGCGCAAGGAACAGATATTTCATGTTATCTATTATGCCAATAAGACCTTGACAGATGCACAACTCAATTACACGACCATTGAGAAGGAGTTATTAGTAGTGGTGTATGCCTTTGACAAGTTCCGTTCATACTTGATTGGCACGAAAGTAATTGTGTATACATATCATGTTGCCATCCGATATTTGATTGCTAAAAAACATGCCAAACCCCATTTGATTCGATGGATTCTAATCTTGCAGGAGTTTGACTTGGAGATAAAGGACACAAAGGGTACCGAGAACCAAGTGGCGGACCACTTGTCACGACTAGAGAATCTAGGAAAGGACACGGATGATGGAGTTTTGATTAATGAGTCCTTTCGCGGATGAACAATTGTTTGTGGTCCAAGGAGAAGTCCCATGGTTTGCTGACTTTGCACACTACTTGGTTAGCAACATTCTCCCTTCTGAGTTGACAAGGCCCCAAAAGAAAAAATTTCTACATGATGTCAAATGGTACATGTGGGACGAGCCATATCTGTTCAAGAAATATGCAAACAGAATGATCAGGCGGTGTGTTCCACATAGTGAGATAGAGAGCATACTTCATGGTTGCCATGCATCAGTGTACGGGGGACATTATAGGGGAGAAAGGACAGCGGCCAAGGTTCTTCAAACGGGATTCTATTGGGCTACTCTCTTCAAGGATGCCTATAATTTTGTTCAGAAATGTGATAGATGCCAGCGAGTAGGAAACATCTCCAAGAGGAATGAAATGCCCTTGAACATGATATTAGAAGTTAAAATATTTGATGTTTGGGGTATTGACTTTATGGGAACATTCGTTTCAGTCTTGCAGGAATTTGTACATTCTTTTTGCGGTGGACTATGTTTCTAAGTGGTTGAAGTGGTGGCCTTGCCAACAAATAATGCTAAGGTGGTCTTGAGGTTTCTACAAAAAAGCATATTCACAAGATTTGGGACACCTAGAGCAATCATCAATGATGAAGGCACACACTTCTTCAACAGACAGTTTACAACATTATTGGCTAAGTATGAGGTAAATCATTGTGTTGCCACAGCCTACCATCCCGAAACTAATGGCCAAGCTGAAGTCTCAAATCATGAAGTCAAGAGGATTCTGGAGAAAATTGTCAACCCAACGAGGAAAGATTTGTCACTCAAACTTGATGATGCAGTATGGTCCTACAGAACAGCTTACAAGACACCGCTGGGGATGTCACCTTATCAGTTGGTATATGGGAAAGCCTGTCATCTTCCCATGGAGCTTGAGCACAAGGCATTCTAGGCAATCAAAAAGCTGAATTCTAACCTCAAAGCCGCAGGAGAGAAGAGATTTCTCCAATTGAATGAACTTGATGAATTCCGACTACAGGCGTATGAGAACTCTAAACTGTACAAGGAGAAGGAGGTTGAAATGGCATGACCGAAAAATTATGGATAGGAAGTTTGAGCTGGGACAAGCCGTGTTATTGTTCAATTTATGTCTTCGACTTTTCCTAGGTAAACTCAAGTCTCGATGGTCAGGGGCATTCACGGTGAAGACCGTGTATCCTCACGGTGTAGTTGAGATTGTAGGTTAAGACCCGGACAAGCCATTCAAGGTCAATGGGCAAAGACTGAAGCATTATTTTGGGGCTGATGTTGACCGATAATAGGCCACCATGACCCTTTCCACTCCATAAGAAAGTCTGAGAAAGTCGAGCTAATTGACTATAAACAAGCGCTCGATGGGAGGCACCCCATCCACTTTATTCTCCCTTTTGTTTAATTCTTGTTACTTATTTATTTCTCCCCCCTCCCCATGTTTAATTCTTCAAAATTTTGAGTTTGAGTATATTTTGGATATAATATAGAAAATTTTCAATTATCGCATTTTTGATAATAGATACAGTTAGTTATATAGTTAATTTTGAGTAACGAAAAAATATTATGTCTCAGTTCTGAAAACCCTTGGTACAGGAAATGATGTGCATACAAGTTAGAGGCTAAGTGTCAATCTGTTGCAGAAGCTTAAGGGCTGGCACCAGGGCAGCGTGACCGCACCCTCTTCAAAGACAATATCAGCGCGCCCGCGCCCTAGCATTTTGATGTAGTAGCTTTCTCAAGCTTAGTGAGCTCGTGCCCGACCCTGCCTTCTTAATGGCGTGCCCGCGCCAATATCCAGAAAAAGTTTAATTTTTTTTTAAAAGCTAGCAGTCGACCCAAGCCATTATATCCCATAAAAATTCGACCCAAGCCCTTATTTTGCCTATTTCATTCAACCGAGCCATCTTATATCAGAATTCCACAATCTAAGACTCCGACTTCTATTCCTCCACTAGTTCAACATTCCTAACCTATTCACAATCAAAACCACCATCATCATCTCCCACGTTCATTCCCTCCACATCCTCCTCAAGCCCTAATCCTATCAACTATCGCCAGAACCTCCAAACACTTATCTCCATCTATATAAACCCTAGCCTAGCACCCATCACATATAAACCAGCTCATCAGAAGTTAGGGTTCACAGGGACGATTTGATAGGGAAATATTAAGATTCTGTATTGGTCAGTTAGGTTTTGAAGATTTTGAAGAGCTCCATGGCACCGAAAAGGGTTTGCTCCATCTCTCCATCGTCCTCTTCCTCCGACAAGAGCCACAGTGAGTTAAGCAATGAGGATGCTCTGGACACATCCCAGTTCATCAATCTGTCAGCTCAAAAGTATTATCACAGAGTCTTGGTGCTCAAGTCCTTGGTCTTGGAAAAGGGCGTCAAACCGACCAAGGACGATGGGCAGATGATTTCTATGATTTAGGAGAGGGGTTGGATTGGGGTTGTGGCAACACCTTTGGCTGCACCTACGGCTATAGTGCGGGAGTTCTATGCAAATGATAGGGAGACACAAAGTGGGATCTCCTTCGTGACGGGAAAACAGTTGAATTATCTCCCACCAGCAATCCGTGAAGTGTTCCATTTGCCCTAGTCTTCCTGCTGACCAAGTAAACTGGGTTGTGGCTGAGAGATTTGAGACTGATTTGGATATGATTATCAGAGAGCTCTGCGTGCCAAGCACCAAATGGGCCATCAATCTAAGCACGAATACGAAGACAAACTTCCCACATGAGGCATTGAACAGATACGCCAAAGAGTGGAATAATTTTATATGAGCCAATCTTATGCCTACCAGCCACCAGCATGATGTCACGGCTGATTGAGCCATTATCTTATGAGGCATCATCACTGGCAAGTACATTGACGTCGACCACTTGATTCATCAGTCTATGCTGCGCTATATGCGAGGAGGCACTACAGGTGGGATTCCACATTCCTCAGTTGTGACACAGTTATGTGCACAGGCAGGGGGGGTGCAGATGCCCAGTAAGGACATTAACCACTCCAATATCAAGAAGTATTCTTAATGGGCTGGTGGCAAGGTGGATTTTAAAGGCTGTGGATTTATTTTGCCTCCTCCTCCAGCTCGTACAGCAGAGGCCCAGCCAATACAACAAGTCAGGATCGCCAGATGAGGCATCTACATGCAAGGATAGACACTGTGCACTTTAATTTCCAAGCATATATAGATGGACTGTCAGGCGCCCTAGCTCAGGCCTTTGCTTAGCTGGGCACGATAGTGGAGTTTCCAGTCTTTGGCTCAGCCATGCCGTATCAGCCACCAAATTCACCACTCGAGCCACAGTCGAGTGGCCACGATAATGCTTAAGGGAGTTTTCTAACCCTTTACTTCCATTGAGGACAATGCTTATTTCAAGTTTGGGGGTATTGGGATGTATGTTAGTTGCATTTTAGTTGCATATAGTAGTAGTGTATGTTTAGTTTGCTTTCTATTATAGTAGTAGTTGCATGTCTAGTTAGTTTTCTGTCAATTTTTTTTAGTTATTTGTTTAGTTTCATTGCATTGCATCAATGCATGATTCCTTATTTTAGTTAGTTTGAATTCCTGTTGGCCGATGATGATATTGGAATTGTATGGATTATTGAACATTGTTGAAAACTTAAGCTTAGTCATAGTTTCAATATATGATGTGATCTTTACCTGTTGCTTTGATGTTACCGAATAGAACGGTATAGTTATATTTGCTTGTTGGTTAAGATTATTACATGCTTGTTGTAGACACTCAAAATATTTCTTGCCCCAAAACTAACCCGATAGGAGGGAAAAACCATCAATCAATCCAAATCCAGCTACTAACGTCGGTCCTTCAACCTAAATCTGATTCCCAATATCAGTAATCAAGCTCTGACAGTCAATCAGACCATCAATCAAGTTCCGACAGTCAATCGGACCATCAATCAAGCTCCAACAGTCAATCGGACCATTAATCAAGCTCCGATAGTCAATTGGACAATCAATCAAGTTCTAACAGTGAATCAGATCATTAAGCTAAACACCGATCTCAACCCGGGAAGTCAAAATCAACACCGGTCTCAACCCGGGAAGTCAATTCAACCCCGGCAGCAACCCGGGAGGTACCAATCAACCCTGACCTCAATATCAGGCCGTAGAGTCAACCCTGGTCTCAATCCGGGAAGTCAAAGCTACCTCAACATCAACCGAGGACATGTAAAGCCATCTCCGGTCTCAATTTGGGAAACACGGTTCATCCCCGGCAGCAACCTAGGAAGTCAAACTCAACTCCGGTCTCAACCTAGGAAGTGCAGGTCATCCCCGGTCTCAACCCAGGACATCAGGTCAACTTCAGGCATTAACCTGAAGCATCACAACAACTCTAGAGCAAAACCTGGAATGACCACGTCAGCCTCAGAGACAACCCTGAGGTCAAAAGACTCAATTGGGATCCATGTCTTGGAATCAGTTCTCGAAAGTCAACCAGCGATCATGCTGACACTACAGGCAGACCCGGGAGGGGTACAATGGTCATTTCATCAACTCTTAACCGACTTGGTCAAACTCAAGCCAAATCAATGCCACCAAAGTCAGAATGAACCCTAACGACGATCCCGAGTGGCAACTACGCAAGACAGCTCAACAGACAAACTGCGGGGAATCGAAGACCTGGTTATGAACCCATCTTCCTGGACCCAAAAAATGTTTTTTCCCATGTCATTGCGACACTCTCAGAGAGAGCTTTCCGAAAAGGTATCGCACGTCTCAAACGGACGGCTCCGATCAAATGTTAGAAAGTTTTCGACCAGACATCGCATTGGTCGGAGGGCACGTTCTTTGAGACAACCAAGCCAGGCACGTGGGCCCCACCTAGGGGAGCCGCAGCTCTACCTGTGGCTGTCGCAGGTAGAGTGGAGGCTCCCTGTCCTATAAATAAACGTGCCCCCCATTCATTTAAAAAATTCAAAAACACAACGAAGCCCTGTCAGTTTGATTTTCTAACTTTTACACCTCTTCCAAACCCAAATATTTTTACTCCAACACGTAGACAAACCCATATACTACCACATATCAAAAAACTACCGGTAGATTTGGTCATTTGAAGCCCACTAAGTGGCAAAAAGCCTGTTTTGCAGGCTATTGTAAGTATTTTTACCTTCAGCAAGTTGCTATTACTACTTTGCACTGTTTAACACTTGCACACGAAATTTCACTTTCTAAATATATGCCTGGAACTTAGTTTCGTGGCCGTTTTCATCAAAATTTGATACATTTTTGTACATAAACTCTGTTTTCAACATTTTTACAATTCGGATTGATGATCCGTTAGCTTCAGTAGCTTCAATGCACTAGCACTCACAGTTTTGGCAACTTCGCCGGACTGGGTTATCATCCTAGTCTGGGTTTGGCCTTTTTCTGTACATATTTAACTTGTTATGTATTAACATTTCAATTTTGTCAAGCACGGATTTCAAATCCAAGGTAGTTTACTGCTTTTATATATATTTACGCATATATAAGCGACTTTCACCATCATTGGTACTCCTATCAGTCCTAATTGACTATATTTCTGTCAATATATATATATATATATATATATTTATATATTTTCAGTCCGGCCTAGATTACGTCATGGCCATTTTAATACTTTTGCACACTTCCCCATGCTGGGTGCTCTCCCTAGTCACTTGGTGACTATTTTCTGTCAATTACAATTTCAGTACGGGAACCGACGTGAAAACCCACCGCCCTTTTCATTGTATTATATATATATATATATATATATATATATATATATATATATATATATATATATATATATATATTTCCTTTCTGTCACAGCCTGGATTATTTCGTGGCTATTTACAGTTATTTTATAAATATATATATATATATTTCAATTCTAGCCCGAGTTTGCGAGTGAAAACCCATCGCTCTTTTTATAACTTTTATATATATTTAACTATATATATTGCTTTGCTCAATTTATTCAACTGTTGCATTTAACATTCATTTGTATATGAATTTGCACTGACATTTCTGCAGGCGAACTAGATTTATCCAACTCTCGCCATTTCTAGCTTTCAACGGTTCAAACAGGTCCCGATAGATCCTGGAAGCTATAATGGCTGAGATTTCTTTAAATCTAGTTATTTTTATAGTTTCATCTTCAAAAGCAATCTCGCGTCCCTTAGATCGCTATCTAGTGGGAACGAGACGCTTCGGCCGTGTGGACCGGGATTTACTAAATGAATACCTGGTTCTGGCTATTTTGGGATATTATCTGTTCTGTACAAATTCGAATTGTGCAGGTTTTCCAGCCACTCATATATGAGCCTAGGAATCGTGGGATTCATGATCAAACTGATCAGAATCTGATTCCCACGATGGATAAACTCTGATTTACAGATGTACCCTGCCAGTTTTTTCTGTAAAATGTACATGCATATACCTTAATCCGACAGGATGTACCAAATTCGACGGGATGCTTCTTCATGCCTTCCTCTTTCAGTTCCATGTCAAGTCTCCAATTACTGAGGAGCGCAATGTAAATGACAATAATGAAAGATTCATTTTCCTGTCAAATATCCTATCATCCTGCCAACAAAACAACTAACCTCGGTTTTGCAGGATAAACTTCAAAAACACACATCATAAATGCATCCAGTCATTACCTACCACAGGGAATTGACACTCTTACGTTTTGTTGTAGGTAGGGAAAAATTGGTCCTATCACTAGATCAATGGCCAGAAAAGCACCCAGTCCATCTACGGACATGGCTTCAAATGCTCAACCAGAATCCATCATGTGTCTAGGGAAGAATTTGAAGGATTGAAAAATTAGATAGCCGAGCTAGCGGCTTTCTTCGAGAGCAAAGCAAGGCCTTCAAAGAGAAACAATCTCAAACTCATCAAGAACTAGGAGCATCTGGTAGTGGTGTTGGCGGTCAAGATACAAAAAAGGCCAAAACTCAGATCCTTGGACTACAAAACCAGGATACAATCAACAAAACTCCAGAAATCACCATCCTAAGCAAAGAACAGGAAGCTGGTGACATTCTCAAGAAAATGTAACAAATGGAAGAAACTCTCTGGTCTTTTAAAGTGACTGGGGCATTTGGCAGTGTGAATTATTTCAACCACTATATATTCCCCAGGGCTCGTTATCCTGAGAAATTCAGAACTCCTAAGTTTGAGAAATATGATGGGTTGGGAGATCCATACACACATCTGAAAGTTTTCATCGGAGAACTCGGATCCTATGCTGAGGACGAGAAACTTCGAATGCAGCTATTTCAGAAGAGTTTGACTGGAGAAGCCAGAGCCTGGTATGCCCGTCTAGACAACTCCAAAATCCACAGTTGGGAAGAATTAGCCCATGCCTTCCTCAGCTGGTACAGTTTTCAATCTCAGCTAGCTCCAGATCTATATCAAATTACCAAAATCAAGAAAATTAATACTGAATCATTCAGAGAATATGCCAAGCGATGGAGACGGGTCGCAGCACAAGTCACCCCGGCCATGACAGAATCTGAAATAGTCATGACTTTCATCGATATTCAAGAAGCTCCTTATTATGAAAGGGTCCTAACAGGCATAGGAAAACCTTTCTCAGAAATGATCAAACACGGCGAAATGGCCGAAATGGGACTCAGGTATGGGAAAATAAAAGACCTAACGGCACTCGAAGCTGTTGCTGAGCATATCCAATCTGGAGATTACTGGAGTAATAACTGAAGGGTCCATAAAAAGAAAGATGAAGAAGTTTCCTTAGTGTTACAAGGACAAAATTCAAGCGTTAATTCAAACAATACACCCATTCAAAAGAGGAATTATACCCCTTTCCAAGCTGCAACACAGCCGTCAAATCCTTCATTCCAGAAAAACACTGAGGTCAGATGCAGAAGAACTTTCACCCCACTAGGGGATTCACTCAAGAACGTCTTCAAACTTCTGACAGCTCAGAAGAAGATTGGCCAACTCCTTCTGCCAACTAACACTAATTCAAGGAACTTTGACCCTAGCAAGAAGTGTTCTTATCATTCTGGATCACCGGGCCATGACACCCAAGATTGTTGGTCCCTCAAGCACAAAATCCAAGATTTGATTGATAATGGAGAAATTGTGTCACAAAGCCCGATCATCCGCATGTCCAAGATAACCCTCTCCCACAGCACAAGGAGGAGAGTGTCAGCATGATCAACACTTCAAGTGGAGAAGGATCCAAATACCTCTGCTACATTGAAGAATTAACTCAATCCAACAACGTTAGCCCAATGAGTTGAGAGGCTTTTGAAAAACAATTCCTGATAGAGCAAGAAATAAAGTCTATCAAGGAACAAATCGAGCAATTGGCTGAACTGGTCGTCTACCAACATCAACTCACCAGAAAGATGTTGAAGCAAATCCATCAATCTATTGGCAGTCGCTCTCCTCCAGTAGAAGTCAATTCCAATCAAGATCATAGCCAGACTTGTGAGCTTACAGCCTGGACTGACAAGGGGATTGAAGAAGCAAGTGTCCAAGCAGGTAGGAAGGTCCTATTTGAAAGGAATTTCACCAATTTGAACTAGTCAATGGAAGAAATCCTGCAAATGATGAACAACGAGGGAATGGTTGAAAACTTGCTACCTCCATTTAACCCTCAATCCAGAAAATTCAAACCTAACTAAATATGTCAGTACCATTCCAACTCTCCCGGCCATGATATAGAAGAATGATGGGCACTTCGTAACCTAATTCAAGACCTGATTGAGAAAGATGACCTAATCAGAGGTGATCAAATCCTCGACATGACAGATAAAGATAGCCTCTGGATCCCCGATGCATGGTATCAGGACACATTGGCTGTCATATCCTGCGATAAAGAATCAATCATCACACCCCTGGTACTGACAGGTAAAAGGGTCCAAGAAATATAAAATCCTATGAAGGTGGCTGCACCTCAGCCTCTAATTTTGCCCTTCAGGCCTCAGTATCCAATCCTCAGTCTGAAGAAGGTCCCATGGAACTATGGGGACATTAAAAGCTCTACTTCAAGCCACATTTCCATCATGTCAAAGGATAATCCATTGTACCTACCTCAGCGGGTGATTAAACCAGTTACCAAAGCAAAAGAAAGGGTGGCTGAAGAAAAGATAAAAGAGTTCCTCAAAAAGATGGGACACAATGAAATCAAGATAGTGCAAAGCTTGAAAGACGCACCCAAGTAAATATCCATCCTGGACTTGGTCCTATCATCAGAGGATCACCGTAACATCCTAGTGAAGGTATTAGAAGAAGCCCATCTGCCACATACGGTAGACAAAGAGAAATTTCTTCACGTGATAGAACACATTTTCAACAACAATGTGATCACGTGATCAGATGAGTGCTTATTGATGGAGGATCTTCCCTCAACATTTGTCCATACGACACATTGGAAAGGATGAAGATTAATCCAAACCAGATCAAAGCCAGTCACATGGTTATCCGGGCTTTCGATGGATCTCGCCGCCAGGCTATGGGGGAAATCGAGCTTCCTCTAGAAATTGGTAGACACACCTTCTATGTATCTTTCCGGGTGCTCAACATAGCAACCGGATACAACTTGTTATTGGGCAGGCCATGGATCCATATGGCCTGGGCTATTCCATCCTCCCTCCATCAGAAACTCAAGTACATTATCAACGGCAGCCTCATCACAGTAAATGTTGAACCGGAGTACCCTACCCACATATATGGGGGCATGCCAGTGATTAGCCTGAACATCGGGGTTGAGCCTGCAAGTTTTCAAGCTCTCGAGGTGAGAGATATTTAATATCTACCGATTGGGGCACCAGCCCTGAAGCCTAACATTTCCACTGAAGTAATGACAGTAGGCTAACAAATGTTAGTTGCGGGTTTCCAGCCTGAAGAAGGTTTAGGAAAAATAAGCACGGCATTGAGATAACAATCCAAATCTCAAGTCAGATGGGAAGAGCAGGATTGGGATTTTCATCCGGGTCAAAGTTTAGGAAGAAGAAGGAAGCACACAAGCAAAGGTATAAACACTTTTTATCAAAGTTATTTTTATTTGTTTGAATCCAAATTTGGATTTATGGTTCAAAACTCCAAGACCGTAGATTTGTATATTAATATGTCTACTATGTTTAGATCTATCACTTTTAATTGTCAAAAATTGGATCAAAAGCAAGAAGAATGAAACTATGTTTCAAAAGTTAGAAAACTTTCATTTTTCTTAACACAAATTATGTTTTGTTGAGTTTGGTGTGTTTTGATGTAATCGATTATAGATCATGGTAGACCCATGAGTTTATGATGTATGGGTATGTATTATGATGGTTTATGATGGCCAAAGTTAGATTAATCAAGAGATCATGAAAGCTTTCTTATAAGACACAAAGTTAGAAAATCAGATTTTTGAGAAAATGGAACATGAAATTCAAATGACTATATCTCTCATTGTGTTTTGAATTTTTGAGTGTGGTTAATTTTTAGGAGTTAGATCTAGAAGTCTTCTAACAGATCCAAGGTGAATCACTAAAAAATTCCATGTAGATTTCCGTGTGGACTGTTTTGAGCAAAGGACACCAAATCTGAAAATCCCAAAAAGTAAGCTGTCCTAGAAATTGAAAGGACTGTTTTGGCCACTTAATTTGTGAAATAAAATCATGCCTTTTGGGACATTAAAATATATGAGATAAAATAGCTTGTGTCCAAAAATGAGCTCATTCTGACTTAAATTGAGCAAGTTATGACTATTTCAATATTTGCATTTTTACGATAAAAATAGCTATAATCGGAGTTCTATAACTCCGATGGCCACAAAATTTAAACTGGAGGCTCACGATACCATATGTAAGATCCTGCCATGAGTTGGGAATTTTTGGAGTTAAGCGTGATGTAGCAAATTTCTTAAGGAATTAAATAGAAATGGATTTTTGGAAAATACTTAAGGAAATTAAAAAATTCCAGAAAAATTATTTTTGTATATGAAATTTGTGTATTTATGTGTGGACAAAAGATAAAAAAAATAATAAGATGATTTGGTTATAAAAGGGGAATCCAGCTTGCTGGATTAGCCATCAGGTTGCTGGATTGCAATCTGGTTTGCTGGATTGGCCATCAAGTTGCTTGATTGAAGGATTGATGAATCCAGGTTTGCTGGATTGGATGTCAGTTTGAATCCAGGCTTGCTGGATTGGAGGTCAGTTGAATCCAGTCTACTAGATTGGAAAATAATTTATTAAATTGAAATTCAGTCTGAATCCAGGTTGCTGGATTAGGTATTCGGCTTACTTAATTATAAAGGACTTATAAAATAAAAGACTAAGTGTTAATTCAGAAGTTATATGATACAGTAGTGTTAAGTCTAAGGTAGTATAATCGTACTCTTTAATAGTTGATGTATAGTAGCTGGGCTAAATGACTCCTTCATATGGGGAAGGGATCTACGAATTAGTAACCGATCTAACTCACTGTGAAAATAGTGTAGACTAGACGGAAACTAATTTGTTAGTTATTTGTGGGAAACCACTCAATATACTATATTGAATATTATTAAAGACTCGATGTGTGCTAGGTTTAGACTTGTGTATATGTATGGTGTTAAGGTTATTTAATATTTGACTATGTGGTTAAGTGTTAAATATATTACTGTTAAAGTAATAGTATTATGAGATAAGTATGTTATACTAATTGAAAGATCAATATTATAACTGATAGGTCTTTCCAATAAAGCGATTAAATTACATTGCGTAGCAGTAATAGACGGTTCAGGAAAGTTTTCTTTAACTCAACCTTGAGTTATATTTCAAAACATGTTCGTGAATAATTATTGTTAATTATTCACATCTATATTGATTATTAATTCGCACGTTGTGCATATTGTATATGTTCATCAGGTATGAAAGGCTAATCACCTTCATTACCATATTGTTCAGTTAAATTATTCATGTTCATTGTTGGCTATTCAGCATTATTGATTCATGTTCTTTCACAATTATTATATTGCTGAAAATTCGAAAGCTTATTATTCTTTTCAATCATGATATATCTTCATTTGAACTTAAACTTGCTGGGCAAACTTGTTGCTCACCCTTGCTATATCATGATAAACATTTCAGATTTAAGAAGAAACTTCGAACACAGTCAAAGGCAAAGACAAGTTCTAGGATAGAATTATTATACGGTTAAAATGGTAATAGTATAGGATACAAATGACATTGTATGTCGTGTAGGATATTGAATGCATGTATTAAGTTAAGGTTACAGACCTTGGGAATTATGTTGTAAAAGTTATTGTATAAATAATTTAGGTTTATATCTTCCGCAATAGTTATAGAAATGATGTATCGTAACGTACTAGGTCCGAGGTTCTAGGGACCCGGATTTGGGGGCGTCACAACATCGGGAACCGAATTCTACAGGAATTACATCCTTATTCGCTACTTCTATGATCAAATGATCTCCTAACTGTTCTTGGGTAACTTAGTCGTTTTGAAATTTTTAGACACAAAAAGGGAAAGAAAGCACTCAAATTATATAATATATACGCATTTATAGACAGCACCTGACATCACAACTTGGAACGCCACTGCATCATGTATCATAACATTAGTCGTACGTGGCATTGGTTCACTCAATTGAGCTGGTTCAATTATCGTCATCTCTCCGCTATGGCTTCCTTTGTTGCCGTCTTCTTCCTTCCTTCCTTTCTTTTGGCAGTTCTTAATCCGATGATTTGCTGATTTACAAGCCAAGCATCCTCTGATCTTTTTCGGGTTTGGGCATTTCAGGGAAATATGTCCTTCCTGGCCGCAGCTATAGCAAACGCCTTGTCCCTTCCAGCACTCTCCTTGATGACTCTTTCCACATTTCGGGTAAACGTTGTTCTTTTTCTTGAGTCCTTCTTGGTGACTTTCCCTCGGATTGTTGTTGATGTTGTTGTTGTCCCATCTTCTTTTGTTTCCGTCCCCTTCCTCGTTTGTTTCCTTCTGCCAATTACGTATTTGACGTTTTTCAGATCCATACGCAAAACACTCTTTGGTTTTCTCCTTCCTAGGACAGTTAGGAGAAATATGACCCTTCTCACCGCACTTATAACACACATGTTTTCCTTTCAAGCATGCTCCCATGTGGTTCTTTCTACATTTCTTACAGGCTTCTACCTTCTTCTTCCATAGTTGTCCTTCTCCTCGTACATAATTATTCTCATTCCACTTTCTCTTGAAATTCTTATTGCTTGTAGGCATGCATTGTATCCTGGCATTGAGCAAGTTGTAACCTCTGCTTTTGACTTCTAGTCTAGGAAGACATAGATGGCCCTGCTTCTGCCTCTTCAGTCATTGGCACATCCGTGGGTGAAATCATGATATACCCTTCACCCCGTGGGTGGGAATGTGCCCCATCCCATGTTTTGTAACTGACAATCGTTTTGTGGTCAATCGCCCCCGTACGGATCTGAACTGGATTCGATGAATTCCATTGCACCCCAGCCTTCCGGCATAAATCTGTGATGAGAAACCCATGTACTAAGCCGTCGGTGGTGCCTCCCCGCAACAATCGATCAATAGACTCCTGGATACATAATCCCACGTCCACCTATGGAAATTCAATGATGTTTCCTGCTCCATACCAGTGGTGGACGATGTAGTAAAGAAGTTGGGCCCGTTCCTAAGTTACATCATTCTGATGTCGTGTGGTCATGAGTCTTGCACAGAGGAACGCGTACCAGGCCTTTCCATACTTGCTCAGCGCCGAGTGTGGGAACGTGACTTTAATGTCGGTCCCAGGCATGTTTACCCATTGTGTTCCCAGCTTGCATAGACAAGCAATTAGCTCATCCAAGTTAGGGAGGATGTCCTCATATCGGTCCTCCATCGGTGTTTCCAGCCCGAAATAGTCATTGATGGCTGTGGCGTGAAAGGAGACTGGCTTGCCCCTGACCATTACAACTCTCCCCACGTGCTTTATCGTGTTGGCATAGAATTCCTTGAGTATAGATGGCATGGCTGGTTGTGGTTGTTCTACCAACTGGAACCACTGTTGCTCCACGATTATTAAGGCCATGTCGCCATCTAAATTTACGTCTAGCTTCAACCCTCTTTCCAGCACTAAAGTTTTCTTCTCAAGCACGGTGTTGAACCTTCATTCGGCGACTTCGCTGACGAACCTTGACCCATCAAATTGCTACCTAGCACTTGAACTTGAAGCTCTTGGAAGTTTGGAAGCCATATCTAATGTTGCTTAGTTGTAAGGACACCAAACAATGGTAGGGACAATTCGTTGAACAGTTGGTGTTCACCACTCTTTTTCCCCCAAACTTGCTTTCCTTTATATCACAACTCTTACCACAAATTAGCAATAAAACCCTTAGATCATCAATAACCCATGGTATCCCAATCACATTAAATAGCAACAAAATTGAATAATTATATGAATTATTTTGAAACATTGCCTCAAATTGTTACCTTTTGTATATTTGAACTGAATGCCTGTGAAATTTACAGTAATTATGATGAACAATGATGAGTAGGGGTGATGTTGCCTTAATGTGGTGTAGGAGAGAGTGTCTGGCTTTGTGGTGATTGTATGTTGATGGTGGTGTTGGAGAGGGGTTGTGATTTGTATCAAAAAATTGAGGAGAGAGAATGAGAGTAGATGTTGATTTGGGTGTTTGAGGAGTGAATGAGTGTTGGTGATTTAGGGTTTAGGTATGAGAGGAGTTGGTGATTTTGGATTTAAGTAGGAGAGGAGACGTGAGAAGTTGAAAAGGAAAAGGATTGGGGAGGTGTAGTGGTGTGTAGGCGCAAAGGAGACGCTCAAAGCCCTTGTTTTAAGTGGACCCAACAGTCTTGCACAGTCCGCGCGTGTCTAATGCTTGAAGAGGCACGCTCCGCGCATGTCTGTGTCGAAGCTTGTAATTTCTCTGCTTGGTTAGCGCGCTCCGCGCTTTGTTGAGCGCGCCCCGCGCCTTCTTTGGGAGAATTCCTTAATTTTTCTGCATGTGCAGCTCGCTCAGCGCTGTGTTGTTCTAGATGGGAGCGCGCTCCGTACCTCTCTATTTGATTTGTCCTTTAGCTTTCATTTGCAATAATCTTCCTAAAGCATTTTTAATACAATTTATCAACATAGGGAATAAGATATAATGTACATATAGGAATGGAATATATAATATAAAATAGTACTAATAACTACTGAGGGTTAAGAATTTGGGTTGCCTCCCAAATAGTGCTTGGTTTAACGTCGTCAGCCCGACTTGGTCTCTTGACTCATTATAAATTCGTGAGGTTGATAGAAGTTTGCTCGCGATTTAATTCTCCACCCAGATAATGCTTAAGTCTTTGCTAGTTAACTTTGAACGAGTGTTGACCCATGGAATCCTGCACTTTTATTGCGCCATATGGATATACTTCTGTGATCTTGAATGGTCCAGACCATCTTGATTTCAATTTGCTCGAAAATAGCTTCAGTTGAGAATTGAAAAGTTGCACAGATTGTTCGGGTTCAAAGGTTTGTTGGACAATTCGCTTGTCGTGCCATCTCTTGGTTTTCTCCTTGTATAATTTAGCGTTCTCATAAGCTTGCACTCGAAATTCATCTAATTCGCTCAGCTGCAGAAGACGCTTCTCACCGGCTGCTTCGAGGTCCAGATTTAACTTTTTTATGGCCCAGTAAGCTTTGTGTTCTAGTTCCACCAATAAGTGGCAGGCTTTACCGAACACCAGTCGATATGGCAATATACCGATTGGGGTCTTGTACACCGTGTGATATGCCCATAGTGCTTCGTCTAGCTTGTTCGCCCAATCCTTCTGGGATAGATTTACTATATTCTCCAAAATTTGTTTTACTTCCCGGTTGGATACTTCCGCTTGCCCATTGGTCTTTGGATGATATGTTGTAGCAACCTTATGTAGAACTCCATATTTAGCCAAAAGTGCTGCAAATGATTTGTTACAGAAATGTGTGCCCTCATCACTGATAATTACCTGCGGCGTCCCAAATCTGGTGAAGTTGTTCTTGCAGAGAAAGTTTAGCACTACCTTTGCATCATTTGTAGGTAGAGCTACTGCTTCCACCCACTTAGAGACATAGTACACCGCTACCAATATATACTTGTTATTAAAGGATGAAGGGAATGGTCCCATGAAGTCGATGCCCCATACGTCAAATAGCTCTACTTCTAACATTGTGTTCAGTGGCATCTCTTGACTACTGGTGATGTTCCCCACTCTTTGGCATCTGTCGCATCTTTTGGCAAATGCATGAGAATATTTGAATAAAGTTGACCAAAAGAATCCAGACTAAAGGACCTTTGCCGCTATCTGATCTCCTCCGTAGTGACCGCCATACAACGAAGAGTGATAATGCTGCAATATTCCTTAAATTTTGGATTCGGCTACACATCTCCATATCATCTGATCAGAACACTGTTTGAACAAGAAGGGCTCGTCCCACATATAATGCTTTACCTCAAATAAGAACCTTTTCTTCTGCTGAAAACTAAAATCGAATGGCACAATCCTGCTGACGATGTAATTCACAAAATCTGCGTACCGAGGAGTTTCTGTAGCCACTACAAATTGTTGTTCATCCGAAAAAGCTTCATTGATCATTGTTCTCTCAATTTCCTGTTGCTGTTGATTTTCCACCCTTGACAAGTGATCGGCTACTTGATTTTCTATCTCGAATCTCGAGATCGAATTCTTGAATTAGTAGGACCCAACAGATCAGTCTTGGCCTAGCATACTTCTTTGTGATGAGGTATTTTATTGTCAAGTGATCTGTGAAGACTACTACCTTTGTTCCAATTAAATACGCTCTGAAATTGTCGAAGGCAAATACTACGGCTAGGAGCTCTTTTTCAGTTGTTGTGTAATTTACCTGTGCATCATTCACAGTTTTGCTAGCATAGTAAATTGCATGGAAGATCTTATCCTTTCTCTGTCCCAGTACAGCTCCTACTGCATAATCACTTGCGTCACACATTAATTCAAATGGTAGCGTCCAATCTGGTGCAACTATAACTAGAGCGGTAATCAACTTTTCCTTCAACACTTCAAAAGCTTTCAAACAGTCACCGTTAAACCTGAATGGTATGTCTTTCTCGAGTAATGCACACAATGGTTTTGGTGATTTTAGAGAAGTCTTTGATAAACTAACTATAAAATCCTACTTGCCCCAGAAAACTGCGGATTCCCTTTACATACATAGGAGGTGGGAGATGTTCAATTGTTGCAATCTTTGCTCGGTCCACCTCTAGACCTTCTGCTGAAACCCGATTACCTAAGATGATCCCTTCTTTTACCATGAAGTGACATTTTTCCAAGTTAAGGATCAAGATAGTGTCAACACATCTCTATAGTACTAATGTGAGATTTGCCAGACACAGATCAAAGCTATCGCCAAACACCGAGAAGTCATCCATAAATACCTCTACATTTTGCTCCACCATGTCTGAAAATATAGCCATCATGCATCGTTGAAACGTGGCTGGTGCATTATATAACCCAAAGGACATACAACGAAATACAAATGTTCCATAGGGGCAAGTAAAAGTCGTCTTTTCTTGATCTTCGGGTGCTATGATAATCTGGTTGTAGCCCGAATATCCATCCAATAAATAATAGAATTGATGCCCTACAAGTCGATCTAACATCTAATCAATAAATGGCAACGGAAAGTGATCCTTTTTGGTGGCTTTGTTTAGTTTCTTGTAATCCATGCATACTCGCCATCCCATTACCTTCCTCGTTGGAATTAGCTCATTGTTTTTTTTTTCTACCACTATCATGCCTCCTTTCTTTGGCACACACTAAACCGGACTAATCTATGAACTGTCCGATATGGGATAAATAATACCTGCATCGAGCAATTTGATAATCTATTTCTTGACAACCTCCTTCATAATGGGATTCAATCTGCGTTGCTGTTCCACAACTGGCCTCGCGTCTTTTTCCAATAGAATTTTATGTATACAGAAGGAGAGCCTGATTCCCTTAATATCTGCTATCGTCCACCCAATAGCCATTTTAAATTCTCGAAGCACTCTCAGTAACTTTTCCTCTTGTGACTCTGAGAGTGAAGATGAAATGATGACTGGTAGAGTAGCAGTATCTCCTAAGTAAGCATACCTGAGGTGGCTGGGTAGTGTCTTCAATTCAAGTGTTGGTGGTTCTTCAATTGATGTCTTTGGCTATGCTTTCAATTTCGCAGCCCGCTCTAAGTCCTCAAAACTCTTCCCATATGGTCTGAATGTAGGAGATGAGTTCAAAAGGTGTAAATACTCTAAAGAATCTAGAAAGTCTGTCGCATCTGAATTTCCTAGTGTCGTGTCAAGTGGATCCCTAAATACATTGCTCGACACGAACTTTTGTGCCACAGTCTCAACTACGTCAATCCCAAAACAATCCTCGGTTTCTTTTGGAAACTGCATTGTCTTAAATATGTTGAATGTCACCTCTTGATCCTATATCCGCATTGTGAGTTCTCCTTTCTGGACATTAATTAGTGTTCTCCCCGTAGCTAAGAATGGTCGACCTAGTATGAGTGGAATCTCCTTATCTTCCTCAAAATCGAGCACAATAAAATCCGCTGAAAAGAAAAATTTATCTACCTTCACCAGTATGTCTTCTACAATTCCACTTGGATATGTCAGAGATCTGTCTGCTAGTTGAAGGGTCACGTTGGTGGGTTTTACTTCTGGCAAACCCAACTGTGTAAAAATGGATAACGGTATCAAGTTGATATTAGCCCCCAAGTCGTATAGTGCTTTCCAGAAGAATTTTTCACCGATAGTACATGGTATTGTGAAACTACCCGGGTCCTTAAGGTTTGATGGTAACTTATTTTGTAAAATTGCACTACATTCCTCCATAAGTGCAACAGTCTCAAAATCTTCTAACCGTCTCTTTCTCGACAGAATTTCCTTCATAAATTTTACGTAACTCAGCATCTGTTCTATGGCTTCAGCGAATGGGATATTAATATGCTATTTCTTGAATACCTCCATAAACTTGGAAAATTATATATCTTCTTTAGCTTTTCGGAGTCTCCTTGGATACGGAACTGGTGGCACATAAGCTTCTGGCTTGTTCACCTCTGCCTTCTATCCTGTTTCACCCACTGTTCCTGCCTCTGTCGCTGATTTTTCCTCATTACTCTCTTCAGTAGATACCTGCTGAATCGGCCCTTGTGTAGCTCCGTCCTCTAAATTTTTCTCGTTTCTCAAAGTGATTGCTTTACAGTGTTCTTTTCCATCCCTTGGGTTCGTTTCTGTATCATTGGGCAATGCTCCTCTAGGTTGAGAATTCATAGCTGTAGCTAACTGTCCGATCTGGTTCTCAATGTTCCGCAGAGTTACCTCATGAGTGTTCTTCCATGTCTCATTATCCTTGATGTATTTTACCAGCAGTTCCTCAAGCTCTGGCTTTTTTTCTTGTTGTGCTAGCTGTTGTGGCTATCTTGCCTGAAATCCTGGGGGTGAAGCATGTAGTGGAGCTTGTGGTTGAGCTTGTTATTGATTCTGATTGTTACTCCATGAGAACTTCGGGTGATTTCTCCAACCTGGGCTGTAACTGTTCGAATTCACCCCATACTACTGCTGCTTATCATAATTCCCCACAAACTGTACTGACTCGGTGTTGATAGCGTACTTATCTGCTGGATGGGGTCCTGCACATACCTCCAACACTACCTCCACTTTCTGAACATTCTAAACTCCCAAAGCGTCTATCTTCTTTGTCAAAACTGAAACCTGCACTGATAGGGCTGTTACGACATTCAATTCCAATATCCCTGCTACCTTTGGTTGAGATGTTCTGCTCGTCGGCCATTGATAATTGTTAGCCGCCATGGTTTCGAATAATTTATATCCATCTTCACAGCTCTTAGCATTCAAAGCCCCACCTGCAGCATCAATACTGGTCCTCAGATGTTCGTCAATACCATTATAAAATGTGTGAACCTGTAGCCATAACGGCACCCCATGGTATGGACATTTTTGAAGCAGCTCCTTGAACCTTTCTCAAGCTTCGTATAATGACTCTAAGTCGAACTGTTTGAAGGCTAGGACTGCGTCCCTCATCTTTGTCGTCTTTGCTGGTGGGAAAAATTTGGCATTAAACTTTTGTTCCAAATCATTCCACGTTGTGTTGGATCCTGATGGCAATGAATATAGCCAGCTCTTCGCTTTGTCTTTCAAGGTGAATGGAAATAACCTTAGCTTTACTGCATTGTCTGACACCTAATTAAATCAGAATGTATCATAAATCTCCAGAAAACTGATCAGGTGGTCATTGGGATCATCCGTTGGTGCTTCTCCGAACTGACATGAGTTTTGGATCATATTAATCGTGTCTGATTTGATCTCAAAATTGTGTGATGTAATTGCAGGTCGTGCAATACTGAATTGAATGTCTGTAACCTTCGGCATTACATAATCCCGCAGTGGCTTATACTCTTCATTCTTCTGATTGCCATTGTTCTTTGATTATCTCTTCTCCCTTGTTGGAAAGTTCTTTCAATCTCGCTGTCGTAAGGAACTAGTTTAGATCCCTGGGACCGTGTTTGTATAAACCAATAAAATTACCCTGTGCACACACGACTCCTGGATCACAGCTTGAACAGACTTGAACATAATTTAAGCCTGTAAAAGCACACAACTAAAATAAAAATCTGTTTGAATAATATAAATTAATAAAACCTAATAATAAAATAGTTATTAGAACCGTTCCCCGGCAACGGCGCCAAAAACTTGGTATCCGATTTATACAATAATAATTACGCGCAAGTGCACATGGTCAATCAAGTAATATAATAGTAAGAAAAGTGTCGAACCCATATGGAACAATTATTTAACAACTATTTCAATTATCTAATTTCTACCAATATATTTTATTTAAACAGTCACTCCAATTGATTTGTGAGAATTATCTAAATTAAAGTGATTAAGAATCAATTAACTGACAATTAATGAATACCAGATGATTTAAGTATAGGAATACAATTTTCCCAATTAATCCACACTAATTCTCTTACTTTAATCCCACTTAATTTAATTTACCAAATTGATAACTAGGCTAACTTTACAATCCACTAACACCTTTCGATGATTACCAAAAATATCTATTTTAACTATTTTACTACTTTCGTGTAAAATCCTTAAAATAAATTCATTAAGTTCACGCCTGTATCACAGTTGCACATGGTATATAAGTACGTTCGTCTTATATACTATTTTGTTATTTCAATTAAAAACTAACAAATTCATGTGTTGTTATATTCAATTCTAAACTAAGAAATACTTTTTCAATTCAATCAAAGATATAAGGCTAATTGTTGGCCAAATAATTAATTAATTACGCACAGAATAATAACAATCAATTTAGAGAGATATCAAGTGAAAGTAATAATAATTGAATTAAAGCTTCATAAAAGGCTCTATTATACTCCTAATAAAGAAGTAGTTCATCATCAACTCAGAAACACAGAGATAGTAATTAAAAGGCATCATGCTATAGATATTAATTTAAGAGGAAGAAGGAAAAAACTCTGTCGAAGTTCTTCAATCTTCAATCCAACGTCTATCTCACAAAAGCCTCCAATGAAATCCCAATATGCTCTAAAAGAGTAGCCTCCAAGAATTGCTAGTCAAAAGATCTCTAATGCTAAGAGAATAACTATTATTTATAGTCTAAACAAACCCTAGTACAATTAGTAAACTCCAAAATCCTACTCTCCATCAACTTCTGCATATTAAGTAACAAAATCTTGACTTTTTCGTCTAACATGCGCTGTCCGCGCGTGACGTCTTTGCACTATGGCGCGCTCTGCGCTTGCATGGCAGGGACTGATCTTCGAGCTCGCGCGCTTCGCGCCTGATTTTACAATATGATCACGCGGCCCGTACTTGATATACAGGGGACATCCTTCACGCATGTGCGCTCCGAGCTTAGCCCTTTGTATTCATCACGCGGTTAGCGCTTAGCTACCAGATCTTATCACTTTTTTCTCTTTTTTCTCCCAAGTCCTACTCTAACCCTCATACTTGCAAAATAAACATAAAACACCGGAAATAACACGAATAATACTTAAAAACTTACAATATATCAAGCTAAACGAGATTAAATCATAGGTTTTCAACCTACTGATCTTTATTTCATTGAACCGGCTCGATGCCTACTCGAATGATAGTTTTCAACAGCAGAATTTTTTCTCCAGTCTAGGTATTTAATGCGTATGCATATTTAACTCTACTGGGTATGCATGCTTAACTTTTTAATGGAGTTGTCCGCTGATATAGTGCTTGTTGCACATATCCAGACTAGGCATGATGTGATGATCTTAATTTGTCTTAGGTTGATGCATATGCTTAATTGAATTGATGTAGAACCATACCTCACCCTTTCTGAGGAGATTTGGAGTTTCTTTTCAGGCATGGATTTGGATAGGCCTATCAACTCCAACTCCCGTATGGCCTTTTTTGTCATTCGCAGAGCAGATTCGGATGTTCCCATGTCATATGTCATCTTCGGTGGGGATCTTACAGAGGCTACTATTTTTTCTTTCTGAATCTTGACATGTAAAGTGAACATACCATGTTTCATGCTCATATACATATGTAATCAGACCGTATAAGCATGCTTAAGGTCATAAGTCCAAAGCTACTAAGTTTGTTAGTTTTTGTTCTCTTAGCTAAGGTTCCTTTATCATGTCTTAAACCAAGCTAGGGTAGGTGTTAACATGCAAGGTCACCTTTGTCAGTATGTCATGGACAAAAATAGGCATATTAGACTTAAAGTAGCATGCTCATCATTTCAGAAGACATAAAAACTATCATTTGTTTCTACAGAAGGGCGCGGCCGCGTCCTATTTGTACTAGGGAGTGGCGCGGCCGCGCCACTTCGGTTCCAGACCGAAAAGCTTTCTGCTTGTGCAAAGCTTCAGCCAACTTTTAAATTAATGCATGAAACCAACTTACAAACTATCACATTACATATATAACATGTGTATGGACTCTACTAACATACTAACCTCATCTTACATATTCAATTAACAAGAATTCATGAACTATCCTATGAATTGATAATTGCTAAACTTCAAAGTATGAGTAAGTGTTATACCTTTTGAGCTTTGAATTGGACAGCACTCTCCCTCAATATTAGATTATGCTCTCAACTCTCTCTATAGTAACTTAGTAAATGTAACGATTGAGATTTTATATATTAAATGTTAATATTTATTGAGTGAATAAATATTTTATGTGATTTATTTATTGAGTTAAATAAATAAAGTACGTAATTTTGTGGACTGATTTAATTAAGAGTAATATTTAATTTAATTGATGTGTATTGATTTTATAGTATAGTTCTAATTTAATTAAGATAATTAAATTAGATGAATTATGTGATAAGTATTGCATGAATTATAATTAATGAGTAATTATAATTATGTGGCAATTTTATGTGATTAATTGATGTTAGATTTTAATTAATTAAATAAGAATGTTAAAGATTTAATTAATTAAAAGTGTGACATTAAGGTATGTGTTAAAATGATTTATAAAAATAAAGAAAAGAGTTTTTCAATGATTTTTAACCAAACAAAGCCCTTACTTTTGTTTTAAAAGGCTTTTGCCAAACAAGTCCCTTGCACTAGCTTTAAACCTAATTTAACCAAACAAGCCTTAGCACTAAAATCTATTTTTTAATTAAGGTTTGCCAAACATAGCCTTGTGGCTTTAGAAATCCTATAACTGACAATTTATTTTGGGGAGTAATTGCCCTTAATACATATTATTATATCAGTTAAAGTATACGTATTATATTTTATATGTTTACGTTTGTTGAGTCTAAGCCTAAGTCTAAAAGAAAGAAAGAAATAGAGAGAAAGGGTTAGAGAGAATTATCAAAGAAGAGGAAGAAGAAGAAACTTTGAGAAAGCAAGAGGAGAGCTATACTCCATCATCATCTCCATCTCTTCTCTTAATTCAAACTAGAAAAGGTATAATCTTAGAACTCCATAAGTTGTAATCATGTTCTTTTATAATTTCATAGTTTTAGAATTCTCTGTAAAGAAATCTCTTTGTGAAAATTCTTGATTTTGATATGTGTATGGAATGTGTACATATATATATTTATATATATATATATATATATATATGCTTACATGTGATTTTTATAGTTATTTAAGTGTTTCAATTCACAAGGATATGATGAACACTATGAAATCATGTTCACAGTACTCTATTATGAAGTTATTTTGAAAATAGTTCTTAAATTATCAAAGAAATTGATGTAATCATGAAGCTATGTGTAATATGTGTTATAGCATGATGTGATAGGAGTTATATAGTTGTTTTAACAATTCAATCCATGTAATTTTGATAAACAAGAAGAATTGTGTTCATATGATTTATTGTAAACTAATTCTTTTAAAAATAGCTTTTGAAACTATCAAATTGATGTTTGATTGTGGGTTATTATTTAAATTGATAATGAATTATGTTAGTATGTTAATAATAGGAGTTATTACAATTGGAATTACTTGAATTGATTGAAAAACAAATTCGTAATAGCAATTTTCGTCAAGAATGCTTAATATCATAGTTTTCTTCAAAAATCATGAAAAACATTGGTTTGATCATGTGTTGTATGGATTTTACATGTTATAATCATGTTAAAGAGTTTAAAATATTGTTGTTAGCAAGTTTCATGTTAATCATGTTGGAAAAAATCAAATTCGGTGTGAAGAAATAAGACAAATTGGCTTATTTCTCTGCCAATTCGCGAACCAGCACTTCCACCAGAGGAAGGACCCGCCCCAACGGGTTAACAAGCTACCCGGGAAGTTTGGT
The DNA here is from genome assembly GCA_020205555.1 of Panax stipuleanatus. Lineage (NCBI taxonomy): Eukaryota > Viridiplantae > Streptophyta > Magnoliopsida > Apiales > Araliaceae > Panax > Panax stipuleanatus. Next base: position 98,899,848 of record CM035118.1, on the reverse strand, counting down.
TTTTGCATGTTGAGTTTTCATGTCCTGTTTGTTTAGCTAACTTATTTCTATAACTTGATAAATGTAATAGGTAATAAGATAACATGCTTTTGATGTGTTTAAGATAGATTGAAGTTTTATATGAATGTGTTACATGTGTATAAGTGTGTTACTTTGTTAAGGTACACACGATTTAAAGCGTTATAAGCTTATTAATGTATGTCGTGAGTTTATACTCATGTATGTGGCTAGTTAGCAACCTATGTTGTAAACAACGTTGTGAGTTGGACTTGAGTATGAAGTTCAACGGTTTAAACATTGTAGTTGGGTACAAATAGATGTTTTGAACGTAATGTGAATGTGTAGGGTAACTGTGAAGTGATTGTAGTTATTAAAGTGTAGCTTGCGCTTGAGGCAAGTTTTCTAATCCTTATTCTTATACGTTAAGCAAGTTTCTATTTTTCAACTCGACATTTACTTTGTACAAACTTTCTAAACTATTCTTGTACACTATGCAAGCTTTATAAATGCATCTTTTTATTGTGCAAGTTCTCTAACCCTTGCTCAAGATGTCATGCAAGTTTATTTCCGATTCTAAACTTGTTATGTATTGTACAAGTTATATCGTATTCCAATGTTCATAATGCAATTATTGTCAGTGTTGTGATCTTGACTTAATTGTTCGAGCAAAATCTACTTATTCTTTCAATTGCTTTAAGTTATTTCTAAAGCATGCCAACTTATTATGTAGATTATTTCTATATCTTACAATTGGTTCATGATTTTTATATTATTGAACTGTTAAAGCATTGTGAGTCGATTCAACTACTTCTAGTTGATGATAGTTGAAACTCCAAAGTTCCTTTATCTATCCAAACCAAATTTTCTTTGGTGCGGACTTGTATTCAAATACTGAGAATGAACAACCCTATCTATTAGGGGACATTTATACGAAAGCGTTAAGATGGTTGTGCACAATACATGGTACGAAAGGCTGATCCCCCTGAGTACGAGTTGAAGGTCCATAGTCTTAATGACGGTTAAAGGTTTAAATAGAAATATTTATAACCTAGGACATAGTTCAAGGTCGTATGACCCTCAGATAAAGTCTATACTCAAACTTTAAATATGATGGAAGAATTATTATTCAATTCTTTATTTTGATAAAAGTAAGGTGATTCAAACTCTTTTGAAAATATTCACTATGTCATATCACTGTTGTATTTGAAGTGAGCTTTTGTTTGCTCACTCTTGCATATTTTTACAAACACTTGCAGTTAAGGCCTAGAATGTTGACATTCCGTCAACAAGTAAAGGGAAAGGAAAGATGAGCAAGTGAAGGCTTGTGGTTTCAAGTTTATATTGTAATAAAATTTAGTTGAAGATTATTTATTTCCGCATTTACTTTGTTTGATGTTAAGGTTTAGTTAACCCTGGGATTTTATTTGGACAAGTTGTAATCCTTTGTCAAGGAAGATTTTGTTTAAGTTTTATGAAGGTTGTAATTCATTTTGTAATTCTTTATTATTGGGTAAATATATGTTTAAAATAGAAAGTGAACACCAAATCATGTGGAAACGAAGTACCCGGATTTGGGGGTGTCACAGGTTAGTATCTAAGCAGTAGGTTATGAACCTTAGGTGGGGGAAAAACTTTAGGTAGTAGCCTTATAGTAAGATCGAAAAGATAGTGGTGATAGGTAAAGATAATAAACTACCTTATGTGCTATGTGTTTACATTTAGGTATTCGAAGAGTGATGACTCAATATCGCGTAATAATAAACTTTAAAATTCTTTTGTCAGGATGATAAACATTGGAGAGTCCAGCCAGGCTAGAGAGGATATACCTCAGGTGCCTAGAGAGGAGGAGCCCCGAGACATCCATGTTGTCTAGGAGCAGCTGGTTAGGAGAGAGCCATCTCCAGTGATCACCGTAGCTGGTCAGGAGCGTGAGCTGACACCTATTCCAGAGGAAGAGGACGAGGACTAGTATGAAGAGCAGGAAGAGGAGGAAGAGGATCCCGAAGAGGAATTTTCACCTCACTCTGTTAGTGCTGAGATGTACGAGGCGGTCTACTACAGTAACGTGGAGCTTCATGGTCGAGTCGGAGAGCTCGAAGAAACCATCCAGCAGCGGCACGAGACTATCGAAGAGATAGCTAGTGATCTAGGAGAAGTGCAGTGGAAGCTAATCCACGTAGAGAATGATAGAGACGAGGCATGAGCTGAACTAGCAAAACTGAAGTAAGACATCCAAGAGGAGTTAACAAAGCGTTCCAGAGCTAAGGAAACAAGCTTGAGGGCTATTCAACGAGCCAATCGAGCTGAAGATGAGGCTGAAACCAAGAGAGCCAAGCTAAGGGAAACAGAATACGCTTTCCATACGGCCATAGATAGGGCCCAGGACCGTATCTTCTATTACCTAGCTCAGTTCCAAGGTTTACCGTGGTATGTGGTGGACCGAAGGACAACATTTTGGATGATGGAGGAAGAACGAAGAGAGGCTGTGCAACGTTTTATTATGCCTAGACATTAAAGCTTTTAAATTATGTGTTTCTTTTTGTAATAAATAAATATAAATCTTATAGTTTGAGATAATAATGGGATAAAGTGATGATGTAGTCCTGTAACTTGTTCCAGTTCAGAAAAGATGATGTAAATAGTAAAAATGCTATCTATCCTATGTTTTAAAACTACGAGTAATGAATAAAAGAAGTTTATGGATGTGTTATGTGTTCATATATGAACTGAGTTATTTAAATGTTTAAGCTGAACTTGAATACTTAAGAATTGAATAAAGGAGCTAATAATAATTTTCTTAACATAAAATGCCTCCTAGAAGAAGACCAACGCGTTAAAACCCCGAGGGTTCGACAAACAACAATGATGGAACAAACCTTAACTCAGTTCAGTAGTTAGTGAACCTGTTGGCAGGAGCGATGGCGAATCGACCGCAAGTGCAGGGTACTACATTTAAGGAATTCAAGGTAGTATGACCGCCTGAATTCAAAGGATCGACAAACTTGATAGATGCACAGACGTGGATTATGGAAATGGAGAAGGTCTTTGACGTGGCTAAGGTCGGCGAAGACCAGAAAATGGCATTCACGATTTCTATGTTAAAGTTAGATGCTAGCTTCTGGTGGCAGGCTAATAAGATCAAAGAAGGTGAAGGAGTTATACCTTGGGTACGTTTTAAAGAGATGTTCTTTGAAATGTATTTCCCTGTGAGTTCGCAGGACCAGATGGAGGTCCAATTGTTAGAGCTTAAGTAGGGGGGAATGACGGTGTCTGAATACGTCGTAAAGTTCAACGAGTTGGCCAGGTTCGCTACATACCAGGTCAGCACGGACACTAGGAAGGTGAGGAGGTTTGAGCGGGAATTGAAACCCTGGCTCTATAGCAAGGTCTTTATGTTCCAGCTGAATACGTTTGCTGCTGTGCTGGAAAAGGCCATACTTTCTGAGGGAGGAAGCGACACGATGACTAAGTTTAACCAAGAGAAGAAGAAGAAGAATAAGATAGAAAACAAGGCTGGTGGTAGCGGGGCTATCTATCAGAAAAGGAAGTGGAACGACAGTACCTCTGCTTGGAGTCAGCAGGGAGGCCAACAAAAGAGGAAGCTCGAAGCATGTGCTACATGCGGGAAGACTCACACTAGAGTGTGCATGAAAAGGAAACGGGTGTGCTACAACTGTGGTCAAGAAGGCCACATCGTGCCAAATTACCCAAACCCGAAGAAGGGAGCTTTCTATATATGTGGATCCAAGGATCACATGGCTCACAACTGCCCTAAGAATTCAGCGGCAGGGTCAACAGGGAATGGAGGAAATGGCAGTGGCAACACTCTGACTATTGTTGGACCGTCGCCACTGCAAGCCATTCGACCCACTACCCGTACGTTCAACATAATGGTGCAGGACGTCGTGCAATCAAAGGATGTGGTGGCAGGTATTATTATGATAAATAGTATAAATGTATATGTATTATTTGATTCGGGTGCTACTTGTTCATTCATATCTGATGATTTTGCTAAAACCCTAGACTTACCTGTAGAGGAGTTAGCTTGCCCCTTGAACATAGAAATTGCGAATAGGGAAGTCATTCCTGTTAGGTTTGTGTACAAGAACTGTAGGTTAGACATTAAGGGTCAGGAGCTGAGGGTAGATTTGATTATGATAAAACTTGGGGAATTCGATGTCATATTGGGAATGGACTGGTTGTTCAACCATGGGGTAGTAATCGACTGTCAGAAGAAGTCGGTAAACCTTACGACTCCGTCAAAGGTAGTGTTCTATGGTAGTAAATCACCTAGACAGGCGAGCTGTCTGACGGTGATGCAAGCCAAGAAACTTTTGACGCAAGGCTGTGTAGGATATCTAGCCTACATAGTAGATACGCGTAAGGAGAGCCCGAAGATAGAAGAGATACCAGTTGTTAAGGAGTTTGTGGATGTTTTTTCGAGCAATTTGCCAGGACTTCCGCCAGATAGGGAGATAGAGTTCGTGATCGACTTAGCGCCGGGAACTGCTCTAATTTCGAAAGCTCCGTACCGAATGGCTCCAGTTGATATGAAGGAACTGATGGTTCAATTATAAGAATTGCTGGACAAGAAGTATATTCAACCGAGCGTTTCGCCGTGGGGAGCGCCAGTTTTATTCGTCAAAAAGAAGGATGGATCGATGCGTCTTTGCATTGACTATAGAGAATTGAACAAAGTTACGATCAAGAATAGGTATCCCTTATGTAATAACCCAATATTTTCGATACGATTAAATAAGAAATTTTTTTCGTATAATGTTTTTTATATATATAACAACATTATTTTTACTAAGTACCAAAGTGAATATGGGAATGCGTGCATGATAAAAGAATGTGATTATGTGCTAATAAAGAATGTTAGTATGCAAGATTATACTAACCTAGGAGATAAATTTTTATTATCTCAAGTTATTAATTATTTTAAATAATTTTTGAGACACGTCTCATTGGGTTATGAAATTGAATGTATAAAAGCAAACATTTTAAATTCCAACTTGGATGGAATGGAAATCCTAAGTAACTAATTAGAATAAAATAAAATTTAAGTTTTGGATCATGTTAGTTTACATAGCCCTAACAATTAAATTAGAAGCCCAAAAGAAATAAAAGAATGGCCCAAGCTTAGCCTAATTAAAGAGGGGTATTTTAGTCATTTGCTAAAGGATAATTTGGCAAACAAAATAAAAAAAATGGAAGAAAAGGGGAGGGGAGGTCTGGCCCTTTAGAGGCAATTTGGGGAGAGGAATTTTGGTTTGCTTAGCTTGTCCAAGAAATTGGTAATAAGCTACTAACTCTCCAACCACTCTCACATGTGTCAACTTGTTAACATGCCCAACACTTTTATTCATTTGAGCAAGTTAACCTAAGCTTAGAAGCAAGTTGTTGATAGAATAATTCAATGTATACAAACAATAAACAAAAACCAACTACACTTCATTTCTCTCTCATTTCCTCTCTTTCTTCCAAGCTTCTTCTAACAAAAAAGAAAAACAAAAAGAGAGAGAAAGGGGGCTAAAATTTTCAACAGCCATACGAACTTTGAGAGGGGTCTTGGATCTTCATACATCTTAATTTTATAAGCTACTTTGAAGGATCAAGAAAGATTTCAAGAAGAAAAGGTAAGAAATTGAAAAAATAATTAAGTTCAGTGCTTTCTTTTGTATGCTATATATATTTTTATGTTAAATTCTTTGGATTCATGTGGTAAATGATTTAAAACATGTTAGGATGCTAGATCTTGAGTTTCATAAATGAAACTTGTGGTTTTGTATGGGTTTATGTGAAAAAGTTTGGAAAAATGAAGCAATGTAGATTTTTATAAAATATTTGGTTAACTAGTGTGCTATAACATGTTCATCTTGAGATCTACAAATGATATTTGTGATTTTATTTCTTGGCATGATAGACACATGAGTTAAGGACAAAACCCCTTTGGAATCACTCAAAAATATTTTAAAATGAAGGATCTATGGATTTATTACCAAAACACTACAAACTAGAAAAGTTCTGCACTTAGTGTCAGTTAGTGGCTGTTTTTCGGGACCTAGACTAGTCCAAATCTGGTGTTTAATAATAGAAAAATGAACTTCAGGAAAATACGAATCCAAGAAGTCTGATTGGGTCTCCATCGGAGTTGTAGTTTTCCTTTTACAAACGTTTTCGTAAAAGACCTCAAATCTAGGAAATGAAATTCGGTACTTTATTTTGATAGTCACTTTAGTCCAGTTTTCTGGGCACATAACAGGTCCAAAAAACTTGGTTGATAAATGAAAGGTGTAGTTCAGAACGTTACGAGTCCAACAAGTCTTATTGTGTCTCTATTGGAGTTGTAGATTTCTTTTTACAAATGTTTTAGTAAAAGACTACCAATTTGGAAATGATTTTAGAACCTTGTTTCGTCAGTCCACTTTGGGTCTGATTTATGGGTGGAAGACATGCCCAAATGAAGTATTTGATAAAAGAAAAATGTATTTCGGGAAGATAAGGATCTAACAAGTTCGATTGGGCCTCAATCGAAGTTGTATATCTCGGTGTACAAAGGTTTTCGTGAAGGACCTCAATTTGGAAAAAATAAAAATAAAATAAAAGTTAGAAAGTTAGGAAATAAATGAACTAATTGATTTATTTATTATTTGATTAATGTTAATTAATGATTAAGATTGCTTAATTAAGGTTAAGTAATAATAATATAATTATTTATTTGCATTAACATAATAAAATAATTATTTATTATTTAATTAACATTAAATAATAAATAAGTATAAATGTGAATTAATTAATTATTCTTTAAAGAATAGTTAGAAATTATAAAGTGAATTATTTATTTATTTATTTATTTCAAGGATAAATTATTTATTTAATTAATTAATATTAAATAATAATTAAAGACTACTAAAATAAATAAAGTAATTATTATTTTTTTCTTTTAAGGATAAGTGATTAATTAATTATTATTAAATAATAATTTAAGACTTATTTTTTATTTAATTAATATTAAATAATAATTAAAGACACATATTAATTAATTAATTATTAGTTAATTAATAATTAAAGGCATATAATAAAGTAACTAATTAATTATTATTATTAAATAATAAATAATGATAATTATTTAAAAATGATTTTAATATTTTAAAAATCATTTAAGGGTGATATTAAGGTTTTAAAAAAATGTTTTAAGTTATAATAAATAACTTTTAATGTGTTGACATGAATTTCATTAATATTTTAAATTATTTAAATATTAATGATAATAAAATTATTTAGCAATTAAATCATTAAAAATGATATAAGTGTTTGAAAAATTATTATAAATGATTTTAATGTTTGGAAAAATATTTTAAATGATAATTAAATTATCTAAAATAATATTGAAGCTTTAAAATAGAGTTTTATTAAAAATAAATTCGTTAATTATCCTATAATGTAATCGAGATACCGAAACGATACCGAACTCAAACCAAACCGACATAGTTTGACTAGGTATACTTTCTTATGTGTTGTATTGACAGACATGAATATGTGACAACATGTTTAAGCAGTACTATATGTTAAATTATATTATTCTAATTAAAAGAATAATTCTATTGGTGATAGGACTTCATATTAAAGATAAAAGCGTAAACTATACTACGTAGCCGTAAACAGCGACCAAGGCAAGTACCCTAACCTTACTCAAAATTATATTGAGCAAGTATCTGAACTACTCTAATTTCATTGTACTAGTTTTTAAATCTTACTCTTTATTAAGCAAATATTCTAGAATTATTCATATCTGGACAGGCTCTCTAAATTTTGAACTGTCTGTCTCATTATTTATGAATAATACAAGGTTATATAACATTTTTATTCCAATCAGCTTCAAAAAGAATAGTTAAGATACTATCAAGTACATCATTCTTTTCTTACTTGAAAAAGTTTACATTGCAAGTTTCTTTACTCCAATTATTAGTGATATCCATGATTTGATTATTTCTTATTATTATCTCATTATTGTCTGTTGTCATACAAGTGTCCCCCACTTGTATGAGCTATTGTATTCATTCAAGAACTCTTGAACTAGAATTTCTTTGGTATGACAAATTCTGCTACATACTATTAAACTTCGGTATGTATTTATGGTTTAAAGAATGTCTAAGCTATTTGACTCAGCTAGACAGAGTTGAATTGTACTGCTAAATAGTATTGGTTATGATAAGGTCATCCAACTGAATTGTTTACTTAGGATTTCAGACTGAGTATGAACAACCCGTAATAGGGAACATGTTTTTGTGCCCAAGGCGAACAGAGTGAATGAATTTATCGTTCAAATAGATAGTATTGATCAATACAGGACATAACGGGGTTGATCACCCTATATGCCCGTAAGACCAGAGCGGTTTGCAGATGAATTTCAGTTTAAACCTTTATGAAAATGAAAAATAAAAGTTCATGGTCCATTGACCGCTCAGCATTTATAGTCACTATGTCGTTTCAAAATTTTAAACGATTTGATATGTTATTAAGATATGTTTCGAAAGACTTCACAACTATTGATTCGTTGTAGAAGTATACCTCAAAGAAAACATTTACTTCTTTCAGCTAAAGTTTATTAACTGCTATTACTTGCTGAGCAATTGAATGCTCATTCTTGCTTTAAATTAAATGTTTTCAGCTTAGCGTGATCAACCAGAAGGCTCTGGCAAAAACAAAGGGAAAGGAAAGCTACAAGAATAAGTTTATGGTATCTTATATAATAGTCGGACTTTATTAAAACGATAATATTTATTATCTATCATATAATAAAGTGTTTTAAAGGTCGCGTACCTGGGATTAGACAACTCTGATATGTATATTAAGTTTGTTATTTATATTATTCAGCTCAAAGAAATGATATCGTGTAGCACGAAGTTCGGGTTTCAAGTACCTGGATTTGGGGGCGTCACACCTTACCTAGGATCGATGACTTGTTTGACCAGCTGAAGGGTGCTAAATACTTCTCGAAAATCGATTTAAGAAGCGGGTATTATCAATTGAAGGTGAGAAAGGAAGATATACCAAAAATGGCTTTTAGGACTCGATATGGTCATTACGAGTTCTTGGTGATGTCATTTGGTCTAACGAATGCCCCAGCTTCATTTATGGACTTAATGAATAGGGTGTTTAAGCCATTCTTGGACAAGTTTGTAGTGGTGTTCATAGATGATATTCTAGTTTATTCCAAGACTGAGGAGGAACACGCTAAACACTTAAGGCTAACCTTAGAATCGCTGAGACGAGAAAAACTTTATGAGAAATTCTCGAAGTGCTAATTCTGATTGGATCGTGTGCAATTTCTTGGCTACGTGATCAACAAGGATGGTATTTCGGTGGATCCGTCGAAGGTTGAAGCGGTAATGAATTGGGATCAGCCAAAAATGTCGTCTGAAGTGAGGAGTTTCTTGGGATTGGCAGGTTATTACCGAAGATTTATCCAAGATTTTTCCAAGATCGCCACTCCGTTGATGAATTTGACTCGTAAAACAGTTAAGTTTGTTTGGGACTGAAAAGTGTGAGGAAAGTTTCCAGAAATTGAAGAAGAGGTTGAATACTGTGCCGGTGTTGTCTTTATCGGATAGTTCGGGGAATTTTGTGGTATATAGTGATGCCTCACATAAGGGTTCAGGCTGCATGTTGATGCAAAGTGGCAAGGTCATTTCCTATGCGTCACATCAGCTGAAGGATTACGAGAAGGGGTATCCGACTCATGAATTAGAATTGGCGGCAGTAATGTTTGCTCTAAAGATTTGGAGACACTACCTATATGGAGAGAAGTGTGAAATATACACAGATCACAAGAGTCTGAAGTATATCTTTACCCAAAAGGATTTGAACATGCGCCAAAGGAGATGGTTAGAACTGATCAAAGACTACGACTGCAAAATACTTTACCATCCGGGTTAAGCTAACGTTGTCGCCGATGCTTTGAGCAGGAAAAGTCGAGAGAAGCTGAATATGTTAACTGATCAGGATCAGTTGATAGAACAGATGGCTAGATTAGAGCTGGAAGTTAAGTTTCTGAAGGAATCGGATGAGAAGTTATTTCAAGTAACTACTGGTTCTACTCTAGTAAACAAGGTGAAAGAAGCTCAACTTCACGACGAAGAATGCGAGAAGATTCGAAAGAGATTAACCAGTGGCGAAGAGTTTAAATTCAGAATCGACAGTAAGGGACTGCTACGATTTGAAGGTAGAATCTGGGTACAGCCAGTATCAGAAGTTAAAGAGGAGATTTTGAGTGAATCTCACAGTTCGAGATATTCGATTCACCCTGGGAGTACAAAGTTGTACCAGGATCTTAGGCACCATTTCTGGTGGCCGAATATGAAGAGGGATGTTGCGAAATGCGTTGCGAAATGTCTAACTTACCAGAAAGTCAAGGAAGAACACCAGAGACCTAGCGGATTGCTACAACCATTGGGAATTTTAGAGTGGAAGTGGGAGCATATCACGATAGATTTTGTGGTTGGTCTTCCAGTGACTCAGAAGGGTTTCGATGAAATATGGGTCATTGTGGATCGACTGACGATGTCAGCCCACTTTCTGCCCATCAGAATTAAGTACGACTTAGAACAATTAGCGAAGCTGTACGTTAAGGAAATTATTTCTCGGCATGGTGTTCCAGTGTCGATTATGTCCGACAGAGATCCACGGTTTACGTTAATTTCTGGAAGCGTTTGCAAGAGTGTCTGGGAATGCAATTGCGAATGAGTACAGCATACCATCCTTAGACCGATGGTCAGAGCGAGAGAACAATACAGACGCTTGAGGATATGCCGAGAGCTTGCGTGATGGATTTCAAGGGAAGCTGGGATGATCATCTACTGTTGGTGGAGTTCGCCTACAATAATAGTTACCAAGCGAGTATCGGCATGCCACCTTATGAAGCGTTATACGCCAGGAAATACAGAACTCCCTTGTGCTGGGATGAAGTCGGTGAACGTCAGCTATTGGGACCGAAATTGGTGCAACAAACTGTCGAAAATCGTGAAGCTGATCAGAATAAGATTGGTTGCTGCTCAAGACAGACAAAAAAAATATACCGATCAACATCGACAGAACCGAGAATTTTTACTAGGGAACTTCGTTTTCTTTAAAGTATCTCCCTGGAAGGGGAAGATTCGATTCGGCAAGAAAGGGAAGCTAAATCCCCGATTTATTGGACCTTTCGAGGTACTACGAAAGGTGAGCGAGGTTGCTTACGAGGTTACTTACGAGGTAGCATTACCTCCGGAGCTTGAGAATATACATAACGTCTTTCATATTTTAGTGTTACGATCTTACAAACACGACTATAAACATGTAATAGAATACTAGCCTTTATAATTTGATAAAGACTTAACTTATGAAGAGGTTCATGTTCAAATAGTTGACAGAAAGGAACAAGTTCTTAGGAATAAAGTGATACCTTCTGTTAAGGTAATCTGGAGGAACCACAGTGCTGAAGAAGCCACGTGGAAACTCGAAGATGTTATGATGAAATCTTATCCGTAATTATTTGCTTAATTATTTTTTGTAACCCCTTATATATCAATTTTGGGGACAGAATCCTTTTAAGGGGGGAAGAATGTAACAGATGAGAATTTTTTTTTATGAGAAATTTTTTTTATGAGAATTTCTTTTATGTTGTGATTCTGGGGAGAGAATCCTTTTAAGGAGGGAAGATTATAACGATTGAGATTTTATATATTAAATGTTAATATTTATTGAGTGAATAAATATTTTATGTGATTTATTTATTGAGTTAAATAAATAAATTATGTAATTTTGTGGACTGATTTAATTAAGAGTAATATTTAATTTAATCGATGTGTATTGATTTTATAGTATAGTTCTAATTTAATTGAGATAATTAAATTAGATGAATTATGTGATGAGTGTTGCATGAATTATAATTAGTGAGTAATTATAATTATGTGGTAATTTTATGTGATTAATTGATGTTAGATTTTAATTAATTAAATAAGAATGTTAAAGATTTAATTAATTAAAAGTGTGACATTAAGGTATGTGTTAAAATGATTTATAAAAATAAAGAAAAGAGTTTTTAAATGATTTTTAACCAAACAAAGCCCTTACTTTTGTTTTAAAAGGCTTTTCCCAAACAGGGCCCTTGCACTAGCTTTAAACCTAATTTAACCAAACAAGCCTTAGCACTAAAATTTATTTTTTTTAATTAAGGTTTGCCAAACATAGCCTTGTGGCTTTTGAAATCCTATAACTGATAATTTATTTTGGGGAGTAATTGCCCTTAATACATATTATTATATCAGTTAAAGTATACGTATTATATTTTATATGTTTAAGTTAGTTGAGTCTAAGCCTAAGTCTAAAAGAAAGAAAGAAATAGAGAGAAAGGGTTAGAGAGAATTATCAGAGAAAAAGAAGAAGAAGAAACTTTGAGAAAGCAAGAGGAGAGCTATACTCCATCATCATCTCCATCTCTTCTCTTAATTCAAACTAGAAAAGGTATAATCTTAGAACTTCATAAGTTGTAATCATGTTCTTCTATAATTTCATAATTTTAGAATTCTCTATAAAAAATCTCTTTGTGAAAATTCTTGCTTTTGATATGTGTATGGGATGTGTACATATATATATATATATATATATATATATATATATATATATATATGCTTACATGTAATTTTTATAGTTGTTTAAGTGTTTCAATTCACAAAGATATGATGATCACTATGAAATCATGTTCATAGTACTCTATTCTGAAGTTATTTTGAAAATAGTTCTTATATTATCAAAGAAATTGATGTAAGCGTGAAGCTGTATAATATGTGTTATAGCATGATGTGATAGGAGTTATATAGTTGTTTTAACAATTCAATCCATGTAATTTTGATAAACAAGAAGAATTGTGTTAATATGATTTACTATAAACCAATTCTTTTAAAAATGGCTTTTGAAACTATCAAATTGATGTTTGATTGTGGGTTATTGTTTAAATTGATAATGGATTATGCTAGTATGTTAAGAATAGGAGTTATTACAATTGGAATTACTTGAATTGATTGAAAAACGAATTTGTAATAGCAATTTTCGTCAAGAATGCTTAATATCGTAGTTTTCTTCAAAAATCATGAAAAACATTGGTTTGATCATGTGTTGTATGGATTTAACATGTTATAATCATGTTAAAGAGTTTAAAATATTGTTGTTAGCAAGTTTCATGTTAATCATATTGGGAAAAATCGAATTCGGTTTGAAGAAATATGCCAAATTAGCTTATTTCTCTGTCAATTCGCGAAACAGCACTTCCACCAGAGGAGGGACCCGCCCCAGTGGGGCTATTACCCTTGGGGGACCCGTCCCCAGAGGGTTAACAAGCTGCCCAGGAAGTTTGGTTTTTGCTTGTTGAGTTTTCATGCCCCGTTTGTTTAGCTAACTTATTTCTATGACTTGATAAATGTAATAGGTAATAAGATAACATGCTTTTGATGTGTTTAAGATAGATTGAAGTTTTATATGAATGTGTTACATGTGTATGAGTGTGTTACTTTCATAAGGTACACCACACGATTTGAAGCGTTATAAGCTTATGAATGTATGTCGTGAGTTTATACGCACGTATGTGGCTAGTTAGCAACCTATGTTGTAAACAACGTTGTGAGTTGGACTTGAGTATGAAGTTCAATAGTTTAAACGTTGTAGTTGGATACTAATAGATGTTTTGAACGTAATGTGAATGTGTAGGGTAACTGTGAAGTGATTGTAGTTATTAAAGTGTAGCTTGCGTTTGAGACAAGTTTTCTAATCCTTATTCTTATACGTTAAGCAAGTTTCTATTTCTAAACTCGACATTTACTTTATACAAACTTTCTAAACAATTCTTATACGCTATGCAAGCTTTATCAATACATCTTTTTATTATGCAAGTTCTCTAACCCTTGCTCAAGATGGCATGAAAGTTTATTTTTGATTCTTAACTTTTTATGTATTGTACAAGTTATATCGTATTCCAATGTTCATAATGCAATTATTGTCATAGTGTTGTGATCTTGACTTAATTGTTCAAGCAAAATCTACTTATTCTTTCAATTGCTTTAAGTTATTTCTAAAGCATGCCTACTTATTATGTAGATTATTTCTATATCTTATAACTAGTTCATGATTTTTATATTATTGAACTGTTAAAGCACTGTGAGTCGATTCGACTACTTCTAGTTGATGATAGTTGAAACTCCAAAGTTCCTTTATCTATCCAAACCAAATTTTCTTTGGTGCGGACTTGTATTCAAATACTGAGAATGAACAACCCTATCTATTAGGGGACATTTATGCGAAAAAGTTAAGATGGTTGTGCACAATACATGGTACGAAGGGCTGATCCCCCTGAGTACGAGTTGAAGGTCCATAGTCTTAATGACTGTTAAAGGTTTAAATAGAAATATTTATAACCTAGGACATAGTTCAAGGTCGTATGACCCTCAGATAAAGTCTATACTCAAACTTTAAATATGATGGAAGAATTATTATTCAATTTTTTATTTTGATAAAAGTAAGGTGATTCAAACTCTTTTGAAAATATTCACTATGTCATATCACTGTTGTATTTCAAGTGAGCTTTTGTTTGCTCACTCTTGCATATTTTTACAAACCCTTACAGTTAAGGCCGAGAATGTTGACATTCTGTCAACAAGTAAAGGAAAAGGAAAGATGAGCAAGTGAAGGCTTGTGGTTTCAAGTTTATATTGTAATAAGATTTAGTTGACGATGATTTATTTTCGCATTTACTTTTTTTGATGTTAAGGTTTAGTTAACCTTGGGATTTTATTTGAACAAGTTGTAATCTTTTGTCAAGGAATATTTTATTTAAGTTTTATGAAGGTTATAATTGGTTTTGTAATTCTTTATTATTGGGTATATATATGTTTTAAATAGAAAGTGAACACCAAATCATGTGAAAATGAAGTTCCCGGATTTGGGAGTGTCACAGTAAATAATCTCAGCAAAATAAAATGAGAAGAGGGATGCTTAATTTATAAAGTCTTGAATATCCATGCCGAGGCTTTGTCCATAATTTGAAACCAATGGAGGAAGAGAATAGATGATGGACAACATTTGTTTAGTGAAATAGTGCTTAACCACCCCTGTCAGCCCCTCCACCCTTCATCATTTGATTGAAGCTAGAGTTTGACAATGAAGAATGAGGCTAGGCATAGGCCATTCACGTGAAAGAGAAGAGAGGGACTCTCAATATGGGACAAGCTCATTCTCAGCATTTGGCAAAATGATATAACACCTATACTAAGGGTTATAATACATATACACATTACTCTTACATGTTTGTATATATAGGTATACCTAAGTTTAAATTCAATAGGGTACATACGTGGATTTTAATGATATAACAATATTACATAGTAACAAATTGGGGTATATGTATACACATCAATATATAATCCATGTACATTTTGATTATGCCAAATTATGATTTAATCATGGAAATAATTATTAAATAATAATTGTTTATTTAGTTTATTATAATATTACATGAACTATATCTTTAATGTTCTCACACATACACGTTGTCACATAAACATTATTATGTAACTTACACAATTCATTAATCTTACTATATAGTTTCCATATTATATAGTCTCTTGTAGTGTCACACTACACTCTATATAATATAGTTTGATTCAATATTGCACAATGTACACATAACATGTATTCACATGTGTCCATTTATGTAATTCATGTGACTTACTTTCTTTTACCATATAGTTTCTATATTACATAGTCATATCACAATGTCACACAATACATTATATTATGTGAATACATATCGTTACACTTAGCAATTAATTGAACAAACATTAACCTTATAATATTAATTAATTATTTATTTATTAATATGCTATTACTCATAATAACCATTAATTAACAATATATTATTAATTAATCATCCACTTTTTAATTCCTTCTTTAATTAATTAAATCATCATAATTCTCATTATCGTGCCACACAAGGCATTCTAAGAGCTTATCATAAACTCCACATTTTTCTCAATTATCATTAATTCAATTTAATTTAATTGAGTTACTCATCCCATGACGCATAAACATTTATATAAAATAAATATTCACATTCTTATGAATATCAATATTAATATTTATTCATGAAATTCTCGGGTATTACATCATCCCCCCCCCCCTATAAAAATTTCGTCCTCGGAATTGTTACAAGGTTACATAAAAAGATAGGGACAGTCCCTCATCATCCTATCTTCTAATTCTCACGCGGCCTCCTCGACATCGTGGTTTCGCCAAAGTACTTTTACAGAAGATATAACATTATTTCTTAATATATGTTCTTTCCTATCTAAAATTTGGACAGAAATTTCTTCATAAGCCTGGTTCTTCTCTACTTGAATGGGCTCACAAGAAATCACGTGCTTGTAGTCGGCCTTGTACGGACACAACACGGAGATATGAAACACGTTATGGATGTGCTCCAACTCAAGTGGTAATGCTACTTTGTATGCCACTTCGCCCACTCGCTTCAATATCTCGAACGGTCCTATGAATCTCGGACTGAATTTTCCCTTCTTGCCGAATCATTTTTTTCCTTTCCAGGGAGACACATTCAAGAAAATGAAACTACCGACTTTAAAGTCCCGGTCATGTCGATGCAAGTCTACGTACTTTTTCTGGCGATCTTGAGCTGCTACCAGTCTGGCTTTTATTACTGTCACCACATCTGTGGTTTATTGTACTAATTCTGGCCCCAACATTCATTGTTCTCCGACTTCGTTCGAATATAACGGCGTTCTGTACTTTCTCCTGTAAAGAGCTTCGTACTGGTGGCATGCCGATACTCGTATGGTAACTACTGTTATATACAAATTCTACTAAAGGTAGGTGGTCGTCCTAATTTATCTTGAAGTCCATCACGCAAGTCCTAATCATGTCCTCCAGCGTTTGTATTGCTCGCTCACTCTGTCCATTTTTCTGAGGATGATAAGCAGTACTCAACCTCAACTGTGTTCCCATCCTCTCTCGCAAGCTTTTCCAGAAGTTTGATGTGAAGCGCTGATCTCGATCAGAGACAATTGACACCGGCACTCCATGTTGTGAAACAATTTCCTTTACGTACAGACTCGCTAACTGATTCAAACTATATCGGATCTTGATCGGTAAAAAATGTGTGGTCTTTGTTAGTGGATCCACGATAACCCAAATGGCATCAAAACCTTTCTGCGTGACTAGAAGTCCCACCACGAAGTCCATCGTAATGTGCTCCCATTTCCACTATAGTATTTCCAATAGTTGAAGTAAACCACTCGGCCTCTGGTGCTCTGCTTTGACGCGTTGGCAAGTAAGACATCTACTGACGCACTCAGTGACTTCTCATTTCAAATTGGGCCACCAAAAATGTTGCCTCAGATCTCGGTACATCTTTGTGCCTCCTGGATGAACGGAATACGTTGTATTGTGTGCCTCGTGCAAAATTTTCTCTCTCAATTTGGCTACCGCTGGCACCCACACTCTCCCTTCGAATCTCAAGATACCGTCTTTATCCATTCTGAATCTTTCCTCTTCATTTTCGGGGATCCTCTTTCTCATTTTCCCGCACTCTTCCTCCTTCTCTTGTGATTCCTTTACTATATCCAGTAACACTGGACAAGCTTCCATTGCAAATAGTTGTTCTTCATACTTCCCCGGTCCTTTCACCTCTATTTTTAACTTCTCTATTTCCCTTATTAACTCCTCCTGAGTTGTCAATTGAAACTGTGACACCCCCAAATCCGGGTACTTCGTTTCCACATGATTTGGTGTTCACTTTCTATTTAAAACATATATCTACCCAATAATAAAGAATTGCAAAACCAATTACAACCTTCATAAAACTTAAATAAAATCTTCCTTGACAAAGGATTACAACTCGTCCAAATAAAATCCCAGGGTTACCTAAACCTTAACATCAAACAAAAAAATACGAAAATAAAACATAATCAACTAAGTCTTATTACAATAAAAATTTGTAACACAAGCCTTCACTTGCTTATCTTCCCTTTTCCTTTACTTGTTGACGGTATGTCAACATTCTTGGTTTCAACTGCAATGGGTGGTAAAACATGCAAGAGTGAGCAAGCAAAAGCTCACTTGAAAATATAACAGTGATATGGCATAAGTGAATAGTCTCAAAAGAGTTTGAATAACCTTACTTTCATAAAATAAAGAATTAAATTATAATTCTTTCATCAATACGTAGAATTCGAATATAGAATCATCTGAGGGTCATAAGACCTTGAACTTTTTTCCTAGGTTATAAATATTTCTATTTAAACCTTTAACAGTCATTAAGACTATGGACCTTTAACTCGTACTCAGGGGGAATCATGTGACACCCCCAAATCCAGTATCTTAATTTCCACAGGATTTGGTGTTCACTGTTCAAATATCATATGACTATCTATCCATAATAATAGAAATTCATTAAATAGATAAATAATACATCATCTCCCTATAATAGGGTTACAACATCTGAAATAGTAAATACATAATCAATCCCAGGTCATACTTAACCTTAAATCTCTGTTGCGAAAACGTAAACAAATAAGTCTTAAACATTACACATTAGTCTTGAACTTAACATTTCAATAACATCACAAGTCTTCAACATTTGTTAGCTTTTCCTTTGCCCTTGGTACTAGAAGGTTCATCACATCTTTCATTCTTAGTTGCAATGTTATTATGCAAGAGTGAGCACAAATGCCCGCAAGTATAAAAATATAACAATAATAACATGCGAGTGAAACAAAGAAATCTGAATAACAGAAAGCTCAACTATTGAATCAAGAATAATAATCGAGAGTCAAAATTACTTTTGAGGGTCATAAGACCTCGAACTATGTCCTAGGTTGTCAAGTATATTAACCTTTAAACATTTAACAGTCATAAGACTATGGACTTAACTTCGTACTTAGGGAGATCAGCCCTTCGTACCGATACTGTGCACACTATCTTAACGCTTAAAGCATCAGCAATTCCCCTTTAATAGGGTTGTTCATCTCAGTTTGACATCAAAATCTGCTCTAAATAAAGTTTGGTTTGGATAACTCAATAGTAGTTCTGGAATTTAGAACGCTCATCAACTATGGACTAGTCGAATTATTAAGGATTTGCTAGTCTTAAAGGTTTCAACAATATAAGATATTCAATTTGAATAATAACTTCTCAAGGGTATACAATCGAATAAGTATTGTATATTGAAATGATACTTGTAAAAGAATCATAACATCTCGTATGAAATTTAGAACTTGAATAATCAAGAATAAATACTTTGCTCGATATAGAATTTAAGCCTATAACTTGCTCAATTTAAAAGTAGGGTTTAGAAACTTGCCTCGTGCACACGCTATAATTATAACTCACTTCTTTAATTACTCTTATCTATCAACACATTCACAATATTAATTAATCACAGGTTCGATATGTTTATCGATTCACAACTGTGTTCTCCGAACTCATTATTAGGTTTTTCAAATAATGGTTTACGTTGATTAATTAACTTATTAATTAATCACATAACTTAAATTATTAACTTGTATTAACATCTTATCACATACATAGCATGTCTTCATGTTTATTAGACTTAAAGCAATGTCTTCATGCTTACAACACATTATTTAGACTTTACAAATAATGGTTCAAGTCACGTAATTAATTTATTAATTATTCACGTAACATAAATTATTAAACTCATATCATAAATTATTAAACTCATATTAACATCTTATCATATATACAACATGTCTTCATGTTTATTAGATTCAAAACACTTTTCTCGAAATTCAACACTTAGCAAATTTTTCAAAAATTTCAGACAGGCGCGGCCGCGCGGCATTTACCCTTTCGCCCGGCGCAGCCGCGCGGCTACGATTTTCCAGATTCTGATGTTCATGAATGAACACAGAATTTCTCCCCTTTTCTCAAATTTTACACCAATTTACTGATTCATAATGTTACTCGTGAAGTATAAACTTCACAGGAACATTATATATCACTTCTAACATGTTCTAAACATTTTAACTCATGTAATTACACAAATTAAAACCATCAATTTCACTGTTCTTCATAAATTTTATAAAGTTTAAAGAAAAATATAAAATTCCTCATTATGGATTCGTTAGTACACCGAATCCACTCATTCCAATTCCATTTTCTTTGTTTTAACATATACAATCATAATCATGTATCAAATTTAATTAAAACATATGATTATAACATGTATTTCACCCATATGGGTTATTAACCCATATTCAATACTCTGTCTTTTATAAAACCCAATTATTAACAAAATTACTTGGTTTGATCAGTGTAAATCACGTATACATGGCATATATAATATATCATGGACATATATTAATATATCTATATATCCATGAAATCAAAATTATAAATATTCTTCATACACAGAGAACTTTAACAATACGTAAATAAAACTCTGTAAATCTTTGAAAACCTAATTAAGGCCAAATTAAATAAAATTGGTTACTCTAAAACATGTTTATATGTTAGAATACATGTTATGATCACATACCCATATAGATAAAGCCATGTCATAACTTAATTATGAAACCTAATTTTCACAGAACTTTTAAAAAATACGTAAGGAAGAACTTTAAGAAAAATTAGATTTTGAAAACTAAAAAAGAAGATTACCCTTTGTTAGTATGAAGATAAATCAAAGACAACACAATTGATTTCTCAATTCTTCCTTTCTCAATCTCTCTCAATCTCTTCTTCTTTTTCTCTCTGACTTCTCAAATATTCTCTGACTTCCTAACTTTGAACAATATGATAATACGTATATGTATAAGTATAAATATAATACGTAAATAATATATCTGTTAACCTTAACCAACCCAACTTCTCATAGGGCCTTGTTTGGTTTTTTTTTTCTTTTCCCTCTTTCCCTTTATTTTAATAAACTAGCTTATAATATAGTTACTAGTCACACTACTAACTAACTAATTAATTTTATTTAAATCAATTAAATAAAATATAATAACTTTACATTAATTCTCATTGTCACATAATTAATAATTTTATTTATTAATTATGTCAATTTATTAATTCTTTTAATTAATTATTAAATTAATTAAAGTAACATTATGCCCATTTAATTAATGCATTTAATCAAATAAACTCAATTAATTAAATACTTTGAACTATTAAATTACTACACATTAATTTAATCAATGTAACACATATAATTAAATTAATCTACCAAAAATTCATGAATTAATTATTTAACTCAATAATTAAATCATTAAAAATATTTATTTATTTCAATAAATATTCAAATAACTTTACAAAATTCTCGTTCGTCACAGATCAACCCTTTGTACCATGAATTGTGCAGAACCATCTTAATGCTTTCGCATAAATGTCCCCTAGTAAACAGGGTTGTTCATTCTCAGTAATTTGAATACAAGTCTGCACCAAAGAAAGTTTGGTTTGGATAGACAAGGGAACTTTAGAGTTTCAACTACCATCAACTAGGAGTAATTAAATTGACTCACAGTACTTTAACAGTTCAATACTATAAGAATCATGAACCAATTGCAAGATATAGAACAAATCTACATAATAGATAGGCATACTTTAGAAGTAACTCAAAGCAACTGAAAGAATAAGTAGATCTTGCTTGAACAACTAAGTCAAGATCACAATACCTCAATAATACTTCAATATTTGAGCATTAGGAATAATAGAATACAACAAAGCTCAGACAAAGTAGACAACAAGTTCGAAATGGAAACTCGCTTAATTTAAATAACAAGTTTAGAGTTAGAAAACTTGCCTCAAGCGCAAGCTACACTTTAATAACTATAACCACTTCCACAATTACCCTACACATTACATTACGTTTAAAGCGTCTATTAGTATCCAACTACAACGTTCAAACCATCGAATTTCATATCCAAGTCCAACTCACAATGTAATTTACCACATGGGTAGCTAACTAGTCAAATACGTAAGTCTACATTCACGACATACATTTCATAAGCTTATAACGCTATCAATCGTGTTATGTACCTTATGGAAGTAACACACTCACACACATGTAACACATTCATAACATACTTCACTCTATCTTAAACACATCAAAAACATGTTATCTTATTACCTATTTCACTTATCAAGTCATAGAAATAAGTTAGCTAAACAAACGGGGCATGAAAACTCAAAAACCAAAAACCAAATTTCCCGAACAGCAGGAAAACCCGCTGGGGCGGGTACCCCAAGGGCAATAGCCCTGCTGGGGCAGATCCCTGGTCTGGTGAAAGGGCTGGTTCGTGAAACTGGAAGAGAAATAAGCCAATTTGGCTTATTTCTTCACACCGAATTCGATTTTTCTCAACATGATAAACATGCAACTTGATACAAACAATATTTTAAACTCTTTAACATGATCATAACAAATAAAATCCCTACATCACATAATCAAAACCAAGATTTCATGATTTTCGAAGAAAACTACAATATTAAGCGTTCTTGACGAAAATTGCTATTACGAATTCGTTTTTCAATCAATTCAAGTAATTCCAATTGTAATAACTTCTATTCTTAACATACTAACATAATACATGATTAATTTAAATAATAACCCATAATCAAACATCAATTTGATAGTTTTAAAAGCCATTTTTCAAAAATTAGTTCACAGAAAATCACTATGAACATAATTCTTCTTGTTTATCATAATTTCATGAATTGCATTGTTAACACAACCATATAAATCATATATAATCATGCTATATCACATATTACTCATAACTTTATGCTTACACCAATCTCTTTGATGATTTAAGAACTATTTTTAAAATAACTTCATAATAAAACACTATGAACATGATTTCTCCATGTTCATCATATCTTTGTGAATTAAAACACTTAAACCACTATAAAAAATCATATGTTAATATATATATATATAAATATATATGTGCACATCCCATACATATATCAAAATCAAGAATTTTCACAAAGAGATTTTCACAGAGAAGTTTTAAACTAAGAAAATATAGAAAAACATAACTTTTAAAAACTTGTTGAATTCTGAAAATCCTTTCATGGCATACAATTACATATGAATACCATATATACACATAAAGTTTATGATTATGAAAAACCTAATTTGACAAAGAATAAACACAAAACATATGAATTGATTCTACAACTATAAGGGTTAGGATGATACCCTTTCTAATTTGAATTTGGAGAAGAGATGGAGATGATGATGATGGGGCTTAATTGCTTTGCCTTCTCAAAGCTTCTTCTTCTTTTCTCTTCTTCCTCTCCTTGTTCTCTGAGTATTCTCTCTTCTCTGCTCTTCTTTCTTCTTTGTTCTTAGTTTAGACTTAGGCTTAGAAAACTAACGTAACTTTACTTAACGTAGTATACATATATAACTGATATATTAATATACGTATACTAATTACAATTAATATTATTAATATAGCTGTTATAGAATTTCAAAAGCCACTAGGGCTAGTTTGGCAAAGCATTTTATAAAACAGATTATTAGTACTAAGGCTTGTTTGGTTAAAATAGGTTTAAAACAATACAAGGGCTCGGTTTGGCAAAATTCTTTTAAAACAAAAGTAAGGGCCTTATTTGGTTACAAAAATTTAAAAGCTATTTTTCTTTATTTAAATAAATCTTTAACCTATAAGTTAAATGCTACACTTATTTAATTAAGTTACAACATTCTAATTCAATTAAATAAAAGCTAACATTCATTAATTAATAAAAACACATAATACCACATTGTTACACTTGAAATTCAATTCATGTAACAATTAGTAAATTAGAACTAATACTTAGCACATAATTTTAAATCTAATTTAACTATTCTCAATTAGATTAGAATTATGCCACAACATTATTAACACATCCATTTAATTAAATATTACTCTTAATTAAATCAGTCCACACAATCACATAATTTATTTATTTAACTTAATAAATAAATCACATATAATATTTATTCACTCAATAAATATTAAAATTTACTATATAAGATCGCAATCGTTACAATCTTCCCTTCTTAAAAGGATTCTGTCCCCAGAATCACAACATAAAAAAAATTCTCATAAAAAAAATTCGCAATAAAAATTCTCATCTGTTATAGAAACAATTTCTCCCTTCCTTTTCTACTCAGAGCGTCGGCTACTACGTTTGCCTTTCCTGGGTGATAAAGAATATCACAGTCATAATCCTTGATCAATTCTAACCACCTCCTCTGTCTCATGTTCAACTCCTTCTGTGTGAAGATATATTTCAGACTCTTGTGGTTCAGTGCATATCTCACATTTTTCTCCATACAAATAATGTCTCCAAATCTTTAACGCAAAAACTACTGCCGCTAACTCTAAGTCGTGAGTAAGGTATCATTTTTCATAATCCTTCAATTATCGTGATGCATACGTAATAACCTTGCCTTGTTGCATGAGCACACAGCCAAGTCCATTGTGCGATGCATCATTATACACCACGAAATCTCCCGCATCGTCTGGTAGTGATAATACAGGCGCTTTGCTTAATCTCTTCTTCAACTCTTGAAAACTTTCTTCGCATTTCTCCGTCTATACAAATTTCACCGTCTTCCTCGCCAGATTGGTTAACGAGGTCGAAATCTTAGAAAAATCTTGGATAAATCTTCGATAGTACCCAACTAACCCTAAGAAACTTCTTATCTCTGTTAGTGTCTTCAGCTGCTCCCAATTACTCACTACTTCTACCTTCACAGGGTCTACTGAGATTCCATTCTTATCCACCACGTGTCCTAAGAATTGAACCTTCTCCATCCAAAACTCACACCTAGAAAACTTTGCATACATTTTCTCCTTCCTTAGCGCCTCCAAAACAATCTTTAGATTTTCGGTGTGTTCTTCCTCTATCTTCAAGTAGATCAAGATGTCATCGATGAAAACTACCACGAACTTATCCAAGTATGGCTTGAAGACTCGGTTCATCAAGTCCATGAATGCTTCCGGAGCATTAGTTAATCCGAATGACATTACCAAAAACTCGTAGTGCCTATAACTGGTCCAAAACGCCTTCTTAGGTATGTCCTTTTTCCGTACTTTCAACTGGTGATAACCTGTTCTCAGATCAATCTTTGAGAAACACTTTGCTCCCTTCAATTGGTCAAATAGGTCGTCTATCCTTGGTAACGGATATCTATTCTTAATTATTACTCTGTTCAATTCTCGATAATCGATACAGAGCCTCATCAATCAGTCCTTTTTCTTAACAAACAACATCGGTGCTCCCCAAGGAGACACACTCGGTCGTATGTAATCTTTATCTAGTAACTCTTGCAGTTGTATCATTAATTCTTTCCTT
Organism: Panax stipuleanatus; assembly: GCA_020205555.1. Taxonomy (NCBI): domain Eukaryota; kingdom Viridiplantae; phylum Streptophyta; class Magnoliopsida; order Apiales; family Araliaceae; genus Panax; species Panax stipuleanatus. The sequence continues at coordinate 98,874,429 of CM035118.1, read as the reverse complement.
TTTACTAGCGCCATGCGGTATGGAGCTTTCGAAATCGGTGTCGTTCCTGGTGATAAGTCTATTACGAATTCGATCTCTCTGTTTGGCAGAAGACCAGGCAAATCGTCTGGAAATACATCTTGGAATTCTCTCACTACGGATATATCTTTAATTTCTACTCCTTTTATCCGAGTATCTACAATGTAAGCTAAGTAACCTACACATCCTTTCCTTAACAATTTCTTGGCCTGCATCATCGTAAGACAACACAATAGCTTAAGCGATGAGCTACCATAAAACACTACCTTAAACTTATTCAGAGCCTGAAGGTCCACACTTTTATTCTGACAATCAATTATCGCGGCATGGTTACACAACCAATCCATTCCCAATATCACGTCAAATTCTCCCAATCTAATCGAAATTAAGTTTACGCTCAGTTCATGATCTCTAATGTTTGCGCGATAATTTCGGTATATGAATTCTACACGGATTACTTCCTTATTTGCAACTTCTATGTTTAAAGGATTCCCTAATCGTTCTCAGGGTGAATTTAATTGACTAGCAAATTCTTCAGATACAAAAGAACAGGTGGCACCCAAATCAAATAATACATATGCATTTATATCATTGATTGGGATTATACCTAACACCACGTCCTTCGCAGCTACTGCATCCTAGACGGTAGTATTAAAGGTTCTGGCGGTTGGGTGGTTGGATTGTGTCAGTCCGCCGATCATTAACTTGTTGCCTCCCCCTTGTTGGCCACTTCCTCCACCGCTCCCTTTCTTCAAGCAGTCCTTGATCCAATGCTCAGTTGAGCCGCAAGCGAAACACCCTTGGATCTTTTTTAGCTTCGGGCAGTTGGACGAAATGTGTCCCTCCTGGCCACAATTGTAGCAAGTACTGCGCCCCTTCCAGCACTCGCTCTGATGATTCTTCCCACACTTCGGGCATACCTCTGCCCTTTTCTTAAAACCTCCACGAAAATTTCCCGACTAATTATTTTTGTTGTTGTTGTTGTTATTCTCCCACTTTCTCTTTCCTAAGTTACTTCCCCCGCTACTGCTTCCTCCGCTACTGCTTCCTCCTCCACGGCTTTCTCCTCCCGTGTTCTTACCCTTCTTTTCCTTGATATACCAACTCAAAGCTTCACTTCCTCCCTCTGCAATAATAGCCTTTTCCAGCAATGTCGCAAATGAATCGATCTGAAGAAATAACACCTTATTAAACAACCAAGGCTTCAGTCCTTGCTCAAAACGTCCAGCTTTCCTCTCTTCATCCCCTACCTGGTGTTCTGTAAATCGCGCTAGTTCATTGAACTTAGCTGCGTATTGCGCCACCGTCATATCTCCTTGCTTTAGTTCTAGGAACTTTACCTCCATTTAATTTTTCATGTTTTTCGGGGAAAAGTTCTCGAAAAATTAAGTCTTAAACCTCTCCCATGCTATTATCCCTTCTCCTGCTCTTTGCTAATTTGCCTCCCACCAGTATTTTTCTTCGCCTCTCATCATGTAGGTAGCAAACACCGTCTTCTGATCCTCACCCACGTGAGCAATGGTGAAAGCCTTCTCAATCTCCTTGATCCACATTTGCGCAGTGATTAGATCGATAGTACCCTCAAACTCTAGGGGTTTTACGCTCCTAAAGTCCTTAAATTTTTTAACTGGAACTACTTGGGGATTGGGGCGAACGGATTCATTGTTCCTTACCCTAAGAGCCTCTCCTAACAAATCAACTAGTTTCTGAATGGGATCTACTTGCTCTCTCTCGTTGTTCACTGATTCCTTAGGTGTAGTTAATCTACATCTGGGCGGCATTTTCTGCATCACAAAATTTTCACTTTTATTATTCAATTATATTACTTGAGTATTTCTCAAATGAAAAAGGAATAAAATTTTATAACGCGTTTCTAAAACAAGGTTCATTTATATTCATATGCCACATCATTACATCAAAATGATCATCCCTAGCATACTTCTATAAATGTCAACACATATCCCCTAATAGCACAAAAGACAAGGAAATCACTTGCATACTACCCCTCTAACATAAGCCTACTCGGGGTTTACATAACTATCCCATATCTTACACAAAAGATTGGGATTACATCCATATATACATCACATATAGAACTTTTACTACTACTATTAGACTACTGGGTCTCATCCCAACATTTCGCGCTCCACAGCGCTCTTGTACTCTATCTGCGCTATGTACGCCATCAACTCTCTGCTCATAGTATGTCGAGTCTGTCCTTGCTTTGCTGAATAGTGATCTACACCATCAATCACTCTCTCTATAGCCGAACGAAACACGTAACCCATCTTGTTCACCTTCCTCTTCTTTCATCTCACCTCATCGTCTAGGTCGTCTGCTCTCTCATTAGCTGCTTCCCACTTCTCCTCGAAGTGGATCCTATCCATCACCTCCAACTCTAGCTGAGTACGAAAAGCCTCCTTTTCTGTCTTCTCGCTCAACTCTCTCTGCTCGACCTCTTCCAGCTTCCCTGCCAAATCTACATTCCGAGACACCAACCTGGGAAACAGAGTCCCCATCTGGATCCCTGCCTCCCTGCAGTAAGAAATCTCTACCTCTAACTCCTGCATCTCTAACTTCCTCTGGTGGTCCTCGTCCCTCAACTTCTGGAACTCGGACTCCCTCTCCTGAGCTTCAGCCTCCAGCTCCTGCACTCTACAGTTTAGCTCTCGAGCCCGCTCCTCGTACTCTCCCAACATCCGCTCCTCTATAGTAGCCTCGTTAGAGTCCTCCATAGGCTCATCCTCCATGGGCTCCTCCTCTGGATCAGACTCCACCTCAATCTCATCCTCGTCGTTAAACTCAGATGGTACAACTTCCTACACATGCACAGCCTATAGAGGTGCCTCGTATACAACATATATATCTCAGGGCTCCTCCTCTACCACTCTGCTAGGTCCTCCCATGTCTGTCATCCTACAACCACAAACACAAGACCACAAACAATAAACTCCATTAGAATGTTAAATAAAACATAAGTTCATTGTATAGAATGAAATGATATTTCATAACACACTAAGTCTCTCTAGGAAAAACTCTACAGGAATCTCATCCCTTTCTATCTTCTAAGTTCTCCTAAGTTATACTCTAAGGACTCTCGCTCCTAAGGTTTATAACTACAGCTCTGATACCAACCTATGACGCCCCCAAATTCGGACCACTCACGTCACGAATTCGATTAGTCACGTTCTAAATAATCATCGACTAAGTAACATCTCGCACAATAGAAATACACATACGAATAGATTACATTTATTTCATATAACCATTCATGTCCCAAGGTTTCGTAACTTAAACATCTCATACATAGTTTAAACATAACTTAAACTTCTCTAATACATAATAGGATATAATCTTATTATAATCATAATAGTTCTAATCAAGTACAAGCTACTCCGTAGCCTTGCCCTTGCCCTAGTCAGTGCCAGAGGGTCCGCCTCGTTCTGTCTTAACTAAAATATTTTTAGGAAAAGCAAGAATGAGCAACAAGTTTGCTCAGCAAGTAATATAGATATAGTTTTCAATTTCCCAAGGGTACAACAATAAGTGATAATTCAAGAATAGCAAGAAGTGTCGATAGTTCTCAACAATAGTCGCTAAGGACAGAAAGATATCAATAAGATTCAAGGGTTAACTTTTTCACAGTTCAAGAGAAATGAATACTGAGCAGTCACTAAAGACTATGAACTTCTACTATAATTAACAGTAATATGCTGATAATCCAATCAAAACAAGTACAACAGGTGATCAACCTAAAGTACCCTACATTATGAATAACATTTAATCGTACTCAAGTGCGCACGTCAGTCTCCCGATAATATATAGTTTCCCCTTCAAAGAAGGTTGTTCATCTCAGTCAATATAAGATTCTGTACCAATTAATTGGTTTGGATAGTTTTCTAACGTAAGATATTAGTCTAGCCGAATCAAATGGCTTAGCCACTTTTGTAACGCATTTACGAACGATAAGTTCAACTGCTTGCAACAACATCCAAATATAAAGTTGATGTTTGAATAATAACGAATATTAGTTAGCTTGGCAATAATTCGGATTTATACACTATGTAAAGTGAAAGAGTTAAGGAACTTGCTCAATAAAAGAGTATAGTTCGGATACTTGCACAATATTCAACATCGAATGAAGTTTAGGAAATATGCACAATATACGAGGTTGTATAAGTTAGGGAACTTGCCTTAAGCATAGTTTATCAACCTTTAGCTTATCAATACTTTGAATTCCTATCGTAATACAGTTATGTATATATGTATCTCATTAGTTACATAAGTCGAATACATATACTTGATATGAACGTTAAGCACATACATACGATCCTATCTTAGTCGTATGATCCTACACGTATGTCATTACGTACCTTACATACACTTAACGCAGAATCAGTTTGTAGGACTATGAATTCAAATAACATAGTTCGTAACTATTGTTTGACTTAACATTTGAAGTTTATAAACACTTTATCAAATCTATGATTCTATTGTTAGCATGCTCATTAACACTTTGAATACTGTATTGGACATGTATTACAGATTAGGATAACAATACAAGTATGCATCAAGTTTCAGATTACACCAAACAGGTTCTATTCATTCTGCAGATTGGCGCGGTCCGCGCTTGGTTTGAACTAAGGAGTGGCGTGGCCGCTCTGCTCCTGGTTCAAACCAAGAAATGGCTGCCCCTGCAGAATCCAGCTCATCCTGATTTGCACTAATTTGAAGAATCATGCAAAACACACATGTCAGGATGTTGATAACTAAGTTTGACCCCATATCTTGTCTTTAACATAGTTCATTATCCATTCTCATTTAATCAAGGCTTTAAGTGTTCAAGTAACAAAGTCTCTCACGTTTAATCGTTATACATATGCTATGAGGTCACTAAGTCTCAACTATACATGCTTACGTTAGTTTAGTCATGTATTTCAAGTTATGAAGTTCCACCTCTTTAACACCGTCTCAATTCAAGCTCAACTAGTTTACAATGCATAAGACTAGAAAGGCATACATTTCAATCATATCTAGAGGCATATGAGACCCTATTAAGATGATCATGAATCTCAAAAAACATGCAAGGTGGTTATCAACCAAACTAGTTTTTCGATTCTTAAGTTCTCATCGAATTCTCACGTTAAATTAATCATGCAATGTAGCTTCACATATTATATGGCATGCTTATGTATATACATAATCATACTACCTAAGCATGCTCACAAGTTTCAGGACTTAAAGGGCATATTGTTTATCAAGTTCGTATTTGAAACTCTACGGTTTATCTTTAGAAGGATATCAAAACCATTTCAATCATGTAAAGTGAACATACCATGTTTCATGCTCATGTACATATGTAATCAGACCGTATAAGCATTCTTAAGGTCATAAGTCTAAAGCTACTACGTTTGTTAGCTTTTGTTCTCTTAGCTAATGTAACACCCCCAAATTCGAGTACTTTGTTTTCACAAGATTTGGTGTTCACTTTCTAACTATAACAAACATCTACCCAATATATCTCAAAAGAAATTACAAACTTTATTCAAAATAATAAAATCTCCCTTAAAACAAGGGTTACAACCTTCTCAAAAATCAACCCCAAGGTTACTCTAACGTTGACATAAATAATAAAGTGCGGAAATAAAAATATATCATTCAAGTCTTATTACAATCCTTCTCAATTAAATAAAAACAATTCTTCACTTACATTGTTTTCCCTTGCCCTTACTCGTAGACGGAGCATTAGCATTATCAACCTAAACTGAAATTGTTATTTAATGCAAGAGTGAGCAAACAACAGCTCACTGGAGTTTAACAATAATAAATACATGAAAGGATATCTTTACAAAGATCTAAATAACTTAGCTTACTACAACAATAAAGAATTGAATAATAATTCTCTATCAACATTAAAAATTCGAATATAGAATTTATCTGAGGGTCATAAGACCTTTGAACTCTTGTCCTAGGTTATAAATATTTCTATTTAAACTTTTAACAGTCAATAAGACTATGGACCTTAACTCGTACTTAGGGGGATCAGCCCTTCGTACCATGTATTGTGCACAAACATCTTAACGCTATGCGTAGCAACCTCCCCTAACAATTAGGGTTGTTCAACTCAATAATTTGAATTCAAGTCCGCACCAAAGAAAGTTTGGTTTGGATAAGCTTTCAAGGGTAATTTAGAATTCACGTTCATCAACTAAGGATTAGTTGAATCGACTTTCAATAATTCATAAATAAAGGAATTATGAATTAATATATGCCTTAGAAGTAAACTTAAAGCATTTAAAATGATAAAATGGATCTTACTTGAACAATAAGTCAAGATCTTTTTAATTAAATAAATAATTGTCCAATACAGAAATGAAAAGGACATTCTCAACAATGAATATATGAACTCAAGAAATTATATAGAATTAACAAGTTTAGGGTTAGAAGACTTGCCTTACACGCAAGTTACTTAACTCAACCACGTACTTAAACACTTCCTATACACATTCAATTATAATAATCTAAATCAGTTAACATATAACTAATTCACATAAGTGGTTAACCCTCATGGTTCACTCACTCTAATTAAATAAATAACAATAATCAACTATCACATAGTTAATTACATCACAAACATATTCACATAATTAAATTAATTATGTATTTAACTAAATTATAATTAAACAATTATAATTCAAACACTTAATCAAATTATAATTACTTAAATTATAATTACCATTTAAATTATAAATAATTATAATTTAAAATCAATTAATCTACATCGTACATTATAATTACACAATTTATAATTAATCGTGTATTTATCAATTATAATCTATAATAATCATACATTTATTAAATTATAATTACATAAATTATAATTTAAATTAACATCTAATTGATTAAAATAAATCAACTTCTATACATTATTTCGTAGAACATTTCCTTAAAACGTTCACATGTTATGACTCCTTCTCCCTCCTGGATCTTATTAGCCTGCCACCAAAAGCTAGCATCCGACTTCAACATGAAAGTCGTGAATGCTGTCTTCTGGTCTTCACCTACTCGGGCTACGTCAAATACCTTCTCCATTTCCATAACCCACGTCTGAGCCTCGATAGTATTGGTCGATCCTTTGAATTCAGGAGATCCTACTGCCTTGAATTCCTTAAACGTAGTACCCTGCACTTGCGGCTGATTTGCAAGAGCTCCGGTCGACAGATTCACCAACTGCTGAACCGAGTTGGGATTCGTCCCATCGTTATTGTTGTTGTTCGTCGAACCCTCGGGGTTTTGATGTGTTGATCTTCTTTTAGGAGGTATTTTCTAATAAGAAAATATTATTATTAGACCCCTTTATTCAACTATTAAGTATTCAAGTTCATACTTAAACGTTTCAAACAATTCAGTTCACATAGAACACATAGCACGTCAATAAACTTTTTTTATTCATTAGTCATAGTTTAAAAACATCAATCAGATAGCATTTCTGCCATTTACATCATCCTTCCTGAACTGGAAAAGTTGCAGGATTACATTATTAACTTATCATATTCTTATCTCAAATTATGGGATTTACTTTATTTACTACAAAAAAACAACACATAAACAAAAGCTCTACTACTACTACTACTGCTACTGCTTCTACTACTGCTTAGGCATATTAATACGTCGCACAGCCTCTCTGTGTTCCTCTTCCATTACCCGTAACACCGTTATTCAGTCCAGCACGTACCACGGTAAACCTTGGAACTGAGCTGGGTAGTAGAAAACACGATCCTGAGCTTTTTCTATAGCTGTATGAAAAGCATACTCTGTTTCCCTCAGCTTGGCCCTCTTAGCTTCAGCTTCACCTTCAGCTCGATCGGCTCGTTGATTAGCTCTCAAGCTTGACTCTTCAGCTCTGGCACGCTTCCTCGACTCCTCCTAGATGTCTTGCTTCAACTTTTCTAATTCAAATCTAGCAGCATCTCTATCAACCTCCATATGTATCAGGTTCCACTATGCATCTCCTAGGTCACTTGCCATTTCCTCGATCGTCTTGTCTCGCTGCTGAATGGTTTCTTCGAGCTCTCCTACTCGTCTATGAAGCTCCACGTTGCTATCGTAGACTGCCTCGTACATCTCAGCACTAATAGAGTGAGGTGGGAATTCCTCTTTGGGATCCTCTTCCTCCTCTTCAGACTCTCCTCGTCCTCATCCTCTGGAATAGGTGTCAGCTCACGCTCCCGACCAGCTACGGTGATCACTGGAGATGGCTCTCTCCTAACTAGCTGCTCCCAGATAATATGTATGTCACGGGGATCCTCCTCTCTAGGCACCTGAGGTACATCCTCTCTAGCCTGACTAGGTTCTCCAACATTCGACATCCTGACAAAATAATTTTAAAGTTCATTATTATGTGACATCGAATCGACACTCTTCGAATACTAAAATGTAAACACATAGGCACATAAGGTAGTTTGTTATCTTTACCTATCACACCTATCTTTTCGATCTTACCTATAAGGCTACTACCTAAGGTTTTTATGCACCTAAGGTTTCATAACCTACAGCTTTGATACTAACCTGTGACACCCCCAAATCCGGGTACTTCGTTTCACATGATTTGGTGTTCACTTTCTAAAACATCTACCCAATATACCTCAAAATAAATTACAACCTTTATTCAAAATAATAAAATCTCCCTTAAAACAAGGGTTACAACCTTCTCAAAAATCAACCCCAGGGTTACTCTAACCTGAACATAAACAATAAAGTGCGGAAATAAAAATATATCATTCAAGTCTTATTACAATCCTTCTCAATTAAATAAAAATAACTCTTCACTTACTTTGTTTTCCCTTGCCCTTACTCGTAGACGGAGCATCAGTGTTATCAACCTTAACTGAAATTGTTATTTAATGCAAGAGTGAGCAAACAACAGCTCACTGGAGTTTAACAATAATAAATACATGAAAGGATATCTTTACAAAGATACAACAATAAAGAATTGAATAATAATTCTCTATCAACATTAAAAATTCGAATATAGAATTTATCTGAGGGTCATAAGACCTTTGAACTCTTGTCCTATATTATAAATATTTCTATTTAAACTTTTAACAGTCAATAAGACTATGGACCTTAACTCGTACTTAGGGAGATCAGCACTTCGTACCATGTATTGTGCACAAACATCTTAACGCTATGCGTAGTAACCTCCCCTAATAATTAGGGTTGTTCAACTCAGTAATTTGAATTCAAGTCCGCACCAAAGAAAGTTTGGTTTGAATAAGCTTTCAAGGGTAATTTAGAATTCACGTTCATCAACTAAGGATTAGTTGAATCGACTTTCAATAATTCATAAATAAAGAAATTATGAATTAATATATGTTTTAGAAGTAAACTTAAAGCATTTAAAATGATAAAATGGATCTTACTTGAACAATAAGTCAAGATCTTTTCAATTAAATAAACAATTGTCGAATACAGAAATGGAAAGGACATTCTCAACAATGAATTTATGAACTCAAGAAATTGTATAGAATTAACAAGTTTAGGGTTAGAAGACTTGCCTTACGTGCAAGCTACTTAACTCAACCACGTACTTAAACACTTCCTATACACATTCAATTATAATAATCTAAATCAGTTAACACATAACTAATTCACATAAGTGGTTAACCCTCATGGTTAACTCACTCTAATTAAATAAATAACAATAATCAACTATCACATAGTTAATTACATCAAACAGATATTCACATAATTAAATTAATTATGTATTTAACTAAATTATAATTCAAACACTTAATCAAATTATAATTACTTAAATTATAATTACCATTTAAATTATAAATAATTATAATTTAAAATAAATTAAACTACATCATGCATTATAATTACACAATTTATAATTAATCATGTATTTATCAATTATAATCTATAATAATCATGCATTTATTAAATTATAATTATATAAATTATAATTTAAATTAACATCTAATTGATTAAAATAAATCAACTTCTATACATTATAATTTCACATAATTATAATTTAAATTAAATATTTACTCTTAATTATAATTAATCAAATTATAATTAAGTAACTTATTTTACAATTAAACAATTTATAGCTTATAATACAGTATTAGGTTTTCAAAACTTTCTTTTTCTCAAATTATGAAATTATCAACTTCATGTTAACACATGTTATAGCAGCTAGATACATGCTCATTATCTTAGCAATAATGTAATGGAAACATAAAAACAAATTGCACAATCTAATCAAGCCAACTCACTGTCTCTGCACAGCTAGCGGCGCAGCCAGCATCCTTGGTACCGGCGCAGCTGCGTAGGGGTCGAATCTGGGAAAGGCAAGCGGCGCAGCTGCGCTGCTTTTGGCTGTACTACCGGCGCAGCTGCCCAGGAGCACAGACAGAGGCAGACAGCTATGATACTCTGCTTCACTGATTAACCCAAACAAGCCAATAAACGGCAATTCATAGTAACTTAAACATTGTAAATCATACATATGCAATAATACATATATATATATATATAACATGTTTCTAAAACACAAAAGTCATCTAAACCACAAGAATCAAGAGCTTTAGAAATCAAATTTGGCTATTTTCACAAAACTCATATTTTTCATAAAATAATCTACTGTAATAAAATTTCTCTTACCAATTCAACTTGTAATACATGCATTATTCTCATGATTCAAGGTAGTATCATAGACAATTCTAAACAACATACTAACATATACCAATTTATCAATGTAAAACCAACCATAATATATAAACTCATGTAAACGAAACTTTTTCCATGAAACTCATTTTTTTTTACCACAATTTAATTTCTAAAACTTGTATATGGCATATAATTCACCTATGAACAACATAGTAATACAATTTCTACATATGTAATCATGTCTACATTACATCCATGAACTATCATATTCACAGAGAAGTCAAATACGAATAAATTTAACAAAATCTTAAAACTATAAAATACCTTTTTGCTTAATAGAAGTGAAGAGGATGATGATGCTTGCTTGATTCACACAAGTTTTCCCTTCTTTCTCCTTTTCTTCTCTTTTGTGTTCTTCCTTTCTTTCTCTATTCTTTTTCTCTCTTTGTTCTTTAGCTAAACTTAGGATATAATAAACTAACGTAGTTTTTTCTTACGTAGTATATAGATATATAACTGATGTATCAATAATATACGTATTAACTAATACTTAATAACTTAATTAAATTAACAGTTATAAAATTTGAATTTGAATAGCCATAAGGCCATGTTTGGCAAACCCTTTATTTAAAAACAGATTATTAGCTACGGCCTTGTTTGGAAAATAGATTTAAAAACAAATGCAAGGCCCAGTTTGTTTAAAATCATTTAAAATTATTTTTCCTTTATTTTAACAAATTATTTTTAACACATACTTTAATGTCATATTTTAATCAATTAAATATTAATCAACTAATTTAATCAATTAAAATCTAACATCAATTAATCACATAAAATTATCACATAATTATAATTACTCGCTAATTATAATTCATGTAACACTTCATCACATAATTCATCTAATTCAATTATCTCAATTAAATTAGAACTATAATATAAAATTAATATATATTAATTAAATAATTATTACACATTCATTTAATTAATATATAACACTTAATTTAATCACTCCATAAATCACATAATTTATTCATTTAACTCAATAAATAAATCACATAAAATATTTATTTAACTCAATAAATATTTAAAATTATTATATAAAATCTCAATCGTTACAGCTAAGGTTCCTTTATCATGTCTTAAACCAAGCTAGGGTAGGTGTTAACATGCAAGGTCACCTCTGTCAGTATGTCATGGACAAAAATAGGCATATTAGAGTTAAAGTAGCATGCTCATCATTTCAAAAGACATAAAAACTATCATTTGTTTCTGCAAAAGGGCGCTGTCGCGCCCTATTTATACTAGGGAGTGGCGCGGCCGCGCCACTTCGGTTCCAGACCAAAATGCTTTCTGCTTGTGCAGAGCTTCAGTCAACTTTCAAATTGATGCATGAAACCAGCTTACAAACTATTATATTACATATATAACATGTGTATGGACTCTACTAACATACTAACCTCATCTTATATATTCAATTAACAAGAATTCATGAAATATCCTATGAATTGATAATTGCTAAACTTCAAAGTATGAATAATTGTTATACCTTTTAAGCTTTGAATTGGATAGCACTCTCCCTCAATATCATATTATGCTCTCAACTCTCTTTATAGTAACTTAGTAAATAATCTCAGCAAAATGAAATGAGAAGAGGGATGCTTAATTTATAAAGTCTTGAATATCCATGCCAAGGCTTTGTCCATAATTTGAAACCAATGGAGGAAGAGAAGAGATGATGGACAACATTTGTTTGGTGAAATAATGCTCAACCACCCCCATCACCCACTCCCCCCTTCATCATTTGATTGAAGCTAGAGTTTCATAATGAAGAATGAGGCTAGGCTTAGGCCATTCACGTGAAAAAGAAGAGAGGGACTCTCAATATGGGACAAGCTCATTCTCAGCATTAAGGTTATAATACATATACACATTACTCTCACATGTTTGTATATAGGTATACCTAAGTTTAAATTCAATAGGGCACATACATGGATTTTAATGATATAACAATATTATATAGTAGCAAATTGGGGTACATGTATACACATCAATATATAATCTATGTACATTTTGATAATGCCAAATTATGATTTAATCATGGAAATAATCATTAAATGACAATTGTTTATTTAGTTTATTATAATATTACATGAAGTACATCTTTAATGTTCTCACACATACACGTTGTCACATAAACATTATTATGTAACTTACACATTTCATTAATCTTACTATATAGTTTTCATATTATATAGCCTCTTGTAGTGTTACACTACACTCTATATAATATAGTTTGATTCAATATTGCATAATGTACACATAACATGTATTCACATGGGTCCATTTATGTAATTCATGTGACTTACTTTCTTTTACCATATAGTTCCTATATCACATAGTCATATCACAATATCACACTATACTTTATATTATATAGATGTAGTTACTATACAATATATGATTACATATCGTTACACTTAGCAATTAATTGAACAAACATTAACCTTATAATATTAATTAATTATTTATTCATTAATATGCTATTACTCATAATAACCATTAATTAATAATATATTATTAATTAATCATCCACTTATTAATTCTTTCTTTAATTAATTAAATCATCATAATTCTCATTATCGTGTCACACAAGGCATTCTACGAGCTTATCATAAACTCCATATTTGTATCAATTATCATTAATTCAATTTAATTTAATTGAGTTACTCATCCCATGACGCATAAATATTTATATAAAATAAATATTCACATTCTTATTAATATCAATATTAATATTTTTTCAAGAAATTCTCGGGTATTATAGTAAGCACATCTCTGGCTTGGATTGTATCTTTTGGTTTTTGGATCCAGAGGTGGAGCCAATTCGGTAATTTTCTTCTATTTGATTAATAACTCCAATACATTTTTCATGGAATCGCCTAGTCGAGTGAACACCCAATTTTCCGTTCTTTCAAATTTTCTCTTTCTATCCTGACACTAGTTGAATGCATTTTGTTGTTGTAATGATAGATTGCCTTCCCTCTTCCAAAGGGGGGACTATGGTTGGGTCTCCTTGATTTTCCCTGTAAAACAAGGGATACTTCTTTATCTCCTTTCTTGGGTACCCTATTGGGAGCGTTCGCATAGTTGCCATACTGTATATGCTCGACGACTGCTTCCAAGGCAGTGAGATCTTTAATCTTGCCTGCTTTCAGGCCCATCTCTACCATTTCACCGTATTTGATCATCTCTGAGAATGGCTTTCCTATTCCAGATAGGATCCTCTCATAATAAGGTACCTCTTGGATGTCTATGAAAGTCATCACTATTTCAGTTTTTGTCATAGGCGAGCTGACGTGTGCTGCCATACGCCTCCATCTTTGGGCATATTCACGGAGAGACTCAGTACTCTATTTTTTGACTTTAGTTATTTGGTATGGATCCGGTGCCATTTGTGACTGAAAACTGTACTGATTTAGAAAGGTGTGGGCTAACTCTTCCCAGTTATGAATTTTTGCATTGCCAAGTCGAGCATACCATGCTCAGGCTTCTCCAATTAGGCTTTTATGAAATAACTGCATTCTCAGCTTCTCATCCTCTGCATAGGATCTGAGTTCTCCAATATATACCTTCAGGTGGGTATAAGGATCTCCCATCCAGTTTTATTTTTTAAAATCTGGGACTTGGAACTTATTTGGATAGCAAGCCCCTAGAAAAATACAAAGATATGAGTAATTAACACTTCCATAGGTTTCAGTTCCTTTTATTGAACGGATGGTTTCTTCCATTTATTGGAATTTCCTTCGAATATCGCCAGTTTCTCGATCTTCCCTGAGATTTGTGATTTTAGGGGTTTTGTTGGTTTTTTTACTAGGATCGAGGTTCATATATCTGCATTTCCCTCTTTTTGTCAGCACTTTGATTGCCACCCTGTGAGGAGGACTCTGTTTGATTGAGCATTGTCTGGCCCTGAGTGCTTTTACTTTGTTCTTTTAGGAGGATGGACAACTCTACTATTTGATTCTTAAGTCCCTCAAACTCCTTTCGAGATACTGAACCTGATTCGTGTTGGGCACTTTCAGCCATGTCGGTGGATAGGCTTTGTGCCTTCTTAGATTTTAACCTGGTAATGGGACTAATCTTGCATACAAGGAGAGTAGGTAGTTTAGTTTTGATAAGCATTAATAACATGCGTTGATGCAATGTATTAGTTTTTTATGGGGTTTTAATATTTTCCTGCAAAACAAACGTTAGTTGTTTTCATGACAGGATGACATGATTTGATATCTGTACAATAATAAAATTAAACGGGAAATAAAATTTACATTTATATTTTCTTTTATTTTATCTTTTCTTTACATTTACATGGAATCGTAATTTACATTGAATTGAACTTTACATGGAATTGAAAGGGAAAGGTATGAAGAGACTCCCTTCGAATTTGGTTAATCAGAGGCTGACCTATCTTATACTACCCTCGCTGATTTTCGGCATGAAGGTCCTCAGATCATCGCAATCTACTCGAGAAAAAATTAATCTGTTCTTTCAATTGGAGCTGATCTGAGTGGAATCTTTCCTGAGCCTCGCAGGATTAGTCTCCTTTGAGTCCAGTAATCAATTACCA
This sequence comes from Panax stipuleanatus, assembly GCA_020205555.1. Taxonomy (NCBI): domain Eukaryota; kingdom Viridiplantae; phylum Streptophyta; class Magnoliopsida; order Apiales; family Araliaceae; genus Panax; species Panax stipuleanatus. Next base: position 98,859,110 of record CM035118.1, on the reverse strand, counting down.
ACGGGTTTGCTTCCTGGTGGAGGAATCACGCATCATACATTCACATACATCTTGTCTCACTGTATCAAACGATGACATTAGGTGAAGCACTAATATAAAGCAGTAAAGCATTTATTTACTTCCATTCAATGTAAAATATAGCATTCACACACACGCAGATAAAAAAGAAAATTTTGAAAAGATTTGAAGTGCCTTAAGCCCTCTACTGTCTCCAGCAAAGTCGCTACCTGTTGATGTCAGAAAAAATATTCGGACAGATCTTCCTTTCCCTAAATTTTATTTGTTTTCTACCCTTATTGTCTTATCTGTTTTATAAAGGGTGAAATTTTAGGAAAATGCCAACATGTATCATGTCGAAGATTTGAAAGGTTTACAGAGTCGCCAGTTGGTATATTTGAAATGGTTGTACTAACTTAACCGAGTTTTGTTTGATTTTGCAAGTAGGCCTAATTACTGGACGGTGTCAAAACTAGGCCTTGGAAATCGATATTCATAAAGTTCAGGGGTTTGGTTAAGCAAGGGGAAGGTGATAGGCACCCCCCCGACTTCCGTGAAACACGGTTACCGCATCTTTTCAATTTTTTCTTTTTTATTTGCAATGTGTGTGTGTGTGTGTGTGCTTGAAGTAATTGAGCCTACATGCTTGATTGGAAGTAGTGTCGTGCTTTGTTGAACCTATATACAAAGGGTTTGATGATAGTAGTGTGCATACAAGCCAATCATGCATGATGATAAAGCACATACTTTGTAAACAATCTTATTTATTTATTAATAAAAGAATTCATTTATTGAAGGCATTTAATTATCTGCATGATGCTGTTTTTTATAATATATAAATAACCCATAGTTTTAAGCACTGCTTTTAGAATCATGATGTTGATCATGCTAATGAGATCTAAATTCTTAAAAAGCTTAAAACTAAAATAGTTTCCAATCGTTGGATTACTAAAAAAGGGGATTAGTAAATCCGGATAGATTGGTACATATGTTGCTTGCTCATTGGATGATGGATGAGGATGATTGATCTCATGATCATTTGTGTGGAGACACTAAAGTAAGTATGTAGGTGCTTATTGGAGAATAAGTACACTGAACATGACTCGCTATGGAATACCTAATGGAGTTTTACTTACCTGTCAATAGGAATTCCTAATGTGATAGTAGTACAAGTGATCCTTGGACTTGAGATCATCATAGTATCTTGTGTGTAATGAATTATACTTTGACTTATTTCTTAAGACCTTTAGGGTATATCAAACAGTATGCATGGGTATAATAAGTTACATATGGAGATAATGAATAAGAATCTATCACTTCTAGTAAAAGAAGAGATATGTCCTATGTGATTCGTTAAATGACAACCCAGTAGTCCTTGTCCAAGGCAGAATGAAATTAGAAAGGAGTTTCTAATTTGTATTATTTGGAGTTGTGCATTTTTCAATCGAAATACATATGATTAAATAAAATAAGACTTGACAGTAATTTTATGTCTTATATTTAATTGGGATATTGTATGGTGGAAGGATTAAATTGTACGGTAACTATTTACTCACAAGTTCTTTTATGATTAATGTTGAAATTTATATTATCTGGAAAGTCGTTGATTGCTAGGGAGGCTTATCCCAATTGTAGAATAAATATTATTTATTTAAATAGATTATTAGTTTAATTTATTTATTTAAATAAGATTAAAATTGTTCTAATTGATTTATTCACAACCGGTTTAATATGGATATTATAAAGGGTCACACCATAAAAAGAAGAATAATTATTTAAGAAGCTAATGACATAATCGTAATAATGCATTAAGTATAATTAATTTAATCTATGGTGATAGAATAAATTAAATAACTTAATGTTTATTATTTAATATTTTGAAAATATTAAATATAAATTAATAAAAGGAGTCTTATTAATATTATTATAATTATTATTATTTTAATTCTAAAAGAGTTTAGGAATTAATTTAATATTAGTACTCTCATTTATTCCTAATAAGATTAGGAGGCAAATTAATTAAATGAATTTATTTAATTATTTTCAATGTGGTGGGAAGCCTAAATTAATTAAAGGAGTTTAATTTATTAAATGAAACCCCATGTCTAATAGGATTAGAAGGGTTGACCAATATCTATATAAGAGGAGTCTTATAATAGATATCACTTGATACAATTCCAATTGTTGATGAGTACTCCTTTTCTATAGTGGACAGAAACCTAGGGTTTAGCCAACCACCCTCCTTTTTGATAATTCATATTCCTTCGTGGATCACCTCTAGAGGCTAAATACTTGGGTGGCTAAAGTTGATCAAAGGAAAGAATCTACCCCGAATATTCAAGGAGATCGCGACGAACAAGGACTTGAACTTGTACATGTGTAAGCTTCGTTCTACAAGGGTATGATTCCATAACTTCTTATTTATCGTTTTAAATTAATAATTTGCGTAAAAGATGATCCGGGTAATGGTTTTATAAAATTTTTAAACTCTGATATACCATGCTTCCGCTAATTTTTACAATTTGATTGCGCCATGATTTCGTATAAACCCAACATTTGATTTGTTTGAAAAGTTTATTTTAGAAAAAGATATGGAAATGACATTTTGAAAGATGGTATTCAAACCCTTTCGCTCGCATAGGAATCGAAACCTTTTGATACTTCCATTTTATTCCTCATTTGCTTGATTTGGATTTTATTGTCGTGATGCGAAGCATCCTCGACCACAGAATGTATATACAAGTGTCAGTCTTTTTATGGGCATGAAAGTCATCCAAGTGACCATAGCACTACAAACCACCTTTCACTATGTTGAGACCTTAAATCCGGATAACCGTTTTAAGGTCCCTAGGATATACATTTATAAAAAAACTGGCAAGATGTATTTACAATGCAGAGTTGTCCATCATGGGAATCAAATTTAGATCCGTGTGGTTGATTATTAATCCCATGATTCCTAGGCTCACAGAAAATGATCAAGAAGACCTGCACATCAAAGGTATTGACATATAACGCAAATTGTACTCTAGTCGTCGCAAAATAAAGGATTCATTAGTTAAATCCTTGCATATATGCGCGTAGCCGAAGCTTTCCCTTCCTACTAGATATGGATCTAGGGTCACATAGTCGCTTTAATATTTACAAAACTAGAAAGAAAGCTAGATTTAAATAAATCTTAGCCATTCTAGCTCACCGGTTTCGATTTGACCGATTTTGAACCGTTTGAAAGTTAGAAGTTGCTAGATTTAGATTAATCTAATCCACAAAATTAACATTAAAATAAATTCATATCAAATGAATAATTAAAGCAAATATTTAATCACAGGGAATAAAGAATATATATATATATATATATATATATAAGTTGTAAAGAGCCATGGATTTCCAATCCAGGCTTAACTGAGAAATGTAAATATATATATATATATAAGTTATATATATATAAGCTGAAAAAGGCCACAGATTTCCAATCCAGGCCTGACTGAATGAAATATTATTATATACAGTTAGTATATATATTAAAGCTGAAAAGGCCATGGATTTCCAATCCAGGCCAAACGAATTAATATATATATATATATATATATATATAATTATATATATAGAAAAGTTGTAAAGAGCCACGAATTAGCAATCCAGGCTTAACGAAATTGAATGTTAGTATATATATAGTTAGTTATATATATAATAAAACAGAAAAGGCCACGAATTAGCAATCCAGGCCAAACAAAATAGTTCAAATATATATATATATAACGTTTTTCTTTGCTTGCACAGCCTGGATTGTAAATCCGGGGCTTTTTATCGCATATATATATAGATATATATATATATAACTAGTATATAACTATATATATATATAAGCAGTAAAAAGTCCCAAATTTACAATCCAGGCTGTGCAAGCAAGGAAAAACGTATATATATACTTATATATACTGAAAAGTAAGGTAGAAAGACCACAGATTTGAGATCCGGGCGAAACCAAAAGCTAAAACTTCATATGTACGTTCACATATATATGATAAAGCAGTAAACAGCTTCTGATCGTAAAAAACACTTACAATGGACAGCTCCACAGGCTCTTTGCCACTCGGAGGGCTTCAAATCTCTGTTTCCACCGGTTAAAAATTGATATGTTGTAGAATATACATATGCAAATGTATTACAAGAATAAAATCAAAGTTTGGACCACTATAGGTAGGGCTAAGGGTCGAAATGGACGGAGTTTCTCTTCTTTTTTCTATTTTTTTCTTCTTTATTTGCAAGGGTGGGGTTCTTATTTATAGACCAAATGGTAGCGGGTCCACTAGCGGCAACCGCGAGTCTACCTGCGGCTCCCTGAGTGGGGCGCGCTCTCATGGTCTCGTTGTCTCAAAGTTCGTGCACTCCGACCAACACAATGTCTACTTCAAACCTTAATAACTTTCATTACGGGAGTCCGTTTGAGGCTTCCTATACCTCTCCGAAAAGTCCTTTCTGAGAGCTACACAATGACATAGGATTTGACTTTTTATGAATCTTGGAAGATGGGTCCATGACAAAATCTTCGCAGTCCGTCCGTTGAGCTGTCTTGTGCTATTTTTACTCGAATTTGATGTTATGGTTTTGCATGACTTTCATGGCAGTAACTTAACTTGATTTTGACTTGATTTGATGTTAAGTTGGTAAAATGACCATTTTTCCCTTCTAAGTTGGTTCTGGGCTTGACGTGGTTGTAGCTGCCTTTCTCGGGGTTATCTCCGGGATTTGACTTCTACTATCTCTGTCTTTCCTCGAGGTTGTCTCCGTGGTTTATTTGATATACCACGAGGCTGTGTCTGGGGTTTGATTTGATGTTGTGGCCCTATAGGGTTGTTCTCCAGAGTGAAAAGAGACGCTTTTGCCCTCCTATATGGTTATTAACAAGAAAACAAAATTTAGAGTGTCTACAATACTTAAGTAGTATAATTAGATAATAAGAATGAAATTTTGTGATGCAGATAATTCCGCCCAGAAGTAGACTAATAACACCAGAGGAGTCGATTAACAATGAGAGAGAACAAGTAGATCCTATACAACGACTAGTCGACTTATTAGGAGAAGCCCTTCAAGGGAGAACCAATGAACCAGTACGCAATAACCCACAAGCAGTGACAATAACCAACTTTAAAGACTTTAGGAGCTTAGAACCTCTAGAATTTGTGGGTACTACCGACCCTATTGAGGCGCAAATGTGGATCAAGGAGATGGAGAAAGCCTTCGCCATTGCTCGTGTGGGTGAAGATCAGAAGATTGTGTTCGCTACATACATGATGAGGGGTGAAGCAAATTTTTGGTGGGAGACCAATCAATAGAGAACGGGAGAAGGGACCATAGACTGGGAAAGGTTTAAGACTCTGTTCTTCGAGAATTACTTCCCGAAGAGCATGAAGAACAGGATGGAGGTGAAGTTTCTAGAACTAAAACAAGGGGAGATGACGGTAGCACAATGCGCGGCTAAGTTTAATGAGCTCGCACGTTTTGCAACGCACTAAGTTAACAATTCGAACTAGGACTGAAACCTTAGTTGTTCAACAAGGTGTTAGTTCTCCAAATCGACTCGTTCTCTATGCTCTTGGAGAAGGCCATCATTGCGGAAGGAGGTAGTGAGGCCTTGAGTCAATACAACAAGGAAAAGACGAACAAGAATATCATAGGGGAGAGCTGTGGAGGAAGTAACAGCGGAGGAAGCAATCTGGGAAAGAGGAAGTGGGATAACAACAACAATAAAAACAACAATCAGTCTGGAAATTATTCAGGAGGGTTTAAGAAGAGAGCTGAGGGATGCTCGAGATGTGGGAAGAACCACCAAGGAGAATGTTAGAAGGGACACAGTGTCTGTTACAACTGAGGCCAGGAGGGGCACATTTCACCAAACTTCCCAAAGCTAAAGAAGATCAAAGGATGTTTCGCTTGTGGCTCAACCGAGCATCAAATCAAAGACTGTCCAAAGAAGGGGAGCAGTGGAAGAAGCGGCCAACAAGGAGGAGGCATCAAGCTGATGATTGACGGACAGGCGCTATCCAACCTACCAACCTGCCAGAACCTTTAACATGACTGTCCAGGACGCAGTAGCTACGAAGGACGTGGTGTTAGGTATTATCCCAATCAATAATATAAATGCATATATATTATTTGATTCGGGTGCTACCTGTTCATTTGTGTATGAAGAATTCTCTAGTCGATTAAAGTTATCCCGAGTACGATTAGAAAATCTTTTGAACATAGAAGTTGGGAATAAGGAAGTAATCCCCGTAGAGTTCGTTTACCAAAATTGTCATGCAAACATTAGAGGTCACAAACTAAGCATAAACTTGATTCCGATTAGGTTGGGAGAATTTGACGTGATATTGGGAATGGATTGGTTATACAGTCACACTGCAATAATTGATTGTCAAAATAAAAGTGTGAACCTTCAGACTCCAAATCGGTCTAAGGTGGTGTTTTATGGTAGCTCATCGCTTAAGCAATCGTGTTATATTACAATAATACAGGCCAAGAAATTGTTAAAGAAAGGATGTGTAGGTTATTTAGCCTATATAGTAGATACTCAGAAAAAGGGAGTAGAAATGAAGGATATATCCGTGGTGAGGGAATTTCAAGACGTATCTTCGAACGATCTGTTTGGCCTTCCGCCAGACAGAGAGGTCGAATTCGTAATAGACTTAGCACCGGGAACTGCACCAATTTTAAAAGCTCCATATCGTATGGCGCTGGTAGAAATGAAGGAATAGATGATACAATTGCAAGAATTGCTAGATAAGGGTTATATTCAGCCAAGTGTGTCTCCTTGGGGAGTACCAGTGTTGTTTGTTAAGAAGAAGAATGTATCGATGAGGCTCTGTATCGATTATCGAGAATTGAACAGAGTAACGATCAAGAATAGATATCCGTTGCCAAGGATAGATGACCTTTTCGACCAGTTGAAGGGAGAAAAATGTTTTTCGAAGATAGATCTGTGAATGGGTTATCACCAATTGAAAGTACGGGAGGAGGACATACCAAAAATGGAGTTCCAAACCCAATATGGGCACTACGAGTTTTTGGTAATGTCATTTAGATTAACTAATGCTCCGGCAGCATTCATAGACTTGATGAACCGAGTTTCCAAGCCATACTTGGATAAACTCGTTGTAGTTTTCATCGACGACATCTTGATTTACTCAAAGACAACAAAAGAACATGTCGAACATCTGAAGATGGTATTGGAAGCGCTAAGAAAAGAGAAAATGTACTCGAAATTTTCAAAGTGTGAATTTTGGATGAAGAAAGTCCAGTTTTTAGGACACGTGATTGACAAGGATGGAATTTCAGTGGACCCTGCGAAGGTAGAGACAGTAAGTAATTGGGAACAACCGAAGACACCAACAGAGATAAGAAGTTTCTTAGGGTTAGCCAGGTACTATCAAAGATTTATCCAAGATTTTTCTAAACTAGCGACCCCGTTGACCAATCAACAAGAAAGACAATGAAGTTCGTATGGACGGAGAAATGCAAAGATAGTTTCTAGGAGTTAAAAAAGAAGTTGAGCGAAGCGCCTGTATTATCATTTTCAGATGATGCGGGAGGCTTCGTGGTGTATAGTGATGCATCGGGCTTGGTTGTGTGCTAATGCAACATGGCAAGGTCATTGTGTATGCATCACGTCAATTGAAGGATTATGAAAAATGATACCATACCCATGACTTGGAGTTAGCGGCAGTAGTTTTTGGGTTGAAAATTTTGAGGCATTATCTGTACGAAGAAAAATGTGAGATATATACAGACCACAAGAGTCTGAAATATATCTTCACACAGAATGAGTTAAACATGCGACAAAGGAGGCGTGGTTGAAATTCTTTAGTTGTCGATGCACTGAGTAGAAAAGGATAGGAGATATTGTTCAAGTTGACAACTTAGGAAGAGTTAATAAGAAAAATGGAGAAAACGGAAATAGAAGTGAAAGGACCTGGAATGTAACGACCCCAAAATTCTTACAATATAATTCTCATTCTCGATCGTTAACAATACAACTTTAATCTATCTTTACATCAATAATCGATATTAAACTTAGTAAAAATGCGAAATAATTAAAACTTTTATACAATTTTATTATATTTCCCTGAATCGCAACCTTTACATTATAAATATTTGATTCAATTCTATTACATGAATCGCTTCTTCTAAGTTACTATACAAAGTATTACATCACAAGCAATATCCACTATACATTGGATAGCTCAACTTTACAACTTTAGCAAGTATAATACATCCAAAACAAACACATAGAACAAATAATTTCTTGCATCACTATTGATCTTAACATTCAACTAGCACGCATCATTACCTTGCATCCTTGACCTGCAAAAGTGGTTATTTGCAAAAGTGAGCTCGACAGCTCAGCAAGACCTAACAGTTTTCATGCATCACATAGCACATAATAACATGATCAACATACATCTCATAATCATCAAAGTAACATGGCATAATGCTTTAATTCACATAACAAATATAAAGATTGAGTTCCTTACTCAATCAACATTTTTAATCAATCAATGTAGTCATAAATTAACTTTAACATTTCATGCTTGCAACATATATAACATATCATGCTCTTTGCAAAACAATTTAAAACAGTTCATCATCAAGTTCACGTAGAAAATAGGAACCGAAAGACTTTCCTTGATCGTTGTTTACCAATAACAGATTACACCTTACAGCTATCTGCACTTCACGTGCCCTACACAATTATATAATCATGCACATCAACTATTAGTCACATAGAAACACATAGTAGTTGTAATGTAAACTTTAATCTACATCTCATAACCCTTCCTACTATCAACACACAATGTTCAATTTGATTGTGTTAACTTTCGACTTATATCTCACTATATTTCTTTTTTAGTCATAGTCCAAGTTCATTCAAGTGTTTAAGTCTTGCTAAGACTCCTTATTGGTTTTATATTAACCCTATTTCATATCTTATAATGCTTATTTCATTTGAATTGAAACAATTTTTACGTTCATTAACACTTGTCACGGCGTTTCGACGTTCATTCGTCACACGCCCGATTCGTCTCTCTTGTGTATGATTAATGTGCTTACATAACTTATCTAATACATCATTTATTAATGTTAAGAATCATTATATTTACTAATATTTATGTTTTATAACTTAGAACAACATCTATCATCGTCGACAGCATTATACTTGCGTATGTGCATGTCCGACGCCCTATGATTGCCTCCGAATACACATCAGTCCCAAAGATGACCATTTTGACCCCTGCTAACGACCTCAAATCAAAACTGTTAAAGAACAAAAGTTGTAGGTCTACTCGTTCTCGTTCCGTATCATCTTGAATCTCCTCAATCGGAGTTTGTATGAAAACGTTATGGTCGTTTTACTATAGGAGATCAAAGCAGTTTTGCATTACAAAACTTAAACCTCTCCGGACAGCATGGTTACCAGCTGGGGCAAGTCCCCCAAGGATAAACGCCCTTCTGGGGCGAGGCCCACTGCTGGTGGGTTCCCCCAGCTCGCGAACAGCAGAGAAATAAGCCAATTTGGATTATTTTTTCACACCAAAGTCCGATTTTAACTAACACAATGTACATGAAACTTTATACAAACAAAATCCTACACTTCTAACATAATTTTAACATACAATAACATCACAACACATAATCAATGCACCTAATTTTCATGATTTTGAAGAAAACACCATTATTAAGCGTTCTTGACGAAAATTGACACTATGAGTTCGTTTTTAACGCAAATCACATGATTCAAAGCATGTTTTGTTTGTTCCTTGATATATTATCATAATTTAAACTTAATCTTCATAATAAACTCATAGAATTCATTTACAAAATCAAAATTAAAGGTTTTAAAAACTAATTTTACTAGTTTCATAAAATTCATACTTTTATCAAAATAATTTACCATAAATCCAATTCTCAACCAATTAAATTCACAATACATGTATTATTGTTATTATTGAAACTAGTATCATGAACATATTTTAATTTTGCATATTAATACATACTACATCATCAATTTTCGTTCTAAAATCAACTAATATAATAAAAACTCATAAGAACACTAATTTCCCATTAAAACATATTTTAGCAACACATTGATTTCTTAAAATCCTTTCATGGCATACAATTACTACAATTAACATACGAATACCATATATACATATACAATTCATGATTACTCAATTTCATAAAAATCTAATTTGACAAAGAATAAACAGAAAACATATAAATTAAGTTATACAATTATAAGGGTAAAGATGATATCCTTTGCTATGAGTGTGAAAGAAGATGATGGTGGTCCTAGCACTTCTTCTTCTTCTTCTCTAACTTTTTCTCTGCTCTTCTTCTTCTCTGCTCTCTCTTTTCTCTGTAACTTCTCTTTTCTTTCTCTGTGTTTCTTTCTAACACAGACTAACCCTTCTAACTATTATAATTAATGTATATTATAATCTAACTTACAAATAATATATGTATAAGTCATAATTATAAAACACATAACCTACAAAACATAATTTCCCTATACTAATTACAATTAAAATATAGGTTACAACATTTAGAATTTAAAAAGCCCTAAGGCTTGTTTGGCAAAATAATATTCATTTTAAAAATAGGTTTTTAGTAGTTAAGGCCTTGTTTGGATAAAACAGGTTTAAAACAAGAGTAAGGGCCTTGTTTGGGAAAAGGTTTTAAAAAAACTCTTTTAATTCTTTTTAATAAATCATTTAACACATATTCTTGATGTTACACTTTTAATTAATTAAGTTGTAACATTAATTTAATTAATTAAAAGTTTAACATCAATTAATCACATAAAATTATCACATTATAATTACTCGCTAATTATAATTTCACGTAACACTCATCACATAACTCATCTAATTTAATTATCCCAATTAAATTAGAACTATAACATAAAATCATTACGTCAATTAAATTAAATATTAAATATTTATTTAATTAATATATTACACTTAATTAGATTACTCCATAATAATCACATAATCTCAATAAATAATTCAATTAAACTATTTATTTACTTCAATAAATATTAAAATTAACATTTAAATTCTCTTCACACCAAATCACATAGTTCACAATATATATCACATATACACATACTTGTACTCGAACATCTTAAAATAAGAATTTTATTTATTAAATTCTCATTTATAAATTCTTAAAAATCCTAGATGTCACATCCTTCCCTCCTTATAAGGATTCCGTCCTCGGAATCAACAAAACCTCCCTTACTCGATTTTCACAAAAAATCTCTTCCACAATTATCGTTGAATAACTTAAACACGTTAACTTAGCAAAAAGTTTTACAAATATATATACTTCATAACTCACCATCTATAATTGCTCGGGTTATCACATTCACCACTTCTTCTAAGAATTTCGTCCTCGAAATTTTAATATTTTCATTCACTAGATTAAAGCGTTCTACCACTACTTCTTTCTAAGGAATATCCTTCTCGCTACATTCTCTTTCAGAATAATAAGAATCTTCCATAATTGCTCATACTGTGAAGCGATATAAATAACTCAGGAATTTAAAAGATTCCAAATCATGCTGAGTGGTCACAAGACCTTGAACTTCTTTCTAGGTTTAATAGTGCTTCACCCCCGGTACTTCACACTATAAAATCGCATCGGTACTCTAGGTGGCCAACCTATCGTACCTTTACGTCGGGCCCAAACGTAGTACATCGTAACGACTATATGCATTACACTAGGAACTATTATCTCTGATAACATGTCCCCTTTTATAGGGTTGTTCACCTCAGCTTCTTAATATCTGAATCCGCACCAAAATAATTTAGTTTGGCATAGTTTGACCAAGAACGCTTGAATTTCATAAACATCTTTCACTATTTGTCTAGCTGAATCAAATAGCATAGACTTCTAGCAACATTTCAGACATCAATCAAAAAATATATATATACATATATATTTTTTGTGACATCCCAGATTTTTAGAATTTATAAATGAGAATTTAATAAATAAAATTCTTATTATCTGATCTTTTGAGTTTAAGTATGTGAATACGTGTCATATATGGTGAAATATGTGAATCTATGTGAAGATAATTTAAATATTAATTTTAATATTTATTGGAGTAAATAAATATTTTAATTGAATTATTTATTGAATTAAATAAATAATTATGTGATTATTATGGAGTAATGTAATTAAGTGTAGTATATTAATTAAATGAATATTTAGTATTTAATTTAATTGATATAATGATTGTATGTTATAATTCTAATTGAATTGAGATAATTAAATTAGATGAGTAATGTGATGAGTGTTACATGCAATTATAATTAGCAATTAATTATAATTATGTGATAATTTTATGTGCTTAATTGATGTTAGACTTTTAATTAATTAAATTAGAATGTTAAGATTTAATTAATTAAAGAGTAACATTAAAGTATGTGTTAAAAGGATTTATTAAAATAAATAAAAGAGTTTTTAAATGATTTTTTCCAAACAAGGCCCTTACTTTTGTTTTAAAACTGTTTTACTCAAACATGACCTTAACTACTAAAAATCTGTTTTTAAAATAACTTGTTTTGCCAAACAAGCCTTAGGGCTTTTTAAATTCCAAATGTTGTAACTTATATATATTAAATGCAATTATGGTATTAAAGGATGATTTAATTGGGAGTTAAATATATATTATATAGTTATACATATAATATATATGATATCAGTTTACGTTTTGTAAAAAAACTACGTTAATTCTTATTCTAAACCTAAGTCTAAAACAAAGAAAAAGGTTAGTCTGTGTTAGAGAGAAAACACAGAGAAAGATGGAGTGAAAAGAGAAGAAGAAGAAAGAAAAAGAAGAGGAAAGGAGGAAGGCCTTGAGAGAGTCATTGCTAAACCTCACCCTCTTCTTCCTCACTAAGCATCAAGGGTATGATTTGAACCCTTGTATTTTAAAGAGTTTGTTTTATATTTTTTATTGTTAGTTCTATGTTAATTGAACTTCTATGAAAATTGGTATATACATGATTATATATACATAACGTGTTCATGAGTTTTTATGAATGAATTGATAGATGTTGTAATCCCTTACATATATGCTATAAACGATTTTTCAGAAATCAAAGTATTGTAAAAACAAGTTTCTAATGGAGAAATTGTGTTCTTATGGGTTTATGTGTTTTGGTTGAATTTTAGAATGAAAATTGATGATAAATTCTTGATGGAAATCTGAAATTGATGATGTATTATGATAGTACTCGAAAAAAAATAAAAACAACCTAAGTTGAACGAGTCCAAACGGATGTAAAACGAATTCGTAGTGATTGAATTCGCTAAATATGTGTAAAATATGAAAAATTAGCATGAACACTGAATTGGAACCGTTAAAAGGAATTGTTAATATTTTTGAAGTGTTATAATTATCATGTAGATGTGTAGTTCTATGAATTACGAATCCATATAGTCGAAAATGGACTCAATCGGATGTGTATAACTTGATTTATGATGATTGGAAAGAGAAAAGGGTTAGAAAATTCGCCAGAACAACATACTGGAGGAAAATTTCGCGTAGCACGCTGCCAGGGGCACAGTTGCGTTGCCCCTAAGGCTATTTGGGGCGCAGCTGCGCTGGGAGGAAAAGTTAGCCCGGGATTATTTTGACCTCATCTGGTAAAATAGTCATAACTTTTTAATACGAACTCCGATTGAGGAAATTCCAGATGATCCGGAATGAGCACGAGCAGACCTATAACTTTCGTTCTTTAAGTGTTTCAATTTGAGGTCGTTAGCTAGGGTCAAAATGGTCATTTGTGGGACTGATGTGTTTTTGAAGGCAATCGGGGGGCGTCGGGCATGCACGTAAGCACATGTAATGGTCCCGACCATGGAAAATAATATTCTAACTTTCATAACATGACTATTAGGTATTCTAATGATACTTAGCATTAACCCTTGAGTATTAGACAATTCGGTTGGGCGTGCTAAGCGTGCACAAATGCGTGTCGTTTGGGCGTTAGAATAGGCAAGTTTGGCATACGGACGTGCAAGCGTTTCAACGCCGCAACGAGTGTGTATGACCTTGTTTAATATTATATTTTTAATAAGAATGAAATATTATAGAGTAATGTAACCCAATCTAGGAGCATGCAAAGCACATGCAAAAGAGACGAGTTAGGCGTGTGACGTATAAACGTCGAAACGCCGTGTAATGTGGTAATACACTTAAATAGTGTTTTGATTCTAATGAAATAAACATTATAAGATATAAAATGGGGTTAGTATAAAACCAATAATTAGTCTTAGCAAGATTTAAACACTTGAATAAATTTCGAATATTACGAAAAAGAAATATAGTGCAATATAAGTCGATAGTTAACACAATCAAGTTGAACATTGTGTATTGATAATAGGAAGGGTTATGAGATGTAAAGTTTACATTACAACTAATATGCTTTGCTATGTGAATAATAGTTTATGTGAATGATTATATAATTGTGTAGGGCACGTGAAGTGCAGATATCTGTAAGCTGTTAAACTGTTATTGGTAAATAACGATCAAGGCAAGTCTTTCGGTTCCTATTTTCTATGTGAACTTGATGATATTATGAACTGTTTTAAATTATATTGCAAAGAGTATGTTATGTTGTATATGTTGCAAGCATGAAATGTTAAAGTCAATTTATGACTACATTGATTGATTTAATAATGTTGATTGAGTAAGGAACTCAATCTTTATATTTGTTATGTGATTAAAGCATGTATGCCATGTTACTTTAATATTGAGCATGTTAATTATGTGCTATGTGATGCATGAAAACTGTTAGATCTTGCAGAGCTGTCGAGCTCACTCTTGCAAATAACCATTTTTGCAGGTCAAGGATGCAAGGTAAAGATACGTGTTAAGTGATTTATAGAGATCAATGTTAAAGAATATTAATTTTGTTAAATTTCAAATTGTAGTTGTTGTTTTCATTGTAACTTAATTGTTAAGTTGTAGGTTGAGTTATCCGACGTATAATGGATATTGCTTAGTGATGTAAGACTTTGTATAGTCCTTTCGTTGTAGCGATTCATGTAATAGAATTGAATCAAATATTTGTAATGTTAAGGTTGCGATTCAGGGCAATATAGAAAGTTTATAAAAATTTTAAATATTTTGCATTTTTAGTGATTTTAATATCGAATAATGATGTAAAGATAGATTAAAGATGTATTGCTAACGATCGAGGATGAGAATTATATTGTATGAAATTTGGGGTCGTTACATTTTTACCCAACAAAATAATTATTTATTTATTTAAAAAATGTTTTTTTATATAGTTTAAGGAAACTAAAAATAATAATTAAATCTTTTCATAATATCCTGATACCGTACCGTAGTAATGATACGTTGAGGATTTCGTCATTGCATGACATCGTCATACTACATTATACTATAGTGGGCTAACGATCATACGATCACATCCAACACTAGGTTTAACTGCATTGATAACTTTCTCGATTATTGTTTCTACACCATATCAAATGATGCATATAAAATATATTTTGAAGATTTAAAATTATTTTTTTTGTCTAGCTGAAGCAATTAGCACAGACATGTGAATAATAGCACATATTTTAAAAATTCATTGGTTCCATTGTTTGATCTAATATTTTTCAAGAAAACAGAAGTGCAACATCAGCACGAGGTCAATAAATTTCAAAAATCTAGCAAAGTTAGGAGATTTAGAATATAAAAATCTTCCACATTAATTTAAATCTTTACTCCCTCATTACTTAATCATTCTATCAATCTTAAACAACATCAATGTTTTCTATACCATAACCTTTCTATACCCAGTATAGTTCATCAAACTTACCACACTTTTGGAGTTCAGAAACTTGCCACAATAATATGAGTTTAAGAATGTGTCCTAGCAATACGTAGTCAAAGAACTGATCAGAGACTGTCCATATGCTTAGGGGTTCAAAACATACATACGATTATGAGTCACGAGCTTACCATAAGTATGAGTTTTAAGAACTTGCCTAACCCTAAGATCATCTACTGTAATCTTAATATCATCTAATCTATCCCCTATTAACTCTAACTATCAAATATAATATGAGAAAAGAATCACCTTCTCGTCATATATGTATCGATAACGCGACACCAACCTGATAGTAGTGTGCATACAAGCCAATCATGTATATTGATAAAGCACATACTTTGTAAATAATCTTATTTATTTATTAATAAAATATTCATTTGTTAAATGCATTTAATTATCTACACGGTGCTGTTTTTATAATATGTAAATAACCCATAGTTTTAAGCAGTGCTTTTAGAATCATGATGATGATCATGCTAATGAGATCTAAATTCTTAGAAAGCTCTAAAACTAAAATAGTTCCCAATCGTGGGATTACTAAAAAGGGGATTAGTAAATCCGGATAGAGTGGTACATATGTTGCTTGCTCATTAGATGAGGATGATTGATCTCATGATCATTTGTGTGGAGACGCTAAAGCAAGTATGTAGGTGCTTATTGGAGAATAAGTTCACTGAACGTGACTCGCTATGGAATACCTAATGGAGTTTTACTCGCCTGTCAATAGGAATTCCTAATGTGATTGTAGTACAAGTGATCCTTGGACTTGAGATCATCATAGTATCTTGTATGTAACAAATTATACTTTGACTTATTCCTTAAGACCTTTTAAGGCATATATAGGGTATACTTGGGTATAATGAGTTACATATGGAGATAATGAATGATCAATAAAGAATCTACCACCTCTAGTAAAAGAGGAGATATGTCCTATGTGATTCGTTAAATGACAACCCAGGAATCCTTGGCCAAGGTGGAATGAAATTAGAAAGAGGTTTCTAATTTGCATTAATCGGAGTTGTGCATTTTCTAATCGAAATACATATGATTAAATAAAATAAGACTTGACAGTAAATCCATGTTTTATATTTAATTGGGATATTATATGGTGGAAGGATTGAATTGTACGGTAACTATTTACTCACAGGTTCTTTTATGATTAATGTTGAAATCTATATTATTTGGAAAGTCATTGATCGCTAGGGAGGCTTATCCCTATTGTAGAATAAATATTATTTATTTAAATAGATTATTAGTTTCATTTATTTATTTAAATAAGATTAAAATTATTTTAATTGATTTATTCACAACCGGTTTAATATGGAGAACCTAAAGGGTCACACCATAAAAGGAAGAATAATTATTTAAGAAGGTAATGACATAATCGTAATAATGTATTAAGTGTAATTAATTTAATCTATGGTGATAGAATAAATTAAATAGCTTAATGTTTATTATTTAATATTTTAGAAATATTAAATATAAATTAATAAGAGGAGTCTTATTAATATTATTACAATTATTATTATTTTAATTTCTAAAAAAGTTTACTAATTAATTTAAATTTAGTACTCTCATTTATTCCTAATAAGATTAGGAGACAAATTAATTAAATTAATTTAATTAATTATTCCCAATGTGGTAGGAAGTCCTAAATTAATTAAAGGAGTTTAATTAATTAAATGAAATCCCATGTCTAATAGGATTAGAATGGTTGACCAATATCTATATAAAAGGAGTCTTATAATAGATATCAGTTGATGCAATTCCAATTGTTGGAGAGTATTTCTTTTCTATAGAGGATAGAAAACTAAGCCAACCGCCCTCCTTCTTGATAATTCATCGTCCTTGGTGGATCACCTCTAGAGGCCAAACACTTGGGTGGCTAACGTTGATCAAAGGAAGGAATCTAACCCGAAAATTCAAGGAGATCACGAAAAACAAGGAGTTAAACTCGTACCTGTGGAAGCTTCATTCTACAAGGGTATGATTCCATAACTTCTTATTTATCGTTTTAAATAATTTGCATAAAGGATGATCCGGGTAATGATTTTGTAGAAATTTTTTAAACTCTGATATACCATGCTTCCGCTAATTTTTGCAATTTGATTGCATTACGAATTCGTACAAACCCAACAGTGGCATCAGAGTCAAACCTTTATGCATTAATTATTTTGATTCCATATATATATGAGTATGTATTTAGAATAATTTATTGGACATTATTTATTGTAAAAAATTATTTTTTATAAAGAAAAAAAATGGAATTGCAATAGTGTTTTTTTTCTTTTCCTTCCCGTGTCATCATTAGCATCTCGCTATGTGGGGTTTTTTTTTAGTGGGTTATTAATGATCCTGCTTTGATTCAGAAAAAAAAAAAAAAACAAATCGGCCAGGAAGTTTTTTTTCAAAAAGGGAATGTGATTAGTATTATATATATATAATATAATATATAATTAAGTTATATATATAATATAAGGTTAACTTTATATATATATATTATATATATAAGGTTGTATTATATATATATAAGATATTATATATATATATATATATATATTATATTCTTAATAATTTTATAATTAAAATAAAGAGTTTATTTTAATCTTGAAATTAGATTTCATGCAATTTAAAATTGCCCATTAAATGTTACTTATATATATATGGAATATTTTAATTCATGAGATGGATATTTATTTATTGATAGATATGGTGATATGTATGATAATAAATAGGGATTGATTACGGACTATTTAACCAATGTGATTGAATTTTATTTTAGTTGAAAGCTTGAATAAATGAGTTTTATTAAATGGGGTCTACGTACCTCGTCTTCTTTGATTTTTTTCTCGGTGTAAATTCTATCTCCCTCCTATGTACTTCCCCTTGACTGCTGATCAAGGTTTCTATTTTAATTAAATAGTTTAATGTAATAGAAAGAGTTAGAATTATCTTGAAGAAATTGGAGAGCAAGGAACGTGTGAAGACCCGTTTGTATGGAGTCCGGGTTTAAATGTAATAGTTACGTTTGAATTTAAATTCTTACACTCCTAGGTTTGACCTTTTGATTCACTTGGTGGCTCTAGTAAACCAAACTAGAATAAAAGTCCATAATCAATCCGGGTAGAATATAGTATTCTATATAGCATTCTAAATATTATATATATTATATTTTATGCAAACATGCTTCGCATATTTAATAAAATGACGCGTATTTTATATATATATATATATATATATATATATATATATATATTTGTGCATGCGCGCTAAACAAGATGAGACAAATAATAACAAACTCCTCAAAGAAATAATATTAAGTCTGAAGTGTTAAAATGATATTTAGAATATCTAACGTCGCCTTCTAGCATGATTAATTGTTAGAGTATTAAATATTTAATATGAGCTTGTTGTGCTATCCACAAGGCAAGTATTGAGTATTTAAGATGTTAATTAATCACATTTGATGCTTATCAAGAAAATTAAACGATCTAGTCTTGTTGTGCTATCCACAATGACGAACATTTTTCTTTTTTGAATTTATGGAAGTGCTAGGCTAGATTTAACTTAAATCATTTTAGTTCGGATATGCACACACTTGACCATTATGATTTAAGAGGCAAAATAAAAGGAATTACATGGTGATGTAATTGACAAGAGTTGTCTACCTATTTATTTGTATATCGTTTGTTGTGCTATCCACAAGATTATATACATTTGAAATGGGATCCTTATTCTCACTAGCAAATCTTTAATTAGATGTTACCGAACTATATAAGTGAGGGTAATATAGTTTGATGAAAATAGTGGAAGATACCAATTTAAAATAAAGACCTAAATTTATTTTGGTATGCAAAATTAATAAAATGAATGTTTGCTGAAATGTTGTTTTCTTTCACATGCAGAATTTTAAAAATGTCTAAATCACTAATCTCACTACGAAGCATACTTGATGCAAATAAGCTTATCGGGCCGAATTATGAGGACTGGCTAAGAAATATGAGAATTTCTCTCACTGCTGAAAAGATTTCTTATGTCCTAAATTCAACTGTCCCTGAATCTGTTTTGGAAACAGCCTCTGAGGAAGAGATTGCCACTTTCAATAAGTGGCAAGATGATGCATATGTGGCTCAATGCATCATGCTCGCATCCATGAATAACGAGCTTCAGCGTCAGCACGAAAAAATAGATGTTCCTGCTATGTTGCTTCACCTCAAGGAGTTATATAGTGAACAGAGTAGGACTACTAGATATTAGATATCTAAGGAGCTCTTCCGATCTCGGATGACCGAGGGTACTGCCATCGAGACTCATGTCCTGAAAGTGATCAATTTGATTGAACACCTTGGACAGCTTGGGTTCGTCATGGATAGGGAGTTGAGTTAAGACTTGGTCTTGCAGTCACTCCCTGAGACCTTCTCGTAGTTTGTGGTTAATTTTCACATAAATAAGCTAGATGTCAGCTTGCCTGAGCAGCTTAACATGCTGAAAACTGCAGAAGGTCACTTTCCATCCAAGAAGAACCATATCTTGATGGTGTATTCTTCCAATAAAAGGAAGAGGCCCAAGGTATCTTCTGAAAAGAAGAAATCCAAGAAGGCTAAGGGAAAGGGGAAAGAAAAGGAACAAAAGAAACCTGAACCAGCTAAAGGAATGTGCTTTCATTGCAACAAGTCGGGACATTGGAAAAGGAACTGCAATAAGTATCTAGCAGAGAAGAAGCTTCGAGAAGCTTTGACTTCCAATCAAGGTTTGTTTATGATTGAAATTCATTTTTCTAAAAGTCATAATTCTACTTGGATATTGATACCGGTTGTGGTTCTCACATATATAATACTGTGCAGGGACTGGTCAGAAGTAGAAAGCTGAACAATGATGAGGTGATCCTACGAATGGGGAATGGATATAAGGTTGCTCTTATTAGCTGTAGGAACTTATTATTTAGCAATGCCTTCGGGCAAGTCCATTTATCTTAATAATTGTTATTATGTTTCGAATATTATTAAAAACATTATCTCAATTTCTGTATTGGATATGGAAGGATTTAACGTTGTTATAAAGAACAATAGTTGTTCTAGTTATAAAGACGATGCTTTATATGGTATTGAAAATTTGTGAAATGGACTTTATACACTTGACTTACAAGAAAATATATTTCAAATTGAACAAACTAAGAAAAAAAAAAGAGATGATATTAATTATACCTACATGTGGCAATGTAGACTCGGTCATATCAATGAAACAAGATTATCCAAGTTGCATAAAGATGGGCTCCTCGAGCTATCCGATTATGAATCATATCCAACTTGTGAATCTTGTCTCATGGGTAAAATGACTAAATCTCCTTTTAGTGGAAAAGGAGAAAGAGTTACAGAGTTGTTGGCATTGATTCACACAGACGTTTGTGGACCTATGACAACAAGTGCACGGGGTGGGATATTTTTATTTTATTACTTTCACTGATGATCACTCAAGATTTGGATATGTGTATTTAATAAAATACAAGTCAGAATCATTTGAAAAGTTCAAAGAGTTCAAAAGTGAAGTAGAGAAATAAACGGGCAAGAGTATAAAGATACTTTGATCAGATCGAGGTGGAGAATACTTAAGCGGTGAGTTTCTCAATTATCTCAAAGAAAATGGTATAATCTCATAATGGACTCCTCCAGGTACACCATAGTTAAATGGAGTATCTAAAAGGAGAAATCGAACACTGTTGGACATGGTTCGATCCATGATGAGTTTTACCGACCTTCCAATTTCCTTCTGGGGATATGCCCTAGAAACGGGAGCATACCTACTTAACAAGGTACCTACCAAATCCGCCCCAAAGACTCCATATGAGACGTGGAAGGGGAGGAAACCAAATCTTAAGAATGTTAAGACATGGGGTTGCCCAGCTTATGTCAAAAAGTTTAAAAATGATAAGCTACAAAATAAATCCAATAAGTGTAGATTTGTGGGATACTCTAAAGAAACTTTAGGGTATTATTTCTATCATTCAACTGATCAAAAGGTGTTTGTTGCGAAATATGTTGCCTTCTTGGAAAAGGAGTTTATCCATGAATATTGAAGAAGTTCAAGAACCACAAATTATCACGGATCAAAGTCAGGTACCTGACCAAGTAGAAGAACCTACTATACCACACCCTGTTCGTAAATCTGAAAGAGTACCGAAGATATTTGAGAGGTATGGATTCGTTATAGAGGATGACGATGAGGTACACATCATGAATGATGATGATCCATTGAATTACGAACAGGCTATGAGTAATAAAGACTCAGGAAAATGGTTTAAAGCCATGAAATTCGAAATGAACTCCATGTATGAAAACAAAGTATGGACTTTGGTTTCACCACCTGAAGGCATTAAGCCTATTGGGTGTAAATGGGTCTTTAAAAAAAGATTGGAGCGGACTGCAAGGTAGAGACCTATAAGGCCCGACTGGTTGCAAAAGGTTTCAAACAAAGACAAGGAGTTGACTATGATGAAACCTTCTCACCAGTAGCTATGCTCAAGTCCATTCGGATTTTGCTTGCGCTTGCAGCTTATAACGACTATGAGATCTGGAAGATGGACATGAAAACGGCCTTCCTCAATGGGAAACTTGAGGAGGATGTGTATATGACACAGTCAGAGGGATTTGTTTCAAAGGTTGGAACAAATCAAGTCTGTAAGCTGCAACGATCCATTTATGGATTGAAGCAAGCTTCTCGTAGATGGAACATTCGTTTTGATGCGACAATCAAAGAGTTTAATTTTATCAAAAATGACGATGAACCATGTGTGTACAAGAAGGTTAGTGGGAGCGCAGTTTCATTCCTTGTATTATATGTTGATGATATATTACTGATAGGGAATGACATTCCTATGCTACAATCATTTAAAATCTGGTTATCTAAACACTTCTCCATGAAGGACTTGGGAGAAGCATCCTATATTTTGGGGATAAAAATCTATAGAGATAGATCTAAAAGGATGCCTGGTTTATCCCAAGGAACGTACATTGATGCGATGCTAAAGAGGTTTAGCATGGAAGATTTCAAAAGAGGTCTTATGCCGATGAGCCATAAAATACATCTCTCCAAGAAACAGGCCCCAAAGACACCTAAGGAGAGAGACCGTATGAGTAAGAGCCCTTATGCTTCTGCAATAGGATCTATCATGTACGGTATGATATGTACTAGACCGGATGTTGCTCATGCACTTAGTGTAACGAGCAGATACCAGTCGAATCCTGGAGAAGAGCACTGGAAGGCAGTGAAGAATATCCTAAAGTACTTGAGAAGGACTAATGATATTTTTATTGTCTACGGTGGGTCTGAATTAAAACTCGGGGGATTCACGGACTCAAGTTTTCAAACAGACCAAGATAACAGTAAATCTGTTTAAAGGTATGTGTTTACCTTGAATGGAGGCGCAGTGAGTTGGAAGAGTTCCAAGTAGCAAACAGTTGCTGATTCAGTGACAGAGGCAGAGTATATAGCTTGCAAGTGAAGCTGCAAAGGAAGCTATTTGGATAAAGAAGTTCATAACTGAACTTGGTGTGGTTCCTAGCATTGGAGAAGCAGTTCCCGTTTACTGTGACAACACAGGAGCAGTTGCACAGTCTAAGGAACCCAGGTCTCATCAGAAATCTAAACACGTGTTGCGGCGATTTCATTTGATCAGGGAGATCATTGAAAGAGGAGACGTCACCTTGGAGCGTGTAGACTCTCAAGACAACATTGCAGATCCATTTACTAAAGCTTTAACACAACAACAGTTTGATCGTCACTTAGAGAAGATGGGTATGAGATACTATGGCGATTGACTTTAGTGCAAGTGGGAGATTGATAGTAGTGTGCATACAAGCCAATCATGTATGATGATAAAGCACATACTTTGTAAACAATCAAATTTATTTATTAATAAAATATTCATTTATTAAAGGCATTTAATTATCAACATAGTGCTATTTTTATAATATGTAAATAACCCATAGTTTTAAGCAATGCTTTTAGAATCATGATGATGATCATGCTAATGAGATCTAAATTCTTAGAAAGCTCTAAAACTAAAATAGTTTCCAATCGTGGAATTACTAAAAAGGGGATTAGTAAATTCGGATAGATTGGTACATATGTTGCTTACTCATTAGATAAGGATGATTGATCTCATGATCATTTGTGTGGAGACACTAAAGCAAGTATGTAGGTGCCTATTGGAGAATAAGTTCACTGAACGTGACTCGCTTTGGAATACCTAATGGAGTTTTACTCGCCTGTCAATAGGAATTCCTAATGTGATTGTAGTACAAGTGATCCTTGGACTTGAGATCATCATAGTATCTTGTATGTAACAAATTATACTTTGACTTATTCCTTAAGGACTTTTAAGGCATATATAGGGTATGCTTGGGTATAATGAGTTACATATGGAGATAATGAATGATCAATAAAGAATCTACCACCTCTAGTAAAAGAGGAGATATGTCCTATGTGATTCGTTAAATGACAACCCAGGAATCCTTGGCCAAGGTGGAATGAAATTAGAAAGAGGTTTCTAATTTGCATTAATCGGAGTTGTGCATTTTCTAATCGAAATACATATGATTAAATAAAATAAGACTTGACAGTAAATCTATGTTTTATATTTAATTGGGACATTATATGGTGGAAGGATTGAATTGTACGGTAACTATTTACTCACAAGTTCTTTTATGATTAATGTTGAAATCTATATTATTTGAAAAGTCGTTGATCGCTAGGGAGGCTTATCCCTATTGTAGAATAAATATTATTAATTTAAATAGATTATTAGTTTAATTTATTTATTTAAATAAGATTAAAATTATTTTAATTAATTTATTCACAACCGGTTTAATATGGAGAACCTAAAGGGTCACACCATAAAAAGAAGAATAATTATTTAAGAAGGTAATGGCAAAATCGTAATAATATATTAAGTGTAATTAATTTAATCTATTGTGATAGACTAAATTAAATAGCTTAATGTTTATTATTTAATATTTTAGAAATATTAAATATAAATTAATAAGAGGAGTCTTATTAATATTATTACAATTATTATTATTTTAATTTCTAAAGGAGTTTAGTAATTAATTTAATATTTAGTACTCTCATTTATTCCTAATAAGATTAGGAGACAAATTAATTAAATGAATTTAATTAATTATTCTTAATGTGGTGGGAAGCCTAAATTAATTAAAGGAGTTTAATTAATTTAATGAAATCCCATGTCTAATAGGATTAGAATGGTTAGACCAATATTTATATAAGAGGAGTCTTATAATAGATATCAGTTGATGCAATTCCAATTGTTGGAGAGTAGTCCTTTTCTATAGAGGATAGGAAACTAAGCCAACCACCCTCCTTCTTGATAATTCATCTTCCTTGGTGGATCATGTAAGACCCCAACTTTTATGAATAAAGATTTAATTTTTTTTATATATTATTTCGAAACAGTAAGGTGTTGTTTTGATAAATGTAGTAAGTTATGAGTGAAATATGCAAATATTTTAAAATGAGCAAGTGGTTATAAAATATTCGTTGTTGTCGGGGAATATTCGTTTGGTCGTGAAATATTCTTGTTGTCGGGGAATATTCGTACGACGGCGCAGCTATTTGTGGGCCCCACAACGGAATAACTGTCGGATATAGAAAGCGACAGAAATAACCTTTTTATAAAATAACGGCGTAGTTGTTACCGTTAGTACTGTTGAAATACCCGGTGGTTAAAATACAGTAATACGCGGTGTTGCACAGTAGCACACGGTATTGCACAGTATTTTGAATTATTGATTCTTACGTGAGAATGCACTTACTCAATTATTGTTACAGTAATTACTGTTCAATATTTTATATTATTAATTCAATAATTGCATAATATTTTATTGATTCAATAATTGTTACGTTGATATTTTATATTATTGACTCAATAATTGTTACATTGATATTTTATTGACTCAATAATTGCTACGTTGCTATTTTATATGATTGATTCAATAATGGCTACAGTTGATATTTTGTATTATTGATTCAATAATTATCACTGCACAGTATTTCAAATTATCAACTCAATAATTCATATTATTTGAATAATATTGTTAGATAGCATTATTGACAATATCTAAGAAAGTTCTGTCTAGGAAGGGTTATTTAATTGCGCGCCAGTAAGGAGAAATCCTTATCGGAAGGCCCCCTCTTTCTTGGGAACGACCTGGTTGTCAATATTGTAGTTCTGTAATATTATTTGTGAATAATTAATTATTGATTTATATGATAAAGAAATATTTATTTTTTGGATATAAAAGAAGGAATTAGCGCTGATGTATTTTTATCAGTATTTTGGTGTGAAAAATCATCTGTTTATGGATTTCGGATAATTTATGTTTGGAATTTGGAAAAACTTCCTTCTACAAAGTTGTAGAGAATTAAATTTCCTATAAAAGGACATAGAATTTGTATTTTTTCTGACAAAAGGGCTATTTATTATGAATTATTAAAGTTTCAAAAAATAAATATTTTTTAATAGGAGGCGGGCCCCACTTTTGGGTTGGTGTTGAAAAAATGCTAATGGCTTTTTTTTGGGAGAGACTACCAAAATTTTTTTTTTAAATAAATATTATTTTATTAATTTAGTCTACTTTGTCATCCTAAGCTTTTCCTATAAATAGGGTACTTAGGTTAGAATTGAAAATCACACCAGAATCAGAAGTTTTCTCTCTCTATAATATCGAGCGTATTTTTGTGAGTATTCAGATACTTTGAGTGTTACTATTCAGTGCAAGCTTTCTTCAGCCTTATATCCGATATACCAGTCAGAAGTACTATTCTTTTGAGGTAAGGGATGTTATTTTCTTTCGTAAATGATGTTATTCTTTTCAATATCATTATACCAAAATATTGGCATAGATTTTATTAGGAAATTCTTACTTTTTCCGTCGGGGTTACTATTCACGTAGACGACACTATTCACGAAAAAACTAAATTTTCTTCTATTTGTCCAAATTGTCTGTTATAGTTATTATCTTTGATTGGATCTAAGTTTTGAGCTTCATTCTTGAATTTTTCTCCACAAAGTATTATTATGGAATATTCTTGAACTTGAATAAACTAAAATACGAATCCTTAATCTTATCCTTTATTTCACTGGATTCGTTATTTATATTATTTTTCATCATCCTTAGTCCTAAGTGGTGATATAACTGAATATCTTTGGCCTATAGAGCAAAGATGAATGATTACCTGATGAATATCTTTGGCCCGTAGTGCAAAGATGACATGTGTTGAGATGAACATGACCACTGATGATACAAATGAATATCTTTGGCCTGTAGTGCAAAGATGAATAGTTAATTTGAGATATATATTGATTGATGTTACAGGGATAAAATATTGGTGATGAACGGTTATTTCCGCTGCGAATATTGATCTAAAACTTGTTGTCAATAATATTTTATCTGATTTATTGAAGGCTAACGATAATTTATTTTTCATTATCTTAGTCATAATATTCTTTACTGGGCTAGTTGAGCTCACCCTTTTCATCTATTGTCCTCTTCAGGAAATGAGAATGTCGTAGGGACTAGTCGAGGGACAGAGTGATGGTCCGAGTTAGAGCAGTAGTAGTCCTCGCTATTTTTGTAAAATAGTGGGATAATAATTGTAATAAATAAAGAATGAATTTGAATGTTGATATTTCGTATTATATACGATTTGTATTGACACTCACAGTTGTGTGGTCGTATTTTGCACGACCGTGTGATATAAAAGTTTGTATTTGAATTCTGTACCATGTATTTGGCGACTCATAATGGGTTGGGTTGACTGGACCTATTCTGGGGGTGTCACAGTTGTTATCAGAGCTTAGGGATATGATCTCTGGTGGAGATCGGGGAATAGAACTAGGAGGGGAGAGACGAGTAAATCCTTCACTAGTATGTCCTACCTAAGCTTATGTGGTATTTAATTGGTCAGTCGGAGCATAGGGTTAATATGTGATATGTTAATTTGTTTAATTAACCCTTGTTTTATGGCAGTATTTGAGAATGGCAGCTGAGAATGTTAACAACGAAGTGAATGAGACCGTGGAGACACCTTTAATCACTAACCAGGAGAACGTGCAACAAGAAGGCAATGTTCATCCTGAAAACAACGCTGGTCAGATGATAAACGATGAGATGTTTAGAAGTTTTTTTGCAGTTCATGCAAAACCAGACGAGGGAAACTCGTGTGCAAAATATAGGTGAAGATAATAACAACACGCGAATTGTCACCGCCAAGCAGTTCAAAGAATTGGGACCACCTAGAGTTTTTGGGGAAGCCAGATCCGATCAAGGCGGAGACGTGGGTTAAACAAATTACCAAGATATTTGATGTCTTGGGATGCACGGAGGAACAGAAGGTTCCATTTTCCACGTTTATGTTCCGTGGAGAAGCAGATTACT
Source organism: Panax stipuleanatus (assembly GCA_020205555.1). NCBI lineage: Eukaryota > Viridiplantae > Streptophyta > Magnoliopsida > Apiales > Araliaceae > Panax > Panax stipuleanatus. Next base: position 98,830,750 of record CM035118.1, on the reverse strand, counting down.
GGTGGGAGTCTGTGAAGCGTACCCAGCCTGCCGCACTCAAGATGTCTTGGGAAGCGTTCCATAAACTATTCAATGACAAGTACTTTCCTGAAAGTATTCGTCATATGAAGGAGGTAGAGTTTATCCGACTAGAACAAAACAACATGACGGTGTCCCAGTACGAGGCTAAATTCGCGGAGCTGTCCAGGTTTGCACCTCATTTGGTGGAGAATGAGGAACGTATGACGCGGATGTTTCTGAGAGGTTTGAAACTCGAAATACGTCAATACCTCATTTCTCATAAATTTTCTCTATATTCGGATGTAGTGAACAGGGCCCAATTGTTAGAACGAGATAATGATTATGTTCAACCGAGGGACCACAACCAAGGTCGTACCGGTGGCAGCAGTCATCGGAGCAATGACAACCAGCGAGGAGGAAAGTATGATAGAAGCGGTAACCACTCCGGTGGTAATCGTGGCCATGATAGTAGAAAAAATGAATCGGGAGGAGATTTCAAGAAGAGAAGGTACAACAATGAGAACGTGAAGATGTCAACATCAGCACCAGCATTAACTGTTTCTAGGGGAGGAGAACGACCACCGGTCATATGCTATAAATGCGGGAAAGAGGGACACATCAGCCTAAACTGCCCACAACAATTCAAAGCATATTATAACTGAAGGACATATAGCTCGAGATTGTCCTTTGCGAAACCAAATCCAGCGGGGGTGGTGATTCCAAAGGTGGTTTCGGACAAGTCAAAGTCGGTGATTCCTGGAAGAGCGTTTTTCGTGACAGCCCAAAATGCGAGGAATCCACATGAGGTGATTACGGGTAAGCTAATCATAAACTCTTGCGAAGTTTACACCTTGTTAGATACCGGTGCTACCCATTCTTTTATTTCACCTACTTGTGCTCAACGTTTGAACTTGACTTCTGATAAATTAGACTTTGACTTACCTGTTGAAACTCCGTTGGGAGAAACCTTTGTTACATCCACAGTTTACAAATCTTTCTTGATTCAGATTGGTACCCTTACCTTACCTGTTGATCTTATATCTTTAAAAATACTTGCATTTGACGTGATTTTAGGAATTGACTGGTTAACCACTTATCATGCCAAAATTGATTATTTTCGTAAGGTTGTTAGTTTTCGTATTCCTAATCAACCTGTTGTGCGAATCCAAACCACCAAACCACTAAAATCAGTCAATATCATTTCAAATCACAAGGCTATTCGTTTATTAAAAAACGGATGTCAAGCTTTCTTAGCTCATGTCACTGATCTAAACCAGAATACGTCAGATTTGAATGATATTTCCGTTGTTAATGAGTTCCCTGATGTATTTCCCGAAGAACTTCCCGGTCTACCCTCAGAACGTGAAGTTGAATTCTTTATTGACCTTGAACCCGGTACAAAACCCATTTCTAAAACCCCATATCGAATGGCTCCTATTGAACTTCAAGAGTTAAAGGTCCAATTACAGGAGTTGTTAGACATCGGTTTTATTCGTCCTAGTACGTCTCCTTGGGGTGCTCCTGTTTTATTCGTAAAGAAGAAAGACGGGAGTATGCAACTTTGTGTTGACTATCGGGAGTTGAACCATGTCACCATCAAGAATAGGTATCCGTTACCTCGTATTGATGACTTGTTGGACCAGTTGCAAGGAGCACAATTCTTTTCAAAGATCGATCTTCGTTCTGGATATCATCAGCTGAAGATTAAAACTGAGGATATTCTAAAGACTGCCTTCAGAACTCGGTATGGGCATTATAAGTTCTTAGTCATGTCTTTTGGATTGACTAATGCTCCTGCTGCTTTTATGGATATGATGAACCGTGTATTCAAGGAATATTTGGATCAATTCGTTGTTGTCTTTATTGATGACATCCACATCTATTCTAAAAGCCGTGAAGATCATGAACACCATTTGAAGTTGGTACTTCAAAAGCTTCGTGAGAACAAGCTATACGCCAAGTTGAAGAAATACGAGTTCTGGCTTGAGGAAGTAGCATTCCTTGGGCACGTGGTATCGAAACGTGGAGTATCTGTTGACCCGGCGAAGATTGAAGTAATACAAAGCTGGGAACAACCTAAGTCGGTGACCGAAGTACGAAGCTTTTTGGGCTTAGCTGGTTATTATCGGAGGTTCGTAGAGGGATTTTCTCGAATCGCTACTCCATTAACTCAGTTGACTCGAAAAGATACAAAATTTGTTTGGAGAGAGGAATGCTAGAAGAGCTTCCAAGAGCTCAAGAGGAGACTTATTTCGGCACCTGTTCTGACAATGCCATCTGGTTCAGATGGATTTGTTATCTACAGCGATGCTTCGGGCAAAGGGTTAGGATGTGTTCTCATACAACATGGGAAAGTCATAGCCTATGCCTCGCGATAACTCAAAGAATATGAGAGGAATTATCCTACTCTTGATTTAGAGTTGGCAGCAGTCGTTTTCGCGTTGAAGATCTGGAGACATTACCTGTATGGGGAGAAAGTGGTGATTTATACGGATCATAAGGGCCTTAAATATTTCTCCACTCAAAAGGAACTCAACATGCGGCAACGACGTTGGCTTGAGCTGTTGAAAGATTACGATCATACCATTCAATACCATCCTGAAAAAGCGAACGTGGCAGCTGACGCATTGAGTAGAAGATCATATGTGGGAACGAATGTGATGATGTCAAGTATACGCGTAGAACAAGCTTTGATTGATAAAGTTAAAGCTGCTCAAGCTACGGATGCGGAGCTGATGAAGATGAAGAAGAAGGTGCAAGAAGGTGCCATTCCAGAAGCAAGAATCGATGAAGAGGGAATACTTCGAGTCAACTCCAGAGTTTGTGTTCCTAACGATTCTGACTTAAAGTATAGAATCATGATGGAAGCACACAACACATCGTTTGCAATCCATTCTGGGAGTACTAAAATATATCGTGATCTTCGACATACATTTTGGTGGAGCAATATGAAAAGAGAGATCGCGGAGTTTATTTCGAGATGTTTGACTTGTCAACGTGTAAAGGCGGAGCATCAAGTGCTGAAGGGTCCATTGCAACCACTTGAAATTCTAAAATGGAAGTGGGAACACATTACGATGGATTTCGTTACGGGTCTTCCCAAGGTTTCTCAAGGCATAGATGCGATTTGGGTTATTGTTGATAGATTAACCAAGTCTGCTCATTTCTTGCCGATACGAGAGACTTATTCCCTTGAACGTCTTGCTCATTTGTACGTGAATGAGATTGTGAGATTGCATAGCATGCCAGTATCCATAGTTTCGGATCGTGACCCCAGATTTACTTCACGATTTTGGATCAGTTTGCAGAAAGCTATGGGCACGGATTTACTATTCAGCTCGGCTTATCATCCTCAAACGGATGGACAATCGGAAAGAACTATTCAAACTCTTGAAGATCTATTGAGAATTTGTGTTCTAGACTTCAAAGGGAGTTAGGATAAGTACTTACCATTGGTGGAATTCTCCTACAACAACAGTTATCAGGCAAGTATAGGCGTAGCTCTATTCGAAGCGTTGTATGGACGAAAGTGTCGCTCTCCAGTATGCTGGGATGAGGTGGGTGAAGCAACATTGTTGGGAACGGAGTTGGTACGTATGACTACAGAAAAGATCCAAATGATCCGACAACGTATACAAACCGCACAAGATCGACAAAAGAGTTATGCGGATCTTCATCGAAAGGACGTGGAATTTAACGTTGGGGACCATGTATTATTCTGTATTGCTCCGTGAAAAGGGGTTACGAGATTCGGGAAGAGAGGAAAGCTCAACCCACGATTCATTAGTCCATTTGAGATTCTTGACCGAGTAGGAAATGTGGCTTATAGACTTGCTTTACCTCCAAGCATGTCTCGTGTTCATAACGTTTTTCACATATCCGTGCTTCGTAAATATGTGAAAGATCCAAACCACATTATTGAGTTAGAACCAGACGAGATAGCCGAAGATTTAACGTATGAGGAGGTACCTGTCAAGATCTTGGATAGGAAGGAGCATATCCTACGCTCGAAAATTATACCTCAAGTTAAAGTTTTGTGGAGAAACCATACTATTGAAGAAATGACCTGGGAGTTGGAATCGGAAATGAAAGCGAGGTATCCTCACCTTTTCGACATACCAGGTACGTACGTCAATTTCGAGGATGAAATTTCATAAGGAGGGGAGGTTATAAGACCCCAACTTTTATGAATAAAGATTTAATTTTCTTTATATATTATTTCGAAACAATAAGGTGTTGTTTTGATAAATGTAGTAAGTTATGGGTGAAATATGCAAATATTTTAAAATGAGCAAGTGGTTATAAAATATTCATTGTTGTCGGGGAATATTCGTTTGGTCGTGGAATATTCTTGTTGTCGGGGAATATTCGTATGACGGCGCAGCTATTTGTGGGCCCCACAACGGAATAACTATCGGATATAGAAAGCGACATAAATAATCTTTTTATAAAATAACGGCGTAGTTGTTACCGTTAGTACTGTTGAAATACCCGGTGGTTAAAATACAGTAATACGCGGTGTTGCACAGTAGCACACGGTATTGCACAGTATTTTGAATTATTGATTCTTACGTTAGAATGCACTTACTCAATTATTGTTACAGTAATTACTGTTCAATATTTTATATTATTGATTCAATAATTGCATAATATTTTATTGATTCAATAATTGCTACGTTGATATTTTATATTATTGACTCAATAATTGTTACATTGATATTTTATTGACTCAATAATTGCTACGTTGCTATTTTATATGATTGATTCAATAATGGCTACAGTTGATATTTTGTATTATTGATTCAATAATTGTCACTGCACAGTATTTCACATTATCAACTCAATAATTCATATTATTTGAATAATATTATTAGATAGCATTATTGACAATATTAAGGAAGTTCTGTCTAGGAGGGGTTATTTAATTGCGCGCCAGTAAGGAAAAATCCTTATCGGAAGACCCTCTCTTTCCTGGGAACGACCTGATTGTCAATATTGTAGTTCTGTAATATTATTTGTGAATAATTAATTATTGATTTATATGATAAGGAAATATTTATTTTGTGGATATAAAAGAAGGAATTAGCGCTAATGTATTTTTATCAGTATCTTGGTGTGAAAAATCATCTGTTTATGGATTTCGGATAATTTATGTTTGGAATTTGGAAAAACTTCATTCTACAAAGTTGTAGAGAATTAAATTTCATATAGAAGAACATAGAATTTGTACTTTTCTGACAAAAGGGCTATTTATTATGAATTATTAAAGTTTCAGAAAATAAATATTTTTTAATAGGAGGCGGGCCCCACTTTTTTGGGAGAGGCGGCCAAAATTTTTTTTAAAAAAAATATTATTTTATTAATTTAGTCTACTTTGGCATCCTAAGCTTTTCCTATAAATAGGGTACTTAGGTTAGAATTGAAAATCACACCAGAATCAGAAGTTTTCTCTCTCTATAATATCGAGCGTATTTTTGTGAGTATTCAGATATTTTGAGTGTTACTATTCAGTGCAAGCTTTCTTCAGCCTTATATCCGATATACCAGTCAGAAGTACTATTCTTTTGAGGTAAGGGATGTTATTTTCTTTCGTAAATGATGTTATTCTTTTCAATATCATTATACCAAAATATTGGCATAGATTTTATTAGAAAATTCTTACTTTTTTCGTCAGGGTTACTATTCACGTATACGACACTATTCACGGAAAAACTAAATTTTCTTCTATTTGTCCAAATTGTCTGTTATAGTTATTATCTTTGATTGGATCTAAGTTTTGAGCTTCATTCTTGAATTTTTCTCCACAAAGTATTATTATGGAATATTCTTGAACTTGAATAAACTTAAAATACGAATCCTTAATCTTATCCTTTATTTCACTGGATTCGTTATTTATATTATTTTTCATCATCCTCAGTCCTAAATGGTGATATAACTGAATATCTTTGGCCTGTAGAGCAAAGATGAATGATTACCTGATGAATATCTTTGGCCCGTAGTGCAAAGATGACAGGTGTTGAGATGAACATGACCACTGATGATACAAATGAATATCTTTGGCCAGTAGTGCAAAGATAAATAGTTGATTTGAGATATATATTGATTGATGTTACAGGGATAAAATATTGGTGATGAACGGTTATTTTCGCTGCGAATATTGATCTAAAACTTGTTGTCAATAATATTTTATCTGATTTATTGAAGGCTAACGATAATTTATTTTCCATTATCTTAGTCATAATATTCTTTACTGGGCTAGTTGAGCTCACCCTTTTCCTCTATTGTCCTCTTCAGGAAATGAGAATGTCGCAGGGACTAGTCGAGGGACAGAGTGATGGTCCGAGTTAGAGCAGTAGTAGTCCTCGCTATTTTTGTAAAATAGTGGGATAATAATTGTAATAAATAAAGAATGAATTTGAATGTTGATATTTCGTATTATATACGATTTGTATTGACACTCACAGTTGTGTGGTCGTATTTTGCACGACCGTGTGATATAAAAGTTTGTATTTAAATTCTGTACCATGTATTTGGCGACTCAGAATGGGTTGGGTTGACTGGACCTATTCTGGGGGCGTCACAGATCACCTCTAGAGGCCAAACATTTGGGTGGCTAACGTTGATCAAAGGAAGGAATCTAACCCGAAAATTCAAGGAGATCACGAAGAACAAGGAGTTGAACTCGTACCTGTGGAAGCTTCATTCTACAAGGGTATGATTCCATAACTTCTTATTTATCGTTTTAAATTAATAATTTGCATAAAGGATGATCCGGGTAATGGTTTTGTAGAAATTTTTTAAACTCTGATATACCATGCTTCCGCTAATTTTTGCAATTTAATTGCGTCATGATTTCGTACAAACCCAACACAACCTTCCAACGATTATCAATATGATAAGCCAAGCGTAAGCACAAAACCCTGCCCATACAAGATTTGTACAACTCAGCCACCACATGAATCCTCAGTTGAAAACCCACTTAACACTATCTTACTCATAACTTCTCTATGCTCGATACAGACTTCTGTATCTCATCATTTATAACTCATCGTGAGTTTATCTCATACTATATTATAGTACATTCTCGTTATAGTCTCAAACTATAACTATTCAATCATTACAGACCATCTGTCTTTGAACTTTAAAAGATTACGCCGTGATCTTATTCTATAATCATCTTCTTATGATTCTTTTCTTATCTCATTATCGTTTTGTTTTAAAAACTTCTTATCTTATCTTTCATCATATCATATCATGATTTCCTTTACGCTTTTAATATTATAGACTTCGTCCATTCATCGTTATTCGTCATCTTGATTATTGGAGTTGGGAATTCCTGATTCTTTTCTTTATATCTCTTCAAGATTCTTCTTTGAATCTTCTTGTTTATTAAATAACTCTTCCTTTAAGAATTTCTAATTCATTCATATAGTTTAATATTTTATTCGAGTTTTATTCCTCGTCATTCTAATCTTCTTCTTATAACATTTCTAGGACTTAATTAATCCTATACATATACGTATGTGAAAAGAATCACCTTTCCATTATACGTAACTTAACTTAACTTCTCATTCTCTAAGGTCATAACCTAAGGTACTCTTACCTAAGGTGTAAAACCTATCAGCTCTGATACCAACTGTAACGACACCAAAATTCTTACAATATAATTCTCAATCTCGATCGTTAACAATACAACTTTAATCTATCTTTACATCAATAATCGGTATTAAACTTAGTAAAAATGTGGAATAATTAAATGTTTTATACAATCTTTCTATATTGCCCTGATTCGCAACCTTTACATTACAAATATTTGATTCAATTCTATTACATGAATCGCTTCCTCAAAGATACTATACAAAGTATTACATCACAAGCAATATCCACTATACATTGGATAGCTCAACTTTACAACTTTAGCAAGTATAATACATCCAAAAAAAATATATTAATCATCTAGAACAAATAATTTCTTGCATCGTTATTGATCTTAACATTCAACTAGCATGCATCATTACCTTGCATCCTTGACCTGCAAAAGTGGTTATTTGCAAGAGTGAGCTCGACAGCTCAACAAGACCTAACAGTTTTCATGCATCACATAGCACATAATAACATGCTCAACATACATCTCATAATCAACAATGTAACATGGTATACATGCTTTAATTCACATAAAAAATATAAAGATTGAGTTTCTTACTCAATCAACATTCTTTAATCAATCAATGTAGTCATAAATTGACTTTAACATTTCATGCGTGCAACATATATAACATATCATGCTCTTTGCAAAATAATTTAAAACAGTTCATCATCAAGTTCACATAGAAAATAGGAACCGAAAGACTTTCCTTGATTGTTGTTTACCAATAACAGATTACAACTTACAGCTATCTGCACTTCACGTGCCCTACACAATTATATAATCATGCACATCAACTATTAGTCACATAGCAACACATAGTAGTTGTAATGTAAACTTTAATCTACATCTCATAACCCTTCCTACTATCAATACACAATGTTCAATTTGATTGTGTTAACTTTTGACTTATATCTCACTATATTTCCTTTTTAGTCATAGTCGAAGTTCATTCAACTGTTCAAGTCTTGCTAAGACTCCTTACTGGTTTTATATCAACCCCATTTCATATCTTATAATGCTCATTTCATTTGAATTAAAACACTTTTTATGTTCATTAACACTTGTCACGGCGTTTCGACGTTCATTCGTCACACGCCCGATTCGTCTCTCTTGTGTATGCTTAGTGTGCTTACATAACTTATCTAATACATCATTTATTAATGTTAAGAATCATTATATTTACTAACATTCATGTTTTATAACTTAGAACAATATCTATCATCGTCGACAGTACTATACTTGCGTATGTGCATGTCCGACGCCCTCCGATTGCCTCCAAATACACATCAGTCCCAAAGATGACCATTTTGACCCCTGCTAACGACCTCAAATCAAAATAGTTAAAGAACAAAAGTTGTTGGTCTACTCGTGCTCATTTCGTATCATCTTGAATCTCCTCAATCGGAGTTCGTATGAAAACGTTATAGTCATTTTACTATAGGAGGTCAAAGTAGTTTTGCATTACAAAACTTAAACCTCTCCGGACAGCATGGTTACCCATTGGGGCGGGTCCCCCAAGGCAAAAATCCCCGTTGGGGCGGGGCCTACTGCTGGTGGGTTCCCCCAGCTCGCGAACGGCAAAGAAATAAGCCAATTTGAATTATTTCTTCGCACCAAAGTCCGATTTTAACTAACACAATTACATGAAACTTTATACAAACAAAATCCTACACTTCTAACATGATTTTAACATACAATAACACCACAACACATAATCAATGCACCTAATTTTTATGATTTTGAAGAAAACATCATTATTAAGCGTTCTTGACGAAAATTGACACTATGAGTTCGTTTTTAATCCAAATCACATGATTCGAAGCATGTTTTGTTCGTTCCTTGATATATTATCGTAATTTAAACTTAATCTTCATAATAAACTCATAGAATTCATTTACGAAATCAAAATTAAAGGTTTTAAAAACTAATTTTACTAGTTTCATAAAATTCATACTTTTATCAAAATAATTTACTATAAATCCAATTCTCAACAAATTAAATTCATAATACATGTATTATTTTCATTATTGAAACTAGTATCATGAACATCTTTCAATTTTGCATATTAATACATACTACATCATCAATTTTCGTTCTAAAATCAACTAATATAATAAAAACTCATAAGAACACTAATTTTCCATTAAAACATATTTTAACAACACTTTAATTTCTTAAAATCCTTTCATGGAATACAATTACTACAATTAACATATGAATACCATATATACATATACAATTCATGATTACTCAATTTCATAAAAACCTAATTTGACATAGAATAAACACAAAACATATAAATTAAGATCTACAATTATAAGGGTAAAAATGATACCCTTTGCTATGAGTGTGGAAGAAGATGATGGTGGTCCTAGCACTTCTTCTTCTTCTTCTTCTTCTTCTTCTTCTTCTCTAACTTTTTCTCTGCTCTTCTTCTTCTCTGCTCTCTCTTTTTTATGTAACTTTTCTTTTCTTTCTCTGTGTTTCTTTCTAACACAGACTAACCCTTCTAACTATTCTAACTAACGTATATTATAATCTAACTTACAAATAATATATGTATAAGTCATAATTATAAACCACATAACCTACAAAATATAATTACCCTACACTAATTACAATTAAAATATAGGTTACAACATTTAGAATTTAAAAAGTTCTAAAGCTTGTTTGGCAAAATAATATTAATTTTAAAAATAAGTTTTTAGTAGTTAAGACTTTGTTTGGGTAAAACAGGTTTAAAACAAAAGTAAGGGCCTTGTTTGGAAAAAGGTTTTAAAAAACTCTTTTAATTCTTTTTAATAAATCATTTAGCACATATTCTTGATGTTACACTTTTAATTAATTAAGTCTTAACATTAATTTAACATTAATTTAATTAATTAAAAGTTTAACATCAATTAATCACATAAAATTATCACATTATAATTACTTGCTAATTATAATTTCACGTAACACTCATCACATAACTCATCTAATTTAATTATCCTAATTAAATTAGAACTATAACATAAAATTATTACGTCAATGAAATTAAATATTAAATATTTAATTAATTAATATATTATACTTAATTACATTACTCCATAATAATCACATAATCTATATAAATAATTCAATTAAAATATTTATTTACTTCAATAAATATTAAAATTAACATTTAAATTCTCTTCACACCAAATCACATATTTCACAATATATATCACATATACACATACTCGTACTCGAACATCTTAAAATAAGAATTTTATTTATTAAATTCTCATTTATAAATTCTTAAAAATATTGGATGTCACATGGAAGGTCTGAAGAAAAATTATTTGTAATGAAAGCTCATTCAACATTATTAGATAGAGTAAAGGTATCACAAGAGAAGGATGAAGAATGCGAGATGATAAAGAAGAGGATAATAGAAAATGAAGAAGAAGGATTCAAGATGGATAAGGATGATATGTTAAGATTTAAAGGTCGAGTATGGGTGCCAGCTGTAACTGAACTGAGAGAGGAAATCTTGCACGAAGCACACGATACGAAGTATTCTGTTCATCCAGGAGGCACGAAGATGTACCGAGATCTTAGACAACACTTTTGGTGACCCAATCTAAAACGAGAGGTTGCAGATGAAAGTAGTATGCATACAAGCCAATCATGTATGATGATAAAGTATATACTTTGGAAACGATCTTATTTATTTATTAATAAAAGTATTCATTTATTAAAGGCATTTAATTTTTTACATGATGTTATTTTTATAATATATAAATAACTCATAGTTTTAAGCAATGCTTTTAGAATCATAATGTTGATAATGCTAATGAGATCTAAATTCTTAGAAAGCTTAAAACAAAAATAGTTTCCAATCGTTGGATTACTAAAAAGGGATTAGTAAATTCGGATAGATTGATACATATGTTGCTTGCTCATTAGGATGAGTATGATTGATCTCATGATAATTTATGTGGAGACACTAAAGCAAGTATGTAGGTGCTTATTGAAGAATAAGTACACTGAATGTGACTCGCTAAGGAATACCTAATGGAGTTTTACTTGCCTGTCAATAGGAATTCCTAATGTGATAGTAGTACAAGTGATCCTTAGACTTGAGATCATCATAGTATCTTGTGTGTAATAAATTATACTTTGACTTATTCCTTAAGATCCTTAGGGTATATCAAAGGGTATGCTTGGGTATAATAAGTTACATATGGAGATAATGAATAATCAATAAAGAATCTATCACTTCTAGTAAAAGAAGAGATATGTCCTATGTGATTCGTTAAATGACAACCAAGTAGTCCTTGGCCAAGGCAGGATGAAATTAGAAAGGAGTTTCTAATTTGTATTATTTGGAGTTGTGCATTTTCTAATCAAAATACATATAATTAAATAAAATAAGTCTTGACAGTAATTACATGTCTTATATTTAATTGGGACATTGTATAGTGGAATGATTGAATTGTATGGTAACTTTTTACTCACAAGTTCTTTTATGATTAATGTTGAAATCTATATTATTTGAAAAGTCGTTGATCGCTAGGGAGGCTTATCCCTATTGTAAAATAAATATTATTTATTTAAATAGATTATTAGTTTAATTTATTTATTTAAATAAGATTAGAATTGTTCTAATTGAATTATTCACAACAGTTTTAATATAGAGAACCTAAAGGGTCACACCATAAAAGGAAGAATAATTATTTAAGAAGGTAATGGCATAATCGTAATAATATGTTAAGTGTAATTAATTTAATCTATAGTGATAGAATAAATTAAATAGCTTAATATTTATTATTTAATATTTTAAAAATATTAAATATAAATTAATAAGAGAAGTCTTATTAATATTATTATAATTATTATTATTTTAATTTCTAAAGGAGTTTAGAAATTAATTTAATATTGGTACTCTCAATTATTCATAATGAGATTAGGAGATAAATTAATTAAAGGAGTTTAATTAATTAATCCCAATGTTTTGGGAAGCCTAATTTATTAAATGAGTTTAATTAATTATTTAAATGAAACCTAATTTCTAATTAAGTTAGAAGGGTCGACCAATATCTATATAAGAGGAGTCTTACATTAGATATCAGTAGACATAATTTCAATTATTGGAGAGTACTCCTTTTCTACAGAGAATAAAAAACTAGGGTTTAGCCAACCATTCTCCTTCTTAAACAATTCATCTTCCTTGGTGGATCACCTATAGGGGCCAAACACTTAGGTGGCTAACGTTGATCAAATGAAGGAATTAATCTAGGAGATTCAAGAAGATCACGAAGAGTAAAAAGTTGAACTCGTACCTGTGGAAGCTCATTTCTACAATGGTATGATTCTGATTTATCCTTATCTTTCTATTGAATGATAATTGAGCACTAAGCATGATCTTGGTGAGGGTTTGTATAAAAAATTTTAAAACCTAATTTGTCGCGCTTCCGCCTTTATTGTGTAATTTGATTACATGTATGTGTTACATATAAACCCAACAGTAGTATCAGAGTCTAACTTTGTGCTAATTATCAATTTTATGATTCCTTGTATGAATTGATGTGAGATTGTGTGACGCCCCCAAATTCGGGTACTTGAAACCCGTACTTGGTGTTACACGATACCATTCATACGAACTGCTTACTATATTATAAACTTAAAAATTATATCAAAGTTAACTAATCCCCAAGTACGACGACCAATATGTACTTTATTACATGATAGATAACATATTATCACAATACAAAGTTCTAAATATTACAACTAACACTTTAAAACTATTCCTTCAGCTTCCCTTTTTCTTTGTCCTTGCCAGAACCTTCTGGTCGATCACGCTTAGCTGAAAATATTTAATTTAAAGCAAGAATGAGCATTTAATTGCTCAGCAAGTAATATCAAATAATAAACATCACCTGAAAGAAATAAATATTTTATTTAAAGTATACTTCTACAACGAATTAATAGTTGTGAAGCTATTTGAAACAATTCATTAGAACATATCAAACCGTTTATATTTTTAAAACGACGTAGTGACTATATATGCTGAGCGGTCAATAGACCGTGAACCATTGTTTTTAAGTTGGAAAAGGTTTGTACAGAAATTCATCTGCAAACCGTCATGACATATGGACACGTTGGGTGATCAGCCCGTATGCCTAGTATTGATTAACACTACTTAATAGAATGATATTTACATTCATCATAACAGCCTTTGGAGCATAAAAGTTTCCCAATTTCGGGATGTTCATGCTCAGTCTGGAGTCCGAACTAAAGCAGTTCCGTTGGATGACTTTATCATAATCAATAATATTCAACGATACATTTCAAACTATGTCTAGCCGAGTCAAATAGCTTAGACAATTTTTAAACCATGTATTCATACCAATATTGAATAGTATGCATCAAAACTTGTCATGTCAAAGAATTTTAAGTTTAAGAATACTTGTTCAAATACAACAGTTTATACAAGTGAGGACACTTGTACAACCAAACTTAGCTTACAAAGAACAGAACAATTTTCAATTATATATGAATTATATGAAGACAATAATGAAATACTGGTATTCAATGAATAAATTGAATACTGTTCAAGAACTGTCTTGCACATAATTAAATATTATATATAGAATATTTGGATAATAACAGAGTATAGAAACTTGCTTACAAGATCCATTGCGTAAAGTAAATGCAAATGTTAGAATATTTGCCTCGAATCGTTGACTACTGCTACGCAATATAGTTTTATCTTTAATACAAAGACCTATCATTAACAAGATTATTCTTGCAATCAGTATATATCACATTATACTTCATAATACTACTACTTTATAAGTAAATTATCTAACATTTAATCATATAATCAAATATTAGATAACAACTTAACACCATATGTATTCACAATTCTAAACCTAGCGCACATCGAGTCTTTAACAGTGTTCAATACAGTATGCTGAGTGGTTTCCCATAAACAATCAACAAACTAGTTTTCCGTCTCGTCTACACTGTTTTCACAGCGAGTTAGATCGGTAGCTAGTTCGTATATACCTCCGCTCTCTGAAAGAATCGTTTAGCCCAGATACTATACATCAACCATTAAAGAGTACGACTATACCACTACTTTAGATCTAACACTTACTCTTTTATTTTATAAGTTCTTATTATAACTTGGTAATTTATTTATGAATCCAGCAAACCGAATACATTAATTCAGCAAGCCGAATTCAAACTGTATTCCCTTCCTAACATATTCAATTTTCAATCCAGCAACCTGGATTGACCAATCCAGTAACCTGTTAACCAATCCAGCAATCTGAATTGCCCAATCCAGCAAGCTGGATTACCCTTTTCAGCGTATTGTATGTCCACTCATACTATATACATAATATAATCCATGAAATGTCTGATTCAATAAACTACATTTAAAGTAACTTTATTTTTTTATATAATTCAGTTTAAACATTTATTAAATCAATAAATAATTTATTTTAATTGTTTACACTTGACTAATTTACTCATTTAACCATCTTATAATGCTACAAACACAATATCTCATCAACATAGAACAAAATATCTTTCAAAAATCTGTATATATCTTATATAGGGTTTCAAGCCATAAAATCCTATTTTTCATATTTTTAACATTACATAATTAATTTTATTTATTTATTCATAACTCAATCATTTATATGGAAAATACCAAAAGAACTCTGAAAATGTTTCTTTTCTGGAATTTGACAGATTATAACTCCCTTATGAAAATATATTTTTCTTGGAATTTTTCAAATTCATTAAGTATTTTTCAAAAGTCCATTTTTAGTTCATAACTTAAGAAATTAGCTATATCATGCTCAAATCCGAAAATTCCCAAATCTTGGCAATATCTCACACGTATAAACATGAACTTCTAGTTTAAATTTTGTGGCCATCAGAGTTATAAAACTCCAGTTATAGCAGTTTTTGTCGAAAAAACCCAAAAATTAAAATAGTCATAAATCGATTGATTTAAGTGGGAATAAGCTTATATTTGGACAGGAGCTACTTTATATCATATATTTTCTTGCCCCAAAAGGTTTGAATTTATTTCATTGACTAAGTTGTCGAAACTACCTCGGAAAATTTTGGGCAGAATGCTTTTTCGACTTTTCCAGTTTTTGCCTACTATGCTAAAAATATTTCATACGCAAATCTACAACTCCTTTTTTAGTGATTCCACATGGAGATGTTAAAAGACTCATAGATCTAACTCTAGAACTTGACCACATTCAAAAATTCGAAATAGAATGAGAGATGTGATTATTTTAATTTCATATTTCATTTTTAAAAAAATATGATTTTCTAACCCTTATGATTTCTAAGAAAACATCCATGATCTCATGATTAATCAAATATTAAATATCATAAACTATAATAATACATACTAATGCTCCTTAAGATCGAGGATCTACCATGATCCATCATCTATTTCATTAAAACTTCACCAAACCCAAACAAAACATAATCAATGTTAAGAAAAAAAAAATAAAAACTAGAGTTTTCTAGTTTTCATTTTCTTACTGTAGATCTAACTTTTGACACTCAAAAGTGATAGATCTAAACATAAAACACTTATTAATATATAGATCTAAGGTTTTAGATCTCAAGATCATAAACTTTATATCATTAAGCACAAAATCAAACAAAAAGAAAATAATTATATTAAAGTAGAAATCTTTTATACCTTTACTTTATGCTATCCTTTTTTTTGCTAGAGTTTGTTAATGAAACTTTGAACT
Source organism: Panax stipuleanatus (assembly GCA_020205555.1). Classification (NCBI taxonomy): domain Eukaryota; kingdom Viridiplantae; phylum Streptophyta; class Magnoliopsida; order Apiales; family Araliaceae; genus Panax; species Panax stipuleanatus. The sequence goes on along the minus strand of CM035118.1, from coordinate 98,814,343 downwards.
CACCAAAAACTCCCCCTCTCTCTCTATGTGGCAGCTGACATTCTCTCTCTCTCTCTCTCTTGGTTTTCTTTTGTGTTAGCTAAAAAGAAAGGAGAGAGAAATGAAATGGTTTTTGTTTGTTTAGTAAATGTATAGATATGTTTTGTGTATCTATGAATAATCACTAACATTCTAGCTCTTTCTCTCTCTCATTTACTAGATATTTGCTTGTAGCCGTAGCAAAATGTTGCTTGCACACTTGAGGTTACTTGTCATCTTGGTTATAAGTGTTGGCAAAAACAAGAATTGGACACATGGCTTGAGTGTAGGAGTGGGTTATCCAAATTTGTGAAGTAAAATCATTAACCCACATACTCCTTTTCCTCTTCTCCTTGCTTGGGCCAAAAATACCCCCTTTTCTAGCCCATTTATGAATTGTTTGTATTGCTTCTTTAGCTTGTCAAATGACTTATTAAGTTCATTTCAATTTGGGCCAAGCTTGGGACATTTAATTAAATTGTTGGGCTTTTAAATTAATTCTTTGGGGCATGGAAATAACATAGTTTCATACTTTTAATTTTTATTCTTACCCTAAGCATTTATTTAGGGTTTCCATCACTCAAATGTAATTTAAATAATCACTCAAGTACATTTAATTTCATAACCCAATTAGACTTGTTTTAATTAAGTTACAAAATTAACTAATTGAGATATATAAAATAAATCTCTTAGGGTTTAAATACTATCATTCTTCAATATTATAAACCTTAGGTTATTTCACTCACATTCCTAAAATATATATTAGGTTACAAATATTTATTATTAACTCTCTTTATATGTTAAATAAATATATACACATTTAAATAATATATATATATATATATATATATATTAATCTTATAACAAATCCATAACACATTTATCATTGTTGATAAATTCTTATCATATTTAAATACTCACATAATCATATAATCACTATATATAATTCATATCAATAATTAATCACTTAACATTAATCACATAATGTACAAACATATCATCTTAAATACAATAACAAACGTATTAATATTCAAATCCCTATTTGAAATTCAAATTAGGGTTTTGAACAACTATTCATCTTGGCTTCCTTGCTTAGTCAACTCATAATCATTAAATTGATTAACTTGCTTAATTCATATCGCATATATTCAAAATATTACTGATAACAATAACGATAATAGTTAATAAAATAATATATATATATATATATATATATAAATATATATAAATTCATTCGTAAAATTATAGTCGTATAAAATTCTCGATCCTTACAGATTGGATCGGATTTTATGAACAAAAATTAAAATCTGATGTTTCTGTGACAAACACCGCGGTTGTGACATCCCGGATTTTTAAGGATTTATAAATGAGAATTTAATAAATAAAATTCTTATTTATGAGATATTTTGAGTGTGAATATGTGTATACGTGTCATATGTTCTGAAATATATGAATTGATGTGAAGAGAATATATAATGATTAAATAAATAATTTATTGAGTTAAATAAATAAATTATGTGATTATTGTGGAGGAATGCAATTAAGTGTAATATATTAATTAATTAAATATTTAATATTTTATTTAATTGATGTAATGATTTTATGTTATAGTTTTAATTTAATTGAGATAATTAAATTAGATGAGTTATATGATGAGCGTTACATGAAATAATAACTAGCGAGTAATTATAATTATGTGATTAATTGATGTTAGACTTTTAATTAATTAAATTATAATGTTAAGATTTAATTAATTAAAATATAACATTAAGATTATGTGTTAAAAGAATTAAAAGTGTTAAAACCGGTTTCCCAAACAAGGCCCTTGTATTGTTTTAAATCCGTTTTGCCAAACGGGGCTTTAACTATTAAAACTTGTTTTTAAAAGAATGTGTTTTGCCATGCAAGCCTTAAGGTTTTTTTTTTTAAATTCCAAAGGTTACAACTTATATATATTTTGGTGTTAATGGGTATTTAACACCTAGCATTGATATATAGATTATGTATTATATATATAATATATATCCTATCAGTTATATTTTATAATACTACGTTACTTAGAAGAAGAACAAGAAGAGAAAGAAATACAGAGAGTAAACACTCTGTGACTTTTACAAAGAAAATTGAGAGGAAGTCAGTGATTTTGAGAATCAAAGGGGGATTATCAGAGCTATTCTCACAATCTAACGAAGCTCAGTCAAGGATTTAAGGTAGTAATCCACCTCTTATTCTTAGTTCTTGTGTTCTTGAATTTCTTAAATAATTAGAATTGTAATGGATGATTTGGCTAATTACATGATGAATGAATTGGTAGATGTAGTAATCCCTTACATGTATACTATAAACGATTTTTCAGAAATCAAAGTATTGTAAAAACAAATTTCTAATGGACAATTTGAGTTCTTATGGGTTTGTGTGTTTTGGTTGAATTTTAGAATGAAAATTGAGGATTTATCATGTGTTAAAATTCAAATTGGGAGTTGTTCATGATACTAGCTTCAATAACGAAGATAATACATGAATTATGAATTTAATTGGTTGAAAATTAGATTTATGGTGAATTATTTTGTGAAAAGTATGAGTTTTTGTGAAAATAGCAAAATTTGATTTTAAAACATTTGATTTTGATTACTTATATAATTTTTGTGATTTGAATTATGTTGTACATGTGTATGGTTGCACATGTATGCTTTACACTGTCTGAGTAGTTTAGAATTGCCAATTGTTGGTATATTGGGAAAGAACAGTGAAACAAGGAAGCAGTCTGCGCTGTTTCTGTCCGCGTTACGGCGCAGCTGCGCCGGTATAAAGGCAGAAACGGCGCAGCTGCACCTGCTGAGTTTTCCAGATCATGCACCAGCGCAGCTGCGCCGGTTCCAAAGCTTAAGGGCGCAGCTGCGCCAATACCTGAGCAGAGGCAGAAAACATAAAGTATTTGTACAGTTTTAAAATCTAAATTGATTTGGTTATGTGTTAACATGAACCAAGATTTGCAATAAGATGTTATGAGTATGTATTTGGCTATTTCAAAATAGAAAAGGAAGAAGGTGGTGAAAACCTTAAATTATTATTATTTAATTCATTTTAATTAAGTAAAGGTTTAACTTAAGTTATAATTTATTTGGTTATAATGTAGTGAACATGATATGCAATTATAATTTGAATAATTATAATTAGAGTAAGGATTTAATTTAATCTATAACTTGTTAAATTATAATGAAGGTTAGTTGATTTATTTTATCGAGTAAATGTTTAACTTAAATTATAATTGTGTAATTATAATTAAGATGAATGTGTAATTTAAATTATAATTTATTTAATTATAGTTTAATAAATGCATGAATAATTAGAAGTTGTAATTTATTTAATTATGCATGATGTAGAGTGATTGATAATTATAATTTGATTAACATAAGATGTAATTTGATTAGTTATAATTAAAGTGGATGTTTAAATTATAATTTGTGTAGTTATAATTTAATATGAGTATGTAATTATTAAATGATTAATTATGTTAGAAGTTATATGATTATGTGATGTGGTAATTAATTATTAATTTAATAGTTAATAAGGAATGAGTTAACCTAGATTGGTTAACAAACGATGAGGATTAGCTATGTGATAATTAACTGATATTGTTAATTATATATATGGTAAAGTAGACGTTACTTAAGCGTCTGAAGTGTTTGCTAAACGACACTATGAGACTAATAATTGATGCGTATGGTAATAGGTTATGTAGGATTCATGAAGCAGATTATATTAAGCTATTTTTCGGTATTTGGTAATCTACGAGCTAGACAAGTCTTTCGGTTTCTATTTTCTATGTGAACTTGATGATATTATAAACTGTTTTAAATTATTTTGCAAAGAGCATGATATGTTATATATGTTGTAAACATGAATGTTAAAGTCAATTTATGACTACATTGATTGATTAAAGAATGTTGATTGAGTAAGGAACTCAATCTTTATATTTGCTATGTGAATTGAAGCATATATGCCATGTTACTTTAATTATTATAAGATGTATGTTGAGCATGTTATTATGTGCTATGTGATGCATGAAAACTGTTAGAACTTGCTGAGCTGTCGAGCTCACTCTTGCAAATAATAAATTTTGCAGGTCAAGATTTCAAGGTAAGGATACGTGCTAAGTGAATTATAGAGATCCATATTCACGAAGATTACTTATGTTTTATGAGAAATGTATCTAATGTTTTGAATTTAACATGTTGTTGGATTATAAGTGGAGTTATCCAATGTGTATGGATAATAAATTGTAATGTAAGATTTTGTATAGTAACTTTGAGGAAGTGATTCATGTAATAGAGTTGAATCAAATTTTTGTAATGTAAAGGTTGCGATTCAGGGCAATAAAGAAAGGGTTATATAAAAGTTTTAATTATTTCGCATTTTTAGTGATTTTAATATCGAATCATGTTGTAAAGTTAGAATAAAGTTGTATTATTAACGACCGATGTCGAGAGTTGTATTGTATGAATTTTGGGGTCGTTATAGTTGGTATCAAAGCTGATAGGTTATACATCTTAGGTAAGAGTATCTTAGGCTATGACCTTAGAGAATGAGAAGTTAAGTTACGTATAACGAAAAGGTGATTCCTTTCACATACGTAGAAGTATAGGATCAGTTAAGTCCTAGAAATGTAATAAGAAGAAGGTGAGAATAACGAGGAATAAAACTCGAATAAAATGTTGAACTTTATGAACGAAGTTAGAAATTCTTAAAAGAAGAGTTAATAAATAAACAAGAAGATTCAAAGAAAAATCTTGAAGAGATATGAAGATGAGAATCAGGAGTTAGCTAACTCCAATAATAAAGATGACAAATAACGATGAATAGACGAAGTCTATAAGATTAAATCATAATGAGGTCATGATATAACTTGATGAAAGGAAAAGATAAGAAGTTTTAAAACAAAACGATAATGAGATAAGAAAGAATCATAAGGGAGATGATTATAGAATAAGATCACGACGTGATCTTTTAAAGTTGAAAGACAGATGGTCTTTAATCATTGAATCGTTATAGTTTAATGCTATAACGAGAATGTACTATGATATAGTACGAGATTTACTCACGAGGAGTTATAAATGATGAGATACAGAAAGTCTGTATCGAGTATAGAACGAGATGTTATAAGTAAGATAGAGTTAAGTGAGATTTCAATTGAGGACTCATGTTGTGGCTGAGTTGTACAAACCTCTGTATAGGCAGGGTTTTGTGCTTACACTTGGCTTATCATATTGATAATCATTGGAAGGTTGGTGTCACGCTATCGATATATATATGACGAAGAGGTGATTTTTTTCTCATATTATATTTGATAGTTAGAGTCAATAGAGATTAGATTAGATGATATTAAGATTACATTAGATGATCTTAAGGTTAGGCGAGTTCTTAAAACTTATACTTATGGTAAGTTCGTAACTCATAATCGTATGTATGTTCTGAACTCCTAAGCATATGGACAATTTCTGATCAGTTCTTTGACTACGTATTGCTAGGACAAGTTCTTAAACTCATATTATTGTGACAAGTTCCTGAACTTCCAAAGTGTGGTAAGTTTGATGAACTATACTGGGTATAGAAAAGTTATGGTATAGGAAGCATTGATGTTGTTTAAGGTTGATAGAATGATTAGTAATGATGGAGTAAAGATTTAATTGATGGAGAAAGTTTTTATATTCTAAATCTCCTACTTTGCTAGATTTTTGAAATTTATTGACTTCGTGCTGATGTTGCACTTCTGTTTTCTTGAAAAATATTGGATATGATGGAACCAATGATTTTTTTAAAAAATCGTGCTATTATTCACATGTTTACGCTAATTGCTTCAGCTAGACAAAAATGATTTTAAATTCTTCAAAATGTATTTTCTATACATCATTTGATATGATGTACAAACAATAATCGAGGAAGTTATCAATGTAGTTAAACCTAGTGTTGGATGTGATCGTTTGATCGTCAGCCCACTATGGTATGATGTAGTATGACGATGTCATGTAATGACGAAATTCTCAACGTATCAGTACTACGATACGGTATCAAGATATTATAAAAAGATTTATTATTTTTATTTCCTTAAACTATAAAAAGAAAGATTTATTTAATTTTAGTTCCCTTAAACGAAAAAAAAATAATATTTATTTTATTGACTTGGTTAAAAATATATATACATATATATATATATATATATATATTTCAATTGATATCCGAATTATTGTTAGAAGTCTATGCTACTTGATTCAGCTAGACAAATATTGAAAGATGTTTATGAAATTCAAACGTTTTTGATCAAATTATGCCAAACCAAATTATTTTGGTGCGGATTCAGATGTTGAAAGCTCAGGTGAACAACCCTATCAAAGGGGACATGTTATCGGATGTAACGCCCCCAAAATAGGTCCAATCCACCCAACCTATTCTAGGGTCGCCAGCAATACACTCAACAAAATCCAAATATAAATCTTCCTTTTTACAACTATTACCATGTTATATATAGTATGACATGATTCGTACCCAAATTACTATACTGTCGTATCAAGTAAAGCAACATTTATTTCAAGTCCTCAAAGGAATTCGAGAAGATTTCTTCTCTCATTATTCTAATGGGGTGCATTTTTGACACTTTCAAAGTCGGGTTCACCTCACCTTATTTGATTCATCAAAATCAACAGTTAAATGTCGTATAAAGTACAACCCATACATTTAAATTTTTAAGTTCCCCGCACAACTATTATGCCACATTGTTCTATAACTTGATGAGGATCGCGACTAACTCAAGACACCACTTTATACCCATGTCTTCTCTTTTTGTTCCAGCTACACTTTTATTTCCTGAAAGGAATTGTGAAGCAAAAGGGGTGAGCACAAATAGCTCAGTAAAGAATATCATGACTAAGATAATTAAATTATCAATAGCATTCATCAGTAATAAATCAGAGATTTAAAATATATGGTAGATGATAAAAATTATCAACCATAATTGCAGCGAAATTAACAATCCATTAGAAGAGTCAAATAGACCATAATGTCTATTATCTTCTCCATGTTAAAAGTCCCTCATCAATATTTTATTCCTGTAATACCCATCAACAGTTCTTCGTGGTACCCAAGACAAAGAGAACTTTCATCACTTGTCTTTACCTGAAACACCAAAAATCATGGTTATACCAATTCACAGTTCCTGTTCATAATCATGCTAATAAATTTATCTTTGCACTACGGGCCAAAGATATTCATCAATAGTTCATCTTTGCACTACAGGCCAAAGATATTCATAAATTAACAGCTCATCTTTGCACTACTGGCCAAAGATATTCATCAATAGTTCATCTTTGCATTACAGGCCAAAGATATTCATAAATCAACAGCTCATCTTCGCACTACAGGCCAAAGATATTCATCTGTATACCAATCAACATTTCATCTTTGCACTACAGGCTAAAGAAATTTTTTACCACAATGATATATAATAAAATACAAATAGATCTTATTGATTTTCAACTTAATCACCCAGAATCTAAATTACCAACACAATATCCAGAAAATAGATTAGAATATAAAGTTCAAGTAAATATAAAGTTACCGGATCAAACATAATAACTTAAAACTGAATAGAAAGATTCAGGCCAAGATATTAGATGAATCACAAACCATCAAGGATATTCTAATCATTTCAGAACTTTTTACCATTTAATAATAAGCTGAAGAACGAATAATAATCTCTTATAATAATATGGAGTATGAAAGAAAATGATATTCCTTTACCATATTAAGAAAAAGTGATACCCCTTACCATAGCACGCGACTAGATGTTGCTTCCTATGAAAGTGATCAACCTGAACAATGTTTGCACTCTTTATCAACACTTGGAGTAACCTTACACTCAAAAAAAATACTCACAATATTATCCTCACAATATTGTAACAAAAGAATTTTATATTTTTGGTGTAGTCATCGTGTGTGTTTAGTTACTCAACCAAGTAACCTATTTATACTAAAAATCGAGGAAACAACTAGCACACCAGCTTTGACAAAATAACCAATTGAGCTATATAAAAATACTGATAGTGAAATTTATGGTCCCGAAAAGAAAATTAAACCAACTTGTACACGTTTCACAAAATTTGTTCAATAATAGAGTTGTGGTCCATACTACTTTAGGAAAAGTGGAGTGTCGCCAAGTCCTGCCAAACTTACTTTCGTAAAAAGAGAATAATTGAACAAACATCCACATATCATACTTATCTTTAATCAACAGCTTTATTCATCAATTATTTACGCATTTTTAATCTTTCAATAATTCTTCACAATCATTATTATAGATTCACAATACTTTCAACTGATTTTATAATATCATAGCTGTTATTTATTAACATACGTAATAAATAATTGCATGTATGATAGGGGAAAAATAAATGTCTGATCTCTAAAAATTTTAGAGGCCTCAGTGGTGTCTTCATCAGCTAACTCACTTACCCCCGAATAAATCCAGGGCTCAACTTACCCCCGAATAAATCCAGGGCGTCAGACCACTTGAGCATAGAGGAGTTTACCAAGACTCGAATCCACGTTAATGAGAACTTATGTCCGACTTCCCACCACTAAGCCACCATCTCAAGTGATGATAAAATACAATAATATAATTATATAAACATTTATCATAACTTATTCGTCACTTGTGCGTTTACATCCCGACACCTCATGAACTTACTAACACTTCAAAAATATTTAAAATATTATTCTGAATTTTTCAAACAACTTTCACATTTTTTGGATTATCCGACAATTTTCTATAATTATTTCTATTTATAAAAACTATCATTTAATAGCTTTAAAATAGAAATACTAACTCCACATATTTTTAAAATATTATCAATATTAATCTTATATTATTATAAGATTTTTCAGTAAACTTCATAATTTTCTACCATTCATAAAATTTTTCATTAATTTTCTCTATTTTTAAACTAACTATAAATATCTTAAAAAATACAAGAAAATATTTCTGTTATTCAATAATTTTTCAAAACTGTCCAGAGATTATAAATTAATATTATAGGTTTTTTTTCCACCAAGTTTCATAATTAATATACCGAAACTTGTAAGTTAATAACAAAACTTAAGAAACCCATATATAACAATTTATTTTAAAATGTCAGTCCACTATTATGGTATTACCACCATTAATTAAAATTTATTTGTCAAAATAATTAATTTTAACATAAACTAGACTTCAAATACCCCAATTTAGCATCAAGAATCACCCAAATCGGATTTACAATTATTAAGTTATACAGTTTTAAAACTTAAAGCACGTTGCTGAAAATTCTGCTACAAAAATTCTGAATTAGTCACCTCTTAAAATTCATAACAAATCATTCTTTAATCTTTAACGGTTCAACATTTGTGGACATATACGCAACTTATATATGTATAACATATCCAACAATTACAACGATCCAACGGTCGGATTAAGAATTATAATTCACGCAATATAGCTTAAAAACTGATTTTTTGGACTATAAGTCCTGCGGACCAGTTTCCTTTAAACAGTCACCACGAAAAATCCACAAGGAATTTTTGGGTGATTCAAATTTCTGTAATTAGCTTACTTCCAGAGCTTTCTTTTGATATAAATCTCATCTCCTAACTCATTATACACAAAGAGTTATAGATTTTGCAGAATCAAGTAGTAAATTAATTTTCTAAAAATTTCCAGATTTTGTTTTTCTTTTGATTTCTTGATTTCTTTTCATTTGATTCATGTTTATACAAGTTTAACCCATCAAAAATAAATATAAACATGTTCTAAAAAAATTTAACATCTATATATGAAAATCAAATTATAAATTAAGCATACCCATTTTAATTTCTTCCTTTCTTCTCATTCTTCTTTCTTTCTTCTTCCTTTCCTCTTCTTTTCTCTCTTCTCTTTTTCCATTTTAAGTTTGCTACGGGAGGGGTGTTTCAAGATTAATATGGCTGATGAAAATTTCTTCCTAAGCCAACAATAATTAGCCAACATGGCCCCTCCATCACCTAACATTATTCAACCAACCAATCACATGAAATGTTGGTCAAATAATGTGGAATGGTTTGAAAAAATGATTTCAGCACTATCCATATGTATTAGTTCTTAGCCGCCTCCCTCCTTCTAGAAGATTTAATCCCCCTCTTTTATTTACTCACTTATCCGATTAATTATCCGTTTGACCATTTATCAATTTGACATTTTTCAGTTTCAGAATAATAATAATAATAAATTAAATTAGACTTTTATTTCATAAAAGTCGGGGTCTTACATCGGAGATAATAGTTTCGAGTGTAACGCATATAGTCGTTACGATGTACTACGTTTGGGCCCAACATAGGGGTACGATAGGCTGGCCACCTAGAGTACCGATGCGGTTTTATAGTGTGAAGTACCAGGGGTGAAGTGAAGTACCAGGGGTGAAGCACTAATAAACCTAAAAATAAGTTAAAGGTCTTGCGACCACTCAGCATGATTTGAAATCTTTTAAATTCCTGAGTTATTTATATCGTTTCCCAATTATTGAGCAATTATGGAAGATTCTTATTATTCTGAAGGAGAATGTAGTAAGAAGGATATTATTTAGAAAGAAGTAGTTGTAGAACGCATTTATCCAGTGAATAGAGATTAACGTAAAATCTATTTTGATAGACTTAAATTTCGAGGATAAAATTCTTAGAAGAAGGGTGAATGTGATAACCCAAATAATTATAGATGGTGAATTATGTAGTATATGAATTCTACGAGTAGAATATATAGTAATGATCCTTGGAAAGGAAATGAATGAGTTAAAGAAGATATATAATATTTGATATATGATTGTGTTTGATTGAAGGTTAAGTAATAAAACCTTAACCTTGTTGAAGATGTGAATTTAGTAGAGATATATGTGTAGTTTATATAAATGTCGTTAAGATAATGTGTTGAAGTTATTCAACAATAAAATTATGAAAGAGATTTTTTGCGAAAATCGAGTAAGGGAGGTTTCGTTGATTCCGAGGACGGAATCCTTATAAGGAGGGAAGGATGTGACATCCCGAATTTTTAAGAATTTATAAATGAGAATTTAATAAATAAAATTCTAATTTATTAGATGTTTTGAGTGTGAATATGTGTATATGTGTCATATATTGTGAAATATATGAATTGATGTGAAGAGAATATATAATGATTAAATAAATAATTTATTGAGTTAAATAAATAAATTATATGATTATTGTGGAGAAATGTAATTAAGTGTAATATATTAATTAATTAAATATTTAATATTTTATTTAATTGATGTAATGATTTTATGTTATAGTTTTAATTTAATTGAGATAATTAAATTAGATGAGTTATATGATGAGTGTTACATGAAATTATAATTAGCGAGTAATTATAATTATGTGATTAATTGATGTTAGACTTTTAATTAATTAAATTATAATGTTAAGATTTAATTAATTAAAATGTAACATTAAGGTTATGTGTTAAAAGTATTAAAAGTGTTAAAACTGTTTTTCCAAACAAGGTCCTTGTATTGTTTTAAATCCGTTTTGCCAAACGGAGCTTTAACTATTAAAATCTGATTTTAAAAGAATGTTTTTTTCCATGCAAGCCTTAAGGTTTTTTTTTTAAAATTCCAAATGTTACAACTTATATATATTATGGTGTTAATGGATATTTAATATCTAGCATTGATATATAGATTATGTATTTTATATATAATATATATATCCTATCAGTTATATTTTATAATACTACGTTACTTAGAAGAAGAACAAGAAGAAAAAGAAATACAGAGTGTAAACACTCTATGGCTTTTACAAAAAAAATTGAGAGGAGGTCAGTGATTCTGAGAATCAAAGGGGGTTTATCAGAGCTATTCTCACAATCTAACGAAGCTCAGTCAAGGATTTAATGTAGTAATCCACCTCTTGTTCTTAGTTCTTGTGTTCTTGAATTTCTTAAATAATTAGAATTGAAATGGATGATTTGGCTAATTACATGATGAATGAATTGATAGATGTTGTAATCCCTTACATGTATACTATAAACGATTTTTCAGAAATTAAAGTATTGTAAAAACAAATTTCTAATGGAGAATTTGTGTTCTTATGGGTTTATGTGTTTTGGTTGAATTTTAGAAAGAAAATTGAGAATTTATCATGTGTTAAAATTCAAATTGGGAGTTGTTCATGATACTAGCTTCAATAACGAAGATAATACATGAATTATGAATTTAATTGGTTGAGAATTAGATTTATGGTGAATTATTTTGTAAAAAGTATGAGTTTTTGTGAAAATAGCAAAATTTGGTTTTAAAACATTTGATTTTGATTACTTATATGATTTTTGTGATTTGAATTATGTTGTACATGTGTATGGTTGCACATGTATGCTTTACACTATCTGAGTAGTTTAGAATTGCCAATTGTTGGTATATTGGGAAAGAACAGTGAAGCTAGGAAGCAGTCTGCACTGTTTCTGTCCGCGTTACGGCGCAGCTGCGTCAGTAACAAAGGCAGAAACGGCGCAGCTGCGCCGGCTGAGTTTCCCAGATAGTGCACCAGCGCAGCTACGCCGGTTCCAAAGCTTAAGGTGGCGCAGCTGCGCCAGCACCTGAGCAGAGGCAGAAAACTTAAAAGATTTGTATAGTTTTAAAACTTAAATTGATTTGGTTATGTGTTAACATGAACCAAGATTTGCAATAAGATGTTATGAGTACGTATTTGGATATTTCAAAATAGAAAAGGAAGAAGGTGGTGAAAACATTAAATTGTTATTATTTAATTCATTTTAAATAAGTAAAGGTTTAACTTGAGTTATAATTTGTTTGGTTATAATGTAGTGAACATGATATGCAATTATAATTTGAATAATTATAATTAGAGTAAGAATTTAATTTAATCTATAATTTGTTAAATTATAATAAAGGTTAGTTGATTTATTTTATCGAGTAAATGTTTAACTTAAATTATAATTGTGTAATTATAATTTAATTGATTAATATGTAATTATAATTTGGGATAATTATAATTAAGATGAATGTGTAATTTAAATTATAATTTATTTAATTATAGTTTGATAAATGCATGAATAATTAGAAGTTGTAATTTGTTTAATTATGCATGATGTAGAGTGATTGATAATTATAATTTGATTAACATAAGATGTAATTTGATTAGTTATAATTAAAGTGGATGTTTAAATTATAATTTGTGTACTTATAATTTAATATGAGTATGTAATTATTAAATGATTAATTATGTTAGAAGTTATATGATTATGTGATGTGATAATCAATTATTAATTTAATAGTTAATGAGGAATGAGTTAACCTAGATTGGTTAACTAACGATGAGGATTAGCTATGTGATAATTAACTGATATTGTTAATTATATATATGGTTTGACAGTGTGTGTCAAACGAGTAAATAGAAGAGAATTATGAAGTGTATAGTAGAAGTTACTTAAGCGTCTAAAGTCTTTACTAAACGTCGCTATGAGACTAATAATTGATGCATATGGTAATAGGTTATGTAGGATTCATGAAGCAGATTATATTAAGCTATTTTTCGGTATTTGGTAATCTATGAGCTAGACAAGTCTTTCGGTTTCTATTTTCTATGTGAACTTGATGATATTATGAACTGTTTTAAATTATTTTGCAAAGAGCATGATATGCTATATATGTTGTAAACATGAATGTTAAAGTCCATTTATGACTACATTGATTGATTAAAGAATGTTGATTGAGTAAGGAACTCAATCTTTATATTTGTTATGTGAATTGAAGCATGTATGCCATGTTACTTTAATTATTATGAGATGTATGTTGAGCATGTTATTATGTGCTATGTGATGCATGAAAACTGTTAGAACTTGCTCAGCTGTCGAGCTCACTCTTGCAAATAATAAATTTTGCAGGTCAAGATTTCAAGGTAAGGATACGTGCTAAGTGAATTATAGAGATCCATATTCACGAAGATTACTTATGTTTTATGAGAAATGTATTTAATGTTTTGAATGCAACATGTTGTTGGATTATAAGTGGAGTTATCCAATGTGTATGGATAATAAATTGTAATGTAAGATTTTGTATAGTAACTTTGAGGAAGTGATTCATGTAATAGAGTTGAATCAAATTTTTGTAATGTAAAGGTTGCGATTCAGGGCAATAAAGAAAGGATTATATAAAAGTTTTAATTATTTCGCATTTTTAGTGATTTTAATATCGAATCATGATGTAAAGTTAGAATAAAGTTGTATTGTTAATAACCGATATCGAGAGTTGTATTGTATGAATTTTAGGGTCGTTACAGCTGTCGCGCCACGTCCCAGTTCATTATAGGCACGGGCGCGCCTGTCTGCAAAACAGAAACCAACGAACAGCGTGGTCGCGCCGCGTCCCAGTTCATTCTGGGCGCGGACGTGCCACTCTACAGATTTTGAAAACTTACTTTTGATCAATTAAAGTAAATGGTTTACTTAATTGATAAAAGTTTATAATAAAGATGTTTATTTTATCTGAAATATGATTTCAGATTGCAAAAATTAAAGGATTTTAATTTAGATTTGGTTTTTGATTAAAATAAAAGAGTTTATTTTGTTTCAAAATTAAAATTTAGCAAACTTTTGTCCATTAAATGACATCGGTGCATATATAGAATGATTTTATTATTCATGAGATGAATGTTTATTTATTAATGCATATATTGATGTGTATAATAATAAATGGAGTTGATTATGGACTATAGACAAATGTGATTAGATTTTATTTTAGTTGAATGCTTGAATGAATGGATTTTATTAAATGGGATCTGCGTACCTTGTCTTCTCTAATTTTTTCTTGATGTAAAATTCTATCTCCCTTCTATGTACTTCCCCTTGACTACTGATCAAAGTTTCTATCTAAATTAAATAGTTTATGTCATAGGGCTAGTTAGAATTATCTTGAAGAATTAGAGACCAAGGAGTAAGGAGCGCGTAAAGACCCATTTGTAATGGAGCCCAAGTTTAAATATAATAGTTACGTTTAAATTTAAATTCTTGCACTCCTAGGTTTGACCTTTTGGTTCATTTGGTGGCTCTAGTGAACCAAACTAGAATAAAAGTTTATAATCAATCCGGGTAGAATATAGTATTCTATGTGTACATGCTAGTATGATATATATTATATTTTATGCAAACATGCTTCGCATATTTTAATAAAAAGAAGCGTATTTTATATATATATATATATATATATATATATATATATACGCATGCGCGCTAAACAAGATTAGACTAATAATAATAAACCCCTCAAATAAATTATTTTAAGTCTAAAGCGTTCAAAAATATTTATATAGAATATTGAATGTCGCCTTCTAGCATGATAAAATTAATAGATTATTAAATATTTAATATGAGTTTGATATGCTATCCACAAGACAAGTATTAAGTATTTAAGATGTTAATTTAATCACATTTGATGCTTATAAAAAAATTAAACAATATTATTTTGTTGTGCTATCTACAAGGACAATATTTTTCTTTTTTGAATATATTGAAGTGCTAGGTTGGACTTAACTTAAATCATTTTAGTTCGGATGGGCACACAATTGACCATTATGATCTACGAGCCAAAATAAAATGAGTTACAAGTTGATGTAATTGACAAAGAGTTGTCTAGCTATTTATTTATATATGGTTTGTTGTACTATCCACAAAGCTATATACATTTGAAATATGATCTTTATTCTCACTAGCAAATCTTTAATTAGATGTTACCGAACTATATAAGTGAGGGTAATATAGTTTGAAGAAAATAGTGGGAGATACTGATTTAAAATAAGACCTAATTTATTTTGGTATGTAAAATTAATTAAATGAATGTTTGCTAAAATGTTATCTTTTCACATGCAAAAATTTAAAAATGTCAAAATCACTAATTTCACTACGAATCATACTTGATGCTAACAAACTGACCGGACCGAATTACATGGATTGGTTAAAGAATCTGAGAATAATTCTCACTGCTGAAAAGATTTTTTATGTCCTAAATTCACCTGTCCTTGGAATTGTTCCAGAAACAGCCTGTAAGGAAGAGATTTCCACTATTGTAAAGTGGCAAGATGATGCATTTGTGGCTTAATGCATTAGTGGCTTAAGGCATCATGCTCGCATCCATGAATAATGAGCTTCAGCGTCAGCATAAAAATATGGATACTTCTACTATGTTGCTTCACCTAAATGAGTTGTATGGTGTACAAAGTAGGACTGCTAGATATGAGATATCTAAGGAGCTCTTCCGATCTCGGATGACCGAGGGCACTGCCGTTGAGACTCATGTCCTAAGGGTGATCAATCTGATTGAACGCCTTGGACAGTTTGGGTTCGTCACGGATGGGGAGTTGAGTCAAGACTTATTCTTGCAGTCACTCCCTGAGACCTTCTCACAGTTTGTAGTAAATTTTCACATGAATAAGTTAGATGTCAGCTTGCCTGAATTACTTAACATGTTGAAAACTGCAGAAGGTCACTTCCCATCCAAGAAGAACCATGTCTTAATGGTGGATGATTCTTTCAAGAAAAGGAAGAGGTCCAAGGTATCTTCTAAAAAGAAGAAATCTAAGAAGGCTATAGGCAAGGCAAAAGTGAAGGATCAAAAGAAATCTGATTCAGCTAGCAAAGGAATGTGCTTCCATTGCAACGAGTCGAGTCATTGGAAGAGAAACTGCAAGAAGTTTCTGGCAGAGAATATTCTTGGAGAAGCTTCGACTTCTAATCAAGGTTTGTTCATGATTGAAATTAATTTTTCTGAAAGTCAAAATTCTACTTGGGTATTGGATACCGACTGTGGTTCTCACATATGTAATGCTGTGCAGGGACTGGTCAGAAGTAGAAAGCTGAACAAGGATGAGGTTGTCCTACGAATGGGAAATGGAGCAAAGGTTGCTGCATTAGTTGTAGGTACTTATTGTTTAGCACTGCCTACGGGCAAGTCCATTTATTTAAATAATTGTTATTTTATTCCGAATATCATTAGAAACATTATTTCTATTTCTGTATTAGATATGGATGGATTTGACATTATAATAAAGAACAACAGTTGTTCGATTTATAATAACAATGTTTTATATGGTGTTGATAATTTGTGAAATGGACTTTATATACTTGACTTGCAAGAAAATATATTTGAAATAGAATAATTTAAAAAAAGAAAAAGAGATGATGTTAATCATACCTATATGTAGCACTATAGACTCGGCCATATCAATAAAACAAGATTATCCAAGTTGGATAAGGATGGGCTCTTAGAGCTATCCGATTATGAATCATATCCAACTTGTGAATCTTGTCTCATGGGTAAAATGACTAAATCTCCTTTTAGTGGAAAAGGAGAAAGTGTTACAGAGTTGTTAGCCTTGGTTCACACAGATGTTTGTGGACCTATGACAACGAGTGCACGAGAAGCGTATTCTTATTTTATTACTTTCACTGATGATCACTCAAGATTTGGATGTGTATTTAATAAAATACAAATCTGAATCATTTGAAAAGTTCAAAGAGTTCAGAAGTGAAGTAGAGAAACAAACTGGCAAAAGTATTAAGATTCTTCGATCAGATCGAGGTGAAGAATACTTAAGTGGTGAGTTTCTCAATTGTCTCAAAGATAATGGTATAATCTCACAATGGACTCCACCAGGTACACCACAGTTAAATAGAGTATCTGAAAGGAAAAATCGAACATTGTTGGACATGGTTCGTTCCATGATGAGTTTTATCGATCTTCCAATTTTCTTCTGGGGTTATGCCCTAGAAACGGCTGCATACCTACTTAACAAGGTGCCTACCAAATCTGGCCCAAAGACTCCATATGAGATGTGGAAATGGAGAAAACTAAATCTTAAGCATGTTAAGACTTGAGGTTGTCCATCTTATGTCAAAAAGTTTGAAAATAATAAGCTACAGATTAAATCCGACAAGTGTAGATTTGTGGTATATGTAAGGCCCCAACTTTTATGAATAAAGATTTAATTTTTTTTATATATTATTTTGAAATAGTAAGGTGTTGATTTGATAAATGTAAAAAATTATGGGTGAAATGTGCAAATATTTCAAAATAAGCAAGTGGTTATAAAATATTCATTGTTGTCGGGGAATATTCATTTGGTTGTGGAATATTCTTGTTGTCGGGGAATATTCGTACGACGGCGCAGCTATTTGTGGGCCCCACAACGGAATAACTGTCGGATTTAGAAAACGACAGAAGTAACCTTTTTATAAATAACGGCGTAGTTGTTACCGTTAGTACTGTTGAAATACCCGGTGGTTAAAATACAGTAATACGCGGTGTTGCACAGTAGCACACGGTATTGCACAGTATTTTGAATTTTTGATTCTTACGTAAGAAGTCACTACTCAATTATTGTTACAGTAATTACTGTTCAATATTTTATATTATTGATTCAATAATTGCATGATATTTTATTGATTCAATAATTGCTACGTTGCTATTTTATATGATTGATTCAATAATTGCTACCGTTGATATTTTGTATTATGGATTCAATAATTGTCACTGCACAATATTTCAAATTATCAACTCAATAATTCATATTATTTGAATAATATTATTAGATAGCATTATTGACAATGTCTAAGGAAGTTCTGTCTAGGAGGGATTATTTAATTGCGCGCCAGTAAGGAGAAGTCCTTATCGGAAGGCCCCCTCTTTCCTGGGAATGACCTAGTTGTCAATATTGTAGTTTTGTAATATTATTTGTGAAGAATTAATTATTGATTTATATGATAAGAAAATATTTATTTTGTGGATATAAAAGAAGGAATTAGTGCTGATGTGTTTTTATCAGTATTTTAGTGTGAAAAATCATCCGTTTATGGATTTCGGATAATTTATGTTTGGAATTTGGAAAAACTTTCTTCTACAAAGTTGTAGAGAATTAAATTTCCTATGAAAAGGACATAGAATTTGTATGTTTCTGACAAAAGAACTATTTATTATGAATTATTAAAGTTTCAGAAAATAAATATTTTTTTGATGAGAGGTGGGCCCCACTGGTGGCTGATGGCTTTTGAGGCAGCTGGAATTTAAAAAAAAAAATTATTTTATTAAAAATTCTACTTTGGCATCTTAAATTTTTCCTATAAATAGGGTGCTTAGGTTAGAATTAAAAATTACACCAGAATCAGAAGTTTTCTCTCTCTATAATATCGAGCGTATTTTTGTGAGTATTTAGGTACTTTGAGTGTTACTATTCAGTGTAAATTTTTTTCGGTATTATATCCGATATTCCAGTCAGAAGTACTATCCTTTTGAGGTAAGGGATGTTATTTTTTTTCGTAAATGATGTTATTCTTTTCAATATCATTATACCAAAATATTGGCATAGATTTTATTATGAAATTCTTACTTTTTTCGTCGGGGTTACTATTCACGTATACGGCACTATTCACGTATACGGCACTATTCACGGATAAATTAAATTTTCTTCTATATATCCAAGTTGCTTGTTAAAGTTCTTATCTTTGATTGAATCTAAGTTTTGAGCTTTATTCTTGAATTTTGCTCCACAAAGTATTATTATGAAGTATTCTTGAACTTGGATAAACTAGATTACGAATCCTTAGTCTTTGTCCTTTATCTCACTGGATTCGTTCTTTAAAATATTTTTCATCATCCTCAGTCCTAAAAGGTAATATAACTAAATATCTTTGGCTTGTAGAGCAAAGATGAATGATTACCTGATGAATATCTTTGGCCGTAGTGCAAAGATGGCAGGTGTTGAGATGAACATGACCACTGGTGATACAAATGAATATCTTTGGCCGTAGTGCAAAGATGAATATTTGATTTGAGATGTATATTGATTGATGTTACAGGGATAAAATATTGATGATGAACTTTTAAATCATAGAAGATAGTAGACTTCATTCTCTACTTAACTCTTCTAATAAATGGTTATTTTCGCTGCGAATATTGATCTAAAACTTGTTGTCAATAATATTTTATCTGAATTGTTGAAGACTAACGATAATTTATTTTCCATTATCTTAGTCATAATATTCTTTACTAGGCTAGTTGAGCTCACCCTTTTCATCTATTATCCTCTTCAGGGAATGAGAATGTCGCAGGAACTAGTCGGGGGACAGAGTGATGGTCCGAGTTAGAGCAGTAGTAGTCCTCACTATTTCGAATAAATAGTGTGAGAATAATTGTAATGAGGACTTAGTTTGAATGTTAATATTTTCTACATATTTGTATTGACACTCACAGTTGTGTGGTCGTATTTTGCACGACCTTGTGATATAAAGTTTGTATTTAAATTCTGTACCATGTATTTGGCGACTCAGAATGGATTGGGTTGACTGGACCTATTCTGGGGGGCGTCACAGTATACCCTAAGGAAACTTTAGGGTATTATTTATATCATCCAACTGATCAAAAGGTGTTTGTTGCGAAAAATGCTGCCTTCTTGGAAAAGAAGTTTATCCATGAAGGGGTTAGTGTGAGTAAGATATATCTTGAAAAAGTTCAAGAACCACAAATTACTACAGATCAAAGTCAGGTACCTGGCCAAGTGGATGAACTTACTGTACCAAACCCTATTCGTAAATTTGAAAGAGTATCGAAGATACCTGATAGGTATGGATTCGTCATAGAGGATGACAATGAGGTACGCATGATGAATGATGATGATCCATTGAATTATAAACAGGCTATGAGTAATAAAGACACAAGGATATGGCTTGAAACCATGAAATTCGAGATGGACTCTATCTATGAGAACCAAGTATGGACTTTGGTTTCACCACCTGAAGGCATTAAACCTATTGGGTGTAAATGGGTCTTTAAAAGAAAGACTGGAGCGAACGGTAAGGTAGAGACCTATAAGGCCCAACTGGTTGCAAGAGGTTTCAAACAAATACAAGGAGGTTGACTATGATGAAACCTTCTCACCAGTAGCTGTGCTCAAGTCCATTCAAATTTTGCTTGCGATTGCAGTTTATTACGACTATGAGATTTGGCAGATGGACGTGAAAACAACCTTCCTCAATGGGAAACTTGAGGAGGATGTGTATATGACACAGCCAGAGAGATTTGTTTCAAAGGTTGGAACAAATAAAGTCTGTAAGTTCCAACTATCCATTTATGGATTGAAGCAAGCTTCTCATAAATGGAACATCCGTTTTGATGAGACAATTAAAGTGTTTGATTTTATCAAAAAACGAGGATGAATCATGTGTGTACAAGAAGGTTAGTGGGAGCGCTGTTTCATTCCTTGTATTATATGTTGATGATATATTACTGATAGGGAATGACATTCGTATGCTACAATCGATTAAAATCTGATTATCTAAACACTTCTCCATGAAGGACTTGGGAGAAGCATCCTATATTTTAGGGATAAGGATCTATTGAGATAGATCTAAAAGAATGCTTGGCTTATCCCAAGGAACTGTACATTGACTTGATGCTAAAGAGGTTTAGCATGGAAGATTTCAAAAGTGGTCTCATGTCGATGAGCCATGTAATACAGCTCTCCAAAAAACAGGCCCCAAAGACACCTGAAGAGAGAGACCATATGAGTAAGATCCCTTATGCATCAGTAATAGGATCTATCATATACGGTATGATATGTACTAGACCAGATTTCGCTCATGCAGTTAGTGTAACAAGCAGATATCACTCGAATCTAGAAGAAGAGCACTTGAAAACAGTGAAAATATACTAAAGTACTTACGAAGAACTAAGGATGTATTTCGTGTCTACGGTGGGTCTGAATTAAAACTTAAGGGCTTCACGAACTCAAGTTTTCAAACGGATCAGGATGATAGTAAATCTATTTCGGGGTATGTGTTTACCTTGAACGGAGGCGCAGTGAGGTGGAAGAGTTCTAAGCAGCAAACAGTTACTGATTCAGCGACAGAGGCAGAGTACATAGCTACAAGTGAAGTTGCAAAGGAGGCTATTTGGATGAAGAAGGCAATCATGTATGATGATAAAGCATATACTTTGGAAATGATCTTATTTATTTATTAATAAAAGTATTCATTTATTAAAGGCATTTAATTATCTACATGATGCTGTTTTTATAATATATAAATAACCCATAGTTTTAAGCAATGCTTTTAGAATCATGATGTTGATCATGCTAATGAGATCTAAATTCTTAGAAAGCTTAAAACTAAAATAGTTCCCAATCGTTGGATTACTAAAAAGGGGATTAGTAAATTCGGATAGATTGGTACATATGTTGCATGCTCATTGGATGAGGATGATTGATCTCATGATCATTTGTGTGGAGACACTAAAGCAAGTATGTAAGTGCTTATTGGAAATTAGTACACTGAACGTGACTCGCTAAGAAATACCTAATGGAGTTTTACTTACCTGTCAATAGAAATTCCTAATGTGATAGTAGTACAAGTGATCCTTGGACTTAAAGATCATCATAGTATCTTGTGTATAATGAATTATACTTTGACTTATTTCTTAAGACCCTTAGGGTATATCAAAGGGTATGCTTGAGTATAATAAGTTACATATAGAGATAATGAATGATCAATAAAGAATTTACCACTTCTAATAAAAGAAGAGATATGTGTAAGAACCCTAATTTTCAGATATTGTTAATTAAGGATTTGATAAATAAAATTCTTAAACTGTGAGATGGGTTCGAATAAAAGTATATATATGTGATATGAGGTATGTGGTATTATATTACAAAGGGTAATATGAACTATGTAATATGTGTTTTTGTGATTAATAAATATATTATTAATATATATTTATTATTTATTTTAGAGACGATTCAATTGAGGTAAAGGAGGTGGATAAGTTACTATCGATATTAAATAATTTAGAATTATTTTATCATAGTAAGTTGGTGACATTAAAGATCCTTAATGTATAATCATCATATTCTTGTGTATGTGCATTAATAACTAGTATGTTTATAATATAGGTTATTAATAGCACTTAAGCTATCCGTGAATAGGTTTGGATAGTGAAGCATGAGTTAGTTAAGGAATTAACTAATAAGAATAAATATTGGTTAATTAATAGTTGAGAGTTATATTATGGAATAATATAATGTAAGTATTGAACCTTAATTAACTATGATGCTATAGTACAGTGTTTAATTTACTTAAGTAAAGGAGTGAATTAATATGTGTGTTGAATATGTAATTATAATTGATACTTTTTGTATATATTACTTAGAGTGGTAACATGTGAGAAAGTCTAATGTACGAATAACGTTAATAAATATATATACGTTATTAAAGGGAGATGAAAATTATTATATTTTAAATGAATATTTAATTTTTGAAGAAATTATTTTGGGAATAATTTATAGAGAGAGAGAGAGAGAAATAATAATTATATATTCTAATAAAGGGTATTAAAATAAATTCTAATATTGAATTATTTTAATAAAAGGAGGAAATGTTATTTTTGAATAATAATATTACCTTATATATTTTTGTATGAGTTGTGATTGGTTAATATAGTAAATATATTAAAATGTATTGCTATATGTAAATAAATTGATGGAAGCAATTTATTATAAAATAAACTTATTACCTATTTTCTATATATAATGTACATGTGCCGTACATGTGATTATTTCTAATAGATATTAGATGAATTATAATATCTTGAGACAATAAGTAAATTATTTTCTAATAATGAATGTGCTTATTTGGAGAAAACATAATATTTTATGTTATGGCTAAATACATAATTTCTAATGTATTTTCAAGGGAGTTTAATTAATGAAAGAAAACTAAGTTATTTTAATAGCTTGAGTTGCTATAGTACCGTAAGTGTTATAAATAATATTTGAATATTCTATTCGTAATATATTTATATGTGGACCTTGGACTTAATAGATCTAATTTAATTGAACATGTTATGAGTAGTAATGTGGTAAGAGATGAGTAAGTGATGAGAATAATAATAAACTTAATGTAAGCTTGTGAGAAATGCCTTGTGTGGCACGATAATAGATTCAATGATGAATTAATTAATTAAAGGACGAAAGAATTATTAATTAAACAATTAATCTATATTAATTGTTATTATAATAATATGTTGATTTATTATTATGGCTAGTGATAGTATAATAATAAGGAAATTGATTATAAATATAATCGAAGTGGTATTGATGAGGAATAAGATATATTGTCTTATAATATTAATTATTGTTATGAACAATGTACTAGTATCAAGTAATTATTTGATAATATGTTGATTAACGAGTAAATGATTTATAAATATAATAAGATTTATATTTACTTAGTGTAAATCCTACCAATTTTTATAGAGATTAATAGTTGATTTACGAGGAAGGGATTAATTAATTGATAAGATAAGTAATTTATCAATTCCTATGAGCAAGCATGCGATATTAAAAGTATATCGTATAGTAGTGTAAAGTGTAGTGTGACTATATAGAAACCATATATTAAGATTTACTAAACTAAATAAGCTACAAGATAATGTGTATGTGACAATGTAAGTGTGTGGACATTAAAATAGCTGTGTATTCTAGAAACTGAAAAAGGAATGAAATGTTTAAATAAACATTAATATTAAATAATGTTATTATGTGGTTATGAGAGTAGTAAAAATAACTATGGGGGATACCCGGACAATAATACCTTACTGCGTTATGTTATTTCATTGCGTGTATTTAATGTACATGGATTATATGGTGTGAGTACATAAATAATCCCTAATTTCCTAATATAGTAACTATTGTACATTAAGATTTTATTTTTGGGAGTTAAAGTAACTAAACTAAGCTCTAGTTGCTGAGATTTGATCTTGTCCCAATTTGAGTGCCTAGTACGTGAACAGTAACCTATGGCTAAATTACGTAACTTCCAAGTAGTACTAATTGGCTATGGAGATGGCTGATGGTGAGTGGTTGAACAACTTCTAGTTAACCATTGTGTTCTCCTTCTACATTCCAGTCTCAAACTTCCATGCTAACCCATTAGCCAGTCCAAGTTTCCTCTATAAATAGCAGACCATTTTCAGTTTTTACGTTACTTATTTTGGTCTATTGAAACTCTGATAATTGAGATTGAGTGAGTTGTTGTTCAAAGAAGAGGCTAGATATCTCAGATGGAAGAAACTAAGTTACTATGCTCTAAGAGGTATAAAAATCTTAACTTTTGTACTTAATTGGGTTTTACCAAGTTCTTGAAATTTCTTGGAATTCTCTGTCCATTGATATGAATTAACAAGCTATCATGTGTTTATGAAGTATGTTTACATGCATGGAACCTTTAATGATGAATTGAGCATGTTAGGACTATATTATAGCATGACTGAAATGGATTCTGTAGAGAAAATTCTGAGTTTCGGCTAAGTCCTACCGAAGCACGAAGATTTCAGGGACGAACTGCACACGGCGCAGCTACGCCGAGTTTATACCCAGGCGCAGCGCAGCTGCGCCAGCAGCCTGTTCTGGTTTTGTTTTCCTGCTTCAATGCTGTTAAGTGCGAATGTATAGTACTACCTTAGAACAAGCATAATAGCATAAATAAATTGTATATAAGGATATGTAGACATAATATGACTATGTTCTACTACGATTATATGCATGATGAACGGACGGTTATAATTTCCAAAATGTAAACGTAAAGTTTTGTAAACAAAATTAACTTATACGAACCATGTCGACATTCTGATTTTTCAAGCATGACTATATGATTTAGGAATGCATGAGAAGCGTATTAACTTACGAATATATGTTTCATAGTGTAACATGAGCATGTAGGGCCTCGTTAGTGAACATTTCTAACGAAAATGTAAGTTTCGAAGGTGGATCTTGACATGTAAATATCATATACGCATTCTAATTTTGCGAGCATGTTTAGATGACTTAGAAATGCATATCGGACATGTTAACATATGTATATAGATAGCGTGAACATGTTAGGTCTTGTTAGTGAGCTTCACTAATAAAAATACGAGTCTTGAACGTGAACGTTAACATGTTACCTTAAGATTTTGATTTTGATGTTTATGGACATATGTGATAGCGCTCTTGGACTCTCTCATGTATCGTACATGTATATATACCATGACTACATGTCGTGAAACCAAGTTTAGCGTAAACGAAGCATGTTTTCAAACTAATAACTATGATAGTTACATGCATGAAATATGAATATTCATAAGCATGCCTAACACGAGTTATATGATTACCTTATATGTTTAAAAGGCAAGCATGTTAGACTTTATGACTTTATAGCCTTGAATGGACTTAAGTTTTTACGAGTATTAACTTAGAACCTATATCATGTAAATTGAATGTGAAAAGGTTAAACGAGCATGAAAGTATCCTTTAATGTGTACACATGCTATGTAGGACCATATGTTAATACTTGAATCCGATTTCAATGGTTAATAGAGTATATTTGCTTTGTTATGGTCTTATGTGTTAGTAATGATAAATGAGAATGATTAACTCAAAAGATGGACTACACTAGCTATATGTAAATAGATTAGTGGTAGACAGGCATGTGTATATGAAGAATGTTAGTAAGTATGTATGGCTAAAGTATACGTATACTTACATAGTTATTCTAAGAATACGATAAGAATGTGAGATGAAGGTTCTACGAACCAAGTTAGACAACAATGTAACCTTTATTATTACATTGAGAATGTGTGGATACATATAACTAATGAGTGTGATCTCTATGGTTAATATAACTATGTAGGATTACACGAAGTGTAGATATTTTTAAGCAGTTAATTCGTAGTTGTTAAACTACGAATCAGGCAAGTCTTTCAGTTTCTATTTGATATATGAATTCAATAACTGTTAGTTGAATTATATTATGCTATGATGATGTGAATTTATATATTAACTGTATATGAGATATGTATGAGATTGAAAGTTGATCTTTGATGATATGCTTGTTATATGAGAAGTAACATGCTTAGTGAATATAAATTGAATATAAATGCATGGACTGTGTATAATATTATATGTTATATGATGCATGAAAACTGTTAGAGTTGCTGAGCTGTCGAGCTCACTCTTGCAAATAACCATTTTTGCAGGTCAAGGACTTACGATAAAGATTTCGTGCTTCTCGATTGATAAAGATAAATAGTATCGCAACGAAGAATACTATTTAGATTATCGTTTGAACCCTGTTTAGGTTCGAAGAGTTGTACTTGATATTTGTTTACATTATTTAAAACTTGTCGTACTGTAAAGATGTATTAGTTAATACATAGAGGATATCAAGTCGAGTTGTAAACATTATACGATAACTCAAACAGAATGAATCATATTTTATAGTTGATTCGAGAATTGTAATTGATTCAAAGTTATGAAATCAATAAAAAGATTTTATTCAAGAGGATTGAAAAGTTTAAATTATTTCGCATTTTAGTTACATCGAATATGATGTAAAGACGAGATCTTGGATATGAATAAAATTTATATTCTTAATTGTAATAAACAAAGTTGTATTCTTTTACTAATGATTAAAAGATGTAATAGTTTGAAGATAGTAGTATCGTGACTGCACCGTATCCGAGAAAAGTGAGGAACCCGAATTTGGGGACGTCACAATATGTCTTATGTGATTCGTTAAATGACAGCCAAGTAGTCATTGGCCAAGGCAAAATGAAATTAGAAAAGAGTTTCTAATTTGCATTATTTGGAGTTGTGTATTTTTTAATCGAAATACATATAATTAAAAAAAATAAGACTTGACAGTAATTCCATGTCTTATATTTAATTGGGACATTGTATGGTTGAAGGATTGAATTGCACGGTAATTATTTACTCACAGGTTCTTTTATGATTAATGTTGAAATCTATATTATCTGGAAAGTCGTTGATCGCTAGGAAGGCTTATCCCTATTGTAGAATAAATATTATTTATTTAAATAGATTATTAGTTTAATTTATTTATTTAAATAAGATTAAAATTGTTCTAATTGATTTATTCACAACCGGTTTAATATGGAGAGCCTAAAGGGTCACACCATAAAAGGAAGATTAATTATTTAAGAAGGTAACGACATAATCGTAATAATATGTTAAGTGTAATTAATTTAATCTATGGTGATATAATAAATTAAATACCTTAATATTTATTATTTAATATTTTGAAAATATTAAATATAAATTAATAAGAGGAGTCTTATTAATATTATTACAATTATTATTATTTTAATTTCTAAAGAAGTATATGAATTAATTTAATATTGGTAGTCTCAATTATTTCTAATGAGATTCGGAGGCAAATTAATTAAAGGAGTTTAATTAATTAATCCCAATGTGTTGGGAATCCTAATTAATTAAATGAGTTTAATTAATTATTTAAATGAAACCCAATTTCTAATTAGATTAGAAGGGTGGACCAATATCTATATAAGAGGAGTCTTATATTAGATATCAGTAGACGTAATTCCAATTGTTGGAGAGTATTCTTTTTCTACAGAGAATAGAAAACTAGGGCTTAGCCAACCACCTTCCTTCTTAAACAATTCATCTTCCTTGGTGGATCAACTCTAGAGGCCAAACACTTGGGTGGCTAACATTGATCAAAGGAAGGAATCAATCTAGGAGATCACGAAGAGCAAGGAGTTGAACCCGTACCTGTGGAAGCTCGTTTCTACAAAGGTATGATTCTGATTTGTCCTTCTTTTTCTATTGATTGATAATTAAGCACAAAGCATGATCTTGGTGAGGGTTTGTATAAAAATTTTTAAAACCTAATTTATCGCGCTTCCGCCCTTATTGTGTAATTTGATTACATGTATACGTTACATACAAACCCAATAGCAGAGTTCGTCAGTAGATGTCTTACTTGTCAACGAGTCAAAGCAGAGCACCAGAGGCCAAGTGATTTATTTCAACCACTAGAAATATCGAAGTGGAAATGGGAACACATTACGATGGATTTCGTGGTAGGACTTCCAGTTACACAAAAAGGTTATGATGATATTTGGGTTATCGTAGATCGACTAAAGAAGACATATCATTTTCTACTAATCAAGTTTTGATTCAATTTAAATCAGTTAACAAGTCTATATGTAAAGGAAATCGTTTTACGACACGGAGTGTCGGTGTCAATCGTCTCTGATCGAGATCCGCGCTTCACGTCAAAATTCTAGAAGACCTTACAAGAGAGAATGGGAACACAGTTGAGATTGAGTACCGCTTATCATCCTCAGACAGACAGACAGAGTGAGCGAACAATACAAACGTTAAAGAACATGCTTAGAGCTTGCGTGAAGAATTTCAAAGGGAACTGGGATGATCACTTACCCTTAATAGAGTTTGTGACGCCCCCAAATTCAGGTACCTTCAAACCCTGGACATGGTGCTACACGGTACTACAACATTCAACAAACCTTTAATAATACAAGTTTACTGATACAAAGCTAAACTTATATTATTACATCAAATCCTTCAAATCCCAGATTCTTAACCCTTTACATGTTCCTACCATCATAACATTCCACATTACATGTAGCGCCCCCAAATCTGAGTCCCCAAAACCTCGGATATGGTGCATCACAATACATCATCTTCATATATATTCTATAAACTAATGTGGAATATATAAACATATATTGTTTATTACACATGATTCTATAACATATCCCAAGGTCTATTAACCTTAACTGAATATGTAATGACCGTAAATTTTAAACTCCATTATTAATTTAATATGTGATTTAAATTTTAATGAGTAAGTTTTGTGAGCTTATTTAAACCTTATATGGTTATGTGTTTATGTGAGTTAAGCCTATGCGAATAATTGCTAGGATTATTAAAGAGAGTCACTAATGGCCTAATTAAATTAGTGGACTAGCCCTAAGTTTTATATCAATAGAATTGATAGGATGATTATTAATGAAATATTCAATTTGCTTGAATATAGTAAAAGGATTAATTGTGATTATAGTGGATAAACGATTAACGAGTAATTAATTGATAATATATCAATTAACTATTATTGTGAATAAATAATATATTAATGAGCAAAGGATTAATAAATATAATGAGATTATATTTACCCGATTAATTATTTTATGCAAGCATGCGAGATATTAAACCTTTAATATATGGTAGTTATCTATATTATATATAGTACAAGGTGACACATTAATATGTCTATATATTATATATATAGACTACATAGTAAACTTAATTGCCATATGGGAGTTACATATTATTGCTTATGTAACGTGATGTGTGTGGGTAGACCTTAATATATACTCGATTACCTTATATTAATATCAATAAATAAATGTTAATTGATAATGATTTCTATAAGTTATTATAATTATAATAATAACAGTTATGGTAATAAGTAATAATAATACCCAATTAAATTATATTCGATGTTAATAAAATGTACATGGATTATATGTTGATATATCTATATGTACCTATTTGATACATTGCATTATAGATTCCTCATTAGAAATGACATCGTGACACTAATTAAATGTATAACCTAAGTATCTTTATAATGTGTATAGATGTATATTTATAACCAAGTGTCAGTATATACACCAATTGCAAGTTGCTGAGTTCTTATTACATTGTCTCACATTGAGTGCCCAACTCCTCTTCACATGAACAATCACATGGCTACACTACTCTACTCCTTCTCAAATTCATCAATCCTAGCTAATGATTATAAGGGATGTAGATTTCATGATTTGATTCACCAACTTCTTGCTAACCATTATACAATTGCTTCTTCCTTTGGTTTGATTTGGTGAGCAAAGTTAATATTCGTGTAAACAAATTGCCTATATATATGACATCTCTTCCTCTCATTTTTTTTTGCTGAGTTATTGTTAAGTAGAGCTTACATTCTGAGTTTCTATTGAATTGAGAGAGTGAGAGATAGCAGCAAGTTCATTTAACAGAGGTATAACTTCCCATTCTTGTTCTTCATGTTTCTGTAAAATTTCTAAGTTCTTGATTCTTGAATTAGATGTTAATTGATTGGAGAAATGGTTGTTAAGTGTTATATAAGATTATAAGCATGATAGAAATGTATTATATCATGTTTAGATTGATTTTCGTATGAAATTTCTGAGTTGGGCTAAGTTTCTGCCGAAGCAGCCTGTGTCTTTTTATGGCCGGAGCCTTGTGCAGTTGCGCCAGTTTTGTACTGGCCAGTGGCGCAGCTGCGTCGGTACCAGTTTTTGATTTTTGGTTTCTGTTAAGCTGTTGTTCTGTACTATCATATGGTTCCTTATTTGGCAAGTATGTGGTCATGGTTAATATGTATATATATGTTCGTAGACGTAGTATGAGCATGTATAAAGATGTTAGTACACACGATTGATAAAAAAACTTGTGGTTTTAAAATAAAACTTATAGTTTTGGATTTGGACTTTAACGTATACGTAGCATGCATATATTCTGATTTTCGTGAGCATGACCGTATGGTCTATATTGACATGAAATGCATGATTTAAAGTGTAGAACATACTAGCATACATGATTGAAGGATTCAACGGTTCTCAAAGAAAAAACTTAAAGACTTTTGAAGCAAACTTGACCAAGGTTAATGTCTTTTAGATTCTGACCATTTGATTACGTGTATGTGACTTATAAATGTGTTCTAATACATGAGAGTCATGGCTACAAGGTACTTTGCATATACTAAGTTACCTTTGTTGACTTAGTGCAATTTTCAAAGAAAATTTAGGATTTGAAAGTTAATAACATCAATTACCATGTGAGTTATGTTATGATCATGCAAGCATGAGTATTAAGATTTCATTATGCCTATAGACATGTTGACATGAGCATCATACATGGATTTCATATATGCACGTATATTCATAGAAAATGAATTTCTAAGGCATGAACTATGTGATTAAAGTATACATATGTTGTTTACGCATAAGCATGACTACTTAACATTGTTTAGCCTCGTTATGTGGTAATATGACTTTAATAGTTGACCTTGAGGCATGAACTTGATTAACTTAAGGTTTACCGGCGTTAAACCATGCAACCTTGAGCTATAGACAAAACCTTGCAATAAGTGTATCATAAACTGTATTGCATGCTTAAATCGAAGTGCTATGTGTTCAAGCCTATGTTGATGCCTAGAGACTAGATATTCTAAAGTTATTAATCTAAGACAGGATTAAATATTTATAAACTCAGTCATAGTAAATTGACTTACGTGAATTATGGGATAGACCTATATGATGATTTGATTCTTATAAGTGTAGACTCATAGTAGTTTACACATACTAATTGAGAGACCGACTTGTTAATGTTAGGTCGTTTCAACGCAGTTTAATTAAAGCTAGAATTAATTGTAGCTGAGCAAACAGGCTAGTATCCTATCCTATGCATTTACTTTATGCAAGGAATCTATGATTTGAATGCAAGTTCTCTGACTTACACTCTTTATTTGTGCAAGTTTTCTAAAAACTCATTATTTATTGAGCAAGTTTCTTATCTTTCTCATATTGTATTGAGCAGGTTATTATTGTGTTGCAAATTATTTTATTTAAGTTTGAATCTTATTTTCAAGCATGTTATTAGGTGGTTTAATTACTTTACAATTATTCCACATCGATCTTATTGATATTTGCACTTGGTGCACTTGAGTTCGTACAGTCTTGGACTTGTACCTTATTTAAAGTTCTATAATTCTTGAACTGCGTCAGATAGAGTCTGAACCCTTGTTCGGTCAGACAATTGTATGAAATTTTATAAAAGCTATCCAGACCAATTGATGGTATGGATTCTTAGACTGAAGAGAACACCCCTTAAATATAGGGGAGTACCCAGGTATCTAATATAAGATATAAACAGCAGAGTTGAATGTTATGCATATACATGGCGTACGTGAGGCTGATCCCCTCAAGTACTTATTCTGTAGCCAGTAACCAAAGGGTCAATCAGCTATTGATTCCATTGGAGTTTTATAGTTCAAAGTCTACTTGACTATCAGTTATTCTAAAAGCAATTATTATTCTTGCTTCCGATATTCATATTGTTGAATTCATTGTCAGATATATTTCTTTCATCATGATATATCCTTTATTGTTGTATTTAAACTTGCTGAGCAAACTTGTTACTCATTCTTGCTATATCATAACTTTTATTGCAGTTAAGCCCGAGACTTCAGGGAAGGACAAGGGTAAAGGAAAGATGTAGTAATAGTTTGCAAGGAGACTAGCACGAAACTAGAGGGAGGAAGGTTACGTTAATAACGGAGGGGGAAATGCAGATCTAATATAGAACTTCATTGACCTGTTAGTAGAAGTAATGCAAAATAGACCCCAGCCAGCGGTAGGGCAGCCAGGACAGCACTTGGCTAGCTTCAAAGATTTTAAGTTGGTAGGACCTCTGGAATTCCGAGGAACCTTAGACCCAATCGAAGCCCAAACATGGATAGAAGATATGGAGAAAGTGTTTGAGGTCGCACTGGTGGCCTAAGCACAGAAAACGAGTTGTGCCACTTTCATGTTGAAGGGCAAAGCTAACTATTGGTGGAAAGCCAATAAAGGACGAGCAGGCGAATGAGTTATTCCTTGGGACAAATTTAAGGAGCTATTCCTCGAGAATTACTTCTCGGAGAATACACAACAAGATATGGAGGTTAAGTTTCTAGAACTGAAACAAGGTAGTATGACAGTCGCAGAGTATGCGAAAAAATTTAACGAGTTGGCCCAATTCGCTTCACATCAGGTGGACACGGAGGCCAGGAAGGCAAGAAGGTTAGAGTTAGGATTAAAGCCATGGGTACAGAAAGCAGTCGCTGTATTGAAGATTAAGACTTTCTTTGAGCTACTGGAAAGGGCTATCATTGCAGAAGGAGGCAATGAAACCATAGCACGATTTAAACAAGATAAGAAGACCGGTCAGTAATGATAGAAAGGGGGAAGCAGCGGAGGCAGCAACCCCATCAAGCGTAAATGGATGGAGAGCCAATCCTCTGGAGGCAACAAGTCTGGGGGAGAGGCCAAGAAAAGTGGAAAGTGCAATAACTGCGAAAGGAATCACTCGGGGGAGTGCATGAAGAGAAAGAGTGTTTGTTATCATTGTGGACAACCGGGGCACATGGCTCCTCAGTGTCCGAATAAACAGAAAGGAGGATGTTTCTCGTGTGGAGCCCCAGACCACCAGATTAAGGACTGCCCGAAGAGAAAGGGCAATGCAACTAGAGGTAATCGCAACAACAACAACGGGCTGAGCATCAGAGGGCCAGCCAGTCAAGACAACAGACCAATGGCACGCACGTTCAACATGACCGTACAGGACGCGGTGGAGTCCAAGGACGTGGTGTCAGGTATCATCCCAATCAACGATATAGATGCCTATGTGTTATTTGATTCGGGTGCTACCTGCTCTTTTGTTTCTGAAGAATTTGCTAAACAGTTAGACTTACCCCGTGAAAGATTAGAACACCCTATGAGCGTAGAAGTAGCAAACAAGGAAATAATCCCCGTAGAATATATTCATAGGAACTGTTATACCGAA
The DNA here is from genome assembly GCA_020205555.1 of Panax stipuleanatus. NCBI lineage: Eukaryota > Viridiplantae > Streptophyta > Magnoliopsida > Apiales > Araliaceae > Panax > Panax stipuleanatus. The sequence continues at coordinate 98,779,750 of CM035118.1, read as the reverse complement.
TTGAAAGGATTTAAGCTCAACGTGGATTTGATACCGATTCGTTTGGGGGAGTTCGATGTAATCCTTGGAATGGATTGGTTATCGATTCATGGGGTAGTTATAGACTGTAAGAAGAAGTGTGTACACCTTAAGACTCCAAATAAGTCGAAGGTAGTATTTTATGGTAGTAAATCGCCGAGACAATCTCATTGTCTGACGATGATGCAAGCACAGAGATTGCTTAGGAAGGGTTGTATAGGTTATTTGGCTTATGTGGTTGGTACTCAACGAGTCGAGGGTGAACTGGGTCAGATACCTATTATAAGGGAATTCGCCGATGTCTTCCCAGACAAGATTCCGGGATTGCCATCGGATAGAGAGATTGAGTTTGTTATTGATTTGGCACCAGGGACAGCACCGGTATACAAAGTGTTGTATCATATGGCACCGATAGAGATGAAAGAACTGATGGCTCAATTACAAGAGTTATTAGATAAGGGATACATTCGACCAAGTGTATCACCGTGGGGAGCACCAGTCTTTATCGACTACCGAGAGTTGAACAAAGTCACCGTTAAGAACAAGTACTCGTTACCCATGATAGACAATCTATTTTATTAGTTGAAGGGGGCAAAGTACTTTTAAAAGATTGACTTGAGGACCGGTTATCACCAACTGAAGCTGAGGCCGGAGGACATTCCAAAGACGACATTCAAAACTCGGTATGGACACTTTGAGTTTCTGGTAATTTCATTCGGATTGATGAACGCGCCGGCAGCATTTATGGCCTTGATGAACAGAGTGTTCAAACAGTATTTGGATAAGTTCATTGTCGTATTCATCGATGACATTCTGGTGTATTCAGAGACAGAGGAAGAACACGCCGAGCATCTAAGGATAGTGTTAGAAACATTAAGGAGGGAGAAGCTATATGCAAAATTCTCCAAGTGTGAGTTTTGGTTGCAGAGGGTGCAGTTTTTGGGGCACGTTATCAACAAGAATGGTGTTTCGGTGGATCCGGCAAAAGTAGAAGCGGTTATCAATTAGGAGAAGCCGAAGACGCCGACAGAAATCAGGAGTTTCCTAGGATTAGCGGGATTCTATCGAAGATTCATTCAGGATTTTTCGAAGATAGCGTCGCTATTGACCAATCTTACCAGAAAAGTAGTTAAGTTTGTTTGGACAGAGAAATGTGAAGAAAGTTTTTTAGAATTGAAGAAAAAGCTTAGTCAAGCACCTGTGTTGGCTTTATCGAACAACACGGGAGGGTTTGTAGTGTATAGTGATGCGTCACACAAGGGTCTTGGTTGTGTACTTATGCAGCACGACATGGTTATTACGTACGCTTCATGTCAGCTGAATGATTATGAGAAGGGCTATTCGACTCATGACCTGGAGTTAGCAGCGGTAGTATTTGCCTTGAAGATTTGGAGGCATTATTTGTATGGCGAGAAGTGTGAGATATATACAGATCACAAGAGTCTGAAGTATATCTTCACGCAGAAGGAGCTAAACATGAGGCAGCGTCGATGGCTAGAATTGATCAAAGATTATGATTATGCAGTTCTGTACCATCCAGGCAAAGCAAATGTAGTGGCAGATGCCTTGAGCAGAAAAGGCAGAGAGAAGTTATTAAAGTTGACCATTCAAGAAGAATTGGTGAAAGATTTTGAACGACTAGAATTGGAGGTCAAGTATCTGATGGAGACCAATGAGAAATTATTTACAGTGACAGCGACTCCGACTTTATTGGATAAGGTTAAAGAGGCTCAAGAGAAGGACGAAGATTGTAATAACATCAAGAAGCGGTTGGCTGAAGGTGATGAATTGAAATACAAGGTTGATAGCATTGGACTATTGAGATTCGAAGGACGAATTTGAGTATCGTTAGTACCAGAGCTAAGGGAGGAGATTTTACAAGAAGCACACAGTACGAGATACTCGATACACCCAGGAAGCACGAAAATGTACCTAGATTTGCGTCACCACTTATGGTGGCCAAACATGAAGAGAAAGGTTGCGAAATACGTAAGCAGATGTCTAACTTGTCAGAGGGTCAAGGCAGAACATCAACGACCAAGCGGGTTATTACAACCGTTAAAGATTCCAGAATGCAAGTGGGAGCACATCAAGATGGACTTTGTAGTGGGAATTCCGGCAATGCAGAAAGGGCACGACGCCATATGGGTAATTGTAGATCGTCTTACCAAGACGGCTCACTTTTTGCCGATTAAGATTAAGTAAAGTTCGGACTAGCTAGCCAAATTATATGTCAAGGAAATTATCTCGAGACATGGGGTGCCGGTATCTATTATATCCGATAGAGATCCACGATTCACGTCAAACTTCTGGAAAAGTGTTCAAGAAAGAATGGGGACACAACTACGAATGAGTATCGCGTATCATCCGCAGACCGATGGGCAAAGCGAGAGAACAATTCAAACACTTGAAGACATGCTCCGAGCTTGTGTGATGGACTTCAAGGGTAGTTGGGAGGATTACCTTCCATTAGTAGAGTTAGCGTATAACAATAGTTTTCATGCCAGTATTAGAATGCCGCCGTACGAAGCACTGTATGGGAGGAAATGTAGAATGCCCTTATATTGGGACGAAGTAGGTGAACATCGACTGTTGGGACCAGAACTGGTACAGTAGACAGTAGAGATCATCAAGGTGATAAGAGCACGACTGGTAGCAGCTCAAGATCGCCAGAAGAAGTATGCGGACTTACATCACAAGAAGAGAGATTTTGAATTAGGAAGCTATGCATTCTTGAAAGTATCTCACTGGAAGGTGAAGATTTATTTTGGGAAGAAGGGCAAGTTGAGCCCTAGGTTCATAGGATCGTTCGAGATTCTGAGGTGACTCAGTGAAGTGGCGTACGAGGTAGCGTTACCTCTTGAACTTGAGCACATTCATAACGTGCTTTATGTCTCAGTATTGAGCAGACTACAAGCACGTTATCTCTTATGAACCGATCCAAGTCGAGAAAGACTTATCGTACGAGGAAGTACCTGTCCAGATACTAGATAGGAAGGAACAGAAGCTGAGGAATAGGATCATCCATTCCGTTAAGATTCTCTGGAAGAATCACACAGTCAAAGAAGCTACGTGGGAATTAGAAGAGAAGATGAAAGCGAATTATCCGTTTTTATTTGAGAAACCTTATTTTTACAATTCCGAGGATGGAATTTTTATAAGGGGGGGGGGGGATGTAATGACCTTGAATTTTAAACTCCATTATTAATTTAATATGTGATTTAAATTTTAATGAGTTAGTTTTATGAGCTTATTTAAATCTTATTTAGTTATGTGTTTATGTGAGTTAAGCCTATGCGAATAATTATTAGGATTATTAAAGGGAGTCACTAATGGCCTAATTAAATTAGTGGACTAGTCCTAAGTTTTATATCAAAAGAATTGATAGGATGATTATTAATTAAATATTCAATTTGCTTGAATATAGTGAAATGATTAATTGTGATTACAGTGGATAAATGATTAACGAGTAATTAATTGATAATATGTCGATTAACTATTATTGTGAATAAATAATATATTAATGAGCAAAGGATTAATAAATATAATGAGATTATATTTACCCGATTAATTGTTTTATGCAAGCATGCAAGATATTAAACCTTTAATATATGGTAATTATCTATATTTTATATAGTGTGACACATTAATATGTCTATATATTATATATATAGAATACATAGTAAACTTAATTGCATTATGGGAGTTACATATTATTGCTTATGTAACGTGATGTGTGTGGGTAGACCTTAATGTATACCATATTACCTTATATTAATATCAATAAACAATTGTTAATTGATAATGATTTCTATAAGTTATTATAATTATAATAATAACAGTTATGGTAATGAGTAATAATAATACCCAATTGAATTATATTCGGTGTTAATAAAATGTACATGAATTATAAGTTGATATATCTATGTGTACCTATTTGATACATTGCATTATAGATTCCTCATTAGAAATGACATTGTGACACTAATTAAATGTATAACCTAAGTATATTTATAATGTGTATAGATGCATATTTATAACCAAGTGTTAGTATACATTATACACCAATTGCAAGTTGTTGAGTTCTTATTACATTGTCTCACATTGAGTGCCCAACTCCTCTTCACAGTGAACAACCACATGGCTACACTACTCTACTCCTTCTCAAATTCATCAATCCTAGCTAATAATTATAAGGGATGTGGATTTCATGATTTGATTCACCAACTTCTTGCTAACCATTATACAATTGCTTCTTCCTTTGGTTTGATTTGGTGAGCAAAGTTAATATCCGTGTAAATAAATTGCCTATATATATGACATCTCTTCCTCTCATTTTCTTTTGCTGAGTTATTGTTAAGTAGAGCTTACATTCTGAGTTTCTATTGAATTGAGAGAGTGAGAGATAGCAGCAAGTTCATTTAACAGAGGTATAACTTCCCATTCTTGTTCTTCATGTTTCTATAAAATTTCTAAGTTCTTGATTCTTGAATTAAATGTTAATTGATTGGAGAAATGATTGTTAAGTGTTATATAAGATTATAAGCATGATAGAAATGTATTATATCATGTTTAGATTGATTTTCGTATGAAATTTCTGAGTTGGGCTAAGTTTCTGCCGAAGCAGCCTGTGTTTGTTTCTGGCCGGAGCCCTGTGCAGTTGCGCCAGTTTTGTAGTGGCCAGCGGCGTAGCTGCGTCGGTACCAGTTTCTGATTTTTGATTTCTGTTAAGCTGCTGTTCTGTACTATCATGTGGTACCTTATTTGGCAAGTATGTGGTCATGCTTAATATGTATATATATGTTCGTAGACGTAGTATGAGCATGTATAACGATGTTAGTACACACGATTGATAAAAAACTTGTGGTTTTAAAATAAAACTTATAGTTTTGGATTTGAACTTTAATGTATACGTAGCATGCATATATTCTGATTTTTGTGAGCATGACCGTATGGTCTATATTGACATGAAATGCATGATTTAAAGTGTTGAACATACTAGCATACATGATTGAAGGATTCAAAGGTTCTCAAAGGAAAAACTTAAAGACTTTTGAAGCAAACTTGACCAAGGTTAATGTCATTTAGATTCTGACCATTTGATTACGTGTATGTGACTTATAAATGTGTTGTAATACATGAGAGTCATTGTGACACCCCCAAATCCGGGTACTTCGTTTCCACATGATTTGGTGTTCACTTTCTAACTATAACAAACATCTACCCAATATATCTCAAAATAAATTACAATCTTTATATAAAATCTCCTTAAAACAAGGGTTACAACCTTAAAAAAACAATCCTAAGGTTGCTCTAACCTTGACATAAATAATAAAGTGCGGAATAGAAACATGACATAAAAGTCTTATTACAATCATTTCAAAATAATTCAACAAGTCTTCACTTGTTCATCTTTCCATTGCCTTTACTCGTAGACGGGGCATCAACGTTATCAACCTTAACTACAATTGTTATTTAATGCAAGAGTGAGCAAACAACAGCTCACTGGAGTTTAACAATAATAAATACATGAAAGGATATCTTTACAAAGATCTGAATAACTTAGCTTACTTCAACAATAAAGAATTGAATAATAATTCTCTATCAACATTAAATTCGAATATAGAATTTATCTGAGGGTCATAAAACCTTTGAACTCTTGCCCTAGGTTATAAATATTTCTATTTAAACTATTAACAGTCAATAAGACTATGGACCTTAACTCGTACTTAGGGGGATCAGCTCTTTGTACCATGTATTGTGCACAAACATCTTAACACTAGGCGTAGTAACCTCCCCTAATAATTAGGGTTGTTCAACTCAATAATTTGAATTCAAGTCCGCACCAAAGAAAGTTTGGTTTGGATAAGCTTACAAGGGTAATTTAGAATTCTCATTTATCATCTAAGGGATTAGTTGAATCGACTTTCAATAATTCATAAATAAAAGAATTATGAATTAACATATGCTTTAGAAGTAAACTTAAAGCATTTAAAATAATAAACTGAATCTTACTTGAACAATAAGTCAAGATCTCTTTGGTTAAGTAAATAATTGTCCAGTACAGAAATGAAAAAGACATTCTCAACAATGAATATATGAACTCAAAGAACTTGCGTAGAAATAGCGAGTTTAGGGTTTAGAAGACTTGCCTTACGCGCAAACTACTTAACTCAATCACGTACTTTAACACTGCCTACATACATACATATTCAATCACAATAACCTAAATTAGTTAACACGTAACTAATTCACATAAGTGGTTAACCCTCATGGTTAACTCACTCTAACTAAATAAATAATAATAATCAACCATCATATAGTTAATTACATCACTTACATATTCACATAATTAAATTAATTATGTATTTAACTAAATTATAATTAAACAATTATAATTCAAACACTTAATCTAATTATAATTACTCAATTATAATTACCTCTTAAATTATCACCAATTCATAATTAATAATTAATTAAACTATATCATGCATTATCATTACACAAATCATAATTAATCATGCAAATTTATAAATTTTAAATCCATAATTAAACATGCATTAAATTATAATTTAATTTAACATCTAATTGATTAAAATAAATCAACTAATATCATGCTTTAAACTAAACACTTACTTTTAATTATAAATAATCAATTTACAATTTTAAAAGTAACTCATAGAACAATTATAATTTAACAATTCAAATATTATTTTAAGATTTACAACTTCATTTTCTATATTTTTCTTTTTAAATACGACATTGTCAAACTCATGTTAACATGTTATAGTAATACATGATTATTCATAAAATAATTAAATTAGGCTCCAAAATAACTCTGCATATGTAAACTAGCATCACTGCCTCTGCACTGAACATGGCGCAGCTGCACAGCCAGCTACCTTAAAACCGGAGCAGCTGCGCATGGGATGGTTCTAGGAAGGGCAAGCGACGCAGCTGCGCTGCTGCTTGCCTTGCTGCCGGCGCAGCTGCGTAGCAACGTGGCCAGACGCAGACAGTTTCGACCCTCTATTTTACCGAACATCCCATACAAGCCAACAAACGCATAAATACAGTACCATAGACACTGTAACTCATACATACCCTATAATACATATGTATAACATGCTTCCAAAATATAAAACCATCTAAATAACGATAATCACAAGTTTTAAAAATCCAATTTGGCAATTTTCATGAAAACTCATATTTTTCCAAAATAATCCACTGTAAGAAATTTTCTCCATCAATTCCACTCTATATACATACATTATATACGTAATTGCATGTAATCATCAAATAATTTCCCAATAAGCATGTTAGCATATTCTAATTCATCAATTTTTACTTTAAATTGACCAAAATCAAATAACACATAAGAACAAAATTTTCAATTAAAGTATACTTAATCACTAATTTGGTTTTCTGAAAATCATTGATAGAAATCAAACCACTACGAACAACACGTGAATATAATATATATATATATATATATATATATATATATATATAGTCCATGTTTATATAATTTCATGAAACTCATTTTTGTCAGAGAACAAAATACGAAGAACATATAGCTGAGTTCTGAAAATATAAAAGTAGATATTATAAATTACCTTTAAGCTAGTTGTTAGTGAAAAAGATGAATTCCCTTAAGCTTTTCTTGCTTTCTCTCCAAATTCTCCTTCTTCTTTCTCTCAACTTCTCTGCTCTTCTTTTCTCTCCTTGTATTCTTAGTTTAAACTTAGGAAAAACTAACGTAGTTTAGACTAACCAACGTAGTTTTATTATACAGATATAATATACATATATTGATAATATGTAACTCCTAATTAATTAATATATAATTAATACATTTATTATATAAGTTACAAAATTCAAAACCACAATGCCTTGTTTGGCAAAACAAGGTTATTTTCAAAAACAGATTATTAATGCTAAGGTATTGTTTGGTAAACAATTTATTTAAAATAGCTTTTTGATAGCTAGGGCCCCGTTTGGTAGAAATAGGTTTAAAAAAATTACAAGGGCCTTGTTTGGTTAAAATTATTTAAAATTCTTTTTTTTTATTTTAACAAATCATTTTAACACATACTTTAATGTCATATTTTAATCAATTAAATATTAATCAACTAATTTAATCAATTAAAATCTAACATCAATTAATCACATAAAATTTTGTCACATAATTATAATTACTCGCTAATTATAATCGATGTAACACTAACACATAAATCATCTAATTTAATTCTCTCAATTAAATTAGAACTATAATCTAAAATTAATATACATCAACTAGATAAATATTAAAAATTTATTTAATTAATATATAACAATTAATTAAATCACTCCATAAATCACATAATTTATTTATTTAACTCAATAAATAATTCACATAAAATATTTATCTAACTCAATAAATATTTAAAATTAAATTTAAAATCTCAATCGTTACAGTCATGGCTACGAGATACTTTGCATATACTAAGTTACCTTTGTTGACTTAGTGCAATTTTTAAAGAAAATTTAGGATTTGAAAGTTAATAACATCAATTACCATGTGAGTTATGTTATGATCATGCAAGCATGAGTATTAAGATTTCATTATGCCTATAGACATGTTGACATGAGCATCATACATGGATTTCACATATGCACGCATATTCATAGAAAATGAATTTCTAAGGCATGAACTATGTGATTAAAGTATACATGTGTTATTTACGCATAAGCATGACTACTTAATATTGTTTAGCCTTATTATGTGGTAATATGACTTTAATAGTTGACCTTGAGGCATGAACTATGTGATTAAAGTATACATATGTTGTTTACGCATAAGCATGACTACTTAACATTGTTTAGCCTCGTTATATGGTAATATGACTTTAATAGTTGACCTTGAGGCATGAACTTGATTAACTTAAGGTTTACCGGCGTTAAACCATGCAACCTTGAGCTATAGACAGAACCTTGCAATAAGTGTATCATAAACTGTATTGCATACTTAAATTGAAGTGCTATGTGTTCAAGCCTATGTTGATGCCTAGAGACTAGATATTATAAAGTTATTAATCTAAGACAGGATTAAATATTTATAAACTCAGTCATAGTAAATTGACTTACGTGAATTATGGGATAGACCTATATGGTGATTTGATTCATGTAAGTGTAGACTCATATTAGTTTACACATACTAATTGAGAGACCGACTTGTTAATGTTAGGTAGTTTTAACGCAGTTTAATTAAAGCTAGAATTAATTGTAGCTGAGCAAACAGGCAAGTATCTTATCCTATGCATTTACTTTATGTAAGGAATCTATGATTTGAATGCAAGTTCTTTGACTTACACTCTTTATTTGTGCAAGTCTTCTAAAAACTCATTCTTTACTGTGCAAGTTTCTTATCCTTCTCATATTGTATTGAGCAGGTTATTATTGTGTTGCAAGTTATTTTATTTAAGCTTGAATCTTATTTCCAAGCATGCTATTAGGTGGTTTAATTACTTTACAATTATTCCACATCGATCTTATTGATATTCGCACTAGGTGCACTTGAGTTCGTATAATCTTGGACTTGTACCTTAGTTAATGTTCTATAATTCTTGAACTGCGTCAGATAGAGTCTGAACCCTTGTTCGGTCAGACAATTGTATGAAATTTTATAAAAGTTATCCAGACCAATTGATGGTATGGATTCTTAGACTGAAGAGAACACCCCTTAAATATAGGAGAGTACCCAGGTATCTATTATAAGATACAAATAGCAGAGTTGAATGTTATGCATATACATGGCGTACGCGAGGCTGATCCCCTCAAGTACTTATTCTGTAGCCAGTAACCAAAGGGTTAATCAGCTATTGATTCCATTGGAGTTTTATAGTTCAAAGTCTACTTGACTATCAGTTATTCTAAAAGCAATTATTATTCTTGCTTTCGATATTCATATTGTTAATTCATTGTCAGATATATTCCTTTCATCATGATATATCATTTATTGTTTTATTTAAACTTGCTGAGCAAACTTGTTGCTCATTCTTGCTATATCATGACTTCTATTGCAGTTAAGCCCGAGACTTCAGGGAATGACAAGGGTAAAGGAAAGATATAGTAATAGTTTGCAAGGAGCAGACTTTACTTTATGATTAGTTTAATGACTGTTATGTAATATGAACCCTAATGACTATTCTAGGGTATGTTTGTATGATTGTATTAAGGTTATCCAATCTTGGGACTAGTAACACCTTTTGAATGAACGACATACGTTTATTATATTTCCGCATTTAGTTATTGTATGTTGTTTAGAGGTGAATAGTTATATTGTATCGTGACGATCGAATTGGGGTTAGAGAACCCGGATTTGGGGGTGTCACAGAATACATACCTTAAGTAATTAAAAAGGTTTACAACATTACTTGCATCAGATAACTAATAGTTATAAATGTATATAATCTACTCTTGGAGTTTGCCTTTGCCACTGTCTTTCTTTGAGCCTTCGTTTTAATCTGAAATTTGATATCATGATATAGCAAGGGTGAGCAACGACTTTGCTCAGCAAGTTTAAATAAAACAAGGATATATCATGATTGAAAGAAATAATAAGCTTTTGAATTTTCAACAATATAATAATTGTGAAAGAGCATAAATCAGAGTTTCAATAAATGAATGACTGAACCAATAATGTTTAATGTCATCAAGGACCATGAATAACTTTAACTGAACCTTAGGGTAATGAAGGTGATTAGCCTTTCATACCTGATGAACATATGTAATATGCACTAAGTGCGAATCAATAATCAGTATAGATGTGAATAATCAACAATAATTATTCACTACCATGCTTTGAAAATATAACTCAAGTTTGAGTTAGAGAACTTGCATGTATCGTCGATTACTGCTACGCAATCTAATATAATCGCTTTAATGAAAAGACCTATTAGTTATAAGATTGATCTTTCAATTAGTATAACATACTTATCTCAAAATACTATTACTTTAAAAGTAAACCATCTAACACTTAACCACATAGTCAAATATTATATAACCTTAACACCATACTTATTTACAAGTCTAAACCTAGCACACATCGAATCTTTAATAGTATTCAATATAGTAAACTGAGTGGTTTTCCACAAACAACCAACAAATTAGTTTTCGTCTCGTCTACACTGTTTTCACAATGAGTTAGATCGGTTATTTATTCGTATATACCTCCGCTCCCTGAAGGAATTGTTTAGCCCAGCTACTATACGTCAACCATTAAAGGGTACGATTGCACTACCTTAGACTTAACACTTACTCGCTCATTTATAAGCTCTTATTACAACTCGATAAACTATTTATGAATTCAGAAGACTTAATATATCATTTCAGCAAACTGAAACCAAACTGTCTTCCCTTCCTAACCTTTTCAGTTTCCATTTCAGCAAGGTGAAACAAAACTGACTTCTCTTCCTGTTATTTTAGTTTCCATTTCAGTACCCTGAATTGTTCATTTCAGGAAGCTGAAATACTTTTTGTACGAAAATACCAAATTAGCTTATTATTTTTATATCCTTTGGCCAAACATATATACATATAATCCATACACAAAAATAATTTTTCTAGAATTTTTCAACTCCCTTAAGCACTTTTCAAAAATCCATTTCTAGTTCAAACCTTAAGAAATTAGCTACCTCACGCTTGACTCCAAAAATTCTCAACTCTTGGCGTGATCATATACGTATTAACGTGAGCTTCCAGTTTAAATTTCGTGGCAATCAGAGTTATAGAACTCCAGTTATAGCTGTTTTCGTCAGAAAAATGTAAATATTAAAATGGTCATAACTTGGTCAATTTAAGTCAGAATGCGCTCATTTTTGGAAACAAACTACTTTATCTCATATATTTTCATGTCCCAAAAGATTGGAATTTATTACATTAATTAAGTGGACGAAACTTCCCTTGGCAAATAGTGGCAGCCTACTCATAGTTGTTTTCAGATTTTGCTTCCTTTACTAAAATCAATCCACACAAAAATTTATAACTCCTTTTTCAGTGATTACACTTGAAAAAGTTAGAGGACTTATATATCTAACTCTAAAAATTGACCACACTCAAAAATTCAAAATACAATAGGAGATATGGTCGTTTGAATTTCATGTTGCATTTTCTAAAAATCTAATTTTTCATCTGTTGTGATTTCTAAGAAATCTTCCATATTCTCACCTAATAACTAACATAGCCCATCATCAATCACCATAATACATACTAATACATCATATATTCATGGATCTATCATGATCCATGATCTATTTCACCAAAAATCACCAATCATAAGATTAGACATAACCAAGGCTAAGAAAAATTAAATTTTCTAACTTTTGAAAAAACTTATTTCCTATTTCGTACTTTAGATCTAACTTTTGATCATCAAAAGGTTTAGATCTAAACATGAAACACTATTAAACACATAAATTCAAGGTTTTTGACCTTAAGATCATAACTTTACAAATATCAAACTCAAATCAAAAGGAATTAGACTATATATGTAGTGATTTTGTTATACTTTAATTTTCTTCCTTCTTCTTCTTCATAAACTTGGTTAGGAAGCTATGGAACTACCAAACTCTCCTTTCTCCTCTTTTCCCTTCATGCGCCCACCAAGCCTCTCTCTTGCTCTTGCTTATTTCTTACTTTCTTTTACTTTCTCTCTCTTCCTTTCTTACAAAAATAAAGTGGGAACAATAATGACTAATTAAGTTTGCTAGCAAGTAAAAAAATTAGATACATAATATCTATCTATCATATCTTTGCTAATCCTATCCCTTCTCTCTCCCATCCTTAGATATTAGATAAGCTCACTTGTTAGCTCCATTCAATGGTTTCCACCTAGCCCAATTGTCCACCACAAAAATAATGAAATCATTACATACTCCTCCCTTTTCATTTCCTCTCATTTTCGGCCAAGTGGCCCTTATCTTCTCCCCCCAATCTTGTTTTATTAAATGCTTCCTCTAATGACTATAATACCCTTGCTCAAGTGGGCTTAATTTGGGCCATTAGTTAATTCCTTTGGGCTTGCATTTTTTTTCTTATTTTGCTTACTAACAAAAAATGAACTTGGGCTTCTACCAATAATTAAATTGTACCATTATTATACTTGCCCTATACATATTATATTGGTCTAGTTTAATAATTTAATTGCTACTAAATCAATTTATCTATAAGTCCAATGCTTAAATAAATAAATTGGGCTTGTTTAAATTACTTACTCTCCTTAGTCCATTAAATCTATTATCACTAGAACTAATGCTCAATATTTTTGATATTTACATATTCTTAATTATCTTTATATACAAAATAAATGTATACACATTATATAATGTATATTTATTTAATCATACATTCCACTAGTGTATTAACTTAATAGCCCTAATTTACTTAATAAGTTATAAACAATCACATAATCATACAAGATAATCTAATAGGTTGAGACATATTTCATAAATCTATTAGATTATGTCACTAGTATATAGTTAAAATACTAGGACAATTAAATAAAGATAACACCTGAAGTTATTTAATTCAAATACCTAATTTATATATTAGGTCACCAAACTTTATAGGTATCGTAGTACCTTATCTTTAATATTCCTTCAAGTACATATAGATTCATTTCTAGGGTTTAAAAATTTTGTAACCCATATTTTCTCTATTCTCATTCGAATAGTAAACCATATAGGTTCTTTAAAATTTTTAAATTATTCCTCAAATTCCTATCTAGGTTTTATCCTTTAACCATTATTTTCATCATTCAAGATCTTATAAATTTTTGAGTTGTCACATTACATAATAATATTGTTCCGTTACATACTCTTCTAACGCTTCCTTTAGTCTTTTTCTGTATTGGATGATCCGTCATAACAACCCTAGCTGAAATCATATAGTTTAAGCAAGGAATGAGCATTAAATTTCCGAACAAGTCTAACAATTCAATAATAGTACAATTAAGAATGATATAATTCCAGTTCAATAACTGAACAAATAGTTATGAAATACCATGAACAATAACGCCACACTTGACCTCTCTTTATACAATTCAGATGACAGAACATCATTAGAACTTTAAGTTTTGGTCGTCAGACCATAAACTTTAGTTTTCATTCTTGAGAAGGACAACATAACACTAAGGCCATAAGTCTGATATTGCTTACGAGTATGTTCAGGTGATCAGCCTCTAGTACCCTATGCTGTACAACACTACTCCGTTAAACGTATTTACGTTTAATTCCGACACTTGTCATGCCTGCTGATAAATGACTTTGAACATCTGTTTATTCGTTCTCATTCTTCCCCTTGAATGCTTACCAAAGTAAGTGATTCAAGATAGCAATGATAATATTCTTAAAAGATTGGTAAACCACCAACACAACATTCTCGCAATTGTCTAGCCGAAACAAATGGCATTGACACCTTCGTAAATATTTCATGTTATACATGATTTGAACACTTGTACAAATGCTAAGATTTGCAAAAGTCTGGAATATGCATATCCATGCAAGAATAACATATAGTACAATATAATTAACGCGTACGATTTCAGAAGAACATAATCCAATGAAATAAGTGACTTGTCCTACATACAGTATAGACATATTTTAAGAGAATTCATATAACACCAAGGTTATACTTCATAGAAAACTTGCATAACATAAAGTTAATACAAGAGTTAGAAACTTGTCTCAAGAAGATCTTGAATAAAATTAGAAAACTTGCCTCAAGCGTTCTTTAACAATCTTGACGATATTCGCCCATCAAATGTTATATATACTTGCATTAATAATAACATACCAGTTAGGCACATAATGACAACAAATTTAATACACATTGCTTATACTATCATCACTTCTTCTACGTTCATATCTTTATCATTAGATTTGAACTACTTCTTAAATTTATTATTACTTGTTATAGTGCTTTGGTGTTTGTTTACTGAACACTTGTCATAACCTTTACGAATGTCTAAGCAATATACTTTTGTATAAGCTTAGCACCATTTTTCACCCTTTCATAATGTTCATGGATTTAGTTTAAGCATTTCACTAATTCTTCTTACCTTCCGTTTATACCAACTTCTTTCTGTTCAATATCCTAATCAAAATTATTTCATTAACAATTCTCGCTTTAAGGATACTTAACATTCATTATGGCTTATTAACATATATATGTTTTAAACTGATACTCGTTGATTGTCGTTTAAGTACCATGACTGACGAAACCTTAATTGGTTCATTAACTCGGACAGATTTCCTCCGGATTACCAATAACGATATTCGCATAGAAATTTCAATAATTTTATCTTCATTTCTTCTCATAATTGTACAATGTATACCTATTACATACTACATAATCTCAAGACGTGCGTTTAACTCGAATGCGACTCACGATTTACCTTTTTGGATTTCCAGTTTTAATTTGAAATACGTTCAATCAATGTTTAATTCTTAAAACCTTCCTTAAACATGTTGTTTAAGTGATTTCTCTTCATGAATATTAACCATATACTTGCCCCATAATTACCATGCAACAAGTTGGGTTAACAAACCTTTATATCAGAAATTGTTCAGTTAAGGGCGCTGCAACGCCACCCTTAGTGCTAATCTTGGCGTTGCGGTGCTGGCTTGCAGTACCTAGATCTTGAGTCTGGCGCTGCAACACCAGGTATTAAGGCTTGGGCGGTGCTGCGACGCCAACCCTGTTCCTTTGAAAAAATTTATAAGTGTTTCAATTTCTGAAATTCTCGAGCTTATAACACTATCGTTTTAACTCGGAATTGGCTCGTTCCAAAGCCAATAGTTCACATATCTTATGTTCTATGATTCCATCCAGTCAGAATTCATTTCTGAATTCGTTGGTGAGAAATTCTCCGATTCGTCCATTTTTATGTGTTCGTTAAACGTTTGTGAATGTTAGACGCTCAATTCTTCGTTTTAAGTCCGAATTCATTTGTTCTTGCTCCCGCAAGTCTTATTTACCTAATTACACGTTACGTCATTGAAAACCCATGTTTTCGAATTAGACGATGACTTTTGACCTCTATTCCGGAACAATCCATGATTTCGACGCTTAACGTCTAATCGCATAACTTTCGCCATAACTTCGTTATTCAATATTTTTACTTTGAACTAGATGGAATCAATCCATTGGTTATTGATTAGTGATTCTAACCAATATAACTTCTATGTTTTAATGGTTTAACTTACTTATCATTAACAATAATTTTAAGGTTTTGCTAGCTTTCTTCATTATATACGTTCTTAATCAATTATTATGATTTCAATTGATGCATGGTTATTAATGTTTAAAATCCATTAATAAGCCATCCTTATACTCCATATAATATATGCTCCACTAATACACTTCTCTATCAACTTTGTAAAGAAAGAAATAGAACAAGGTTTGATTTTACGTCTTGTGTTCTACGCGTTCTTGAGTTTTGTTCTTGACAAAGGTTTTAACTAGCTTTCTTTCTTCTTGATTCTTTGTTTAAGCTCTCTTCTCTCTCTCTCTCAATATAGGATGAATAATTTAGCAACCAAATAATGAAGACTAAGGCCTTGTATATATAGAATTTCAAGAGTGAGGGTAGGATGGTCATTTGGATAACTTTCCACTAGTTTACAAGTTGGTCACTTAGGTTTTGGTCCCTTATGGTAAAAACCCCCAACTTTCCATTCTTACATACCACCCCCTCATCATCCACCATCCATTATCATCCAACCATTCAATAACTTACTATTCCCACCTCCTCTTCCTTTCTTCCCCACCAAGCTAAGTCCATGTGCCCACCATGTGCTATCACATGCTACTCACATGCCATCCCATGTCCCCCACATCTCCCCATATACCCTATGGGTCTCTCATTGGTTGCCCCATGGGTTAACCCACCTATTAAACTATCGGTTAGACCCACAAGTTTGATTATTAAAATTAATTCAAATTAAACCTATTTACTTCGTATAAAATTCATATTATACGTCGTATTAATTCTCGTATTCTCTTCATACCATACTCGTATAATACTAGTATTATACTCGTATTCGTTATGTATAATAATCATTATTATTACACTTAACTATTTTCTTCTTTAATTTCACTTTCCCTAAGCCTTAGGGTTTTAAGTCCGCAAGAGAAAACTTCGTGAGCCATAAATGAATTATTATTACATATTCCATCTCGTCTTAAAATCCTATCATTATGCGTTTCTCAGAATTTTCATAATAATTCCCGAGCAGAAACGGATGACTAGTGATTTTCCCCCGAGAAAACTTTTCTCGACTAACTTAACTTTTCACGGTATATTACCGTTAAATCTTTCAACAGAATGTCATTCTGACATTCCAATCTCCTAGAAAGGCTTAGGGTCTCAAATGCTAAACTTTAGGGTCAAACCCTAACCCTTAGGGTTTCAACACGTGAATAGTGCCTATTTCGTCTTTTTTCTCCGTAATATTTTTATTCTCAAAAATCTTTTAATTTTGTCTTGGAAATTCAAATCAATTATTTCTAGCACATAGCCAGAGTCCTACGATCATCCCATCATTATAGGTCATAAAACGACCTTCATACAGCTTACTCAATTTAATAAACATATATTTTAATTTTATTCAATAAAATCAAATAACATTTATTTACATAGAAGTCCAATTTTCTCGAGCATTACATTTTCCCCCCCTTATAAGGATTCTGTCCCCAGAATCTCGATACACATTACTTATAAAATGAGTTTAATTATTCTTCATCTTCACATTAGAGTTTTCACTATGCTTTAGAACATTGTGTTCCCTTCATACTACCTCTTCCAAAGGCAATTTGTACTCTTCAATTCTTATAGTTTCTTATCAAATAATTAAATTTGAACCTACTCATTTATTTACTCCTATACAACCTAAAATAGGTTAAGAACTTATTACATAATTGTAATCTTACTTACATAGTAGTAATATCGACAAATATAACATTTCAGTCAAATCCTCCTATTTACAAGGTAAAACTATATCATAAAGCATCCCTCTATATCTTTGACTCTCATACTCATCAATCTTCACCACTCAGGTCCTAAATACAATTTCTAAGATCAAAGTCATTCCTTATTTTAACCATAGGTGCAAGGATAATATATTAATGCACCTTAACCCTATCACATATCTTTCAAAACTTATTTTCTTATTCCCTCCTTTCCGCTTAAGGTACTATTATAGAGCCTTAATTTTTCATTTCCTAACTTCCTTGTTATCTGGAAATTTATTCCTTAATCATCAACAATTTTGTACTCAGAATCGTGACCCCAACACTATTTTCACAATAAACAAACAAATTTTCCTCATGATTTTCTACTGCTTTACTCTTCTACAATACTTGCTTCTAACAGCATTTTATTCATCTTTGTTTTTTTTTCTTTTAACTCGCTGTGAGCCTTAACATTGACAACTCCTTTTGAACCCGATATCCTTAAGATATTGGTTACCTTCTTCATCTTTCCTTAGTGACGCAAAATTCACAATCTTAATTCTTTATTAATTTTTAACCTAACTCTTCATCTCATACTTAACCTCCTTCGTGTGCAAACATATTTTAACCACGACGGTACTTATATATTTCACACTAAAATCCCTAAGATAGTAACATATGTTACTAATCTCTTTCTTATCATAATTAAGATATTCCTTCTTATAATTTGTCTTCACTGGAATGCCTAACATTAACCTTACGGTATTATTATAGCACACCTCCCATTCTTTTATATAATAAATCATCAATTACTACATATTTCCCATATCACGAAATAATAACACCGGACTCTCTCTTAATCTTCTTATCAATCTTCTAAAAAATTTTCATTTTTCTTTGACCATATTACCATATAGCCCTTCCTCAATTGATCCTTAAAACTTCTATTCGTACTCTCATTAAATTTTACAGATATACCGATTCTTCTAAATTATATCACTAAAAAATAGAGCCTTCTCTCGATTGACAGCCCTTCTTGCACAATCTTTTACACAACTTCTTACCCATCAAAAAACTGACAATTCTTCCTGGACTTTATTTATTCATTACCTTCCCCATTCAATTGGCTAATTCATCCTTTCACAAATCTTTTTTTCAAAATATTTATATCTTATTACCAAACCCAAAGGTTTTACTCCTGTTTAAATCTTCTCATTTATTCTAACTTCCTTGACCACATAACATGGAACAAATTTAATAAATTCATTGAACTTGTCATACACTGGGTTTTAACATATCCCTCTATTTCTCTTTCAAAACCTACACTCCCATGCAATTATTTTTTTTACTGCCTCCATTTCTTATCTAATCCAATCCTTCAACTGGCTACTCTCCCAGTTAAAAAGATTTACCTTTTTTCTGTATTAACACTTTCTATCACTTGCCTCCATTGGAATGTCTAACCTACTCTATATGGTTCGCTTGACCCTAATACTCATTTGATTATGAGTTTTTCCTACTTATGTTTTATTTCATTACAAAACTCCTCTCAACATTTCACTCTTAGTGAAATATTTTATTATTCAATCCCTTTCTTCATTTCACAACATTCGTATTTACCATTAACACATACTTATTGACCAGCATGTACAATAACCACTTCATATTAATAAGTTTCTTATAATACATACTCACTACATCATTTTAGCTTCTTCTATTTACAATTCTATAGCACTTACTGTGACGCCCCCAAATTCGGACCGCTACTTGGTCACTCGAATTCGGTTCGTCACGTTCTCATGGTAATACAATAATAACTAAAATCACACAATCACAGCGAAAAATCTAATCTAGAATAATTTACAATGATTTATTATAATTATTCCCCTAAGTCTCGCAACCCACCGTACTTAATAGATTACATAATAATATCCAATAAAGACTTATTACATAATCTAACTTAAGCTGAAACATAGTCAACTCCAATCTTACTACATCAACTTAATACAACATTATAATATTTAAAACATAAAAAGAGACAAGCTAGTCGGTAGCCTTGCCCTTGCCCTTATCAACGCCCGATGGTCCACCATGCTCTGCCTTAACTGAAATATTTTTAGAAAAAGCAAGAATGAGCACAAATTGCTCAGCTCAAGACTAAATCAATTCAAGGTTTCAAGATAACTGAATACTGAGCAGTCACTAAGGACTATGAACTTCTACTAGAATTAACAGTAATATACTGATAACCCAATCAAAAACAAGTACAACAGGTGATCAGCCTAAATTACCCTACGGTATGCATATCGTTCAATCATACTAAAGTGTGCGCACGTCGGTCTCCTGACAAATATATTTTCCCTTCAAAGAAGGTTGTTCATCTCAGTCAAACACATGATCCCACACCAATCAATTGGTTTGGGTCGCTTTTCAACAATATAAGTCTAGCCAAAACAAATGGCATAGATCACAATAATTATAAGTTCAATCTCAAGATTTAAAGTTCGAAGAATATAAATCGACTTTTATCTTATCCACGAAGTATATGATTCATAATAATTGAATTCCACTCTCTAAAGCTTACTTGTATGACAATAATAGCACAAGCTAAATGAATGCTCAATAAAGAGTAGAGTTAAAAACTTGCTTATAACGTTCCTCGAATAACGTAAACACAAAGATAGGATACTTGCACAATAAATAAGTGTAAGTCAGGAAACTTTTCTTATGCGTAGTTTATCGACGTTAAATAAATCAACACTTTTCGAATCCCTATCGTAATATAGTTATGCGTATAGGATATTCATTAGTTACGTATACTCATACATGATATGTAAGTTTAAACGCATACATAAACGTCTAACTTAGTTGTACACTCTTTACATACTCCATTATACATTTTGCGTACTTATAGCACAAAAGATTAGTTTATAAATCACTATGAAGTCAAATAATATAGTCTCTAATCATTGCTTTATAGTTTGCAAATACCTTTTGGACTTAACATTCAAAAGTTTTTAAACATATATCAACATACTTTTATTACACATATGTTTATCCATGTATTCGACACACATTTAAAATCATAGATGTATAATCCATATTGTTTTGAAATCCTTAGAAACACCTTGGCAAAACTTGGTTCCGTAGAGTTACTATATGCTTGAATACTTAAAATATTTCTTGAGTCATGTATTATAGCTTAAGGCATTCATACATGTTGAGGAACTTTAAAACTAGGTTTAGTCTTTTCTATTTACTTTCAACAATGGGTAGTTCTATTCATAAATCTTTATTTTACAAAGCCAAGAAAGCTTATCATGTCAAAGACTAACCATAGTACTCCTTAAACCACATAACATTGCCAAACAATCTCTTTCTACGCATGCTTGCATGTATTAGATTCATGTATTCAAAATCAACATAACTTTACTCTTTGAAAACTTGTTCTAAGCAACATTGAGTAGTGTACATATTTGTCTTAAGAAATCTCATGTTAAACAAATTAAGTATGTAAAGCATTTTGAAACCACATTTCATATGTATTCATAAAACTAACTAAGTTGCGAATACATGCTAAAAAAGGTTAAATTTCAAAAAGGCGTAAGGTTTTATAAACATGGTCTTCGTCATTTAACTTTTCTTTCAAAAGATTATAACTCAAACTCTAATCTTACTAACATATCTTACAATGAGTATTGACACATGTTTAAGGGTTATGTAAGCTCTTAAGTTAAGTTAGGTTAGGTTACTAGGTTTGGGAAATAAACAGCACAAAGTTGATTCTCCGCCCACCCCCTGCCGGGGCGGCACTTTGTACTACTAGAGGGCCCTCCGGGGCAGCATTGTCCAAAACATTCACTGGCCAACCCTCGCCGGAGCGGCAATTTGGCCTATAGGAAGCCCTCCGGGGCGGGCATAGCTATATCAATTCGGAAATTCTTTCCCCTGCTGCGAACCAACTTTCCCAAATCACAATCAAACAGCAAATTTACGCATACCCACTATGAATAAACTCCATAAACTTACTATACAACATACATAGCATGATTCTAACAAACTTAGCTCATCAATTTGGACATTAAAGCAAGTATTTCAAGATATTTCAAAAAACTTGTAAGACTTGAATTCTATGAACATATAAAGGGGTATTACCTCTTGTGAAGTTGTAATGTTACTCTAGCTTCAATTTGCAGATTACTCAACAATACTCTCACTCCCCTTGAACTAATTTCAGATTTCTAATAACTAAATTGAGAAGAGAAAGCTACTATTTATAGGAAAAATGAAAACCCATGCCAAAGCTTTACACCATAAATCAAAAGAAGAAATCAATGGGTAATAGATAGTTGGTGAATTGAATCATGAAGGCCACTCCCTCATCGATCATTAGCTAGGATGGAGCTTGGGAGAAAAAGAGGGAGTAGCTTCTAGCCTTTGTGAGACACACAAAAATGAGAAATGGGGGGGGGGGGGGGGGGGGGGCAATTGGGCACTCAATATGGGACACAATACTCAGCATTCCATATTATTAGCATACAAGAGTTTATTTGATATTTGCCCACAAATGAGCATACATATCCACCCACTCATATAATACACATAGAATTATATAATCCATGTACATTGGTTTAGTGCAAATAATATTCACATTAGACTAGAATAATTTAGTTGGGTATTATTTTTCATAAAACTCATTATTTCAAATTCTATTAAAATAGTCATTTAATATTAATTATTTATTTAGTCAAGGTCATTTTCCCCTCATAGGTTTAAAATACCCATTTAATTACTCCCACACACATCATGGGGTCACATAAAACTCTTTCATACCACTTGTGACACCCCCAAATCCGGGTACTTCAATTTCCACGGGACTTGGTGTTCACTGTACAAATATCATCTATCTATCTACCCATAGTAAATGCAAACCATGAAATAAATAGAAATAATCCTCCCCTTATGGGGTTACAACATCTGAAAAGAAATACATCAATCCCAGGTCGTACTTAACCTTAAATATCAAATGCGGAAATATAAATAATTAAATAAGTTTTACACAACTTTAACATAAGTCTGAAACATAAACACATAAAATAAACAATAAGTCTTCATCACTTGTTGACTTTGCCCTTGCCTTTGCTAGTAGAAGGCTCGTCAGACCTTTCGTTCTTAACTGCAATGTTATTATTACGCAAGAGTGAGCACGGTTGCCCACAAGTATAATAATATGACAACAATATAATAACATGCGAGTGAATCAAGGACATCTGAATAAAGAAACTCAACTTTTGACTCGAGGATAAATAACAGGAATCAAAATATCATCTGAGGGTCATAAGACCTTGAACTATGTCCTAGGTTGTAAAGTGTTTATACTTAAAACCTTTAACAGTCATAAGACTATGGACTCTACTTCTCGTACTTAGGGGGATCAGCCCTTAGTACCATATTGTGCACAATATCTCAACGCTAAAGCGTAAATAATCCCCTTTTACAGGGTTGTTCATCTCAGTTTTGACATCAGAGTCCGCACCAAAGGAAGTTTGGTTTGGATAAGCTCAATAAGTATTTTGGAATTTAGAACGTTCATCAACTATGGACTAGTCGAATCAATAAGGGTTCACTAGTCCTATAAGGTTCAACAATAACATCGATATTCAACTTGAATAATAAATCTCAAGAGTATACAATCGAATAAGTATTGTATCACTGAATCATGCTTTTAAAAGAGTTACAATATGTAATATGAATTTCGAACTTGAACAATTAAAAACACGAGCTTACTCGATATAGAAACACAAGTCTAAGGCTTAATAAATGAATAAATTAGAATTTAGGGAACTTGCTAAATCAATAAGTTAGGGATAGGATACTTGCCTCTTGCACAAGCTACAATTATAATTCACGTTCTTTATTAAACCCTACACATCAATACGTTCACAATACAAATTAATCAATAACTCGATATACGTATCGAATCACACACATCGGTCTTGAGCACGTTATTGGACTATACAATTAACGATTCAAGTCATGTAATTAACTTATTAATTACTCACGTAATATAAGTTATTAACCTCTTATTATATGTTTAATCATGTCTTTATGTTCATTACATTAGGTTTTAAACCACCTCTTAGAACACACGAACACTTAGCAAAAAAAAAAAAATTTCAAATTTCTGCAAGGGGCGCGGCCGCGCGCCAGTTACCCTTGGGACCAGCGCGGTCGCGCGGCAACGCAGACCCAGATTTCCAGTTCGCGAATGACACACAGAGCAACCCAAATAAATCCAAATTAAACTAACGTAATGAATTTAAGGCTACCCATAAGATATAGAATTTACAGAAACATCATACCATGTTCTAAGCATGCTTTTAACACTTTAAATCACGGAATTACACAAATCACAACATTTAATTTCACTATTTTCAACATTTTATAAAGTTTTGAAAGAAAACAAGAATTCAACGTTACGGATTCGTTATAACACCGAATCCATTCGTTTAACTTCTATTTTGTTCGTTTAAATGTACACAATCACATTCAAGTGTTAATTTAAGTTAAATAAACGCATAAGGTGTGTAAATTTTGTACGTAAGGGCCATATGGGCCATATGTACAATTTTTACACTCTGTAACTTTTGAAAAATCAAATTAAGCATAACTACATGGATTTAATCGCACTAAATCATGCATACATGATATACAACATGTTATGATCATACAATAACACATATAAAATCATATCATACATTAATTATCAAATTAGTTATTCACAGAGAATCTAACATACGTTAATGGAAAACTTTAAGAACTTGAATTTAAAAACTTAGGAGAAGGAATTACCCTTGCTAGTTTGTGAAGATGATTCAAGGATGATGATATAAACTTTTCAAATTCTTCTTCTTCAATCTTTTCTCTCAAAATTCTCTCTGATTCTTTAAGTTTTATTTCCTCTGATATGAATATATAAATTGATATAGTATATATGTATATAAGTATAATACGTATAATATATAATGGGTGAGTGGTTGTCAGTTGGTCCCTTAGTGGGTTAACTGACCAACTCCCCTTAAGGCCTTGTTTGGCTAGCTTAAGGAATCCCTTCTCATTTATTTTAATTAATTTATTATAATATAGTTAATTAATGTCACACCCAATTAAATCAAATAATGCTATTTAAATCAATTAAATAAAATAGCATAAATCTACATTAAATCACATAGTCACATAATTAAAATTCTTATTTATTAATTATGTCTAATCATAAATCTCTAATTAATTAATAAATTAATTAGAATAACATTATGCTTATTAATTAATATATTAATCAAATAAGCTCAATTAAATACATACTTTGAATATAAAAATTCACCACATTAATTTAACTAATGTGACACATATAATTAAATTAATCTACCACAATTCATCAATTAATTATTTAACTCAATAATTAAATCATCAAAAAATATTTATTTAATTCAATAAATATTCAAAATAAATTACAAAAATCTTGTTTGTCACATCTTTCCCCCCTTAAAAGGATTCTGTCCCCAGAATCACGGTTCAATTAAATTTCGTCCCGTTACATTCTCCCCCCCTTACAAAGATTCTGTCCCCAGAATCGCATAAACAAAAAAATTAAGTAAATAAATCTGGGTAATTCTTCATCATATGCTCTTCGAGTTCCCACGTAGCTTCTTCAGCATTGTGGTTCCTCCAAATTACCTTAACAGAAGGTATAATTTTATTTCTGAGGACTTGCTCTTTCCTGTCAACAATCTGAACAGGAATTTCTTCATAGGATAAGTCTTTCTCAAAATGTAGGGGTTCATATTCAATCACATGTTTGTAATCGGGTTTGTAGGGGCGTAAAACTGACACATGAAAGACGTTGTGGACATTCTCAAGCGCCGGAGGTAAGGCTACCTCATACGCAACTTCTCCAATCCTTCGCAGTACTTCAAAGGGTCCAATGAACCTTGGGCTCAATTTTCCCTTCTTACCGAATCTGATCTTCCCCTTCCAGGGAGAGAGTTTCAAGAACACATAGCTACCCGATTCAAACTCAACGTTCTTACGGTGTGGATCGGCGTATTTCTTCTGCCTATCCTGAGCTGCTACCAGTCTTGTTCTGATCACTTTGACTATCTCTGCTGTCTGCTGTACCAGTTCTGGACCTAATAGTTGTCTCTCGCCAACTTCATCCCAGTATAGCGGGGTTCTGCATTTTCTTCCGTACAACGCTTCGTAAGGCGGCATGCCAATACTAGCGTGGTAACTGTTGTTGTAACCGAATTCCATAAGCGGTAGGTGATCATCCCAATTTCCTTTAAAATCCATGATGCATGCTCTCAACATATCTTCCAATGTCTGGATCGTTCTTTCACTCTGCCCATCTGTCTGAGGGTGATAAGCCGTACTCATTCTCAACTGTGTCCCCATGCATTCTTGTAGTCGCTTCCAGAAGTTCGATGTGAAACGCGGATCTCTGTCGGAAACAATTGACACCGGAACTCCGTGCCTCGAAACAATCTCTTTCACATATAGCCTTGCCAACTGGTCTAAGTTGAATCTGATTTTAATCGGAAGGAAGTGTGCGGATTTCGTCAGTCGGTCAACGATAACCCATTCTGCGTCGTAGCCTTTCTGAGTCGTCGGAAGGCCAACCACGAAATCCATCGTAATGTGTTCCCATTTCCATTCTGGGATTTCCAGGGGTTGTAGCAAACCACTTGGTCTCTGATGTTCTGCTTTCACTTTCTGACAGGTTAGACACTTTGCAACACACTCAGCAACATCTCGTTTCAAATTCGGCCACCAGAAGTGCTGTCGAAGATCCTGGTACATCTTGGTACTACCGGGGTGAATTGAATACCGTGAGCTATGAGCCTCTCTCAAAATGTCATCCTTAATCTCTGGCACTGACGGTACCCGAACTCTATTCTCAAATCTCAGTAGTCCCTCACTGTCTATCTTGAATCTCGGTTCGGTTCCTTCAGATATCTTTTTCTTAACCTTCTCACATTCTTCGTCCTGAAGTTGAGCTTCCTTAACTTTATCCAATAGGGTTGTACCAGCTTGAATCTGAAACAACTTCTCGTCAATCTCCATCGAATACTTCACTTCCAATTTCAGCTTTTCCATTGCTGAAATTAGTTCCTCCTGAGTAGTCAACATCATCAATTTCTCCCGACCCTTTCTGCTTAAGGCGTCGGCAACCACATTAGCCTTACCCGGATGGTATAAGATTTCACAGTCATAGTCCTTAATTAACTCCAGCCACCTTCTCTGGCGCATATTCAAGTCCTTCTGTGTAAAGATATATTTCAGACTCTTGTGGTCTGTATATATTTCACACTTCTCCCCATAGAGATAGTGTCTCCAAATTTTTAAAGCAAATACCACGGCAGCTAACTCCAAGTCATGGGTCGGATACCCCTTCTCATAGTCTTTCAATTGTCGTGACGCATACGCAATGACCCTGCCGTTTTGCATAAGCACACAGCCAAGTCCTTTATGCGACGCATCACTATAAACCACAAAATTGCCTGTGTCGTCCGGAAGGGATAACACAGGTGCTGAACTCAACCTCCTCTTGAGCTCTTGGAAACTTTCCTCACACTTCTCTGTCCAAACGAATTTCACCGATTTTCTAGTCAAATTTGTCAGCGGAGTTGCGATCTTGGAAAAGTCCTGAATAAATCTTCTATAATAACCCGCCAATCCAAGAAAACTCCTCACTTCCGACGGTGTTTTCGGCAGATCCCAGTTCATCACAGCTTCGACTTTAGAGGGATCTACCGAAATTCCGTCCTTGTCGATCACATGTCCAAGAAATTGCACTCTTTCAATCCAGAATTCACATTTAGAAAATTTGGCGTACAACTTCTCTCTTCTCAACGCCTCTAATGTTAACTTCAGATGTTCTACATGTTCTTCCTTGGTCTTCGAGTATACCAAAATATCGTCGATAAAGACCACCACGAATTTGTCCAAAAACGGCTTGAACACTCCATTCATTAAGCCCATGAATGCTGCAGGAGCATTCGTTAGACCAAATGACATTACCAAAAATTCGTAGTGACCATATCGAGTCCTAAATGCTGTCTTTGGAACATCCTCTGGCCTCACCTTCAGCTGATGATAGCCACTCCTCAAGTCTATCTTTGAAAAATACCTTGCACCCTTCAATTGGTCGAACAGATCGTCGATCCTCGGTAATGGATATCTATTCTTAATTGTGACCTTATTCAGTTCTCTGTAGTCGATGCAAAGCCGCATCGTCCCGTCCTTCTTCTTCACAAATAACACCGGCGCTCCCCACGGCGATACGCTCGGTTGGATGTACTTCTTGTCCAGTAACTCTTGTAGTTGTACCATTAACTCTTTCATCTCTACCGGAGCCATCCGGTATGGTGCCTTCGATATTGGGGCCGTCCCTGGCGCCAAATCGATCACAAACTCAACCTCTCTGTCTGGCGGAAGTCCTGGCAGATCATCCGGAAATACGTCTAAGAAGTCCCTCACGACTGGTATATCTTCTGATTTCGAATTTTCTTTACGACTATCGACTATGTAGGCTAAATATCCTACACAGCCTTGTCTTAACAACTTCCTGGCCTGCATCATCGTCAGACAACTCGCTTGTCTAGGCGATTTACTGCCATAAAACACAACCTTTGACGGGGTCATAAGGTTGATACACTTCCTCTGGCAATCAATTACAGCCCCATAATTGACTAGCCAATCCATTCCCAGAATAACATCGAATTCCCCAAGTCTAATCGGGATAAGATTTACGTTCATAATGTTACCCTTAATATCTACTCTACAGTTCTTGTGTACATACTTAACAGGGATTACTTCTCTATTCGCAATCTCTATATTCATGGGGTATTCTAACTCGTCCATAGGAAGTTCTAAGTTCTTAGCAAAGTCATCGGATATAAATGAACAAGTAGCACCCGAATCAAATAGTACATAAGCATTAACTTTATTGATCGGAATGATACCTGACACCACATCGCGAGACTGCACAGCATCCTGCACGGTCATGTTGAAGGTCCTGGCGGTTGGTCGGTTGGTTGCGGTTGGTCCCGTGATAGTTAAAGCACTTCCACCGCTGTTTCCCCTGTTTCCACCTGATCCTTCCCTTCCAGATCCCTTCTTGGGACAGTCCCTTGCCAGATGGTCCTTTGAGCCGCAAGTGAAGCAAGCGCCCTTCTTTGGGTTCGGACAGTTAGGTGCTATGTGGCCTTCCTGACCACAATTATAACATACTCGTTTTCCCTTCATACAGACCCCCAGGTGAGCTTTCCCGCAGGTCGAACAAGCTTCGATCCTCTTTTTCTGACCACCTTGCTGATTCCCAGTCGATGAGTTATCATTCCACCTCCTCTTCTGATTATTACTCCCTCCCGTGTTGCTACCACTAGCCTTGTTAATTCCTTCACCTTCACTCTTCTTCTTTTTCTGATCTTGGTTATACTTTGTAACTGCATCACTCCCGCCTTCAGCGAGAATGGCCTTCTCCAACACCCCAGCAAAAGTGTTCAATTGGAACATTGACACTTTGCTATACAACCAGGGCTTCAGGCCCTGTTCAAACCTCCTTGCCTTCCTCTGATCGGTGTGCACTTGATACGTGGCAAACCTAGCCAACTCATTGAATTTCGCCGCATATTCTGGTACGGACATATTTCCCTGTTTCAGTTCCAAGAACTGGACCTCCATTTGATTCTGCGAGCTGGTCGGAAAGTACATCTCGAAGAACATCTCCTTGAACCTCTCCCAGGTAATCACACCTTCACCTCCCCGGACCTTATTCGCTTGCCACCAATAGCTGGCCTCAGATTTCAGCATGAACGTTGCATAGGCGGTTTTCTGGTCCTCTCTGACTCTGGCGACGTCAAAAACTTTTTCCATCTCCATGACCCAGGTTTGAGCTTCTATCGGGTTCATGGTGCCTTTAAACTCTGGCGGTCCCACCGCCTTGAAGTCCTTGAACGTTGTGGTCGGTGGAGCTTGAGGTTGGTTGTTAAGCGCTCCAGCAAGTAAGTTCGCCAACTGCTGAACGGGGTTAGCATCGGCGTCGTTGTTGTTGTTAGTTGACCCTTCTTGGGCCTGTTGACGGTTAGATCGTCTCCTTGGCGGCATTTTACTGTTAAGAAATACGCGTATTAGAACTTTATTCAATCTTTTAAATATCTAAGGCTTAACTTAAACATTTAGACACAATCAGTCAACACATTATCTCAAATAAACTCTGATATATTACTAAATCAAAAGTTTTAACATAATACGATAGCATCACTGCTATTTACATCAACTATCCTGAGATAAAGAATCTACAGGATTTAAAACATAAAATATTCCTCTGTTTATAAACACATTGGAATTTACATTATTAACTACCAGATAGGTTTCACAAAATCAAATGTTCCTATCACTGCCCATTAAGGCGACGAACAGCTTTGCCACGCTCTTCTTCCATAATCCGAGACATCGTCCTGCGATCTAGCATGTACGACGGTAGTCCTTCAAACTGAATTGGGTACCTCATAACCCGATCTTGGGCCTCGTCAATTGCATACTGAAGTATAGAGTACGTCTCTTCAAGCTTGGCCTTCTTCGCCCGACAATTAACTTCTGCGAGATCTGCTCGTCGTGATTCCCTTACCCAAGCCTCCTCTGCTATGGCCAGCCTTGCTGATTTCTCTTTTAGTTCATTCTTCAATTCCTCAATTTCCTCTGACTTCTGCTCGGTTTGGCCCTTCTCGTGAGCCAAATTCCACTCTACATTTCCCAAACGTGTGTGAAGAGCCTCAACCTCTCCATCCCTCAGCTCGATGGTAGACTGTTGAGTAACCGACCGCTCCCTCAGCTCCTGAACAGTCTCCCTCAGCTCCTGAACAGTATCACGTAACTCTATGTTACGGTCATACAGCTCGTCATACATCTCAGCACTGATAGAGCTCGGCGGGAACTCTTCAGGGTCTTCCTCCTCCTCTTCAGCTGCCTCAGCCTGAACTTCAATCTCCTCAGGGTCTTCCTCAGAGTCCTCCTCTGAATTAGACACCGGCACAATCTCCTGACCAATGACTGTGATCAAGGGTGATGGCTCTCGTCGGACTAACTGCTCCCAAACTACGTGGATATCTCGGGGCTCCTCCTCTCTAGCCTCTAGGGGTACAAGGTCCCTGGACTGACTAGGTTCTCCAGCATTCGTCATCCTGACAAATAAAATTTTAAGTTTTAGTAATTACGTGATGCTAATCGAGACTCGAATATATAAGTATAAGCACGTAGCACATAAGGTAAGTTATTATCTTTCTTAGAACTCGATAAGAGTTATCATTACTATGTTCTCGATCTCTAAAAAGGCTACTATCCTAAGGTTTTTCCCCACCTAAGGTTCATAACCTACAGCTTTGATACCAACCTGTGACACCCCCAAATCCGGGTACTTCAATTTCCACGGGACTTGGTGTTCACTGTACAAATATCATCTATCTATCTACCCATAGTAAATGCAAACCATGAAATAAATAGAAATAATCCTCCCCTTATGGGGTTACAACATCTGAAAAGAAATACATCAATCCCAGGTCGTACTTAACCTTAAATATCAAATGCGGAAATATAAATAATTAAATAAGTTTTACACAACTTTAACATAAGTCTGAAACATAAACACATAAAATAAACAACAAGTCTTCATCACTTGTTGACTTTGCCCTTGCCTTTGCTAGTAGAAGGCTCGTCAGACCTTTCGTTCTTAACTGCAATGTTATTATTACGCAAGAGTGAGCACGGTTGCCCACAAGTATAATAATATGACAACAATATAATAACATGCGAGTGAATCAAGGACATCTGAATAAAGAAACTCAACTTTTGACTCGAGGATAAATAACAGGAATCAAAATATCATCTGAGGGTCATAAGACCTTGAACTATGTCCTAGGTTGTAAAGTGTTTATACTTAAAACCTTTAACAGTCATAAGACTATGGACTCTACTTCTCGTACTTAGGGGGATCAGCCCTTAGTACCATATTGTGCACAATATCTCAACGCTAAAGCGTAAATAATCCCCTTTTACAGGGTTGTTCATCTCAGTTTTGACATCAGAGTCCGCACCAAAGGAAGTTTGGTTTGGATAAGCTCAATAAGTATTTTGGAATTTAGAACGTTCATCAACTATGGACTAGTCGAATCAATAAGGGTTCACTAGTCCTATAAGGTTCAACAATAACATCGATATTCAACTTGAATAATAAATCTCAAGAGTATACAATCGAATAAGTATTGTATCACTGAATCATGCTTTTAAAAGAGTTACAATATGTAATATGAATTTCGAACTTGAACAATTAAAAACACGAGCTTACTCGATATAGAAACACAAGTCTAAGGCTTAATAAATGAATAAATTAGAATTTAGGGAACTTGCTAAATCAATAAGTTAGGGATAGGATACTTGCCTCTTGCACAAGCTACAATTATAATTCACGTTCTTTATTAAACCCTACACATCAATACGTTCACAATACAAATTAATCAATAACTCGATATACGTATCGAATCACACACATCGGTCTTGAGCACGTTATTGGACTATACAATTAACGATTCAAGTCATGTAATTAACTTATTAATTACTCACGTAATATAAGTTATTAACCTCTTATTATATGTTTAATCATGTCTTTATGTTCATTACATTAGGTTTTAAACCACCTCTTAGAACACACGAACACTTAGCAAAAAAAAAAAATTTTCAAATTTCTGCAAGGGGCGCGGCCGCGCGCCAGTTACCCTTGGGACCAGCGCGGTCGCGCGGCAACGCAGACCCAGATTTCCAGTTCGCGAATGACACACAGAGCAACCCAAATAAATCCAAATTAAACTAACGTAATGAATTTAAGGCTACCCATAAGATATAGAATTTACAGAAACATCATACCATGTTCTAAGCATGCTTTTAACACTTTAAATCACGGAATTACACAAATCACAACATTTAATTTCACTATTTTCAACATTTTATAAAGTTTTGAAAGAAAACAAGAATTCAACGTTACGGATTCATTATAACACCGAATCCATTCGTTTAACTTCTATTTTGTTCGTTTAAATGTACACAATCACATTCAAGTGTTAATTTAAGTTAAATAAACGCATAAGGTGTGTAAATTTTGTACGTAAGGGCCATATGGGCCATATGTACAATTTTTACACTCTGTAACTTTTGAAAAATCAAATTAAGCATAACTACATGGATTTAATCGCACTAAATCATGCATACATGATATACAACATGTTATGATCATACAATAACACATATAAAATCATATCATACATTAATTATCAAATTAGTTATTCACAGAGAATCTAACATACGTTAATGGAAAACTTTAAGAACTTGAATTTAAAAACTTAGGAGAAGGAATTACCCTTGCTAGTTTGTGAAGATGATTCAAGGATGATGATATAAACTTTTCAAATTCTTCTTCTTCAATCTTTTCTCTCAAAATTCTCTCTGATTCTTTAAGTTTTATTTCCTCTGATATGAATATATAAATTGATATAGTATATATGTATATAAGTATAATACGTATAATATATAATGGGTGAGTGGTTGTCAGTTGGTCCCTTAGTGGGTTAACTGACCAACTCCCCTTAAGGCCTTGTTTGGCTAGCTTAAGGAATCCCTTCTCATTTATTTTAATTAATTTATTATAATATAGTTAATTAATGTCACACCCAATTAAATCAAATAATGCTATTTAAATCAATTAAATAAAATAGCATAAATCTACATTAAATCACATAGTCACATAATTAAAATTCTTATTTATTAATTATGTCTAATCATAAATCTCTAATTAATTAATAAATTAATTAGAATAACATTATGCTTATTAATTAATATATTAATCAAATAAGCTCAATTAAATACATACTTTGAATATAAAAATTCACCACATTAATTTAACTAATGTGACACATATAATTAAATTAATCTACCACAATTCATCAATTAATTATTTAACTCAATAATTAAATCATCAAAAAATATTTATTTAATTCAATAAATATTCAAAATAAATTACAAAAATCTTGTTTGTCACACCACTAAGTAATTTACATAAATTAAGCTCACTTTTATCATATTATTTTATATAATAATTATTCACATTCCAATGTCACACCTCATTTTACAACCTCTATTATACAACTACATACATATATGTCTACATGTATATATATACATATTCCTATCATCATACATTACACATTGGGCCACATCAATTATATCAATTGGGCTAAGCATACTAAAGCACATGGACCCTAGTATTTAATCTAGCACATAAATTGATTGGGCCACATCTCTTAATTTTTATCATATCACATTAAGGTGGTTGGGCTTGGATATATCTTAAGTCCAATACATTATTAATTCAATGATCCAACTAGATTAGGAAGTTAATTAGGCCACACAAGGCTTACCATTGTTTCTATTTTCGTACCACACAAGGCATTTTAATGAATTTAACAGAAACTCCACATTCTTCCTTAATTATTATATATTCAATTTGAAACAATTGAGTTAACCCATCACATAAACATTTATATTAGAATAAATATTCATTTCCATTAATATATTCATTTAATAATATTCGAAAATTATCGGGTAGTACACTTACAGCTATTTACACAAGACTTTCCACAAAGGATAAAAATAACATAGTTATTCCTCAACTTATACTAAAGTCGGGACTTACAAAAATATACTACTAAGTATCCAAAAGGTGCGATCCTCATCCCATCTGAACTTGCTCCCCAAAATGGTACGAGCCTAGTCCATCCTACCATTCTTCTTTCCTTCACCTACCCCACGTGTTCTTCATCGAATATTTCTTAAACCCATGATCCAATGCTCCACATCCAAAGCACTCCCTCTCCTTCGGTTTGGGACAATGAGGAGAAATATGTCCCATCCATCCACAGTTATAACATACAGCTTTCCCCTTTAAACAAATTCCCATATGGGTCTTTCCACACTTTATACATATTTTAAACCCCTTCTTAAGGCCTTTCAGCTTATGCCCTCCTTTATCAATTTATTTTCCTTTCCTCTTCTTACTCGTAGTGTCACGTACTACACTACGCTCCCCTTCCATCCCATTGGCTTGCATTTTTAAATCATCATACTCTTTCGTTATCTTCATTAATACTCCTGTTAATTGGTAATTAACAGTCTTTCCTTCTTCCCCCTCTCTTCCAGGGGGAACGCCTTTTCGTTTAGAGCCCAAACCTCCTCGGATGCTTGACCGTTTCTAGTCATTACCACTCCATCCACATTAAATTTTCTCTCAGATAAATCTTCATTTTCACCATCCAGATCCATCGTAGGTTCCCCTACTAAGACCTACTCAGAAGATGCAGCTGTAACCACTGCACCGTCAGCAACTTCCATTGTCACTCCCATATTTTCTTCAAACTCTCCTTCCATGATACATTCTGTATCATCTTGAGTTAATTCCTCGGATAAAAACTTCGATATAACTTCTAACATCTCTGCATTCATATGCATATCCTCCATCTTATCACTTCACGACACCCTGCACTCAATTTATGTCTTGGTTAGCACATAACAATAATTTATATTCATCATCACAAATAACAATTTACTTTATGTTATTTTTAGTTCTTTTTACTCTTTTCTTGATGAATTGCCATAATTCACCCCTTACCCACTCATCCTGAGCTTTACTATCTCCTAACTTCTCTATCTTCTCCAAGAGTATAGCCTTAAGTATCCTTACTTAAGATTTCTAACATATCCACTTTGATACCAACCTGTGACACCCACAAATCTGGGTAACTTCAAACCCTGGACATAGTGCTACACGGTACTATAACATTCAACAAACCCTTAATAATACAAGTTTACTGATACAAAGCTAAACTTATACTATTACATTAAATCCTTCAAATCCCAGATTCTTAACCTTGAACATGTTCCAACCATCATAATATTCCACATTACATAATAATATTGTTCCGTTACATACTCTTCTAACGCTTCCTTTAGTCTTTCCATGTACTGGAAGCTCCGTCACAACAACCCTAGGTGAAATCATATAGTTTAATTAAATTATCCAACAAGTCTAACAATTAAACAATAGCATAATTAAGAATGATATGATTCCACTTCAATATCTGAATGAATAGTTATGAAGTACTATGAACAATAACGCCACACTTGACTTCTCTTTGTACAATTCAAATGACAGAACATCATTAGAACTTTAAGTTTTGGTCGTCAGACCATAAACTTTAGTTTTCATTCCTGAGAAGGACAACATAGCACTAAGGTCATAAGTCTGATATTGCTTACATGTACATCTAGGTGATCAGCCTCTAGTACCCTATGTTGTATAACACTACTCCGTTAAACGTATTTACGTTTAACTCCGACACTTGTCGTGCCTGCTAATAAACGACTTAGAACATCTGTTTATTCGTTCTTATGCTTCCCCTTGAATGCTTACCAAAGTAAGTGATTCAAGATAATAATGATAATATTCTGAAAGATTGGTAAACCACCAACACAACATTTTTGCAATTGTCTAGCCGAATCAAATGGCATTGACACCTTCGTAAATAATTTATGTTATACATGATTTGAACACTTGTACAAATACTAAGATTTGCAAAAGTCTGGAATATGCATATCCATTCAAGAATAGCATATACTACAATATAATTAATGCGTATGATTTCAGAAGAACATAATCCAATGAAATAATTGACTTATCCTACATACAGTATAGACAAGTTTTAAGAGAATTCATATAACACCAAGGTTATACTTCAGAAAAAACTTGCATAACGTAAAGTTAATACAAGAGTTAGAAACTTGTCTCAAGCATATCTTGAATAAGATTAGAAAACTTACCTCAAGGGTTCTTTAACAATCTTGAAGATATTCGCCCTTCAAATGTCCTATATACTTGCATTAATCATAACACACCAATTATGCACATAATGACAACAAATTCAATACACATTGCTTATACTATATTCATTTCTTCTACGTTATATCTTTATCATTAGATTCGAACTACTTAAATTTATTATTACTTGTTATAGCGCTTTGGTGTTTGTTTACTGAACATTTATCATAACCTTTACGAATGTCTAAGCAATATACTTTTGTATAAGCTTAGCACCATTTTCACCCTTTCATAACATTCATGTATTTAGTTTAAGCATTTCACCAATTCTTCTTACCTTCCATTTATACCAACTTCTTTCTGTTCTATATCCTAATCGAAATTATTTCATTAATAATTCTCACTTTAAGGATACTTAACATTCATTATGGCTTATTAACATACACATGTTATAAACCGAGACTCGACGATCGTCATTTAAGTACTATGACTGACGAAACCCTAATTGGTTCATTAACTCGGACGATAACGGTATCCGTACATAAATTCCATGAATTTTATCATCATTTCTTCTCATACTCGTACCATGTATACCTATTACATACTACATAATCTCAAGACGTGCGTTAAACTCGAATGCGACTCACGGTTTACCTTTTTGAATTTCGAGTTTTAATTTTAAATACGTTCAATCAACGTTTAATTCTTAAAACCTTTCTTAAACATGTTGTTTAAGTGATTTCTCTTCATGAATATTAACCATATACTTGCCCCGTAATTACCATGCAACGAGTTGGGTTAACAAACCTTTATGTTAGAAATTTTTTAGTTAAGGGCGCTGCAGCGCCACCCTCAGTGTTAATCTTAGAGCTGCGGCGCCGGCTTTCATTACCTAGATCTTGAGTCTGGTGCTATGGCGCCAGTTACTAAGGCTTGGGCGGCGCTACGGCGCCAACCCTGTTCCTTTGAATTTTTTTTAAAGTTTTTCAATTTCTAGAATTATCGAGCTCATAACGCGATCGTTTTAACTCAAAATTGGCTCGTTCTAAAGCCAATAGTTCACATATCTTATGTTCTACGATTCCATCCAGTCGAAAATTCATTTCTGAATTTATTGGCGAGAAATTCACCGATTCATCCATTTTTACGCGTTCGTTAAATGTTCGTAAACGTTCGACGCTCAATTCTTCGTTTTATGTCTGAATTCGTTTGTTCTTGCTTTCGCAAGTCTTATTTACCTAATTACACATTACGCCATCGAAACCAATGTTTTCGAATTAGATGGCGACGTTTAACCTCTCTTCTGGAACAATCTATAATTTCGATGCTTAACGTCTAATCTCGTAACTTTTTCCATAACTTCGTTATTCAATATTTTTACTTCGAACTAGATGAAATCAATTCATTGGTTATTCATTAGTGATTCTAACCAATATAACTTCTATGTTTTAATGGTTCAACTTACTTATCATTTACAATAATTTCAAGGTTTTGCTAGCTTCCTTCATTACGTTCTTAATCAATTATTATGATTTCATTTGATACATGGTTATTAATGTTTAAAATCCATTAATAAGCCATCCTTATACTCCATATAATACATGCTCCACCAATACCCTTCTCTATCAACTTTGTAAAGAAAGAAATAGAACAAGGTTTGGTTTTACCTCTTGTGTTCTTTGCGTTCTTGAGTTTTGTTCTTGAAAAAGGTTATAACTAGCTTTCTTTCTTTTTGATTCTTTTTTTTAAGCTCTCTTCTCTCTCTCTCTCTCTCAATATAGGATGAATATTTTAGCAACCAAATAATGAAGACTAAGGCCTTGTATATATAGAATTTTAAGTGTGAGGGTAGGTTGGTCATTTGGATAACTTTCTATTAGTTTACAAGTTGGTCACTTAGGTTATGGTCCCTTATTCTCAAAACCCCCAAGTTTCCATTCTTACCTACCACCCCCTCATCATCAACCATCCATTATCATCCAACCATTCAATAACTTACTATTCCCACCTCCTCTTCCTTTCTTCCCCAGCAAGCTAAGTCCATGTGCCCACCATGTGCTATCACATGCTACCCACATGCCATCCCATGTCTCCCCACATCTCCCCATGTGCCCTATGGGTCTCTCACGGGTTGCCCCACGGGTTAACTCACGCGTTAACCCATTGATTCCACCCACGGGTTTGATTATTAAAATTAATTCAAATTAAACCTATTTACTTCTTATCAAATTCGTATTAGACATTGTATTAATTATCGTATTCTCTTCATACCATACTCGTATAATACTAGTATTATACGAGTATTAGTTATGTATAATAATCGTTATTTTTACACTTAACCCTTTTCTTCTTTAATTTCACTTTTCCTAACCCTTAGGGTTTTAAGTCCGCAAGCAAAAACTTTGCGAGCCATAAATGAAATATTATTACATATTCCATTTCGTCTTAAAATTCTATCATTACGCGTTTCTCGAAATTTCCATAATAATTCCCTAGCAGAAATAGATGAATAGTGATTTTCCTCCGAGAAAATTTTTCTCGGCTAACTTAACTTTTCATGGTATATTACCGTCAAATCTTTCGGCAGAATGTCATTCCGACATTCCAATCTCCCAAAAAGGCTTAGGATCTCAAACACTAGCCCTTAGGGTCAAACCCTAATTCTTAAGGTTTTAACACGTGAATAGTGCCTATTTCGTCTTTTTCTCTGAAATATTCTTATTCCCGAAAATCTTTTATTTTCGTCTTGGAAATTTAAATCAATTATTTCTAGCACGTAGCCAGAATCCTACAATCATCTCATCATTCTAAGTTATAAATTGACCTTCATACAGCTTACTCAGTTTAATAAACATATATTCTAATTTTTTTCAGTAAAATCAAGTAACATTTATTTACATAAAGGTACAATTTTCTCGGGCATTACAGAGTTCGCTTACAATAATAGTTATCATGCGAGTATCGGTATGCCACCGTATGAAGCCCTATACGGAAGAAAGTGCAGAACACCGTTATGTTGGGATGAGGTCAGAGAATGATGACTTTTGGGGCCGGAGTTAATTCAAAAAACGGTCGATGTGGTGACAACGATAAGAGACAGATTAGTAGTAGCTCAAGATCGCCAGAAGAAATACGCAGATTTGCACCTTCAAAGCCGAGAGTTCAAAGTCGGTAGCTTCGTGTTCTTAAAAGTGTCTCCCTGAAAGGGAAAGATCAAATTTGGCAAGAAAGAAAAATTGAGTCTGAGGTTCATAGGACCATTTGAAGTTTTGAAACGAGTGGGCGAAGTGGCGTACAAGTTAGCTTTACCGCCTGAATTAGAACACATCCACAACGTGTTTCACATTTCTGTGTTACGTCCATATAAGCCTGACTATAGACATGTGATATCCTATGAGCCCATTCAAGTAGAAAAGAATCTGACATATGAAGAAATTCCTGTCCAGATATTAGATAGGAAAGAGTAAATGCTAAGAAATAAAACTATATCTTCTGTAAAAGTAGTTTGGCGAAACCACGACGCCGAGGAAGCTAAGTGGGAATTAGAAGATAAGATAAGAAGGGATTACCCCCATTTATTTGTGTAATCTTGTACCAATTCCAAGGACGGAATTTTTATAAGGGGGAGGATGTAATACTCGTGAATTTTATAAATAATATTAATATTAAGAGAAATAGATGTTTGAATATTTATTCAAGTATAAATATTTTATGACATGAGATGGGATAATTAAATTGAGTATATGATAATTAAGAAATGTGGAGAATTTAATGAAAAGCTTAAGTTAATCCTATGTGAATGCCTTGTGTGGCATGATGATGGACTAAGTGATGGTTTAATTAAATTAATGAATGAAAGATTTAATCATGAGATTGATTAATATTATTATATTAAATTTATAATTTAAGTGGTAGGATAGACTAATGTTTATATTTATTAAATTATTTGCTATGTGCAATAATAAGTAATGTGTGACCATATGTTATAAAATTGCTACATCCA
The DNA here is from genome assembly GCA_020205555.1 of Panax stipuleanatus. NCBI lineage: Eukaryota > Viridiplantae > Streptophyta > Magnoliopsida > Apiales > Araliaceae > Panax > Panax stipuleanatus. The sequence goes on along the minus strand of CM035118.1, from coordinate 98,738,762 downwards.
TTTAATATGAAATAAGGTGTGACATTAGAAGGGGAATAGTTATTATATTAAACCATATGATAAAAGTAAGATAATCATATAGTTTAACTAAGTGACACCATGATGTGTGGTGGGACAAGTAATTGTGCATTCTAAATATATGGGAGAAAATAAATCTAGTAAATAAAATATTTACTATTAAATGTTTATTTCAATTTATGTATAATCGGAATAATAAAATTTTATGGATATTGTAGACACTCGAAATTTTGTCTCCCTATTACTAACACTGTAGGAGGGCAAAACTGTCTTTTCAAATCAACCCCGATCTCAATACTGGGCAATCAAATCAACCACGGTCTCAATACCGGGCCATCAACTCAACCCCGGTCTCAATACTGTGTCGTCAAATCAACCCCGGTCTCAATATCGGGCTGTCAACTAAACCTCGGTCTCAATACCGGGCCATCAACTCAACCTCGATCTCAATACCAGGCCGTCAACTCAACCCCGGTCTCAATACCGGGCCATCATCTAAACCCCGGTCTCAATACCGGTGGCCATCAACTCAAACCCGGTCTCAATACCGGGCCATCAACTCAACCCCGATCTCAATACCGGGCCATCAACTCAATCCCGGTCTCAATATCGGGCCATCAAATCAACCCCGGTCTCAATTTCGGTCCGTCAAACCAACCCCAATCTCAATATCGGGCCATCAAATCAACCCCGATTTCAATACCGGGCCATCAACTTAAGCCCGGTCTCAATACCGGGCCATCAAATTAACCCTAATCTCAAAATCTGGCCGTCAACTCAACCTCGGTCTCAATACCGTCCCATCTACTCAACCTCGGTCTAAATACCGGGCCGTCAAATCAACCTGGTCTTAATACTGGACCATCAACTCAACCCCGGTCAAAATACCGGGCCATCAAATCAACTCCGGTCTCAATATCGAGCCATCAACTCAACCCCGGTCTCAATACCAAGCCATTAAATCAACCCCGATCTCAATACCAGGCCATTAACTCAACCCCGGTCTCAATACCGGGCCATCAAATCAATCCCGATCTCAATACCGGGCCATCAACTCGAACCCGGTCTCAATACTGGGCCATCAAATCATCCCCGATCTAATTATTGAGCCATCAACCCAACCCCGGTCTCAATATCGGGCCATCAACTCAACCCCGATCTCAATATTGGGCCATCAAATCAACTCCGGTCTCAATACATGGCCGTCAACTCAACCTCAGTCTCAATACCGGGCCATCAACTCAACCCCGATCTCAATACCGAGCCATCAAATCAACCCCGGTCTCAATACCGGGCCATCAACTCAACCCCGATCTCAATACCCGATCGTCAAATCAACCTGGTCTTAATACCGGACCATCAACTCAACCCCGGTTTCAATACTGGGCCATCAAATCAACCATGGTCTCAATTCTGGGCCATCAAATCAACCTCAGTATCAATATTGGGCCATCAACTCAACCTTGATCTCAATACCGGACCATCAAATTAACACCGATCTTAATACCGGGCCTTCAACTCAACCCCGGTCTCAATACCGGGCCATCAACTCAACCCCGGTCTCAATACCGGGCCGTCAAATCAACCCCAATCTCAATATTGGGCTGTGAACTCAACCCAGTCTCAATACCGGGCCATCAACTCAACTCCAATCTCAATACCGGATCATCAACTCAACCCTGGTCTCAATACTGGGCCATCAAATCAACCCCAGTCTCAATATCGGGCCATTAAATCAACCCCGATCTCAATATCGGGCCATCAAATCAACTTCGGTCTTAATATCGGGTCATCAAATCAACCCCAGTCTCAATACCGGGCCATCAACTCAGCTTTGATCTCAATACTGGGTCATCAAATCAACCCCAGTCTCAATACCGGGCCATCAAATCAACCCCGGTCTTAATACCGGGCCATCAACTCAACCTCGATCTCAATACCGGGCAATCAAATCATCCCCGATCTCAATATCGGGCCATCAAATCAACCCCAGTCTCAATACCGGGCCGTCAAATCAATCTTAGTCTCAATATCGGGCCATTAAATCAACCTCGATCTCAATACTAGGCCATCAACTCAGCCCCGGTCTCAACCAAGGAGGTACAGGTCAGCTCCGGTCCCAACCCGGGAGGTCAGGTCAACTTTAGAAATAATCCTGAAGCATCACAACATCTCTAGGTAATAACTTGGAGTGACCAAGTCAGTCTCAAAGATAACACTGATGATAAACAGACTCGAATGGGATCGAAATCTTGGAAACAACATCAGGAAGTCAACTGAAGGCCATGCCAACACTGAAGGCAACCCCGGAGGGGCAAAATGATCATTTTACCAACTTTAATCCGATTTGATCAAAATCAATCCGAATTGATGCCACCAAGGTCAAAATGAACCATAACAATGATTCCGAGTGCAAACAGCGCAAGACAGCTCAACGGATAAACTACAGGAAATCGAAGACCTGGTTATGAACCTGTCTTCTTAGACCCAAAAAATGTTTTATCACATGTCATTGTGACACTCTCGACAAGGGCTTTCCAGAAAGGTAAAGCACGCCTCAAACGGACGCTCCGATCAAATGTTAGAAAGTTTTGAATCTGACATCGCATTGCTTGGAGTGCACGTACTTCAATGCAACGAGACCCACCACGTGGCCCATGTGGAGCCGCACCTCTACCTGTGGCAGTAGAAGTAGCAGGTAGAGTGGAGGCTCCTGAGTCTATATATATGAGCTCACCCCCAGCTCATTTGAAAAAAAAGAAAAACGCTCTGAACCCCTGCCCGTTTGGTTTTCCAGCTATTTTCTTGTCTTCCAAACCCAAATGTTTTCACTCTAACACATAGATATACCCACATACTACCACATATCAAAAAATAACCGGTAAATTTGGACGTTTAAAGCCTACGATTTGGCAAAAAGTCCGTGTAGCAGTCCATTGTGAGTATTTTTACGATCAGAAAGTTATTATTACTTCTTCGCACTTTTATACAATTGCATATCAAGTTTTGTTTTCTAAATTTGCCCGAAACTCAGTTCTGTGACCCTTTTTGTCAACTTTTAGTATATTTTTGTACTTGAACGCATTTTCTGGCATTTCTACAACTCGGATTGACGATCCGTCGCTTCCAGCAGCTTTTATATACTTGCATCTTCGTATTGAGCAACATCGCCGGACTGGGTTATCTTCCCAGTCCGGGTTTGGCTTTTTTTTGTATATATTTAATTGTATATATATACTTACTTTTTAATTCTGTCAAGCCTGGATGCCAAATCCGCGGTAGTTTACTACTTATATATATATAAGCAACATTCACCACACTAGGTTATCTTCCCAGTCTTGGTTGACTAGTTTTCTGTTTATATATATATATATATATATATATATATATTTACATTCCAGTTCGGCCTGGATCATTCTGTGGCCTTTTTACTGCTTTTATATATATATAAGCAACATTCACCACACTGGGTTATATTCACAGTCTTGGTTGACAACTTTTCTGTATATATATATATATATATATATATATATATATATATATATATATATATATATATATATATATACATTCCAGTTAGGCCTGGATCATTCTGTGGCCTTTTTACTGCTTTTATATATATATATAAGCAACATTTACCACACTGAGTTATCTTCCCAGTCTTGGTTGACTACTTTTCTGTCTAAATATATATATATATTTACATTCCAGTTCAGCCTGGATCATTCTGTGGCCTTTTTACTGCTTTTATATACATATATTTATATTTCCGTCCAGGCCACGGAGTGAAAACCCACCGCCTCTTATTGCTTTTCTATATATATTTACATTTTGTCCAGCCTAGATCATTCCGTGGCTTTTATACAGCTTATATATATATATATATATTTACATTTCAGTCCAGGCACCGGTGTGAAAACCCATCGCCCTTTACAGCTTTCGTATATATAATATATATATATATATATATATATATTTGGCTTTATTCATTTTTGTTAAATTGTTGCTTTAAATATTCATTTGATATTAATCGGCACTGACATTTCTACTGGCGAACTAGATTTCTTTGAATCTCGCCAACTCTAGCTTTCAAACGATTCAAAATAGGTCCAGATGGAACCGGGAAGCAAGAATGACTGAGATTTATTTAAATCTAGCATTTTTCTAGTTCCAGTTATAAAAGCTACCTCGCGGCCCTTAGATCGCTATCTAGTGGGAACGAGATGATTCGGCCAGGTGTGAGCCAGGATTTACATATGAATCCTTGGTTTTGGTGATATTTGGATATATTTCTGTACAAATTTGAGCTATGCAGGTTTATTGGCTTCTCTTTGTGAGCCTAGGAATCGTGGGATTCATGATCAAACTGATCAGAATCAGATTCCCACGATGGACAAACTCCACTTTACAAATGTACCCTGCCAGTTTTCTATAAAAATGTACATACAAAAGACCTTAAAACGGTTATCCGGATTTAAGGTCTCAACATAGTGAAAATATGATTTGTCGTGTCAGAGTCCCTCCGATGGCTATCATGCCCATGAGGAGACCGACACTTATATATATGTTGTGGTCGAGGATGCTTCGCAGCCCGACAATCACCATTCAAATTGATCCTTAAGGCTGAAAAGATAAAACTAAGTATCGATATGCTTCAATTCCTATATTAGCATAAGGGTTTGAAAACCTTCTTTCAAAACATCATTTTAATAACCTTTTCAAAAAAAGAAGCTTTTGCAAATCAAATCAAACACTTTTGCAAATCAAATCAAAGACCTTTTGCAAATCAATTCAAACCCTTCGTATATAGGTTCAACGATGCATAAACATGATTTCAAACAAATATAGGCCCAATTTTCTTCTAGCATTCACACACGCATTGCAGATTTAAAAGGAGAAATATTGAAAAGATGCGGTACCTGTTGGGTTTGTATGTAACGCAATCATGCAATCAAATCACATAAATAGGGCGGAAGCGTAAAAACTAGGTTTTCAAAATTTATACAAACCCATAACCATGATCATGCTTTGTGCTTGTTATCAATAACAGAAAAGAGAGAACATGGAATTATACCTTTGAAGATCTAAGCTTCCTCAGGTACAAGTTCTACTCCTTTGATTCTTTTGATTCCTCTGATAGTGGCTCCTTCCCTTGAATAATGTCAGCCCCCCAAATGTTTGGCCTCTAACGGTGATCCACCAAGGAAGATGAAGAACTCAAGAAGATGGGTTATTGGCTTAACCCTTGTTTCTATCTCTATAGAATATGTGTACTCCCAACTCTTGGAAAATTTCACATTATCTACCTTATTTCTGATATAAGACTCTCTTATATAGATATTAGGTTAACCCTCCTAATCCAATTAGAATAGGGTTTTATTTAATTAATTACTTTTAATTAATTTATATCCTAATCTTTATTAGGATTTAGAGAGAGTACTGATATTATATTAATTCCTAAACTCCTTTAGAATTAAAATAATAATAATAATAATAATATTAATAAGACTCCTCTTATTAATTTATATTTAATATTTTTAAAATATTAAATAATAAACATTAAGCTATTTAATTTATTCTATCATCATAGATTAAATTAATTATACTTAATGCATTATTACTATCATGCCATTTTCTTCTTAAATAATTCTTCTTCCTTTTATGGTGTGACCCTTTAGGTTCTCCATATTAAACCGGTTGTGAATAAATCAATTAGAACAATTCTAATCTTATTTAAATAAACAAATTAAACTAATAATCTATTTAAATAAATAACATTTATTCTACAATAGGGATAAGCCTCCCTAGCGATCAACGACTTTCCAAATAATATAGATTTCAACATTAATCATAAAAGAACCTGTGAGTTAATAGTTACCGTACAATTCAATCCTTCCACCATACAATGTCCCAATTAAATATAAGACATGGATTTACTGTCAAGTCTTAATTTATTTAATCATATGTATTTCGATTAGAAAATGCACAACTCCAAATAATGCAAATTAGAAACCTCTTTCTAATTTCATTCTACCTTGGCCAAGGATTCCTGGGTTGTCATTTAACGAATCACATAGGACATATCTCCTCTTTTACTAGAGGTGGTAGATTCTTTATTGATCATTCATTATCTCCATATGTAACTCATTACACCCAAGCATACCCTATATATGCCTTAAAAGGCCTTAAGGAATTAGTCAAAGTATAATTTGTTACATACAAGATACCATGATGATCTCAAGTCCAAGGATCACATGTACTACTATCACATTAGGAATTCCTATTGACAGGCGAGTAAAACTCCATTAGGTATTCCATAGCGAGTCACGTTCAGTGAACTTATTCTCCAATAAGCACCTACGTACTTGCTTTAGTGTCTCCACACAAATGACCATGAGATCAGTCATCCTCATCCAATGAGCAAGCAACATATGTACCAATCTATCCAGATTTACTAATCCCCTTTTTAGTAATCCCACGATTGGGAACTATTTTAGTTTTAAAGCTTTCTAAGAATTTAGATCTCATTAGCATGATCAACATCATGATTCTAAAAGCATTGATTAAAACTATGGGTTATTTACATATTATAAAAACAGCACCATGTAGATAATTAAATGTCTTTAATAAATAAATATTTTATTAATAAATAAATAAGATTGTTTACAAAGTATGTGCTTTATCATCATACATTATTGGCTTGTATGCACACTACTATCAATCTCCCACTTGCACTAAAGCCAATCGCCATGGTATCTCATACCCATCTTCTCTAAGTGACGATCAAACTGCTGTTGTGTTAAAGCTTTAGTAAATGGATCTGCAATGTTGTCTTGAGAGTCTACACTCTCCTTTTCAATGATTTCTTTAATCAAAGAGCCGCAACACATGTTTAGATTCAAGATGAGACTTAGGAACTATTCCTAGTTCTGTAATGAACTTTTCATCTAAAACATCAACTTGCAGCTTCACTTACAGTTATATACTCTGCCTCTGTCACTGAATCAACAACCGTTTGCTGCTTGGAACTCTTCCAACTCACTGCACCTCTGTTCAAGGAAAACACATACCCTGAAATAGATTTACTGTCATCTTGGTCTGTTTGAAAACTTGAGTCCGTGAATCCCTCGAGTTTTAATTCAGACCCACCGTAGACAAGAAAAATATCTTTAGTCCTTCTCAAGTACTTTAGGATATTTTTCACTACCTTCCAGTGCTCTTCTCCTGGATTCGACTGGTATCTGCTTGTTACACTAAGTGCGTGAGCAACATCCGGTCTAGTACATATCATACCGTACATGATAGATCCTATTGCAGAAGCATAAGGGATCTTACTCATACGATCTCTCTCCTCAGGTGTCTTTGGGGCCTGTTTCTTGGAGAGATGTATTCCATGGCTCATCGGCATGAGACCTCTTTTGGAATCTTCCATGCTAAACCTCTTTAGCATCGTATCAATGTACGTTCCTTGGGATAAACCAAGCATCCTTTTAGATCTATCTCTATAGATCTTTATCCCCAAAATATAGGATGCTTCTCCCAAGTCCTTCATGGAGAAGTGTTTAGATAACCAGATTTTAATCGATTGTAGCATAGGAATGTCATTCCCTATCAGTAATATATCATCAACATATAATACAAGGAATGATACTGCGCTCCCACTAACCTTCTTGTATACACATGGTTTATCCTCGTTTTTGATAAAATCAAACTCTTTGATTGTCTCATCAAAACGAATGTTCCATCTACGAGAAGCTTGCTTCAACCCATAAATGGATCGTTGTAGCTTACAGACTTGATTTGTTCCAACTTTTGAAATAAATCCCTCTGGCTGTGTCATATACACATCCTCCTCGAGTTTCCCATTGAGGAAGGCCGTTTTCACGTCCATCTGCCAGATCTCATAGTCGTTGTAAGCTGCAATCGCAAGCAAAATCCGAATGGACTTGAGCATGGCTACTGGTGAGAAGGTTTCATCATAGTCAACTCCTTGTCTTTGTTTGAAACCTTTTGCAACCAGTCGGGCCTTATAGGTCTCTACCTTGCCGTCCGCTCCAGTCTTTCTTTTAAAGACCTATTTACACCCAATAGGCTTAATGCCTTCAGGTGGTGAAATCAAAGACCATACTTTGTTTTCATACATGGAGTCCATTTCAGATTTCATGGCTTCAAGCCATTTCCCTGAGTCTTTATTACTCATAACATGTTCGTAATTCAATGGATCATCATCATTCATGATGTGTACCTCATCGTCATCCTCTATAACGAATCCATACCTCTCAGGTATCTTCGGTACTCTTCCAGATTTACGAACATGGTGTGGTACAGTAGGTTCTTCTACTTGGTTAGGTACCTGACTTTGGTCCGTGGTAACTTGTGGTTCTTGAACTTTTTCAAGATATATCTTACTCCCACTGACCCCTTCATGGATAAACTCTTTCTCCAAGAAGGTAGCATGTTTCGCAACAAACACCTTTTGATCAGTTGGATGATAGAAATAATACCCTACGGTTTCTTTAGGGTATCCCACAAATCTACACTTATCGGATTTAGTCTGTAGCTTATCATTTTCAAACTTTTTGACATAAGCTGGACAACCCCAAGTCTTAACATGCTTAAGATTTGGTTTCCTCCCTTTCCACATCTCATTTGGAGTCTTTGGGGCGGATTTGGTAGGTACCTTGTTAAGTAGGTATGCAGCCGTTTCTAGGGCATATCCCCAGAAGGAAATTGGAAGGTCGGTAAAACTCATCATGGATCGAACCATGTCCAACAGTGTTCGATTTCTCCTTTCAGATACTCCATTTAACTGTGGTGTACCTGGAGGAGTCCATTGTGAGATTATACCATTTTCTCTGAGACAATTGAGAAACTCATTGCTTAAGTATTCTCCACCTCGATCTGATCGAAGTATCTTAATACTCTTGCCCGTTTGTTTCTCTACTTCACTTCTGAACTCTTTGAACTTTTCAAATGATTCTGATTTGTATTTCATTAAATACACATATCCAAATCTTGAGTGATCATCAGTGAAAGTAATAAAATAAGAATACCCACCCCGTGCACTTGTTGTCATAGGTCCACAAATGTCTGTGTGAATCAATGCCAACAACACTGTAACTCTCTCCCCTTTTCCACTAAAAGGAGATTTAGTCATTTTACCCATGAGACAAGATTCACAAGTTGGATATGATTCATAATCAGATAGCTCGAGGAGCCCATCTTTATGCAACTTGGATAATCTTGTTTCATTGATATGACCGAGTCTACAGTGCCACATATAGGTATAATTAATATCATCTCTTTTCCTTTTCTTAATTTGTTCAATTTGAAATATATTTTCTTGCAAGTCAAGTGTATAAAGTCCATTTCGCAAATTTCCAATACCATATAAAACATCGTCTTTATAAATAGAACAACCATTGTTCTTTATAATAACGTCAAAACCTTCCATATCCAATACAGAAATTGAAATAATATTTTTAATAATATTCGGAACATAATAACAATTATTAAGATAAATGGATTTGCCCGAAGGCATTGCTAAACAATAAGTTCCTACAGCTAATGCAACAACTTTTGCTCCATTTCCCACTCGTAGGATCACCTCATCATTGTTCAGCTTTCTACTTCTGACCAGTCCCTTCACATTATTATATATGTGAGAACCACAGCCGGTATCCAATACCCAAGTAGAATTTTGACTTTCTGAAAAATTAATTTCAATCATGAACAAACCTTGATTGGAAGTCGAAGCTTCTCCAAGCTTCTTCTTTGCCAGAAACTTCTTGCAGTTCCTCTTCCAATGACCCGGCTTATTGCAATGGAAGCACATTCCTTTGCTAGCTGGATCAGATTTCTTTTGTTCCTTTATGTTCACTTCGCCCTTGGTCATCCGAGATCGGAAGAGCTCCTTAGATATCTCATATCTAGCAGTCCTACTCTGTTCACCATACAACTCCTTGAGGTGAAGCAGCATAGCAGGAGCATCCATTTTTTCGTGCTGACGCTGAAGCTCGTCATTCATGGATGCGAGCATGATGCATTGAGCCACAGATGCATCATCTTGCCACTTATTGAAAGTGGCAATCTCTTCCCCAGAGGCTGTTTCTGAAACAGATTCAGGGATAGTGGAATTTAGGACATAAGAAATCTTTTCAGCAGTGAGAACAATTCTCAGATTTCTTAGCCAGTCCTCATAATTTGGGCCGGTAAGCTTATTTGCATCAAGTGTGCTTCGTAGTGAGATTAGTGATTTTGACATTTTTAAAATTCTGCATGTGAAAAGACAACATTTTAGCAAACATTCATTTTATTAACTTTGCATACCAAAATAAATTTAGGTCTTTATTTTAAATTGGTATCTCCCACTATTTTCATCAAACTATATTACCCTCACTCATATAGTTCGGCAACATCTAATTAAAGATTTGCTAGTGAGATTAAGGATCCCATTTCAAATGTATATAACCTTGTGGATAGCACAACAAGCGATATACAAATAAATAGGTAGACAACTCTTGTCAATTACATCACCATGTAACTCCTTTTTGCCTCTTAAATCATAATGGTCATGTGTGTGCACATCCGAACTAAAATTATTTAAGTTAAGTCCAGCCTAGCACTTCCATAAATTCAAAAAAGAAAAATTTCCGTCCTTGTGGATAGCACAACAAGACTAGATCGTTCAATTTTCTTGATAAGCATCAAATGTGATTAATTAACATCTTAAATATTCAATACTCGCCTTGTGGATAGCACAACAAACTCATATTAAATATTTAATACTCTATTAACTAATCATGCTAGAAGGCGACGTTCGATATTCCAAATATCATTTGAACGCTTCAGACTTAATATTATTTCTTTGAGGGGTTTGTTATTATTTGTCTCATCTTTTTAAGCGCGCATGCACATATATATATAAAATACGCGTCATTTTATTAAACATGCGAAGCATGTTTGTATAAAATATAATATATATAATATTTAGTATGCAATATAGGATACTATATTCTACCCGGATTGATTATGGACTTTTATTCTAGTTTGGTTCACTAGAGCCACCAAGTGAACCAAAAGGTCAAACCTAGGAGTGCAAGAATTTAAATTTTAAATGTAACTATTACATTTAAACCCGGGCTCCATACAAACGGGTCTTCACGCGCTCCTCGCTCCTTGGTCTCCAATTTCTTCAAAATAATTCTAACTATCTCTATTACATTAACTATAGAAACCTTGATCAGCAGTCAAGGGGAAGTACATAGAAAGGAGATAGAATTTACATCGAGAATAAAATAAGAAAAGACGAGGTACGCAGACCCCATTTTATAAAACCCATTCATTCAAGCATTCAACCAAAATAAAATCCAATCACATTGGTCATAGTCCATAATCAACCCCATTTATTATCATACACATCAACATATGCATCAATAAATATCCATTCATCTCATGAATAACAATGCAATTCCATATATGGATCGATGTTATTTAATGGACAAAAGTTTTGCTAAATTTTATTTTTGAAACAAAATAAACTCTTTTATTTTAATCAAAAATAAATCCAAATTAAACTCCTTTAATTTTAGCATTCTGAAATCATATTTCAGATAAAATAAACTTCTTTATTTTAAAACTTTATCAATTAAATAAACAGTTTACTTAATTAATTAAAATCAATTTTCAGGGTCTGTCCAGGTACCGGCGCAGCTGCGCCAGTAATGAATTGGGTAGCTGCGCAGCTGCGCAGGTAGACGGAAGCAGCAGTTTTTGCAGACCGGCGCAACTGCGCCAGTAATGAACTGGGCATCTGCGCAGCTGCGCCGTTCGCCGCAGAAACTTGCAGAAAACGATTTTTGTCCCGAAAAACGATCCAATTCTCACATCAATTCATGCATGGAATTATAAAATTGATAATTAGCACAAAGTTAGGCTCTGATACCACTGTTGGGTTTGTATGTAACGCAATCATGCAATCAAATCACATAAATAGGGCGGAAGTGTCAAAACTAGGTTTTCAAAATTTATACAAACCCATAACCATGATCATGCTTTGTGCTTGTTATCAATAACAGAAAAGAGAGAACATGGAATTATACCTTTGAAGATCTAAGCTTCCTCAGGTACAAGTTCTACTTCTTTGATTCCTTTGATTCCTCTGATAGTGGCTCCTTCCCTTGAATAATGTCAGCCACCCAAATGTTTGGCCTCTAACGGTGATCCACCAAGGAAGATGAAGAACTCAAGAAGATGGGTTATTGGCTTAACCCTTGTTTCTATCTCTATAGAATATGTGTACTCCCAACTCTTGGAAAATTTCACATTATCTACCTTATTTCTGATATAAGACTCTCTTATATAGATATTAGGTTAACCCTCCTAATCCAATTATAATAGGGTTTTATTTAATTAATTAATTAAATACTTTTAATTAATTTATATCCTAATCTTTATTAGGATTTAGAGAGAGTACTGATATTATATTAATTCCTAAACTCCTTTAGAATTAAAATAATAATAATAATATTAATATTAATAAGACTCCTCTTATTAATTTATATTTAATATTTCTAAAATATTAAATAATAAACATTAAGCTATTTAATTTATTTTATCATCATAGATTAAATTAATTATACTTAATGCATTATTACTATCATGCCATTTTCTTCTTAAATAATTCTTCTTCCTTTTATGGTGTGACCCTTTAGGTTCTCCATATTAAACCGGTTGTGAATAAATCAATTAGAACAATTCTAATCTTATTTAAATAAACAAATTAAACTAATAATCTATTTAAATAAATAACATTTATTCTACAATAGGGATAAGCCTCCCTAGCGATCAACGACTTTCCAGATAATATAGATTTCAACATTAATCATAAAAGAACCTGTGAGTTAATAGTTACCGTACAATTCAATCCTTCCACCATACAATGTCCCAATTAAATATAAGACATGGATTTACTGTCAAGTCTTAATTTATTTAATCATATGTATTTCGATTAGAAAATGCACAACTCCAAATAATGCAAATTAGAAACCTCTTTCTAATTTCATTCTACCTTGGCCAAGGATTCCTGGGTTGTCATTTAACGAATCACATAGGACATATCTCCTCTTTTACTAGAGGTGGTAGATTCTTTATTGATCATTCATTATCTCCATATGTAACTCATTACACCCAAGCATACCCTATATATGCCTTAAAAGGCCTTAAGGAATTAGTCAAAGTATAATTTGTTACATACAAGATACCATGATGATCTCAAGTCCAAGGATCACATGTACTACTATCACATTAGGAATTCCTATTGACAGGCGAGTAAAACTCCATTAGGTATTCCATAGCGAGTCACGTTCAGTGAACTTATTCTCCAATAAGTACCTACATACTTGCTTTAGTGTCTCCACACAAATGACCATGAGATCAGTCATCCTCATCCAATGAGCAAGCAACATATGTACCAATCTATCCGGATTTACTAATCCCCTTTTTAGTAATCCCACGATTGGGAACTATTTTAGTTTTAAAGCTTTCTAAGAATTTAGATCTCATTAGCATGATCAACATCATGATTCTAAAAGCATTGCTTAAAACTATGGGTTATTTACATATTATAAAAACAGCACCATGTAGATAATTAAATGCCTTTAATAAATAAATATTTTATTAATAAATAAATAAGATTGTTTACAAAGTATGTGCTTTATCATCATACATGATTGGCTTGTATGCACACTACTATCAGTACCGTGTTTACACGGGAGTTGTGGGGTGCCTAACACCTTCCCTACACTTAACCAAGCCCAAGAACTCAAAACTTTATTTTCAAAGATCAAGTTTCGACAGTGTCCAGCAATTGGGCCTCTTTCAAACAAAACTTGGTTTAGTTGGTACAACCATTTCAAATCTACTAACTGGCGACTGTATAAAACATTCAATCGTCGACATAATACATATTGGACTTTTCCTAAAAAACCCTTCAAAACCTTTTTCACAAATAAAAAGAGTAAGGGTAGAGATAACTTAGGAAGACAGAAAGATTTGGGTTGTGACACGACCCGCGGATTTTTTCCCGACGTCGACAGGTGGCAAATCTGCTGGGGACAGTAGAGGGCTTAGGCCGCGTTCAAATCTTTTCAAAAATTTCCCTTTTAAAAACTACGTATGTGTGAATGCTGCTTCTTTACATTGAATGAATGCATGAATGCTGCGTCTTTACATTGAATGAATGTAAATGATTGCTTTCCTACTTTTTTAGTGCTTCGCACCTATAATAGTGCTTCGCACCAATGTCATCACATGCATAATGGTGAGACAATGTATGTGAATGTATGTTGTGTGATTCCTCCTCAGGGAGGAAAACTAGTCGATGATAAGTAATGTTTCTGGGGACGGCTAAGTCTCTGGGGCTCATGAAAATGCACCACCCAAATTCGCTCCAGTTGAAAGATCGAATTAATTTCCCCTTTAGTAGATTGCGATGATCTGGGGACCTTCATGCCAAAAAGCCGCGAGAGTAGCCTAAGATAGGTCAGCCTCTAATTAACCAAATCCGATGGGAAGATTCTTCATGCCCTCCTCTTTCAATTCAATGTCAAGTTTTCAATTCCAATGTAAAGAAGCACAATGTAAATATCATAACGAAAATTTTACATTCCCTGTCATAATACATCTTGTCATCCTATCATCAAAACAACTGACCTCTGTTTTGCAGGATAAAGATTAAAAAACCACAAAAACACATCATGGCATGCATCCTATCCGTACCTACCTCAGGAAATTGACACGCCTACGTTTTGTTGTAGGTGAAAAATTGGTCCTGTTACTATATCTAAGTCTAAGAAAGCACTAAGTCCATCCACAGACATGACTTCTAGTGCTCAGCCAGAATCCACCTCTGTCTCTAGAGAAGAGTTCAAAGAACAGAAGAATCAGATAGCCGAATTGGCCAATTTCCTGAGAGAACAAAGTAAAGCTCTTAAAGGGAAGCAAGCCCAAGCTCACACAGAACCAGGAACACCTGGTGGTAGTGGTGGCAGTCAAAAGACCGAAAAAGCCGAGACTCAGATTCTTGGACCACAAAACCGGACATAACCAACAAAACCCATGAAATCACCACCCTCAACAAAGAACAGGAAGCTGGTGACATTCTAAAGAAAGTACAGCAGATGGAAGAAACCATCCGGTATATCAAAGGGACTGGGGCATTTGGTAGTGTCAATTATTCAGACCTCTGTATATTCCCTGGGGCTCGTTATCCTGAAAATTTTAGAACTTCTGATTTTGAGAAATACGATGGATTGGGAGACCCCTATACCCACTTGAAAGTATTCACTGGAGAACTCGGATCCTATGCAAAGGACGAGAAACTTCGAATGCAGTTATTTCAGAAGAGTCTGACCGAAGAGGCTAGAGCCTGGTACGCCCGTCTAGACAACTCCAAAATTCACAGTTGGGAAGAGTTGGCCCATGCCTTCCTCAGTCAATACAGCTTCCATTCTCAGCTGGCTCCAGACAGATACCAGATAACCAAAATCATGAAACAAAGTTCTGAGTTATCCAGAGAATATGCCCAACGATGGAGAAGGGTTGTAGCACAAGTTACCCCAGCTATAATTAAGTCTGAGATAGTCATGACCTCATCGATATTCAAGACACTCCATATTACAAGAGGGTCCTAGCAGGCATAGGAAAACCATTCTATCAAATGATCAAGCCCTGTAAAATGCCGAAATGGGATTGAAGTCTGGGAAGATAAAGGACCTAACTGCCTTGGAAGCCATTGCTGAACATATCCAGTCTGGAAATTAGGGGAATAATCCTCGGAGAACACATAAGAAGAAAGAGGAAGAAGTGTCCTTAGTATTCAAAGGAGGAACTATACCCCTCTTCAAGCTTCAGCACAACCTTTGAACCCTTTATTTTAGAAGACTATGGAGGCCAAACGTCGGAGAACATTCACCCTATTAGGGGATTCACTCGAGAATGTGCTGAAACTATTAACAGCACAGAAAAAAAATTATGCAACTCCTTCCACCAACTAACACTGGTGGACGGAATTTCGACACAAGCAAGAAGTGTGCCTACCATTCTGGATCTTCGGGCCATGACACACAAGACTGTTGGTCTCTCAAGCACAAAATTTAAGACTTGATTGACAACAAAGAGATTGTGGTGACAAAACCAGAGCAACCACACGTGCAAGATAATCCCCTCCCTCAGCACAAAGAGGAAGATGTCAATATGATCAACACAGGAAATGGAGAATGATCCAAGTACCTCCGTTATGTGGGGGAATCAACTCCATCCAACAATAACAACCTAGATAGTTGGGAGTATTCAAAAAGGCGATTCCTGATAGAATAAGATATTAAGTCTATCAAGGAACAAATTGAACAGTTAGCAGAATTAGTTGTATACCAACATCAAATTACCAGGCAGCTGATAAACCAGACCAACCAGCCTGATGCAAGTCCTCCCACACCGGAGATCAGTCCCATCCCCACGAGGGATCACTACCAGTCTTATGAGCCTGAACCCTGGGCCGACAAGATGGCTAAAGATGAGAATTTTTGAGCTGGTAGGAAATTCTTATTTCAAAGGAATTTCACTAACTTGAACCAGCCAATGGAGGAAATCCTCCATTGAACCCTCGATCCAAGAAATTCAAGCCTGACCAAAACTGTCAGTACCACTCTAATGCACCCGGCCATGATATTGAGGATTGCTGGGCACTTCGTAACCTCAGTATCCAGTTATCAGTCTGAAGAGGGTCCCATGGAACTATGAGAATGATGAAGGTTCCACCTCCAACAACATTGTCATTGTACCAAAGGATAATCCATTGTACCTGCCTCAGCGGGTGATCAAACCAGTCATCAAAGCCAAAGAAATGGTGGCTAAAGAGAAAGTCGAAGAGTTCCTTAGTAAAATGGGACACAATGAAATCAAGGTAGTGCAAAGTTTGAAAGACGCACCCAAGCAAATGTCCATCCTAGATTTGGTCTTATCCTCAATGGATCAACGCAACATTCTGGTGAAAGTACTGGAAGAAGCCCATCTGCCACATACCGTGGATGCCGAGAAATTCTGTCACGTGGTAGAACACATTTTCAACAACAATGTGATATCTTTCATTGACGATGATATACCTGCAGAAGAGACGAGTCATCGCAAGTCATTACACATACCAGTGATGTCTTTCGGGTATGTGATCGGAGGTGTGCTCATAAATGGAGGATCATCCCTTAACATCTGTCCCTACGATACCCTGGAGAGAATGAAGATTAACCTGAATCGGATCAAAACCAGTCATGTGGTCATCCGGGCTTTCGATGGATCTCACCGACAAGCTATGGGAGAAATAGAGCTTCCACTAGAGATTGGTCCGCACATTTTCTATGTGTCCTTTCAGGTGCTCAACATTGCCACTAGATACAACTTGTTGTTGGGCAGGCCTTGGATCCACATGGCAGAGGCAATATCGTCCACCCTCCCATCAATAACTCAAATACATTATCAACAGCAACCTAATCATGGTGAATGCCGAACCAGAATTCCTTGTCTACATACAGGGAGACATGTCGGTGATCAGCCTGGACGCAGGGATTGAACCTGCAAGTTTTCAAGCCCTGGAGGTGAGTAATACTCAGTATTTACCTATCGGAGCACCAGCCTTGAAGCCTAAAGTCTCTCCTGAAGTGATGACAGTAGGCCAAGAGATGGTATCTTTAGGCTTCCAATCTGGAGAAGGGTTAGGAAAGAATCAGTAAGGTATTACAAGTCCAGTCCAAATCCCGAGCCAAACAGGGAGAACCAGATTGGGTTATTCATCCGGGTCAAGCCGCCCATATAAGCACCCTAAGGCTCATGTTTCCACCATATTGTTGTTGAATCTCACTGATGCTGGCTTTGTAAAGCCGACAAGGAAGATTCTTACTATGATATCAGCCATGTTGTTTCCTCCAATCATACTAGCCGGGGAAAGGAAATCCCCAAAGCATGAAGGTGATAGAAAAAATGGAAAAGAAAAGATCCTGTACGAATGACGAGACCCATTTGCTAACATGCGGGTTATCATAAACTACGAGGGTATGAATGATGAGATCCCAAACAGTGACGACGAGGATCAGATTCAAATTCCTCACATCAAGAAAAGAAAGGGGGGCAGCTCAAAGAAAAACCCTGGTCCTATTATAAAGGATGTCTCGGTCATTATCCGAGATGAGGCAGACGAGCACAATTCCTTGATCCTCCCTGTTCATGAGGATCTAACCCTGGATAACTGGAGCAGCGTCCCTTGCCTCAGTGAAGAAGGGTAAAAGGGAAGAGAGTCCATCTGCCATATAACATGCTTTCATTTACTGCTTACTTTTGATTGCACAGCTATATCAGTAACTTTTGTCATGTTTTGCCAACTGCTTTGTATATTTAAGCAGTTGTATATATTAAAGTGAAAGCATTTTTGTTTTCAAGACTCCAAAGTTAGATTTATTTGTCACTGCTGATGAGATGCCAACCTATCACAATGACTACAACTTTGATGTAGAACTAAACTTCGACTTGATGGGTATTGATCAAGAGGAGGAAGATGACTATGGGGTGCCCGAGGAGATCAAAGAATGGGTCGCAGACAAACCCAAACCAAACCTCGACCAAACCACTACTATCAATATAGGAACCTCCGAAAACATCAAAGAAATCCAGATAGGCATAGACCTCACACCAGACCAAAAAACCGACCTGATTGAACTTCTAACACTGTTCCAGGATGTGTTTGCATGGTCACATGAAGACATGATTGGCCTATCTACTGATATTGTCATCCATCGAATGCCCATCAAAGATGGATTCAAGCCAGTCAAACAGAAGCTCAGGAGATTGAAACCTGAATGGAGTCTGAAAGTCAAAGAAGAGGTCGTTAAACAATTCAAAGCCAGTATCATCATGGTATCAACATACCCAAACATAGTCCCCGTACCTAAACCTTGAGGGAAAGTGTGAGTATACATGGATTACCAGGACTTGAACAAAGCCTGCCTTAAGGATAATTTCCCAGTACCTTTCATCCACATCCTGATCAAAAATACGGCACAGTATGGCATATATTCTAACGTAGATTGCTTTGCTAGTTACCATCAAACCATGGTTGCTGAAGAAGACCAAGAGAAAACAGCTTTCATCTCTTCCTGGGGAACTTTCTACTATAGACGACTATCCTTCTACCTAATCAATGCTGGAGCCACATATCAACGAGCCATGATAGCCCTATTTCATAACATGATGCATAAGGAGATAGAGGTTTATGTGGATGACATCATCATCAAATCCCGAAGGGAGGATGATCACCTTGACCATCTCAGGAAGCTATTCAACAGGTTGCGTAAGTACAACCTCAAGCTGAATCCAGCCAAATGTGCTTTTGGTGTTAAATCAGGCAAGTTGATGGATTCCTGGTGAGCAATCGAGGCATCGTGCTAGACCCTGCCTAGATCAAAGTCATCACTGAAATGCCAGTACCTCGAACAGAGAAGGAGATATGCGGGTTCCTGGAAAGGATCAACTTCATAAGCCGATTCATTTCATAGCTCACAACAACCTGTGAACCCATCTTCAAGCTACTAAGGAAGAATTCCTCTACCAAATGAAATGAGGATTACCAACAAGCCTTCCTTGCCATCAAAAGGCAGCTAATCGAAGCACCAGTCTTGGTACCCCCAAGGGACGGAGTTCCCCTGTTTATGTTCTTGTCCGTCAATGACAATGCAATGGGCTGTATGCTAGGATAGAAAGATGATAGTAGAAAGGAGAGAGCCATCTACTACATCAGCAAAAGGTTCAGCACTGTTGAGCAGAAGTACACTCTGATCAAAAAGACGTGTTGTGTGTTAGCATGGGATGAAATGAGCTTACAACATTACCTCCATGGGCACACAACCTACCTCATATCCCGTATAGATCCACTGAAATACGTATTCAACAAGCCAATGTTGAATTATCGACTGTCCAAATAGCAGTTCATCCTACAGCAGTTCGACATTGTCTATGTGACTCAGAAGTCCATCAAAGGTCAAGGCATTGCAGATCAATTAGCCGAAGCACCATCAGTACGAGCCCCTGGAGACTTATTTCCCAGATGATGGGATCATGATAATTCAACAACTTCAACAAGAGAATACAGTCCAACCATGGAAAATGCATTTCGATGGAGCGGTAAACATGGAGGGTGCCAGAGCTGGGGCAGTCCTTATCTCTAGTACAGGAGAACAATATCCTGTGGCTACCAAACTACAATTTGGCAACACCAACAACACATCCGAGTATGAAGGCTGCATAATGGGGTTGAAATTACCCCAATCCATGGGTATCAAACATTTACTAGTCTTCAGAGACTCTGAATTGGTTATCCGACAAACCATTGGAGTATATCACACCAAAGAACTGCATTTATTGCCTTATCACCGGAAGGTCGTTAATGTATCTTTGGATTTTCAAGACGTAGCCTTCATCCATATTCCTTGGGGTAGGAATGACTTCGCTGATGCATTGGTGATGTTAGCTTCCTCGATCCACATATCCAATAGGAATGGGATTCCTTGCATTAAATTTACAAGTCATAAGGCCCCGACATACGGGAATTACATTGGAGACATATCAGATGAAATACCTCCTATCAAATAGCCTTGGTATCAAGACATCAAGGAATATCTCCGAGATCAATCTACACCCGCTGGGGTAAGCTAATATGAATGAAAGCGGATTCACAAAATGGCTATAAAGTTCTATCTTAGCGGAGATGCACTATACAAAAGGGATACTGGAATAGGCCATTAGGCCTGTTAAGATGCCTTGATAAAGAGCAAGCCCAGAGATTGATGGATGAAGTCCACGGTGGAGTATGTGGTCCACACATGAGCGGTCATCTGCTGGCCAAGAAGATATTAAGAACAGGACATTATTGGATCTCTCTCAAAGCTAACTGCGACGATCATGTCAGGAGATGCTTTTAATGCCAAGTACATGGAAATGCCATACATGCTCCTCCAAATGAGTTACATAACATGAGTTCACCATGGCCTTTCTCCATGTAGGGAATGGATGTGATTGGTCTAGTAGAACCAAAAGCCAGTAATGGTCATCGATTCATCTTCACCATAATAGATTACTTCACCAAATGGGTTGAAGCTGCCTCTTTCCCCAAAGTCAAGAAAGAGGTCATCATTGGTTTCATCAAAAATAATATCGTCTGTCGATATGGACAACCGGAGGTGATCATATCAGACAACGCTAAAAACTTGAACAATTAGACGATGACAGAACTATGCAGCAAGTTCCACATCAAGTATCTCAATTCTTTCATCTATCGGCCCAAGATGAATGGTGCTGTCGAAGAGGCCAACAAGAACATCAAAAAGATCATGCAGAAAATGTCCGCCAATCACAAAGAATGGCCTGACCTGCTGCCTTTAACCATGTTAGCATACAGGACACCAATGCGTACCTCTACTGGGGCTACCCCATATTCATTAGTCTATAGCATGGAAGTTGTCATTCCTATAGAAGTAGAGATGGAGTCCTTACGAGTGTTAATCGACGCTCAGATGGACGAATATCAGTGGTTGCAAGATCGGTACCACTAACACTCCCTGATAGCTGAAAAGAGGGCTACAGCCATTTTCCACGGGCAGTTATATCAACGAAGGATTGCTCGATCCTACAACAAGAAAGTTCGAATACGGCAATTCAAAGAAAACGACTTGGTGCTGAAGAAAGTTTTGGCCAATCAAGACGAAGCCAAAGGAAAGTTCGCCCCTAATTGGGAAGGCCCTTTCATTGTCAAGGAAGTGTTGACAGGAGGAGCTATCAGATTGCAAGAAATGGACGGGACCGAATTTTTCCAACTCATCAACTCAGACACCATAAAAAGGTACTATGTTTGAAACACATGCATACCCGCATCCTGGTCCTACAAATCAAATTAGGTTATGTTTTCACTAAAAATCGAAACTACGAATGACCTGATCTCCCTCCAAGAGGGAGTGCGTAGGTAGCCATTTCTGGTGCGATCAAACCAAATAAAAAATTTAAAAACTCATCAAACCAAACTCAAAACCCAAGATAAATACTTCTCAAGCCTCTCTCACACAAAAATATGAACTACAAATGACCTGATCTCCCTACACCCGGGAGTACGTATGCAGCCATTCATAGTGCGGTTTAACCTTCAAGAAAAAACAAAACATCAATAAAAACCAGTTCTATGACACCGAAACCATATAAAACCTAAAAACTATCAAGACTCCTTGGTCAGCAGGCCTATCTAAGATACTTTCTGACATCTCACTGTCAGTCCATCAAGGAGAAGCTCAAGATACATCAACAACAGCAAGTCATGAAAGAAATGATAATCACTCAGCAAGGACAATACATATCCAAACAGGGAAATGAATCAAAATATATTTCTCTGATATATAATACTATTTGATATATACATAGTGTCCTGTACATGACAAAAATGGCTGATCTAGTATGTGCAGGAAAAACAAAGCTAGTCTATGGACCCATGGATAAGCGGGCCAACAGTGCCAACATGGCATCTCTCTCTAAAGATGGAGGAGTAGCTGCAAGTGCAATACTCTCACCCTCCATACGGGTCAAAACATTCACAGTCATCTACAGTGTGGCAATATGATCATCAATATATGCACTCATCTCAGTAACCAAACTATGAGAATAAGACCAGAGGGCAGTACTGTCAGCAATGTGGAAATCCCGGGATGCTATAGCCTAATCCCTCTCCACAAAAGCAGCATCTCTGGTAATCAAAACCTCCTCAATCTCCTCATAGGCTGCATCTCTGGAAGATCGAATCTCATCCCTCTCCGCGAAAGCTGCATCCCGAGCAATCGAAGTCTCCTCAATATCGACAAAAGTAGTGTCGCGAGAAGATCGAGCCTCGTCTCTCTCAATCAATGTCATATCCTGAGCGGCTCAAGCCGCATCCCTCTCAGCAAAAGCTATGTCTCTGCTAGACAGGGTCGTCAACATTAGCGCTCTAGCCTGATCTCTCTCAAAAGTCATCCTAACTAGTAAGTCTGCCAAAGCTCGATCTGTCCCTGCAGGAATGATCGGTGGGTCACTAACTAATGCTACTGTCAGACCCATGAACAACTCATCCTCAGTGGGAGACTCAGGATCCTCTATGGGCTCCTCCTCGTCTGAATCCACTATCGGAGCTGACTGACTGAATGCAGCTGATGCTATATCTGCCTCCAACCACCTTGAGTACTCTAGAGAACGGTTCGGATGGCTACTGGAGAAATCAACCCTGTCCCTATGAGTCCAACACTCATACACTTAGATCAAATCAGTAGATGACATAAACGAAGCTGACATCCTCTGATCAACAGCCCCCTCAAACTGATGCAGGCTCTAAAACTGATCGAACTGGCCCATAACAACCAGAGGATGGTAAGTAGTCACTCCCCTCAATCCCGCTAGGGGCAAGTAGTCTATGCCATATGAGTGGATGATGAAGCTATAAAGAGAAACTAGCCCTGAGCATGGCAGAATCGAGAATGGATGCGCAATATCAGACAGAATTGATGACCATGTCTTTGCATCGATACACTCCGCTGGCTGAAAGAAGTAAGACATGGCTATCTCACGGGTGAAACAGCACCCCTGGTGTCGGAAAAATCCAATCGGTCGTAGATGAGACATGAGCCATACATACAATAAGACTGAACTGCCTCTAAAAAAACTCTCCGTGTGGGTACTGCAGTGGGTGGCTGCTCTCAGCGTCTCGGCCAATATCATCGGTATGATGGTGCTACCATGCCTAAGGGCCCGAACCACAACAATCAATCCCACATCTAAATGGTTCAAGCGTAGCAGTATATAGACGTGGACTATAATGCACATCATCAAAACGTCTATCCTAGCCAAACGCCATGCCTCTGCCGATACAATAAAATCCCCAGCATGTCGATCGTACCTGTCAAGCTCACCAAATCGATCGATCAAAAAGTCGATGGCGATCACACGTCCAGAGATGTTCTCATCCATAACTACGCTCTTGCGAAGACTTGAAATCCTTATAAACGGTCTCCTCATATCACTGATCGCCATACGAGTGCAAGGCACCTCTAAAGCTAAGCCAGTAAACTGCTGGTACTCCTCAAGGGTCGGAGTCAGCTATTGATGCCCAAAGCGAAAGACCTATCTATCGGGTATCCAACAGGATAAGAGGCCATCTATAAACCCATATGGCAACTGAAAGTCTACGAGGGCCAACGAATGCCCCAGCATCTTATCCACTGTCCCTCTAGCTGGGAAGGGCAGGCTGTCGTACCACGATCTCAAGGATGATGGCACAATAGATGGTGGCGAGTGCTCGATACGGCTAACGGTAGATGACGACATCTGTATCACCGTATCACAAGACCATCCAGGGGTCAAATCTGAATTCATCTGTCTAATTGCATACACATGACATAATACATGCATGATGACAAATATAAAATATGATGCACTAGATATGAAATATCATTCGTATCTACAATAAACTATCTACTGCAAGCATCATCCCTGTCTGATAAATACAAAATAAAATAAAAAGTATATGAATATGGGGCACCACCACCCAACTATTATCAGTGGTCTATCAAAATGGGGCACAGCTGCCCAACAGCCAAAACAGTGGCCAACCAAAAGATATAGCTACAATAGCTATCCAAAAAGATCCAAAACATCTATGCTCAGGTGGTTAACCTGCTCCATCTCCTCCGTGGACACAAAGTCGCGGTCATCATGCATGTCTGGGCGGTACAAGGAAGGATCAGCCCCTGTAAAACTGCTGGAAAATGGACCTGATGAGGGGCCCGCTCGTGAGCTGGAAGCATCAAAAAAAGAGGCCTCTAACGGATCTCTACCAAGATGCCTGATGAATAAATAAGCTCTCTCCAACTGCTGGGTCAGCCCTGTGATCTGGTCCAAATGAGTCGGCTCCCTGAGGCAAGTTAGTCCAGTCTATCATCATCATAGACCCAGGCACCATGTCTGCCATAAACTGGGTAGCACGAGTCTGAGCCCCAATCATGCTAGGACTCCACCAGCTGCTGAATGCCTTCCTGGCTGTAAGGGCCCTCTGATAAGGCAAAGCCGTCTATGCCCTCCATAGGGATATCTGTCAGTGGCTGGATTAATGGCCAATGATGCCAAGCAGGAGGAATAATAGGAATACAGATCTGCCCTATAATACTACTGATAGCACGCTCTCCCAGATAGAGCTCCCAGCCTCCCTCTGTCAAAAACAGAACTCTACGGGTCGACAATGCAAACTCCCGACCAGTGGGAAAGCCTCCCTCAAATTTAACAGTCAAAAACTTGGAGGTTTATGGGATCCACGAGATCGATCCGGCTGTCAAAAGCTCCAACTACAGGCAGGAATGAGTAAATCCCTCAACAAAAAAGACCTCCATCAGAGTGGACTGATGCCAACGCCGTCCCCGGGGATAGGTCTCTAAACCTAAAGCAGTGGCGGGCCGTAGGCAAGGAAGCCTCTCATATGCCCATAACTGGCCATATAAATATCAAAAGTCCTCAGTGACCAAGACTGACAAATGTAAATGCAGAAATCAAAAAAGGTACAAAAAAGATGTACTCACCAGCAGAAATGGGTAGAACCCTAACCAAGCCTCAGTCAAACACTCCGAAAGCATGCTCATACCTCAGAGAAAATAGGCAAAGGTTTAGGAACCCCAATCAAAGTCACTGAGGCACTCTACATGTCGGGTAGCACTGACCAGGGCAAATGACACAGTTGATGAGTTGTCCGCCACAAAATAACCCTTGATGATCACCAGAAATAATCTCCTCAAGATGCGATCCCTAACCCTCTGATCATTAGGCAGAGGCTCAAGTAAAGCCCCACTCTTGACATCTATGCTCAAGGGGCCCGATCATACTTTCCGACCCATGATCGTCGTCACAGGAACTCCCAGTAGGGACCGAATGGTAGTGGGTGTGATGTCAGCCACGACAGGCACTGGCTCACCCTCGAACTCAATGTCGGTGATAAACCTATAATCCATAGGCGTCATTATCACCTCACAGTCCAACAAATGAAGAGACTGAGTCTGGTAGAACCAGCGTTCATATAAAGCTCTCATATAACCACAGGGGCAACGACAAGGAAGAATAGAGAAGAAGGTCTGAAACCCCCAGCCGTCAATGATATCCCTGCACTCCTGGTGCAAAGTATAGTAAAGGGAGTGCACATTAAACCAATTCCCTCTGGGCTGCGTAAAGCCGGGAACCTACATCAAAAACCAACCCATGTCAAAAACATGTGCCCCGAGAATGGCAAAAGAAAGAAATAGAATCCAGAGAGAAGAAAACTTCAAGTCACCTCGTTGACGTGGAGAAACCTCAATGGATAACGACTCAAGTCTCCCAGCAACTCCTGGGTCAGCACAACAATGCCTGAAAGCTCCGTACGTGGGACCTGAGCCGGGGTAAAAGCAGCAAAAGGAGCCTGCTCATCATTAATATCAATCGGCTGCTCATCCTGTGCTGGACGAATCACCGACTCTGCTAATCTATGAGGCGGTTGAGCTGGACGTGGCTGAGGAACATCAGAAGCTCGCAGGTCTAACGCCTGAAACTACACTACTAGCACTGTCGGGTCTGTCTCGGTCCATCACCTGGACAAAGTCTTAAAATCACCTTAGAAAGGGTGTGGTAATCCTAAAACCTGTGGCTTATTAATTTAAATCAGTATTTTATGCAGTTCTAAGTCCTAAAACATGTATGGGTCAGTTAAAAATCCCTAGTAGAGTTAAAACTACATGTTTTTCAAATTTCTAAACCCTAAAAATGTGCACAGGTAAGTCAAAAATCCCCAATAAAATCAAAATTGCATGTTTATTAAATGCTCGGTTTTTGAAAAAATTTCGCTAGAGTCTCCTTTGAAAAATGGACTGTCCGTATGCACACAGGCATGTCTAGGTGGCCATTCAGTAGCACACCTTCCCAAAAATAGGAACAGTTCATATTTATAAAATAAAATCAAAAGTAAACCTCACATGGTAGCCAAATTACCATGGACATTTTTAGTTGAAAATCCAGACTCACTAGGCCTCAAAAAGGATAAGTAAACTGATCAAAAAGAGCAAAATATGACTGTCTCAAAATTTAAATTTTCTTACATCAAAACGTGCATTATAGTAAGATATACATACATATAAAGTCAAAAAAAAATTAGCAGGTCATATAGTCATACATTTTTCATACATTGCATTTGAAAGCACCCTACGTGGTTTACATGCTTTTAACGGTCAAAACTTGTGAAAAAATAACGTAAAACATTACTTGCGATGCGCTGAACGTGTGGGAACTGACAAAATCTAAAAAAGGCTACCCAAACTATGTAGATCTTAAAAAGAAGATCGGATTCCGTTTGAAACTCGAAATGAAACTGATTTCAAATGAACTATCACAACAAATATAAAGCCATAGGTAGAAGCGGGCCCACCTGCGGCTGCCGCACCTCTACCTGTGGCTCCCCAAGGTGGGCCCTGCTCCCTCCAGCTCGGTTCGGTTCAAGTTGAACGAAGTTCATATCAGCTGCCAAGTCAAATCTGAAGAAAAATCGCTACGCGATTGAACGGTTTGTCTTAAAATCCTACGTTTAACCAGTTGAATACTGACAGAAAAGGAAACTCCCTGAAAACCCTTGGTATTCATCCCGAAGAAATGTCTCGGAATCAATGATGAAGAATGCTGAAAAACTACCTAAAAACAGCGCAAAACAGCCAAAAACTGCCACTTTTGAAGTGTCGGGTACTGACCGATGACAGTTTAGCCATTGGCTCAACCCCAGCGACATCTCAGCCGTTGGGACAACCCCAACGAAGTGTCGGATACAAACCGGTGATAGTTCAGCCATTCGTACAATCCCAGCGAAGCATCGGGTACAGACTGATGACAGTTCAATCGTTGGCAAAAATCCCAGCGAAGCATCAGGTACAGACTAATTACAGTTCAGCCGTTGGCACAACTCCAGTGAAGCATCAGGTACAAACTGATGACAGTTCAGCTGTTGGCACAACCCCAGCAAAGCATTGGGTACAGATCGGTGACAGTTCAGCCGTTGGCACAACCCCAACGAAGCATCGAGTACAAACTGATGACAGTTCAGCCGTTGGCACAACCCCAGTGAAGCGTCGAGTACAGACCGGTGACAGTTCAGCCATTTGCACAACCCTAGCGAAGCGTCGGGTACTGACCGATGACAGTTTATCCTTTGGCTCAACCCCAGCGACATCTCAACCGTTGTCACAACCCTAGTGAAGCGTCGTGTACAGACTGATGACAGTTCAGCCGTTGCATAACCCCAGCGAAGCGTCGGGTACAGACCGATGACAGTTCAGCAGTTCGCACAACCCCAGCGAAGCATCGGTTACAGACTGATGACAGTTCAGCAGTTGGCACAATCCCAGCGAAGCATCAGGTACAGTCTAATGACAGTTCAGCCGTTGGCACAATCCCAGCGAAGCATCGGGTACAGACAGATGACAGGTCAGCCGTTGGCATAACCCCAACAAAGCGTCGGGTACAGACTGATGACAGTTCAGCCGTTGGCACAACCCCAGTGAAGCATCGAGTAATGACCGATGATAGTTTAGCCATTGGCTTAACCCCAGCGACATCTCAGCCATTGGCACAACCCGAGCAAAGTGTCGAATACAGACCGGTGACAATTCAGCCAATTGCTCAACCCCAACGAAGTTTCGGGTACAAACTGATGGAAGTTCAGCCGTGGGCACAACCCCAGCAAAGTGTCGGGTACTGACCGATGACAATTTAGCCGTTCGCTTAACCCCAGAGACATCTCAACCGTTGGCACAACCCCAGCATAGCGTCGGGTACATACCGGTTACAGTTCAGTCGTTGGCACAACCTCAGCGAAGCATCGGGTACAGACCGATAAAAGTTCAGCCATTGGCACAACCCAACAAAGCGTCAGGTATAGACCGGTGACAATTCAGCCCCAAAGAAGCGTCTGGTACAGATCGGTGATAATTCAGCTATTGGCTCAACCCCAGTGAAGCATCGGGTACAGACTGATGACAGTTCAGCCATTGGCACAACCCCAGCGAAGCTTCGGGTACAGATTGGTGATAGTTCAGCCATTAGCACAACCCCAGCGAAGCGTCGGGTACTGTCTAATGATAACTTAGCCGTTGGCTCAACCCTAGCGACATCTCAGTCATTTTCATAACCCCAGCGAAGCGTCGGGTACAGACCGACGACAGTTCAGCCGTTGGCTCAAACCCAGCGAAGCGTCAGGTACAGACCAGTGACAGTTCAGTTATTGGCACAACCCCAGTGAAGCGTCGGGTACAGACTGGTGATAGTTCAGCCGTTGGATCAACCCCAGCGAAGCGTCAGGTATAGACTGATGACAGTTCAGCAGTTGGCACATCCCCAGCGAAGCGTCGGGTACAGACCGATGACAGTTTAGCCGTTGGCTCAACCCCAATGAAGCTTCGGGTGCAGACTGTTGACAGTTCAACCGTTGGTACAACCCCAGCGAAGCGTCGGCTACAAACCGGTGACAGTTCAGCCATTGTCACAACCCCAGCGAAGCGTCGGGTACTGACCGATGATATCTCAGCCATTAGCACAACCTCGCCAAGCATCGGAAGTGATCCGATGATGGAAACAATATAATAATCCATCCTCGATGATGGAATCTGTTATACACATCCTCACAAGGAGCACCGAGAAGGATTGGTGATTCAAACTACTGGTGTAAATTATCATCAAGATAGGCATCGGCAGTACATGTAGAGGTATTCGGTAACCGAGATATATTCATGGGGAGAAAAGCCGGCAGAAAGATATGACGACATCAGCTGGGAAGGAAAATACGCCTTGTGAAGGGTCTTGACAGACATGGAAAACTATTGGTCTCAAACCAAGGTAGCATCATTTATATTAGAGTTGGTAGGTTCATCATGGATAACGTCATCCCCAACAGAGCGAGACGAGAATAATCTGTTACAGACTAACTCTGATAACCTGTCAGTGGTTATCCTACCAGTAATCGTCTGACAGTGCCGCCCCATGGGATATAATGAATAACGTTATCCCCAGAAGAAACTAACGTAATCAATCAGTGATAACCCTACCCCCTCGAAGGTATCTTACATTCATGACATACCCTATCATGCATTGCCTCCCCTTTGCATTTGAATTTATAGTGTCTACTAATTTTTATCCTATTCAATTCATTACATTACATGAATATGATAAAGAGAGGCATCTGTAGACACTCAAAATTTTGTCTCCCTATTACTAGCACTGTAGGAGGGTAAAACTGTGTTTTCAAATCAACCCCGGTCTCAATACCGGGACATCAACTCAACCCCGGTCTCAATACCGGGCCGTTAACTCAACCTCGGTCTCAATACCGGGCCATTAACTCAACCCCGGTCTCAATAACGGGGCGTTAACTCAACCCCGATCTCAATACCGGGCCCTCAACTCAACCCCGTATCAATATCGGGCTATCAACTCAAACCCAGTCTCAATACCGGGTCGTCAACTCAAACCCAATCTCAATACCGGGCCATCAACTCAACCCCGATCTCAAAACCGGGCCATCAACTCAACCCCGGTCTCAATATCGGGCCATCAAATCAACCCCGGTCCCAATACCAGGCTGTCAAACCAATCCCGGTCTCAATACCGGGCCATCAAATCAATCCCGATATTAATATCGGGCCATCAACTCAACCCTAGTCTCAATACCGGGCCATCAAATCAACCCCGGTCTCAATACCGGGACGTAAACTCAACCACGGTCTTAATATCGGGCCATCAACTCAATCTCGGTCTCAATACTGGGCCATCAAATCAACCCCGGTCTCAATACTGGGCCATTAACTCAACCCCAGTCTCAATACCGGGCCATCAACTCCACCCCGGTCTTAATATTGGGCCGTCAAATCAACCCCAGTCTCAATATCGAGCCATCAAATCAACCCCGAACGCTATATCGGGCCATTAACTCAACCCCAGTCTCAATACTGGGCCATTAAATCAACCCCAATCTCAATATCGGGCCATCAATTCAACCTCAGTCTCTATATCGGGCCATCAAATCAACCCCGGGATCAATACCGGTCCATCAACATAACCTCGGTCTCGATACCGTGCCATCAAATTAACCCCGGTCTCAATACCTGGCCATTAAATCAATGTCGGTCTCAATATCGGGTCATCAACTCAACCCCGATCTCAATACTGGGCCATCAAATCAACCTTGATATTAATACCGGGCCATCAACTCAACCCCGGTCTCAATACTAGGCCATAAAATCAACCCTGGTCTCAATATCGGGCCGTCAACTCAACCCCAGTCTCAATAACGAGCCATCAACTCAACCCCAATCTCAATACTGGACCATCAAATCAACCTCAGTCTCAATATCGGGCCATCAAATTAACCCCGGTCTCAATACTGGACCGTCAAATCAGCCCCGGTCTCAATACCAGGCCAGCAACTCAGCTTCGATCTCAACCCGTTAGGTACAGGTCAGCCCCGATCTCAACCCGAGAGGTACAGGTCAGCCCTGATTTTAACCTAGGAGGTACATGTCAGCCCCGATCTTAACCCGGGAGGTCAGGTCAACTTCAGAAACAATCCTGAAGCATCACAACATCTCCAAGGAAAAACCTGGAGTGACCAAGTTAGCCTCAGAGACAACAGTGAGGGCAAACAAACTCAAATGGGATCCAAATCTTGGATACAACCCCAAGAAGTCAACTAAAGGCCATGCCAACACTGAAGGCAACCCCGGAGGGGCAAAATAATCATTTTACCAACTGTAAGATGATTCGATCAAAATCAAGCCGAATTGATGCCACCAAGGTCAGAATAAACCATAACAATGATCCCGAGTGCAAATAGCACAAGATAGCTCAACGGATAAACTACGGGGAATCAAAGACTTGGTTATTAACCCGTCTTCTTGGGCCCCAAAAATGTTTTATCCCATGTCATTGTGACACTCTCGGCGAGGGCTTTTTGGAAAAGGACAGCACGCCTAAAATGGACGCTCTGATCAAAAGTTAAAAAGTTTCGAACCTGATATCGCATTGCTCGGAGTGCACGTACTTCGATGTAAAAGGACCCACCATGTGGGCCCTACCACATGGATCCATACCTCTACCTGCGGTAGTAGCAGGTAGAGTGGAGGCTTCTGGGTCTATATAAATGAGCTCACCCCCAGCTCATTTAAAAAAGAAAAAAAAAAGAAAAACGCTCTGAACTCCTGCCTGTTTTGTTTTTTAGTTATTTTTTTATCTTCCAAACCCAAATTTTTTCACTCTAACACGTAGATATACCCACATATTACCACATATCAGAAAATAACAGGTAGATTTAGATGTTTAAAGCCTACGATTTGGCAAAAAGCCTGTGTAGCAGTCCATTGTGAGTATTTTTATTATCAGAAAGTTATTATTACTTCTTTGCACTTTTATACACTTGCATATCAAGTTTTGTTTTCTAAATATGCCTGGAACTCAGTTATGTGGCGTTTTTGTCAACTTTTGGTACATTTTAGTACCTAAATGCATTTTCTGGCATTTTTACAACTCGGATTGATGATCCGTCGCTTCCGGCAGCTTTTATATACTTGCATCTTCATATTGAGCAACTTTGCCGAACTGGGTTATCTCCCCAGTCCGGGTTTAGCTTTTTATGTATATATACTAACTTTTCAATTATGTCCAGCTCGGATGTCAAATCCGCTGTAGTTTACTGCTTATATATATATATATATATATATATATATATATATATATAGAAAAGTAGTCAACCAAGACTGGGAAGATAACCCAGTGTGGTGAATGTTGCTTAGTGTGGTGAATGTTGCTTATATATGCATATATATATATATATATATTTACATTCCAGTTCGGCCTGGATCATTTTGTGGCCTTTTTACTGCTTTTATATATATATATATAAGTAACATTCACCACACTGGGTTATCTTCCTTGTCTTGGTTGACTACTTTTCTGTCTATGTTCTGTGGCCTTTTTACTGCTTATATATATATATATATATATATATATGCATATATAAGCAACATTCACCACACTGGATTATCTTCCCATTCTTGGTTGACTACTTTTCTGTCTATATATATATATATATTCTAGTTCGGGTTAGATCATTCTGTGGCCTTTTTACTGATTTTATATATATATTTATATTTTTGTCCGGGCCTCGGAGTTAAAACCCACCGCCCTTTATTGCTTTTCTATATATATTTACATTCTGTCCAGCTTGGATCATTCCGTGGCTTTTATACAGCTTATATATATATATATATATATATACATTTTAGTCCGGGCACCGGTTTAAAAACCCATCACCCTTTACTGCTTTCGTATATATAACTATATATATGTATGGCTTTATTCATTTTTGTTAAATTATTGCTTTAAATATCCATTTGATATGAATCGGCACTGACATTTCTATTGGTGAACTAGATTTCTTTAAATCTCGCCAACTCTAGCTTTCAAACGGTTCAAAATAAGTCCAAACGGAACCGTTAAGCTAGAATGGCTGAGATTTATTTAAATCTAGCATTTTTCTAGTTTCAGTTATAAAAGCTACCTTGCGGCCCTTATATCGCTATCTAGTGGGAACGAGATGCTTCGCGAGCCAGGATGTACTGATGAATCCTTGGTTCTGGCGATATTTGGATATATTTCTATACAAATTTGAGCTGTACAGGTTTATTGGCCTCCCTATGTGAGCCTAGGAATTGTGGGATTCATGATCAAACTGATCAGAATCTGATTTTCACGATGGACAAACTCCACTTTACAAATGTACCCTGTCAATTTTTCTGTAAAAATGTACATACAAAAGACCTTAAAACGGTTATCCGGATTTAAGGTCTCAACATAGTGAAAATATGATTTGTCGTGTCAAAGTCCCTCCGATGGCTATCATGCCCATGAGGAGACCGACACTTGTATATATGTTGTGGTCGAGGATGCTTCGCAGCCCGATAATCACCATTTAAATTGAGTTTTAAGGCTGAAAAGATAAAACTAAAGTATCGATATGCTTCAATTCCTATGTTAGCGTAAGGGTTTGAAAACCTTCTTTCAAAACATCATTTTAATAACCTTTTCGAAAAAAGAAGCTTTTGCAAATTAAATCAAACACTTTTGCAAATCAAATCAAAGACTTTTTGCAAATCATATCAAACCCTTCGTATATAGGTTCAACGATGCATAGACATGCTTTCAAACAAACATAGGCCCAATTTTCTTCCAGCATTCACACACACATTGCAGATTTAAAAGGGGAAATATTGAAAAGATGCGGTACCGTGTTTACATGGGAGTTGTGGGGTGCCTAACACCTTCCCCACACTTAACCAAGCCCCCGAACTCAAAACTTTGTTTTCAAAGATCAAGTTTCAATAGTGTCCAGCAATTGGGCCTCTTTCAAATAAAACTCGGTTGAGTTGGTACAACCATTTCAAATCTACCAACTGGCGACTCTGTAAAACATTCAATCGTCGACATAATACATGTTGGCCTTTTCCTAAAAAATCCTTCAAAACCTTTTTCACAAATAAAAAGAGTAAGGGTAGAGATAACTTAGGAAGAGAGAAAGATCTGGGTTGTGATCCGACTCACAGGATTTTTTTCCCGACATCGACAGATATAATGGGTTGTTAGTACCCAATTGAATTATATTTGGACCTATTGTAAATATTATTGGGACTAACCAAATATACATGGATTATATGATTATGTGTATATATACCCCTAACTTATGACAATGTAATAATATTATCTCATTAAAATTACATTTGTACAACCAAAAAGAATTAAAACCTAAGTATACATGTGTTAATTTACAAATATTGAGTTTTAGAGGAGTTGTCCCATTTCTCCTTCATTCACGTAAATGGCCATTGGCCTATCCTACCGCTACATTGTCAAACTCAGAGAAATGCCAATGATGGTGATGATGGAGAAGGGTGTGGCCTCAATAGTGCTCCACCAACTCCTCATTGCCCAACATCTTCTTCCATCTTCCATTGGATTTGTGACGAACGAGAATTTTGTAAAGTTATTTGAATATTTATTGAAATAAATAAATATTTTAATGATTTAATTATTAAGTTAAATAATTAGTTCATGAATTTGTGGTAGATTAATTTAATTATGTGTTGCATTAATTAAATTAATGTGTAGTAATTTTATAGTTCAAATTATATATTTAATTGAGTTTATTTGATTAAATAAATTAATTATATAAGCATAATGTTATCCAAATTAATTTAATAATTAATTAGAGAATTAAGAATTTGACATAATTAATAAAGGAGAATATTAATTATGTAACAATATGATTTAATGTAAAGTTATTATATTTTATTTAAGTTGATTTAATAAAATTAATTGGTTAATTATTAGTGTGACTATTAACTATATTATAAGGAAACTATTAAAATAAATGGAAAAAAGATTAGGGTGTTAGCCAAACAAGGCCCTTATAGAGGTTAGTTCGTTATCAGTATAACGACAGATTATATATATACGTATATTGTATTGTTATGTCAGACATGAACTTTTATTTTCAAACTCAGAGAGAAAAGAGATTAAGAAGAAGAAATTGAGAGAGAAAGAGAGATTTGAGAAAAATCCTAAGTATTGTCTTTGAATCATCTTCATACTAACAAGGGTAATTACTTCTTTTAATTTTCAAAATCTAGATTTCTCAAAGTTTATTTACGTACTTTAAAGTTTTCCTGTGAAAAACTATGTTGAGAATTAAAGTATGATATGATTATATATATGTTAGTATATGTTAATAACATATTATATATCATGTATACATGTATTAAAGTGATTAAAACTATATAATTTTGCCTTAATTGGGTTTTCAAAGATTTACAGAGTTTTTTTTTTCATTTTACGTGTTTGGTAAAAGTTCTCTATAAATGGAGAAAATTGACAATTGTTGATTTCATGGATATATATGGATTAACATATGTCCATGATATAGTTTATGCCATATATTCATGAATTACACTGATCACACCATGAAATTTTGTATTAAAATTAGCTTTTAAGAATGACAGAGTATAAATGTTTTGTGTATAACCCATATGGGTTAAATAAATGCTTAAAACATATGTGTGTATTAAAATTGACGTTTGATTATGATGATATATGTTTAAACAAAGAAAATAGAATTAAAATGAGCGAATTCGGTGTTGTAACGAATCTGTAATGAGAGATTTTATAATTTTTATCAAACTAGACAAAATTATGAAGAACAAAGAAATTTAATGTATTGGTTTGTATAATTTCATGAGTTAAAATGTTAGAAACATGCTAGTAGTGATTTGTGAAGTTCTTGTGAAGTCTATACTTCATGGGTAACATTACAAGTCAGTGTATTGGTGTAAATTGGAGAAATTGGGCGAGTTTCTATGTTCTTCGCGAACTGCAGATTCTGGCTCTGCGCTGCAGCTCGGCTGCGCCGTTCCAAAGGGTAATTGGAGCGTTCCCGCGGCGTGTCGCGCACCCGCGCAGTTACAAAGAGTAATTGTAGCGCGACCGCGCCTGACATGGAATTTCTAATTTTTTTCTAAGTGTCCAAAATTGAGTAATGTGATTTGGAATTAATAAATATGAAGAGACGTTATGCATATGATGAATTGTTAATAAAAGTTTAATAACTTATGTTATGTGTAATTAATAAATTAATTACACCATTTAAACTATTATTTGATAAATTTAATAATAGATTCAAAGAACACTGTCTTGATTCGATAAATGTGTTGAACTTGTGATTAATGGACACTATGAATGCATTGATAGGTAAGAGTAATTAAAGAACGTGAGTTAT
Organism: Panax stipuleanatus; assembly: GCA_020205555.1. NCBI lineage: Eukaryota > Viridiplantae > Streptophyta > Magnoliopsida > Apiales > Araliaceae > Panax > Panax stipuleanatus. The sequence goes on along the minus strand of CM035118.1, from coordinate 98,701,762 downwards.
AATTGTAGCTTACGCACGAGGCAAGTTTCCTAAACTCAAATCTTTACATTTGAGCAAGTTCTAAACCTTAATTTTATATTGAGCAAGTTATAGACTTAAATTCTATATCAAGCCACCTAGACATGCTTGTGTACATGCAGACAGTCCATTTTACAAAGGAGACTCTGGCAAAAAAATTTCAAAAGCCCGAGTATTTAATAAACATGCAATTTTGACTCTACTAGGGATTTTTGACTGACCCTTGCATGTTTTTAGGATTTATCTTTTTGAAAAACATGCAGTTTTGACTCTACAGGGGATGTTTGACTGACCCATGCATGTTTTAGGACGTAGAAATGCATAAAATACTGATTTAAATTAATAAGCCAAGGGTTTTAGGCTTACCACACCCTTTCTGAGGTGATTTAGAGACTTTGTCCAGTTGATGGACCGAAACAGACCCGGCAGTGCTAGTAGGGTAGTTTTGGGAGTTAGACGGAGGCGAGCTTCTGATGTTTCTCAGCTACGTCCAGCTCGGCCACCTTGCAGATTAGCAGATTCGGTGATTCGTCCAGCCCAGGACGAGCAGGGATGCCCGAAGTGTGGGAAGAACCACCAGGGTGAGTACTGGAAGGGTCACGGTACTTGCTACAACTGCAGAGAGGAAGGGCACATATCGGCCAACTGCCCAAAACCAAAAAAGATACAAGGATGCTTTGCATGTGGCTCGACGGAGCACTGGATTAAGGATTGCCCGAAGAAGGGAAGTGGCGGAGGTAATAGTCAACAAGGGGGAGGTAACAAACTGATGATCGGCGGACCAATACAATCTAACCGCCCAACCGCCAGAACCATTAACATGACCATCCAGGACGCAGTGGCTGCAAAGGACGTGGTGTCAGGTATAATCCCAATCAATGATATAAATGCTTATGTATTATTTGATTCGGGTGCCACCTGTTCTTTTGTATCTGAAGAATTTGCTAGTAGACTTAGTACACCCCGAGAACGATTAAAAAATCCTTTGAACATAGAAGTTGCGAATAAGAAAATAATCCCTGTAGAATACGTTTATCGAAATTATCGCGCAAACATTTGAGAACATGAACTGAGCGTAGACTTGATTCCTATTAGATTGGGAGAATTTGACGTAATACTGGGAATGGATTGGTTGTATAACCATGTTGCGATGATCGATTGTCAGAATAAATGTGTTAACCTTCAGACTCCGAGTAAGTCTAAGGTAGTGTTTTATGGTAGCTCATCGCTTAAGCAATCGTGTTGCGTTACAATGATGCAGACCAAGAAATTGTTAAGGAAAGGATGTGTAGGTTATTTAGCTTACATCGTTGGTACTCAGAAAAAGGGAGTAGAAATTTAGGATATATCCGTAGTGAATGAATTTCAAGATGTGTTTTCGAACGATCTGCCTGGTCTTCCGCCAGACAAAGAAATCGAATTCGTAATAGACTTAGCACCAGGAACGACATCGATTTCGAAAGCTCCATATCGTATGGCGCAAGTAGAAATGAAGGAGTTGAAGATTCAATTGCAAGAGTTATTGGATAAGGGTTACATTCGACCGAGTGTGTCTCCTTGGGGAGCACCAGTGTTATTCGTTAAGAAAAAGGACGGATCGATGAGGCTCTGTATCGATTATCGAGAATTAAACAGAGTAACGATTAAGAACAGATATTTGCTACCGAGGATAGACGACTTATTTGATCAACTGAAGGGAGCAAAGTGTTTCTCGAAGATCGACCTACGGACAAGTTATCACCAATTGAAGGTACGGGATGAGGATATACCAAAGACTACGTTTCGAACCCGTTATGGACATTACGAGTTTTTGGTAATGTCATTCGGATTGACCAATGCTCCGGCAGCATTTATGGACTTGATGAACCTAGTTTTCAAGCCATACTTGGATAAATTTGTAGTAGTTTTCATCAATGATATTTTGATCTACTCGAAGATAGAGGAAGAACACGTCGAACATCTGAAGATTGTTTTGGAAGCACTAAGGAAAGAGAAGATGTATGCGAAGTTTTCTAAGTGCGAATTTTGGATGGAGAAGGTTCAATTCTTAGGCCACGTGGTGGATAAGAATGGAATCTCAGTAGACCCTGCGAAGGTCAAACCAGTAAGTAATTGGGAACAACCGAGAACACCAACGGAGGTGAGAAGTTTCTTAGGGTTAGCTGGGTACTATCGAAGATTCATCGAAGATTTTTCTAAGATAGCAACCCCGTTGACCAATCTGGCGAGGAAGACGGTGAAGTTTGTATGGACAGACAAATATGAAGAGAGTTTTCAAGAGTTGAAGAAGAGATTGAGCGAAGCACCTGTGTTATCACTACCAGATGATGCGGAAAATTTTATGGTGTATAGTGACGCATCGCACAAGGGACTTGGTTATGTGCTCATGCAACACGACAAGGTCATTGCGTATGCATCACGATAGTTGAAGGATTACGAAAAATGATACCCTACTCATAACTTAGAGTTAGCGACAGTAGTTTTTGCATTTAAGATATGGAGGCACTATTTATACGGAGAGAAATGTGAGATATACACGAACCACAAGAGTCTGAAGTATATCTTCACACAGAAGGAGTTGAATATGCGTCAGAGGAGGTGGTTAGAATTGATCAAGGATTATAACTACGATATTCTTTATCACCCGGGTAAGGCAAATGTGGTTGCCGACGCTCTGAGTAGGAAAGGAAGGGAAAAATTGTTTCATTTGACGACTCAGGAAGAGTTGATAAGAGAGATGGAGAAATTGGAGATAGAAGTGAAAGGACCAAAGAAGTCTGAAGAGAAATTATTTGTAATGGAAGCTTGTCTGACATTGTTGGATAGAGTAAAGGAAGCACAGGAAAAAGATAAAGAGTGCGAGAAAATCAAAAAGAGGATAGCAGAAAATGAAGAGGAGAGATTTCGAATGGATAAATACGGTATTTTGAGATTTGAAGAAAGAGTGTGGGTACCTGCGGTAACCGAGTTGAGAGAAGAGATTTTGCACGAGACACACAATATGACATATTCCGTTCATCCGGGAGGCACGAAGATGTAACGAGATTTGAGGCAACATTTTTGGTGGCCCGATCTGAAACGGGAAGTCGCAGAGTGCGTTAGTAGATGTTTGACGTGCCAACGCGTTAAAGCAGAGCATTAGCGGCCGAGTGGTTTACTACCATCGTTGGAAATACCAGAGTGGAAATGGGAGCATATTACGATGGACTTCGTGGTAGGACTTCCAGTTACGCAGAAAGGTTATGATGCCATTTGGGTTATCGTGGATCGACTTTCAAAGACCTCACATTTTCTACCGATCAAGATCTGCTACAGTTTAAACCAGCTAGCGAGTATGTACGTAAAGGAGATTGTTTCACGACATGGAGTGCTGGTGTCAATTATTTCTAATCGAGATCCGCGCTTCACGTCAAATTTTTGGAAGAGCTTACAAGAGAGAATGGGAACGCAGTTGAGGTTGAGTACCACTTATCATTCTCAGACAGATGGACAGAGTGAGCGAACAATACAAACGCTGGAGGACATGCTTAGGACTTGCGTGATGGACTTCAAGGGAAATTGGGATGACCACTTACCCTTAGTGGAATTTGCGTATAACAATAGTTACCATGCGAGTATCGACATGCAACCGTATGAAGCTCTTTATGGGAGAAAGTGCAGAACGCCATTATGTTGGGACGAAGTTCGAGAGCAACGAATACTCGGACCAGAGCTAGTAAAACAAACCGCAGATATGGTGGCAGTGATAAGAGCTAGACTAGTAGCTGCACAAGACTGCCAAAAAAAGTACGCAGATTTGCATCGGCAGGACCGAGACTTTAAAGTTGGCAGTTTCGTATTCTTGAAAGTATCTGCATGGAAGGGAAAGATCCGTTTCGGCAAGAAAGGAAAGTTGAGTCCAAGATTCATAGGACCGTTCGAGATACTAAAGCGAGTGGGCGAAGTGGCATATAAAGTTGTGTTACCACCCGAGTTGGAGCACATTCACAACGTGTTCTACATTTCTGTGTTACGACCATACAAGGCCGACTACAAGCACGTGATTTCTTATGAGCCCATTCAAGTGGAGAAGAACTTAGCGTATGAAGAAGTTCCTGTCCAGATATTAGATAGGAAAGAACAAACCTTGAGAAATAAAATTATATCTTCTGTAAAAGTACTTTGGCGTAACCACGATGTCGAGGAGGCAGTGAGAGTTAGAAGATAGGATGATGAGGGACTATCCCCATCTATTTGTGTAACCTTGTAGCAATTCCAGGACGGAATTTTTATAAGGGGGGATGATGTAATACCCGAGAATTTTTATATATTATTAAATGAATATATTAATGGAAATGAATATTTATCTGAATATAAATGATTTTGTGAGTTAACTCAATTATATTAAATTGAATAATTATGATAATTGAGAAATTATGTGGAGTTTGCGATAAACTCGTTGAAAGCCTTGTGTGGCATAGTAATGGGAAACATTAATGTTGATATTAATTAACGAAGAAATTATTAAGTGAACAATTAATCTATATTAATTGATGGCATGTTGAATTATTATTATTGCAAGTAATAGCATAGTAATAAGCATAATGGTTATAAATATAATAAGAATTATATTTATTTAGCGTGATAATTAATCATGTAAATATTAGTTAATTATTATGGAAATTAATAATCAATGAGGAATGGATTAATTAATATTATCATTAATTAATCGGTAAGATGAATAATTTGTTTATTTGACATTATGAATAATAAAGCAAATAAGTAAGTTATTAATATAATAAGATTATATTAATTGTTATGTACAAGCATGCAATAATTAATAATACAAAGTATATGGAATACAACTATATTATATAGTGTAGAGAAACACTTAAGTGTAACCATGCAAGTATATTTAAACTATATTATATGATTGTACATATTGAAACTATATGTTATGAATACATCATGATGCTCATGTAACAATATGTGTGTAAGTCTACATTAAAATATCAAGGATATATTGTAAACAATTATTAATTAGTGGGATTTAATAAATAAGGGGTACAGTGTAATGAGATAACATCCGATTAAATTATACCGATAAGATAAATTTACATGAATTATATGTGTGCCAATTTGCACTTACTACATTATGAGAATTACATTGTGACATTTCATTATGACTTAAAGTACATATAATATATAACATAAGTATATGGTATGTGTATTGTAATACAAGTGTAGCATGTAGTTCATTTGCAAATGCTGAGATTACTTGCCTTGTCCCAATATAATAGTCACTCTTCTTCTCCTTCACGTGCATAGCATTATAAAGACTAAAGCCTATATTTCTTAAACTCAGCAAAACTTTCATAGCCTCATAGCAAATGATGGACAAAGATGTGGGATTCATGATGAATCCAACAACTAATTACCTACTCTCTATTAACCACCATGCAATCCTACATCTCATTGGTTTAAATTGAAGAATAATTGCATTGTCTGTGTAAGGATTCTTCTATAAATAGCAGCCATGTTTCTTCATTTTCAATTTGCTGAGAGTTTGCATAAGTGGTGAGTGAAAGCAATATACATATATCAGTAGAAGAAGTTTGGATTAGCAGCAAGTTCTAGTTTAATTCATAGCAGAGGTATAAGACTCTCCATTCATGTCCTTCATTTTCATTTTCTGTCAAATTCTAATTCTTGATTTTGATTACAATTCAAGCTAGATTGGATTGGGACATGTTCTTAGTTGCTATATAGACTTATAAGTATAATAGAAGTACTATGTGGCTGTGTTAAACTGATTTCGTGAAAGAAATTTGGCATTTAACATGGAAACCTGCCGAAGCAGGCTGTTCCTGGTTCGAACTGCACATGGCGCAGCTGCGCCGGGTTTATACCCAGGCGCAGCGCAGCTGCGTAGGCCCCCTGCATCAGTTGGTTGCATCCTGCTTGTTTTCTGCTATGTGTTAGTCAATTGGTATGGCTTAAAACAACATGCTAGCTGTGTAACATATATATATGAATATAATGAGGCAATGTAAGCATGTTTTATTATATTAGCATGCATGGTTAACGAAAAGCATATGGTTTTGGAAATGAACTTAGAGTTGCAAAATGGACATCTACTTGTTTTATCCGTTTTAGACATTCTGACTTTTGAGACATGTTTGTATGACCTAGAAACACATGAAATGTATGTTCACTTGCGTAGGTAAGTTTCATAACGAAATACGAACATGCAAACCTCATTAGTAATGGAAATGTAAGTTTTTACAAACGAACTTTTGACATGTATGTACCATATATAAGTTCTAATTTTTCAAGCATGTGTATATGGCCTTGAAACGCATGAAAGGCATATTAACTTGCTTATATATGTTTCATAGTATGACATGAGCATGTGGACTTCATTTGTGAACTTTACTAAATGAAAGTGTAAGTTTGAAACGTAAATCTTGACATGATATATCGAAGCCTAGATTCTGAAAATCGAGGACATGATTGATAGTGCCTTCGAACCTCACTAATGTGTCATACATATATACATGTGTACATACCATGTTAGGTGCCTTGATAGTTAAATAAACACAAATAAAGCATGATTTAAGCTAAGCGACAATACTCACGATCTGTATATGAAGTAGAAACTTGCAAGCATATCTAAAATGTGATCACTTTACATGTTTACATGACAAGCATGATAACTTACGAGAACTTATGGCGTTTCTTGACCTTAAGTCGTTAGAAATCATGATTTAGAGTTATAGCATGTATGATTGAACTTGGAAAAGTTGAACGAACATGGAAAGACTTTTTAATATGAATAAATGTTATGTGATATCATATGTTAATACTTGAATCCGATTTTGATGGTTAACTTATAGCAAGACTATAATAGAGTATGTTTGCTAATTGTTGTGGTCTCACATGATAGTAATAATGTATGAAGATGTTTAACTTGAAAAGAGGAACATTTGGGATAAAGGACAATAAAGGTTATACTAGTATGTTACTATATATATAACTGTGTAGCTATATTAAGACTTAGCTTGTGTGTTGATCGTATGTCCAAGATAAGACATGAAGCTATAATATATGACTAATGGATATCATATATATACGTAACTATATTACGATAGGGATTCAAAAGTGTTGATTTGCTTTTCGTGGATAAACTATACATAAGGCAAGTATCCTATCTTTGTGTTTACATTATTCGATGAACGTTGTAAGAAAGTTCCTAACTCTACTCTTTATTGAGCATTCATTTAGCTTGTGCTATTATTGTCGTACAAGTAAGCTTGAGAGATTGGAATTCAATTATTATGAATCATATACTTCGTGGATAAGATAAAAGTCGATTTATATTCTTCGAACTTTAAATCTTGAGATTGAACTTATAATTATTGTGATCTATGCCATTTGATTCGGCTAGACTTATATTGTTGAAAAGAGACCCAAACTAATTGATTGGTGCGGGATCATGTGTTTGACTGAGATGAACAACCTTATTTGAAGGGAAAATATATTTGTCGGGAGACCGACGTGGGCACACATTAGTACGATTGAACGATATGCATACCGTAGGGTACTTTAGGCTGATCACCTGTTATACTTATTTTGTTGGGTTATCAGTATATTACTATTAATTCTAGTAGAAGTTCATAGTCCTTAGTGACTGCTCAGTATTCAGTTATCTTGAAATCTTATATTGGTTTAGCATTGAATCATATTGATATGATTTTGTCCTTAGCGACTGTTATTGAGAACTGTTGATATTCTTATTATCCTTGAACTATCATACCTTGCTATACCCTTTTTGAGATTCGAGAACTATATTACTCACCCTTGTTGTTATATTACTTGCTGAGCAAACTTGTTGCTCATTTTTACTTTTCCTAAAATATTTCAGTTAAGGCAGAGCAGTGCGGACCCTCGGGCACCGACAAGGGCAAGGGAAAGGCTACGGATTAGCTTTATTTATGTAGAACTTTATGATTTGTAATAAGAACTTATGATATTATGTATTAGTTAGGTTTACATATACTTAAAGTATGTTTAAGCTATGTGATCGATGTTTAAGTTACGAGACCTTGGGACGTGAATAAATTATATTAATTAAATGTAATCTATTCAGTATTAGTTGTGTATTATTTTGCTGTGCGATGCGACATTTAGTCGTATTATTATTATGATGTATTATTGTGAGAACGTGACGAACCAAATTCGAGTGACCAAGTGGCGGTCCGAATTTGGGGGCGTCACAGTCTGAATGGTAGTAAGGACCACCTTCACCTTCTTTTGAGCTGACTTTTCAGTAGTTGAGGCCAAATCCTCAGGCATGCTTGGAGCTGCAGAGCCCGTTGAGGTTTCTTGTGACGCCCCCAAAATAAGTCCACACAACCCATTCTGAGTCACCAGAAATACACACTACAAATATTAATTTCCCTATTTATAACTATTTTACAGTCGTGCAAAATACGACACATATACTATGAGTATTCAATACAAATACTGTACCATGTATAGTACGACAATATTCACACCCAAATTATTAAAATGCCATATAAAATACAACAACAAATATTTCAAGTACTCAAAGGAACACGAGAAGATTTATGTTCTCCTCATTCTAATGGGGTGCATTTTTGATGCTTCCAAATTCGGGTTCACATCACCCTATTTGGTTCACCAAAATCAATTATTAAATGACGTATAAAAATATGACACACACATTTTAAGTCCTCCGTACAATTATTGCCACACTGTTTTATAATGTATTGAGAAACTTCAATAGTCTCGGACTATCACTCCACTCCCCTGTTATCCCCGCTAGACCCAACTACATTCTTATTACCTGAAAGGAATTGTGAAGCACAAGAGTGAGCAAAAATAACCTAGTAAAGAATATCGTAACAAAGATAATTAAATTATCAATAGCCTTCATCAGTAATAAATCAGATATTTAGAACATATGGTAGATGATAAAAGTTTTCAACCATAATTGCAGCGGAATCAACAATCCATTAGAAGAGTCAAGTAGAACATAATGTCTACTATCTTCTCTAAATTAAAAATCCATCATCAATATTTTATTCCCGTAACACCAATCCACAGTTCTTCATTGTACCTAAGACAAAGAGAATTTTTACCACCTGTCTTTACCTGAAACACCAAAAATTATGGTTATACCAATTTGCAGTTCATGTTTATAATTATGCCATTAAATTCATCTTTGCACTCCGGGCCAAAGATATTAAACTGTAACACCAATGGCCATGCCAATTAACAGTCCATCTTTGCACTACGGGCCAAAGACATATAACTATAAAACTAATGGTCATGCCAATCAACAGTCCATCTTTGCACTACGGGCCAAAGACATACAACTATAAAACCAATGGTCATGCCAATTAACAGTAAATCTTTGCACTACGGGCCAAAGACATACAACTGTAAAATCAATGGTCATGCCAATCAACATTCCATCTTTGCACTACGGGCCAAAGACATACAATTGTAAGACCAATGGTCATGATCACACAAATCAACATTTCATCTTTGCACCCCCTGATCGAAGAGAACCGATGCAAAACAACAATCCATCTTTGTACTCAGACCAAATAGAAATTTCACCGCAATGATTATAAAAATGATATATATGATAAATGGACAGATATAATCAGAATAATAACATAAAATAGATCTTAGTGATTTTTAACTTAATTATCTAGAGTCCAAATTGTCAAACCGATATCCAGAAAATTGATTAGAATTCTTGATAGAATATAAAGTTTAAGTAAATGTAAAGTTCTCGGCTCAAATATAATAACTTAAAACTAAATAGAAGATTCAGGTCAAGATATTAGGCGAAGCACCAACTATTAAGGATATTCTAATCATTTCAAGATTTTTCACCATTTAATGATAAGATGAAGAAACGAATAATAATATCTTACCATAATATAGAGTATGAAAGAAGATGATATCCCTTTTTAATATTATAAAAAAAAATGATACCCCTTACCTTAAATAACACGTGACTGGATTCTGCTTTATATGAAATTGATCAACTTAAAAAATGCTTGCACTCCTTATCAACACTCGGAGTAACCTTATGATAGTAGTGTGCATACAAGCCAATCATGTATGATGATAAAGCACGTACTTTGTAAACAATCTTATTTATTTATTAATAAAAGATTCATTTATTAAAGGCATTTAATTATCTACATGGTGCTGTTTTTATAATATGTAAATAACCCATAGTTTTAAGCAATGCTTTTAGAATTATGATGATGATCATGCTAACGAGATCTAAATTCTTAGAAAGCTCTAAAACTAAAATAGTTCCCAATCATGGGATTACTAAAAAGGGGATTAGTAAATCCGGATAGATTGGTACATATGTTGCTTGCTCATTGGATGAGGATGATTGATCTCATGATCATTTGTGTGGAGACACTAAAGCAAGTATGTAGGTGCTTATTGGAGAATAAGTTCACTGAACGTGACTCGCTATGGAATACCTAATGGAGTTTTACTCGCCTGTCAATAGGAATTCCTAATGTGATAGTAGTACAAGTGATCCTTGGACTTGAGATCATCATAGTATCTTGTATGTAATGAATTATACTTTGACTTATTCCTTAAAGTCTTTTAGGGTATATAAAAGGGTATGCTTGGTAATGAGTTACATATGGAGATAATGAATGATCAATAAAGAATCTACCACCTCTAGTAAAAGAGGAGATATGTCCTATGTGATTCGTTAAATGACAACCCAGGAATCCTTGGCCAAGGTAAAATGAAATTAGAAAGGAGTTTCTAATTTGCATTATTTGGAGTTGTGCATTTTCTAATCGAAATACATATAATTAAATAAAATAAGACTTGACAGTAAATTCATGTCTTATATTTAATTGTGACATTGTATGGTGGAAGGATTGAATTGTATGATAACTATTTACTCACAGGTTCTTTTATGATTAATGTTGAAATCTATATTATCTTGATAGTCGTTGATCGCTAGGGAGGCTTATCCCTATTGTAGAATAAATATTATTTATTTAAATAGATTATTAGTTTAATTTATTTATTTAAATAAGATTAGAATTGTTCTAATTGATTTATTCACAACCGGTTTAATATAGAGAACCTAAAGGGTCACACCATAAAAGGAAGAATAATTATTTAAGAAGGTAATGGCATAATCGTAATAATATATTAAGTGTAATTAATTTAATCTATGGTGATAGAATAAATTAAATAGCTTAATGTTTATTATTTAATATTTTGGAAATATTAAATATAAATTAATAAGAGGAGTCTTATTAATATTATTACAATTATTATTATTTTAATTTCTAAAGGAGTTTAGTAATTAATTTAATATTAGTACTCTCATTTATTCCTAATAAGATTAGGAGACAAATTAATTAAATGAATTTAATTAATTATTCCCAATGTGGTGGGAAGCCTAAATTAATTAAAGGAGTTTAATTAATTAAAAGAAATCCCATGTCTAATAGGATTAGAAGGGTTGACCAATGTCTATATAAGAGGAGTCTTATAATAGATATTACTAAATGAAATTCCAATTGTTGGAGAGTACTCCTTTTCTATAGAGGATAGAAAACTAAGGTTTAGCCAAACACCCTCCTTCTTGATAATTTCTCTTCCTTGGTGGATCACCTCTAGAGGCCAAACACTTGAGTGGATAACGTTGATCAAAAGAAGGAATCTAACCCGGAAATTCAAGGAGATCACGAAGAACAAGGAGTTGAACTCGTACCTGTGGAAGCTTCGTTCTACAACGGTATGATTCCATAACTTCTTATTTATCATTTTAAATTAATAATTTGAATAAAGGATGATCCGGGTAATGGTTTTGTAGAATTTTTTTTAAAACTCTGATATACCATGCTTCCGCTAATTTTGCAATTTGATTGCGTCACGATTTCGTACAATCCCAACACCTTACACTTAAAAGAAATACTCACAATATTGTAGTAGAAATTTTTTATATTTTTGGTATAGTTATGGTGTGTTTTGTTGCTCAATTGAGCAATCTATTTATACTGAAAATTTAGGAGACAACTAACACACACGCTTTGACAAAATAACCAAATGAGGTATATAAAAATGCTGGTAGTGGAATTTATCGTCTCATAGAGAAAATTAAACCAACTTGTACACGTTTTAATAATATTTGTGGCCCAGACTAATTTAGGAAAAGTAGAGTGTCGGCAAGTCCTGTCAAACTTACTTTTGTAAAAAAAAAATAATTGAATAACATCTGCAAACCATACTTATCTTTTATCAACACCTTTTATTCATCAATTACTTACAGCTTTTTAATCTTTCAACAATTATTCACAATTATTAACATAGACTCACAATACTGCCAACTAGTCTAATTATATCATATCAAATAATATGAGTTACTGTGCTGCGATAATTATTGATTTAATAATATGACATACTGTGCAGTTGTTACTGTGACAATTATTGAATTAATAATATGAAGGATTATGTTTTTTTTACTGTAGCAATTATTGAATAAAATACTGAGTGACTTCTTACGTAAGAATCAATAATTAGAGATACTGTGCAATACCGTGTACTAATGTGGAATGACGCGTATTACTGTACTTTTGTCACTGGGTATTTCAACAGTTGACGATAAAAGTTTTTTCCGTCAATTTTTAAAAAGGTTATTTCTGTCGCTTTCTATATTCTACAGTTATTCTGTTGTGGGGCCCATCAATAATTGGTTATTTCAGCGCCGTCGTACGAATATTTCCCGACAAAAAGAATATTTCACGACTAAACGAATATTTTTCGACAACTGTTTACTTTGTATAATTTGCACATATCACCCATAACTATAACATTTATTAAATCAACACCTTATTATAAATAATTTAAATTCTATTAAAAGTCGGGGTCAACACCAAAACATATTCACCTCGAATAAAATATAAACCAACTAATAATTCATAATTCATTCAAGGTGCATTTATTTATCGCATAAAATCATTATTCATATTCCAAAACTTAGAAGTGGATAATAAAACTTGAGAAATCTAAAAACTTATATATGATAATTTATTTTTAAAACGTCAATCTACTATCCTGGTATTATCACCATTTTACTTTAACAAAAAATTATTTTTTTTTATCATAACTCATTCGTTATTTGTGCGTTTACATCCCGACACCTCATGAGCTTACTAACACTTCTAAAATATTAAAAATATTATTCTAAACTTTCTAATTAATTTTCATATTTTTTGAATTATTCGACAATTTTCTATAATTATTTTTATTTATAAAAACTATCATTTAATAGCTTTAAAATAGAAATACTAACTCCATATACTTTTATATCTTTCAAACATCATCAATATTAATCTTATATTATTATAAAATTTTCCAGTAAATTTCATAATTTTCACCATTCATAGAATTTTTTATGAATTTCCTATATTTTTAAACTAACTTTAAATAGCTTAAAATATAATAAATACTTCTGATTTTTAATTATTCTTCAAAAATTTACAGTAATTCATAAATCGTATTATAAGATTACATTAAATTTATTTCTGCCCAAAAATTATTTTCAATAATTTATTTAAAAATTCTAATATGCAGAAACTTTAAATAATCAAAAATTAGCCCTTTTATCACAAAAATACCGATCTTATGTCCTTTCTTTGATGCTAATCAAACTAGAACGAACTTATAGAACTCCTAATCACCTCTTTCTTAAATAATTTTAGAGAACCAATGAAATAATAATAAGGTATCCCTAAATAAAAACTTGTGTAAGATGTGCGCATGGTTTTGAATGCGATAGTCATAGGTTTCTCTTTTTGACGCTAATCAAACTAGAACGAAATAATACAACTCTTAATCACCTCTTTCTTTGTAAATTTGAAATAACCAATGAAACAATATGAAGGTCTCCCTAAATGAAGACTTGTGTGAGATATAATAATCGTTTTGAAGACTTGTGTGAGATGTACACATCGTTTTTAATGCGATAGTCATGGAATTGCTCCTTTTGATGCTAATCAAATTAGAACGATGTAATAGGATTTCTAATCACCTCTTTCTTTGACAATTTTATAGAACCAATGAAACAATAAGAAGGTCTTCTTAAATGAAGACTTGTGTAGGATGTACGCATCGTTTTGAACGCGATAGTCATGTGATTGCTTCTTTTGATGCTAATTTAAACTAGAACGAAGTAATAGGACACATACTCACCTATATTTTGTCAGTTTGAGAGAACTAATGAAACAATAAGGTCTCCCTAAATGAAGACTTATGTGAGATGTACGGATCATTTTGAAGGCTTTATGATAGGATTGCTTCTTTTGATTCTAATAAAACTAGAACGAAGTCATAGGACTCATAATGACCTCTTTCTTTGACAATTTGAGAGAACCAACGAAACAATAAGGTCACCCTAAATGAAGACTTGTGTGAGATGTACACATCATTTTGAACGCGATAGTCATGGGATTGCTTCTTTTGATGCTAATTAAACTAGAACGAAGTTATAAGACTCCTAATTACCTCTTTCTTTGACAATTTTAGAGAACCAATGAAACAATTAGAAGGTCTCCCTAAATAAAGACTCATGTGAGATGTACGCATTGTTTTGAATGCGATAGTCATGGGTTTCTCCTTTTGACGCTAATCAAACTAGAACGAAATAATACAATTCTTAATCACCTCTTTCTTTGTAAATTTTAAACAACCAATGAAATAATATAAAGGTCTCCCAAAATGAAAACTTGTGTGAGATCTACTCATCGTTATGTGAAATTTAATTCTCTACAACTTTGTAGAAAAAAGTTTTTTCAAATTCCAGCTCTAACATGGAGAAACAGGCTTACCGAAAAAGTTCGCCGGAAAATATTTTTCAATCATCTTCTCCTGCAGACTGCCCAGTTTTTGGCGAGTTTTTTAGTGTTTTTCTACTTAGATTAGATCTACTATATTTTAGGAGTCTAACCATGGTCTTAGATTTGAAAATAAACCACCAATCACCATTAGATCTAAGTTTTTGACGAAATTCCAGAAAAAATTAATCTCTTTAATTTCCTATTTTTTCTTGTTTAATACATGTTCAAATCATCTAAAAGAAGTATAAACATAACATCTATACATAAAATCCATGAAATTAACATCTATAATTAAAAATCAAATGATTACTCAAGGTTTAGATAATATTACCTTCTTGGATTTTCTTCTTTTCTTCTTCTTTCTTTCTTTTCTTTTTCTGCAATTGTTGCTACAGGAGGGAGTGTGGGAAAGATGGTAAAGTGCTGAAAATTGGCTTGATAAGGCTAAATCCAATGCCAAAACCAAGGCCCCCCATTAATTAATCAACCAATCACAAACAAGTTTGGTGAGACAAATGTAGAATGGCTTGGAAGTATATGAAAAATAATTTCAGCATCCTCCCCACATGTATCAGCTTTAATCCCCTCTTTTATTTACTCACTTATCTGATTAATTTCTCATTTGACCATTTATAAATTTAACATTTTACAGTTTTAGAATAATAATCATAAATTAAATTAGACTTTTATTTCATAAAAGTCGGGGTCTTACATTTCTTCTTCTACCTCTGCTAGCTTCCTTTTAGATTTCGCCTTAGTAGACTTCTGCACTTTATTGAGGGTCTTCTCACTCCCCTCTGAGTGCTTGGATCTCAGAATTTTAACTAGATTCCTCTTCCAGTTCACAAACAGCTTCTTGGATTTCTTCTTATTTATATTTAAAACATCTTCCTCCTTTTCATTGAGATACGACTTCAGCTTCTTCTTTTACAGAATGCTGATGAATCTTCCATAGTACATTTTTGGAAGAGGTTTTCCTTCGACCTTCCTCTTCTTAGCTTCTTTGAACCATTTAGAGATTCATCTATCCAGTACTACTCCATAGTTTATTTTCTGCTCTATGGTTATGGCTGACATGACCTTCAGTTAAAGCTTATTGACAAAGTCATGAGCAAAGTCTTTATAGAGAATTCACTTCCCACAATATCAGCCAAAAAATTTAAGTCTTTAGGGAACTCCTTCTTCTTGAAACCCTTCAGCTCTGGGATCTTCTTATACCCAATAAACTTTAGTCTTTGCTTTACATCAACATCTTCAAGGTTTAGGGCTTCTTTGTTTTCAAACCCTAGAAGGCGATGGATCTCTTCAACTTTAAGGATGAGAGAAATATCTCTCACTTTGGTAGAAATGACTCCGTTAGCAATAAAGTCATTGACATAGAATTCTTCCACTCTCTTTGTGAAGATCTTTGTGTTAGTGCTCACAGATTCAAAGAATCCTGACTTCTGCACCAGGTTCATCACGGTCTTGAAATGGGCTTCAACGCCTTCGAATTCATTGAAATAGAGTTGATTTCCAGAGTTAACATGGTAAGTCAACATCTTTTAGACTATTGATTTTATCTAAAATATAAGAAATTGGTTAAGATTTTGAACTTGCTAGATAAACTAGGGATTAGAGAGAGAGATAGTTGCGAGTTTAGATCAGATGAATTGGAAAAATGTCAAATTGAAAATTTTGAAATATAAATGTACTTCCCTTTATTTTGATTGAGTGGGACACTTGTTGAATAATTATTGAACACGCGTTCTGTCTTAACTACCACTTACATCTGTTAGGTAGTTACTTTTGCAGTTTTAATCGCTTAAGCTTGATTTGAGTTGACCTCGCTGTAACTTCTGATTATCCATTCAACGTGATATACTCCTTAACACGCTTGCGTGAGGTGGTCATCACCCCGATCGTTTCTAGCAAAGTTGTATGGTGATTTGCTTGCAATACCTTAACCCCTCGCCTATATGTAGACGATAATCTTGGTACAATTGCTCGCATTCAAAAATATGCGTTAAATGGATACCAACGATACCTTGACCCCTCGTTTATATGTAAACAAAGATGTCGGTACAATCGACGATTGATGTATGGTAGAAGACGCCACACATAACTATGTATTATTGTATGATAAGTCAATTGAACATCCATAGACAACCATGAATAATTCAAGAATTCTTGAAGAACTAAAAGAAGAGAATAATCTCACCAAGTTTATTTATGATAGCTGTCGTTTATACTACTAAATTTACCTTACTCTTTATTCAACTAACTCAAGAATTAATATAGTAATAAGCAAGGATCGATCCCACAGAGAGTGAATTGTCTTATATCTATCCAAGTATTTCCAATGAATTAGGGGTTTTAGTTTGAAAAAATATAATTAACAAAAGTAAATTTAACGAAAATATTAATGAGTAGAAAGATTAATTCTTCAGTTCAGTATCCCTTTTTAACAATTATGATTTAACCGAATATTTATACTATTTATCTTCTACTGAGATTAATAACCTAGATAACTGCGATCGCAAATTACCTGAAATTCTCCTTAAGTGTAGATCTAATGCGACGATCGCCAACAAGAGATTCTAACTATCATACAACTTAGAACTATCAGCCTAGATTTAATATGATAGAAGCATTAAGCATGAGAATTAGATTATTCCAAGTAATAATTACACAATCATGAATTATTTAACCTGTCTTCTAAAAACCTTAACAATATTTCAAAGCTTGACCATAATAAAATATTGTTAATTGCTAATTAGATTAGACACACTTCGTTTGCTTAAAATCTGTCTTAATCTAGCAGATGATATCAATTTACTAATTTAATATTGCAGAAACCAAATTAGTCAATTGGATAACATGTATGAAAGTTCATATGGATAATCAGAATAAATCTCAAGATAGAAGAATAAATAGAATAACTTGATTAAATTATTAATTGATAAATAATTTCAACATCCCTTCAGAATTGAAATAAAGAACTTAGCCTGACATGCTTGAATCTCCAAAACAAAGGTTTGTAATCTCCAAGCAATCCAATCCAAGAGAATGTAGAATAGAAGTTGATTCAAAGATGATTAAAACTAATAAAACAACTCCTATAAATAGCCTAGACAAAACCCTAATCATATAAGGTAAGTTATAATCCCTTTCCAAGTCAACTTTGTGTTTAAAATCCTAATTTCTTGTCAAATCCGACTGCCTAGCGCGCCCCGCGCCCGTCTCCTTCTATGCCTGGCGCGGCCCGCGCCTAGTATGCAGCAACTATGGTTCCCTCATGGCGCGGCCTGCGCCTCTTGTACCTTTAAGCCAGCGCGCCTCGCGCCCAATTATCAGAAATGTTGATTTTCCAATCTTTTATTCTCTACTCCTCTCTTTTGCTCCTTAAAGCTTAACTCCACTCCAATCCTGCACATGCAGCAAAACATATGAAAAGTAATATGCATACCTAAGTATTAACAAAATATTAAGTCAAGAAATACCTATTAAGTAGGCCCAAAACCTACTTACGAAATACCCCCAAACTTAAACATTTACTTATCCTCAAGCAAACAAACACAATGCAAACTACTTGACAGAATGAATGCAACCTCACAAAATCGAGCAAAAATCTCAGTAAGCAAGCACAGGTCGTAGATTTATTAAGAACGCACACTTAATCCCACAATCCATCTTTACCCATGACCCATCATAGACTCTCACATCATCACATCACATACATAACTCTAATTCCCCCTCGTGCGTGTGTGTCCAATTGTATATCTGCAATTCAAAGTAGTTCATAAGATTATTCCCAACAAACAACCTACTCAAACACAAATATCTACACAATCATGGTATCCACATAAGTATATCAAAAATTAGGCTAAATAAGAAATAATAGAATAAATATCAAGGCTCATGCTTCGTGGGTGCGTTTTAACACTCCATCCCACCATTTTTTTTATATTTCTGATTTGTGCAATGTTCAACCCCCTGAGGCTATTCAATGTTACCCGTATAACGGACTTTTGGCCAACGACTCCCAAACCCGAAGGCTTTAGGGTGCTAGGTGTTAAGACATTCCCCTAGGGTTTACTTGTCCGAGTAACAAAGGCCACGAGGTCAAACTAAATCAGTTTTTATTTCACAAATTTTTTTCCTTTTTTTTCTTGCTTTTTTTTTTCTTGCTTTTTTTTTCTTCTTTTCTGAGCCTTAATTCTCCCATACTTATGTTTCAGCCAATTCATTATCTTTCACATGTGATCAAGTAAGTGTCCGTGTTCGTAATACATATGAATTCCTAATCACTCTGATAATTTATTAGTGTGCTTCAAAATTGCGAGGAAATTACAATTATACAATGATGTTACTATGCTTGAAACTAATCAAATCATGAAGCTCAACTTTATATAAGATTTAGAGCACGTTCGAAAGCACTGTAGTTAATTATCTTGAAATATTGCTCAATCTCTATGTATGATCCTATATGCATGTATCTACTGACAAAATCTTACATGAATGCAATATATCTTTATATATATATATATATATATGCATGTGAATTTAAACGAATGAATTTAAACAAAATCTATTTTATCTGTAACCTAATTTATATGCTAAAATACTAAAAATTTGAATTTTTACTCAAAAAAAAAAATTTGAATTCACCCCCCCCCCCCACACTTAGATCAAGGAATGTCCTCATTACTTGGCATATGAAATAAGAAAAACAAGGACTTCCCTGAGCGACGAGTTAAAACTCGTCGAATTCGTCAGAGTCTGTTGGGGGGGTAGCGAGGCAGAACTGGAGGAGTTGGCATCTGTACTGGCCCGGAGTTTGGTGAGAAGCGTGAGAAATCCTCAGCCAAAGCGGTAAAGGCCCCAACATTGTAGATGTGTATTATAGCTTGTTATTGGGCCAATCGAATACTCCGTTGCTAGAAAGTAGTGGGCGACTATGGTGGCTACTCGGAAGCAGCTTCGTCATCTGATGGCTCGCCATCTGGCGACGATGAAGTTGGTGAGGATGGAATCATAATAAACCCTTCATCCCGCGAATGTAACATCACCCCTGTCCAAGGTTTGTATTACTCAATGGTGCGATGGTCGATGATAGCCATAGGCTGCTGAATCGGCTCTGAAGCATGCCACTGAACTCCCGCGTGGCGGCATAAGTCAGTAATTAGAAACCCATGCAGTAGTCCGCCGGTGGTACTCCCTCGAAGAGCTCGGTTAATGGATTGTTGAATGCAAAGGCCGACTTCCACATTGAAACTTTGTACCTCATTATTATTACTGACCCATGAGTGACGATTCCATATAAAAGCCTTGCTCTTTCTTTGCTGACGTCATTTTGATGACACATTGGCATTAAGCGAGCACATATGAAGGCGTACCAAGCTTTACCATAACGACTCAAGGCGGTGTGTGGAAAATGGATGTTGTCCCCTGTTTCTGCATTAGTCACCCATTGAGTGCCGGGCTTGCAAAGGCGAACCATTATCTCATCCAAATTGGGCAGACAATCTTCGTAGCGATCTGTATGCGGTGTCTCTAACCCAAAGTAATCATTGATGTCCCCCGCTTGGAAGGATACCGGTTAGCCCCGGACCGTGACCACGCGATTAACATGCTCGATTGCGTTGGCGTAGAATTCCTTTACAATGTTGATCACCGCTGGCCGTGGTTGCTCGATAAACTTAAACCATCCACGCTCCGCAATCATCTGTGACATACCTCTGTCGAGGTTTACATCCGGCTTCAGCCCTCTTTCCATAACCAAGGTATTTTTGTCAATGACCTTGGCGTAACGTGTTGCCGTTCCCTCGCTCACGAATCGAGTGGCATCAAAACGTGGCGGAGCTTAAGAGGATGAAGTCCTTGCTCTCTTGTAAGTCATGATGAAAAGCGTTTGTCGAATTTCTCACAGCAAATTGACAATAACCTGTGAAATCCTGTTGAAGAAATATATCGAACATTTGGTGGGCGACAAAGTCTCTCCCCCAAACTTAGTACACTTCGTTAGTTCAAATATCCAAATATAAGCAATTTAACCTTGGGTCATTCAGTAACCCAAGGATTCCCAATGCAATTAATAAAGCAAATCAATGAAAGTATGGATACAAAATTCCAATTGCAGTGACAACTTTTGTTTACCTTGTTACTTTGTGTGCTTCAATGGGATGGTTGTGGATTGTTGAACTACCTCTATGTGCTCCCAATTTTATGCTTTTCACCTGCTTTTTCTCCCTAATGATGAAGATTGGTATATGTTATTGAACAAATTCGGGAATTGGGGAGATGTGGTAGCCAAATTGGTGAGGATGGGTTGAATTAGAATGAATGAATGATTTGTAGTGGGGTTAGGTTTTAGAGAGAGAGCAAGTAGAAGTTAGTATGATTTGGATTAGGAGCTTGGTACTTAGAATAGGGTTTGGATGTTTGTATAGGAGGAGGTTTTTAAAGAGAATGCAGTTAATTTGGATTAGGAGAGTGAAAAGAGAGAGACTTTTATTTTTAAAAACTCAGATTTCTGACCGGCGCGGACTGCTCCCTGGTCCTTCTTCATCTTTGAGCAGCCCGCGCTTGCTAACAGTCTTGACTCTTGGGAGTGGTAGCATGACCCGCGCCTAAGCGAGCTCGCCCCTCGCTAGACTGGAGAATTTGACTCTTAAGCTCTGCATGGTTAGCTCGTCGCGCGCTTGTTGCTTCAGTGGTTGGGTGGGGCCTGTGCCTCTCTAGATGCTGAGTAGGCTTAGCTTGTCCGTTGCCATTCTGTCCTGCCACAATTAATATGCAAACTCTTTTAGAAGGGTTTCATTATTCGAACGCCTAGGAATGACATATATCTATAAAACTAATATGAATAGAAACTACTAAAAATATGTGAAATTGGGTTGCCTCCCGATAAGCTGCCCGTGTTTAACGTTGTTGGCTCGACTGTAGAACACTTGATTATCCGGGAGTTGGAGCTGTTTGTATCATGACCTCGACCTTCTTAACTTCACTGCTATCCAGAAATGGTTTCAACCTATGCCCATTCACTTTGAACACATTTCCTATATTTGAATTCTGGATATCAATTGCACCATGAGGAAAGACATTAGTAATTATAAATGGTCCCTCCTAGCGAGAGCGCAATTTCCCGGGAAATAATTTCAATCGTGAGTTGAAAAGAATGACTTTCTGTCCCACAGTGAAACTTTTCCTCAAGATCTGCTTATCATGAAAGGCCTTTGTCTTCGATTTGTACAGCTTAGAACTCTCGTATGCTTCGTTCGTAATTCCTCGAGTTCTTGTAACTGTAACTTCCTATTGATGCCAGCCTGACCATATTCATGTTGCACTGCTTGATCGCCCAGAAAGATTTATGCTCCAGCTCGACCGGTAAGTGGCATGGTTTTCCGAATACTAGTTTATAAGGCGACATACCTATCGGAGTTTTGTATGCCGTCCTATACGCCCATAGTGCATCATCTAAACGTAGACTCCAATCTTTTCTGTTGGGTTTGACTAGTTTCTCCATAATAGATTTGATTTTGTGATTTGATACCTCAGCTTGGCCATTTCTTTGCAGATGGTAAGATGTTGATACCATGTGAAGAACGTTGTACTTCTTCAACAAGGACGCTAACACCCTATTATAGAAATATGTGCCGCAATCACTGATGATAGCCCGTGGTGCTCTAAACCTGACAAAAATATTAGTCCTGATAAACTCTGCAATAACTTTAGAATCGTCAGTCTTGGTGGCTTTAGCTTCCACCCATTTGGAAACATTGTCGACTGCCAGTAAGATGTAAATATTTCCAAAAGAAACAGGAAATGGTCCCTTGAAATTAATATCCCAAATGTCAAAGATTTCTACAATTAGTATAGGATTTTGTGGCATTTGATTTTTATGAGATATATTACCAGTTCTTTGACAATTTTCACAAGATTTACAGAATTGATATGAGTCTTTAAAAATAGAGGGCCAAAAGAACCCATTCTCTATCACCTTATGTGAAGTTTGTTTAGGTCCAAAATGACCTCCACAAGCATAGGAATGACAGAAAGTTAGAATAGATTGAATCTCGCTATCAGGTATACAACGTCTAACTATCTGATCAGCACAAAATTTCCACAAATATGGGTCATCCCACACATAGTGTTTGGCATTATTCCTAAGCTTTTCTTTTTGAGATTTAGAAAATTCACTTGGGACATAAGCATTGACCAGAAAATTCACTATGTCAGCATACCAGGGAGTCGTAATTCCAATGGACAGTAGATGCTCGTCTGGAAAAATGTCATGCAATAGTAGTGCTTCTTCATCCTTAATAATCCTGCTCAAGTGATCCGCCACCAAGTTATCCGCACCCTTTTTATCTTTGATCTCCAAGTCAAATTCTTGCAGCAGCAAGATCCACCTTATGATTCATGGTTTGAATTACTTTTTGGTTAGCAAGTACTTGAGAGCAGCATGGTCAGAATAGACTATCACTTTAGTGCCAAGTAAATATGATCTGAATTTATCTAAAGCAAATACAACAGATAAAAGTTCTTTTTCTGTTGTTGAATAGTTTATCTGAGTAGCGTTCAAAGTTCTGGACGCATAGTAGATGACATGGATAGCTTTGTCGATCTTTTAGCCCAAGACGGCGCCTACAGCATAGTTGCTTGCATCACACATTATTTCAAAAGGGAATTCCTAATTTGGTGGTTGAATGATAGGGGCTGACGTCAACAATTTCTTCAAGGTATCATAAGCCTTTTTGCACTCATCATTGAACTAGAATTCCTCATCTTTCTGCAGCAACTTGCATAATGGTAATGCTATCTTGGCAAAGTCCTTGATAAACCTGCAATAAAATCCTGCATGTCCAAGAAAAGAACGTATCTCCCGTACGCTGACGGGGTAAGGTAATGCAGATATAATATCAATTTTAGCTTTATCAACTTCTAAACCCTTGACTGACACTACATGTCCAAGCACTATACCTTGCTCTACCATAAAGTGACATTTCTCCCAGTTTAACACAAGGTTTGTTTCCAAACATCTGTCTAGTACACGTGTCAGGTTAGCTAAACAAGCATCTAAAGAATCACCATGAACTGTGAAATCATCCATAAAGACTTCAATACATTCTTCTAATAGATCTGAAAAGATACTTACCATGCATCGTTGAAAAGTACTTGGAGCATTACATAATCCAAAGGACATTCGGCGATAAGCAAAGGTGCCAAAAGGACATGTGAATATGGTCTTTTCCTGGTCTTCTTAGGCGATCAAAATCTGGTTATAACCTAAAAAACTATCTAGAACGCAATAATGAGAATGCCCAGCAAAATGCTCTAACATTTGATTAATAAAAGGTAAAGGAAAGTGGTCTTTTTGAGTTACAACATTTAATCTTCTATAATCTATACACACTCTCCAACCTGTTTGCATCCTTGTGGGCACTAATTCATTATTGTCATTCTTGACAACCATGATACCTAATTTCTTTGGAACTACCAACACTGGACTTACCCATTGACTATCGGAGATGGTTTAAATGACTCCAGCATCAAAAAATTTTATTACCTCTTTCTTCACTACCTATATCATTGGTGGGTTCAATCGTCTTTGTGCATCTCTTGTTGGTTTAGCTCTTTCCTCTAACAAAATTCGGTGCATGCACATAGCGGGACTAATACCCTTGATGTCTGCTATCGTTCAACCAAATACTGTCATGTGGTCCCTAAGGACTGTTAATAACTTCTCCTCCTGCACTTTGGTTAGATTACTAGCAATTATCACAAGTAAAGTTTCATTCGACCCTAAATATGCATATTTCAAGTGTTCTGGTAATTATTTTAATTCAAGAGTTGGAGCTTGCTCCACAGATGGTAATAATTTTTGATGTGTTACAGGTAATTGAATTAATTGTACTACATGCTTAGCTATGTGTTTTGGCAATGAATGTAGCGCAGCTACGGTTTTCTTCAATTCCTGACTGTACTCAAGTTCATACGTCCCATCCATGTCCAAACTGCTGGAAATAGCCACCTCCAAGCTGTCTCTTTGAATTTGAACAAAAGTTTTCTGCACTAGAGAGTCACACGTATAAATTGCAAAAACCTGACAAATATCACTAGGGTGCCTCATGGCATCGTAGATATTGAACTTGATCTTTTCTCCATCGAACTCTATTGCCAAGGTCCCGTTGTGCAGATTAATCATGGTCCTTGCTGTCTTTAGGAAGGGTCTGCCTAGCAAGATATGTGATGGGTTTGGGGATGTATCATCTTCCATGTCCACAATGTAAAAATCTTCAGGAAAGATTAGTTCGTTTACCTGCACCAAGACATCTTCAACTACCCCTTAGGGGTAGGTGTTAGTGCGATCAGCTAATTGAATAATCACACCAGTATTCTTCAAAGGTCCAAGATTTAAAGACTTATAAACAGATAGTGGCATTACAATAATTGAAGCACCTAAGTCTAGTATGGCCTTTTCAAATGTAGTGTTTCATATTTTACATGGGATCGTAAACATGCCTGGATCTTTGCACTTTGGTGGCATTTTCTTTGTAAAACAGCTGATGCATTTTCCCCTAAGGTGACTTTCTCATCATTTTCCAATTTTTGCTTATTAGTGCACAATTCTTTCAAAAATTTAGCATACCGTGGCACTTGTTTAATAGCATCTATTAATGGGATATTCACCTCTACTTTCCTAAAAGTCTCTAGAATTTCCTTTTCTTATGAGTTTTTCTTTGATTTTTTGGAATTTCTACTGAGGGAAAGGAAGAGGGATATCTAGTTGACAAGGAGGTTTAGGGTGTACCTTAGGTATTACCGGTGCCTCCTTTTCTTGCTCTTTCTCAAACTCAACTGTAGCCACTGGTGTATCCATCTGTTTTCCACTTTGCAGGGTTATAGCACTGACATTTTCCTTTGGATTGATAACCGTCTGTGATGGAAGCTTCCCGAAACCTTGAGAGTCCAACCAACCTACAGTAGTGGCTAATTGGCTCATTTAACTCTCCAAGCTGTGTATGGAAGACTTCATCTCATTTTAGAATTGTTGTGTCTGTTGTATGAACGCCTTAAACATGTCTTCCAAGGATGTTACAGGATTTGTCGGTGCTGCTGGTCTAGGTTGGTGTTGTGGCTAATTTGGCTGAAATTGTGGTTTAACTAGGTAAAATCCTTGCGCTTGCGGCCTAGCACCCCCATAACTGAAGTTAGGATGATCCCTCTATCCTGGATTGTATGTGTTGGAGAAAGGATCATATTTCCTCTACGGCTGTGCTTGGTAATTCCCCACTGCATTAGCCTGCTGTGTAGTATCCTCCTCTTGTAATGTCGGGCATGCATCTGTAGGGCGCCCTGCCATTAAATAGATTTGGCAAGCTTGTGCAATTGGTGCATTACCTGTAGCTAATTCTTTCACCAAAGCAGTTAAGTTAGAAATTTGTTGCTCTACATTAGTTGTGCTTGCCTCACTTACTCTTTGGGCTGGATTAGTATTCCTTGTTCCATACTGTTGTGCATTGGCGGCCATGTTGGCAATCAAGTTTTTAGCGGCCTCCGGTGTTTTGTCCACTAATGCACCTCCACTCGCAGCGTCGATCATACTCCTATCCATTGGTAAGAGTCCTTAATAAAAGTAGATGATGAGGTGTTGATCGTCGATCTGGTGAGGTGGACAGCTGGAGCAAAGTTTCTTGAATCTCTCCCAGTACTCATATAGTGTTTCACCACTGAACTGTCGGACTCTGCAAATATCCTTCCTGATGTTGGGTACTCTTGAAGCAAGAAACTACTTCTCCAAAAATAGCCTTTTCATGTCGTTCCATGATTGAATTGATCCCGCGGGGAGATAAAACAACCAGTCTTTCGCTAAGTCTCCTAGTGAGAATGGGAAAGCTCTCAGCTTAATCTGGTCCTCTGTGACATTGTGTGGCTTCATGGTGGAGCACACAATATGGAATTCCTGCAAATGTTTGTACGGATCATCACCTGTAAGACCACGAAAAGTAGGCAAAAGGTGAATTAGTCCAGATTTTAGTTCAGACGAAACATTTAAAGCAGGATATTCAATACAAAGAGGTTGTTGAATAAGATTAGGAGTTGACAACTGTGACGCCCCCAAATTCCAGGACCGTCATGGGGTCGCTCAAATTCGGTTCATCACGTGCTCATGGTAATACATCACAATAATAATAACTAAATAACACACATCACAGTGGAAAATCTATTCTAGAATAATTTATAATGATTTATTATAATTATTCCCCCAAGTCTCGCAACCTACAGTACTTAATAGATTACATAATAATATCAATTAACGACTTATTACATAACCTAACTTAAGCTTAAACATAATCAAAACCAGTCTTACTACATCATCTTAATACAACATTAAAATATTTAAAACATAACAGAGACAAGCTAGTTGGTAGCCTTGCCCTTGCCCTTATCAATGCCCGAAGGTTCGCCCTGCTCTGCCTTAACTGAAATGTTTTAGGGAAAGCAAGAATGAGCACAAATTGCGCAGCAAGTAATATACAATAAGGGTAAGTGATATAATTCTTAATTCTCGAAAGGGTATAACAAAGTTTGATAGTTCGAGGATAACAAGAATATCAACAGTTTTCAATAATAGTCGCTAAGGACAGAATAATATCAATGTGATTCAATAATAAATCAATTCAAGATTTCAAGATAACTGAATACTGAGCAGTCACTAAGGACCATGAACTTCTACTAGAATTAACAGTAATAAACTGAAAATCCAACAAAAACATGTACAACAGGTGATCAGCCTAAAGTACCATCGTTATGCATAACAATCAATCATACTCAAGTGTGCATGTCGGTTCTCCGACAATTATATATTCCCTTCAAAGAAGGTTGTTCTTCTCAGTCAAATACAAGATCCCGCACCAATCAATTAGTTTAGGTCGCTTTTCAATAACATAAGTCTAGCCGAATCAAATGGCATAGACACTTTCACAATATTCAAGAACAATACTAAGTTCAACATGAATATAGCTTTAATGAAATAAGAGTTCAAGTATGCTAATTCAATTCAAACGATTAAGTAGGAAACTCGTTCGCAATATACAAAGATAGAATACTTGTACAGTAAAAGAGTGTAAGTTACAAAACTTGCACAATCATAGATTTCCTTGCAAAAAGTAAATGCGTCGGTTAGGATACTTGCCTTTAGCGTAGTTTATCCACATTAGTAAATCAACACTTTCGAATCCGATTTATAGTGTATTATAAGTATAGGATATTCATTAGCTAACTCATTCGGTACATAAGCTTATTACTCAAATATACACACATTGTATTTCCTAGTCACACGTCATTACATACTTATACGCATTCGGTATGAAATCAAATAACATTTATATAGCATTATGTTATTTTTAATCGAGTAGGCTTTCTTTAGCTATGGAATTACCTTTCTTAAGTTAATCATCTTCATACATCATTACTATCATGTGAGACTACCACAATTAGCAAACATACTTGCATATTATTAATATCACATAAGACCACAATCAATACTAAATATATTTCATTTTAGCAAGTTATGGCATTCCCCAAAGTTAACCGTCAAAATCGGATTCACATATATCACATAGTATATATACATGTTAAAGAGTCTTTTTATATTCGTATAACCTTCCCTTGTTCCAAACATATGTGATATAGGTTCTAGGTCGACACTCGCGGTCATTCAAGGTCATGAAATTTACAAAGCCTATCATGCTTGCTTTCAAAACACTTAAGGTAGTTATATTAACTTGTATTAGGCATGCTCATGAGTACTCGTATAGCATATATGTAGCTAGCATTGTTATTATCTTGAAAACATGCTTCGTTTACGCTAAACTTGAATCATGGCAACTAATCATGGTATATAGATATATACATGCATGACACATGAATGAGTCTAAGAGTACTATCACATGTGTCCATAAATATCAGAATATGAAACTTACAATAACATGTTAAGATTTACGTTCAAAACTTGTACTTTCACTAGTAAAGTTCATTTAACGCGATCCACGTGCTCACGTTACCTTATAAAAATCTATATATGCAAGTTAACATATATTACATGTGGTTCTAGGTCATGTAAACATGTTTGCAAAATCAGTACCTCAATGTGTCACACATGTGTCAAAGTTTGTTTCCTAAAACTTCCATTTTTGGTCGAAATGTTTACTAATCGAGGTTTAGCATGCTCACGTTATACTATGAAACATGTTTACACAAGTCATCATTCATTTCATGTATTTCTAAGCCCCTCCACCGCGTAACAAAAATCAGAATATACTCATGCTTTATAATGTTAATGATTGTTTATGAAACTTTAAGTTCGTTTCCAAACTTCATGTCGTTTTGTTAACCATGCATGCTAATATACTAAAGCATGCTTACATTGCCTCATTAGGTTTATATATATGTATTAATCATGCTTCCATGCTTGTTTAAATAAAATCAAACAATTAGTACATAACAGTTTTGTTGCAGAATGCAGAAAAATTGCACACAGAGGCCGGCGCTGCGGCGCGGCAACAACAACCACAATCTGGCGCTGCGGCGCAGAAACAATAGCTTCAAGCTGATGCTGCGACGCGAGAGGCGCTGCGGCGTGGACAATGGCGCTGCGGCGTTGGAACAGTTTCTGCAGTTCACACTGCAGCGAAAACCGACCCAAAACCTCCCATTTCATCGATTTCAACATACCCAGATGCTATTAGACTAACCTTTTTAACTTACTAACACATATATATGCTTATATAACAGTCAATCGTCCCAAACGATTCCCAATTTCATAAATTCCAACTAATTTCACGAATTTGATGTTTTACAAAAATTGCAGAGCAAGAATGGAAATGAAAGTCAAGAAAGCTATATAGTGGTTTCATCATGTATGTATGTATGTTCATATAACAACAATATAAGGGTTCTACAAACCAATCATGAACCAATTTGGCATAATCAAGAATTTGAAGGAAACTTCAGAAACAGAAAAGGAAAATGAAGAACAAAGGAAGAGGGATTATACCTCTGTAACTGATTGAGCTTGCTGCTATTCAATTCTTACAACTCTAGACTAATATTATATATGCTCTCAATTTATCAAACTCAAGCAAAATCTCAGCAAATGAAATTGAAGGGGAAGAGCTTATATATATAGGAAAATCAAAACACAGTCCATGCTTCTGACTCTCAAAATAAACTAACGTATGTTTGATTTGCATGTTAGATAAGAAGAAGTTGGTAGATAGTTGTTGAAAGCCATCATCATGCCCACACCCCATTGTATGATTGCTATGAAGGTTTGCTGAGTTTTAAGGTTATAGGAGAGTAGGATAGCTTGAGTATATCACGTGAAAGAGATAGTGGCTCTCTCAGCAAAACAAACTCAGCCTTCTAGCAACATACCACACTTGATTCAATATACACATATGTATTAAATACTTAGGCTATCTACATATATATATATATATATATATATATATATATTTTATACATATGTCTTTAATTGAAATGTCACACTATAATTCACATAATGTAGTAAGTGTGACTTGTACACATATAATTCAGGTACATTTTTATCATACTGGTATAATTTTCTCGGATATAATCACATCACACTGTATCCTTTAATATTAAATTGTATTAATCAACAATTAATTATAATATATCCATGATAAATTATTTTAATGTTCACACACTCACATAGTTACATGGGGATTATCATGTAGCTCTCATAATTAAATAAACTTTACTATATAGTTTATATATATAATATAGTCACATAAATGTTGCACCACATTATATAATATAGTTGTATTCCATATACTTTATATTATTAATTATTGCATGTTTGCACATAATAATTAATATAATCTTATTATATTAATAACTTACTTATTTGTCAAATAAATAAATTATTTATCTCATTGATTAACTAACAATAATATTAATTAATCTATTCCTCATTGATTATTAATTTCCATAATAATCGATTAACACTTATATGATTAAATATCACATTAAATGAATATAAATCTTATTATATTTATAAACACGTTGCTCATTATTATTATTATATTTCTTGCAATAATAATAATCACATATGATTAATCAATCACAGTTAATATTCCACAACAATTAATTAATATTCTACGATAACAATTAATTAATATTCTACAATAGCAATTAACAATTAATATAGATTAATTGTTTACTTAATAATTCATTCGTTAATCAATATAATCATTAATAATCCTCATCATTGTGCCACACAAGGCTATCAACGAGTTTATCGCAAACTCCATCAATTTTTCAATTATTATAATTATTCAATTTAATATAATTGAATTAATCATTCTCATAACACAAAATCATTTATATTCTAATAAATTCTCATTTTCATTAATATATTCATTTAATAATATTAAGAAATTCTCGGGTATTACATCCTCCCCCCCTTATAAAAATTTTGTCCTGGAATTGCTACAAGGTTACACAAATAAATGGGGATAATCCCTCATTATCCTATCTTCTAACTCCCACGTTGCCTCCTTGACATTGTGGTTACGCCAAAGTACTTTTACAGATGAAATCACTTTATTTCTCAAAGTTTGTGCTTTCCTATCTAATATCTGGACAGGAATTTCTTCATACGCCAAGTTCTTCTCCACTTGAATGGGCTCGTAAGAAATCACGTGCTTGTAGTCGGCCTTATACGGTCGCAACACGGAAATATGGAACACGTTGTGGATGTGCTCCAACTCGGGTGGTAACGCAACTCTGTATGCCACTTCGCCCACTCGCTTCAGTATCTCGAACGGTCCTATGAATCTTGGACTCAATTTTCCTTTCTTGCCGAAACGGATTTTTCCCTTCCATGGAGATACCTTCAAGAAAATAAAACTGCCGACTTTGAAGTCTCGGTCCTGCCGATGCAAATCCGCATACTTTTTCTAGCGGTCTTGAGCTGCTACTAATCTGGCTCTTATCACTGTCACCACGTCTGCGGTTTGTTGAACTAACTCTGGTCCGAGTATTCGTCGTTCTCCGACTTCATCCCACGACTTCGTCCCAATATAATGGCGTTCTGCACTTTCTTCCGTAAAGAGCTTCGTACGGTGGCATGCCGATACTCGCATAGTAACTATTATTATACGCAAATTCGACTAAGGGTAGGTGGTCGTCCCAATTTCCCTTGAAGTCCATCACGCAAGTCCTAAGCATGTCCTCCAACGTTTGTATCGTTTGCTCACTCTGTCCGTCAGTCTGAGGATGGTAAGCAGTACTCAACCTCAACTGTGTTCCCATTCTCTCTTGCAAACTCTTCCAAAAATTAGACGTGAAGCGCGGATCTCGATCAGAGACAATTGACACCGGCACTCCATGTCGTGAGATAATTTCTTTTACGTATAGGCTCGCTAACTGATTCAAACTGTAGCGGATCTTGATTGGTAGAAAATGTGTGGTCTTTGTTAGTCGATCCATGATAACCCAAATGGCATCATAACCTTTCTGTGTAACTGGAAGTCCTACCACAAAGTCCATGGTAATATGCTCCCATTTCCACTCTAGTATTTCCAACGTTTGTAGTAAACCACTTGGCTGTTGATGTTCTGCTTTAACGCGTTGGCAAGTCAAACATCTACTAACGCACTCTGCGACTTCCCTTTTCAAATTAGGCCACCAAAAATATTGCTTCAAATCTCGGTACATCTTAGTGCCTCCCGGATGAACGGAATATATCGTATTATGTGCCTCGTGCAAAATCTCTTCCCTTAACTCGGTTACCGCTGGTACCCACACTCTTCCTTCAAATCTCAAAATACAGTCTTTATCCATTCAAAATTTCTCTTCCTCATTCTCTGTGATCCTCTTTCGAATTTTCTCAGACTCTTCATCCTTTTCCTGGGCTTCCTTTACTCTATCCAACAATGTCGGATGAGCTCCCACTACAAACAACTTCTCTCCAGGCTTCTTTGGTTCTTTCACTTCTATTTCCAATTTCTCCATCTCTCTTATCAACTCTTCCTGAGTCGTCAAATTAAACAACTTCTCCCTTCCTTTCCTGCTCAGAACGTCGGCAACCACATTTGCCTTCCCCGGGTGATAAAGAATATCGCAATCATAGTCTTTGATCAATTCTAACCACCTCCTTTGTCGCATATTCAACTCCTTTTGTGTGAATATATATTTCAGACTTTTGTGGTTCGTGTATATCTCACATTTTTCCCCATACAAATAATGTCTCCATATCTTTAACGCAAAAACTACCGCTGCTAACTCTAAGTAGTGAGTAGGGTATCGTTTTTCGTAATCCTTCAATTGTCGTGATGCATACGCAATGACCTTGTCGTGTTGCATGAGCACACAACCAAGCCCCTTCTACGATGCATCACTATACACCACAAAATTTCCCGCATCATCTGGTAGTGATAACACAGGCGCTTCGCTCAATCTCTTTTTCAGTCCTTGAAAACTTTCTTCGCATTTGTCGGTCCATACAAATTTCACCGTCTTTCTAGTCAAATTGGTCAACGGGGTTGCTATCTTAGAAAAATCTTGAATAAATCTTCGATAGTACCCAGCTAACCCTAAAAAGCTTCTCACCTCCGTCGGTGTTCTCGGTTGTTCCCAATTACTTACTGCTTCTACCTTCGTAGGGTCTACAGCGATTCCATTCTTATCCACCACGTGGCCTAAGAATTGAACCTTCTCCATCCAAAATTCGCACTTTGCAAATTTTACATACATCTTCTCCTTCCTTAGTGCCTCCAAAACAATCTTCAGATGTTCGGCGTGTTCTTCCTCTGTCTTTCAGTAGATCAAAATGTCGTCGATAAAAACCACTACAAATTTATCCAAGTATGGCTTGAAAACTCGGTTCATCAAGTCCATAAATGTTGCCGGAGCATTAGTTAATCCAAATGACATTACCAAAAACTCATAGTGTCCATAACGGGTTCGAAACGCAGTCTTTGGTATGTCCTCATCCCGTACCTTCAGTTGATGGTATCCTGTTTGCAGGTCAATTTTTGAGAAACACTTTGCTCCCTTCAGTTGATCAAACAAGTCGTACTATCCTCAGTAGCGGATATCGGTTCTTGATCGTTACTTTGTTCAATTCTCGATAATCGATACAGAGCCTCATCGATCCATCCTTTTTCTTAACGAATAGTACTGGTGCTCACCAAGGAGAAACACTCGGTCGAATGTAACCCTTATTCAACAACTCTTGCAATTGTATCATCAATTCCTTTATTTCTACTGGCGCTATACGATATGGACCTTTCGAGATCGGTGCTGTTCCTGGTGCTAAGTCTATTACGAATTCAATTTCTCTGCCTGGCGGAAGACCAGGCAGATCGTCCGGAAATACATCTTGAAATTCATTCACTACGGATATATCCTTAATTTCTACTCCCTTTTTCCGAGTATCAACGATGTAAGCTAAATAACCAACACATCCTTTCCTTAACAATCTCTTGGCCTGTATCATCGTAACGCAACATGATTGCTTAAGCGATGAGCTACCATAAAACACTACCTTAGACTTACTCGGAGTCTGAAGGTTCACACATTTATTCTGACAGTCAATTATCGCAGCATGGTTATACAACCAATCCATTCCCAGTATCACACTCCCAATCTAATAGGAATCAAGTCTACGCTCAGTTCATGTTCTCTAATATTTGCGCGACAATCTCGATAAACGTATTCTACAGGGATCACTTCTTTATTAGCAACTTCTATGATCAAATGATTTTCTAATCGTTCTCGGGGTGTACTAAGTTTACTAGCAAATTCTTCAGATATAAAAGAACAGGTGGCACCCGAATCAAATAATACATAAGCATTTATATCATTGATTGGGATTATACTTGACACCACGTCCTTTGCAGCCACGGCGTCCTGGACGGTCATGTTAAAGGTTCTGGCGGTTGGGTGGTTAGATTATGCCGGCCCGCTGATCATCAGCTTGTTGCCTCCTTGCTGATTACTACCCCCGCCACTTCCCTTCTTTGGGCAATCCTTAATACGGTGCTCAGTTGAGCCGCAAGCAAAACACCCTTGGATCTTCTTTGGTTTCTGACAGTTGGGCGAGATGTGCCCTTCCTGTCCACAGTTGTAGCAAGTGCCACGTCCCTTCTAGCACTCGCCCTAGTGATTCTTCCCACACTTTGGGCATCCTTCAGCCCTCTTCTTGAAACCTCCACGAAAATTCCCTGATTGATTATTGTTGTTGTTGTTGTTATTCTCCCATTTTCTCTTTCCCAAATTACTTCCTCCACTGCTGCTTCCTCTAGTACGATTCTCTCCTCCAGCATTCTTTCCTTTCTTCTCTTTGTTATACAGACTTAAGGCCTCACTGCCACTTTCCACAATGATTGCCTTTTCCAGTAATGTTGCAAAGGAATCAATTTGAAGAACTGATACCTTATTGAACAGCCACGGCTTCAACCCTTGTTAGAAGCGTCTAGCCTTTCTCTCCTCATCACCAACTTGGTGCTCCGCAAATCGCTCTAGTTCGTTAAACCAAGCCGCGTACTGCGCCACCGTCATCTCACTTTGTTTTAACTCTAGGAATTTCACCTCCATCCTATTCTTCATACTCTTCGGGAAGTAATTCTCGAAGAACAGCGTCTTAAACTTATCCCAAGCTATTATCCCTTCTCCAGCTCTTTGTTGATTAGCCTCCCACTAGTAGTTCGCTTCTCCCCTCATCATGTACGTGGCAAACACCATCTTCTGATCTTCGCCTACGCTAGCTATAGTGAAAGCTTTTTCGATCTCCTTGATCCATGTTTGTGCGACGATTGGGTCGGTAGTTCCCTCGAACTCCGGGGGTCCTACACTCTTAAAGTCTTTAAAGGTTGTTACTGGCATAGCCTGAGGGTTTGGGCGAACGGGTTCATTGTTCCTTCCCCTTAAGGCTTCTCCTAACAAGTCTACCAGTTTCTGGATCGGGTCTACTTGTTCCCTCTCATTGTTCACTGACTCCTCAGGGGCAGTCAATCTACGTCTAGGCTACATTATCTGCATCACAAGTTTTCATTTTATTATTATTCAAGTATATTACTTAAGTATTTCTTTTAATACTAAAGGAAAAAAAAAATTTGCAACACATTTCTGAAATAAACTCCATTTATATTCATATGCCAAATCGCTTCATTACATGATTTCCCTAGCATACTGCTATAAATGTTATCACATATATCCCCTAATATCACAAAAGACGGGGAATATACCAACCTACTACCAAACTACCCCTCTAACAAAAGCTAACTCGGGTTTCACATCACTATCCCACATCTTACACAAAAGATTGGGATTACAAAATAGTATATACAATACATAAAGAGAATACCACTAGACTATCTATGGGAATCTCATCACATCATCCCGCGCTCTACTGCGCTCTTGTACTCCATCTGCGCTATATAAGCAACCAGCTCTCGGCTCATAGTGTGTAGGGTCTGTCCCTGCTTTGCCGGGTAGTGGTACACACCATCAAGCACTCTCTCAAATGCCGAACGGAACACGTACCCCATCTTGTTCATTTTCCTTTTCTTACATTTGACCTCATCTTCCAGGTCATCTGCTCTCTCATGGGAAGCCCCCCACTTCTCCTCGAAGTGTATCCTATCCATCACCTCTAATTCCAACTGAGTGCGGAGTGCTTCCTTCTCTGTCTTCTCACTCAGCTCCCTCTGCTCAACCTCTTCTAGCTTCTCTGCCAAATCTACATTCCTAGCCACTGACCTGTGAAACAGAGTCCCCATCTGGCTCCCTGCCTCCTTACGGTAGGCGATCTCCACCTCTAACTCCTGCATGGCCAGCTTCCTCTGGTGGTTCTCGTCCCTCAGTTTTTGGAACTCAGATTCTCTCTCTTGGGCCTCTGCCTCCAGCTCCTGAACCCTGCAGTCTAACTCGAGGATTCGCTCCTCATACCCTCCTAGCATCTGCTCCTCTACAGTAGCCTCATCAGAGTCCTCTACTGGCTCATCCTCCATCGGCTCGTCCTCTGGATCAGACTTTATCTCAATCTCGTCCTCATCGTCAGACTCGAACGGTGCAACAGCCTGAACTGGTGTAGCCTCTAGAGGTGCCTCGTATACTACATGTATATCCCTGGGCTCATCCTCAGCCACTCTAGCGGGTACACCTGTGTTTGTCATCCTACAATCACAAACACAAGACAAACAAACAGCAATTCCATTAGAATGTTAAATAAAACATAAGTTCATTGTATAGAATGAAGTTACATTTCATAACACGCTAAGTCTTGCTCAAGGGAAAACTCTATACGAGTTTTATCTCCTTTCCAACTTCTAAGTTCGCCTAAGTTATAGTCTAAGGACACTCGTTCCTAAGGTTTATAACTACAACTCTGATACCAACCTGTGACGTCCCCAAATTCCAGGACCGTCATGGGGTCGCTCGAATTCGGTTCATCACGTGCACATGGTAATACATCACAATAATAATAACTAAATAACACACATCACAGCGAAAAATCTATTCTAGAATAATTTACAATGATTTATTATAATTATTTCCCGAAGTCTCGCAACCTACAATACTTAATAGATTACATAATAATATCAATTAACGACTTATTACATAACCTAACTTAAGCTTAAACATAATCAAAACCAGTCTTACTACATCATCTTAATACAACATTAAAATATTTAAAACATAACAGAGACAAGCTAGTTGGTAGCCTTGCCCTTGCCCTTATCAACGCCTGAAGGTTCGCCCTGCTCTGCCTTAACTAAAATGTTTTAGGGAAAGCAATAATGAGCACAAATTGCTCAGCAAGTAATATACAATAAGGGTAAGTGATATAATTCTTAATTCTCGAAAGGGTATAACAAAGTTTGATAGTTCGAGGATAACAAGAATATCAACAGTTTTCAATAATAGTGGCTAAGGACAGAATAATATCAATGTGATTCAATAACAAATCAATTTAAGATTTCAAGATAACTGAATACTGAGCAGTCACTAAGGACCATGAACTTCTACTAGAATTAACAGTAATAAACTGAAAATCCAACAAAAATAGGTACAACAGGTGATCAGCCTAAAGTACCATCGTTATGCATAACAATCAATCATACTCAAGTGTGCACGTCGATTCTCCGACAATTATATATTCCCTTCAAAGAAGGTTGTTCTTCTCAGTCAAATACAAGATCCCGCACCAATCAATTAG
This sequence comes from Panax stipuleanatus, assembly GCA_020205555.1. Classification (NCBI taxonomy): domain Eukaryota; kingdom Viridiplantae; phylum Streptophyta; class Magnoliopsida; order Apiales; family Araliaceae; genus Panax; species Panax stipuleanatus. The sequence goes on along the minus strand of CM035118.1, from coordinate 98,663,599 downwards.
TTTGGGTCGCTTTTCAATAGCATAAGTCTAGCCGAATCAAATGGCATAAACACTTTCACAATATTCAAGAACAATACTAAGTTCAACATGAATAATAGCTTTAATGAAATAAGAGTTCAAGTATGCTAATTCAATTCAAACGATTAAGTAGGAAACTCGTTCGCAATATACAAAGATAGAATACATGTACAGTAAAAGAGTGTAAGTTAGAAAACTTGCACAATCATAGATTTTCTTGCATAAAGTAAATGCGTCGGTTAGGATACTTGCCTTTAGCGTAGTTTATCCACATTAAGTAAATCAACACTTTCGAATCCTATTTATAGTGTATTATAATTATAGGATATTCATTAGCTAACTCATTCGGTACATAAGCTTGTTACTCAAATATACACACATTGTATTTCCTAGTCACACGTCATTACATACTTATACGCATTCGGTATGAAATCAAATTATGAATTCAAATAACATTTCTATAGCATTATGTTACTTTTAATAGAGTAGGCTTTCTTTAGCTATAGAATTACCTTTCTTAAGTTAATCATCTTCATACATCATTACTATCATGTGAGACTACCACAATTAGCAAACATACTCGCATATTATTAATATCACATAAGACCACAATCAATACTAAATATATTTCATTTTAGCAAGTTATGGCATTCCCCAAAGTTAACCGTCAAAATCGGATTCACATATATCACATAGTATATATACATGTTAAAGAGTCTTTTTATATTCGTATAACCTTCCCTTGTTCCAAACATATGTGATATAGGTTCTAGGTCGACACTCGCAGTTATTCAAGGTCATGAAATTTACAAAGCCGTGCTTGCTTTCAAAACACTTAAGGTAGTTATATTAACTTGTATTAGGCATGCTCATGAGTACTCGTATAGAATATATATAGCTAGCATTGTTATTATCTTGAAAACATTCTTCGATTACGCTAAACATGAATCATGGCAACTAATCATGGTATATATATATACATACATGACACATGAATGAGTCTAAGAGTACTATCACATGTGTCCATAAATATCAGAATATGAAACTTACAATAACATGTTAAGATTTACGTTCAAAACTTATACTTTCACTAGTTAAGTTCATTTAACGCGATCCACGTGCTCACGTAACCTTATAAAAATCTATATATGCAAGTTAACATGTATTACATGTGGTTCTAGGTCATGTAAACATGTTTGCAAAATCAGTACCTCAATGTGTCACACATGTGTCAAAGTTTGTTTCATAAAACTTCCATTTTCGTTCGAAATGTTTACTAATCGAGGTTTAGCATGCTCACGTTATACTATGAAACATGTTTACACAAGTCATCATTCATTTCATGTATTTCTAAGCCGCTCTACCGCGTAACAAAAATCAGAATATACTCATGCTTTATAATGTTTATGAAACTTTAAGTTCGTTTCCAAACTTCATGTCGTTTCGTTAACCATGCATGCTAATATACTAAAGCATGCTTACATTGCCTCATTAGGTTTATATATATGTATTAATCATGCTTCCATGCTTGTTTAAACAAAATCAAACAATTAGTACATAACAGTTTTGTTGCAGAATGCAGAAAAACTGCACACAGAGGCCGGCGCTGCGGCGCGGCAACAACAACCACAATCTGGCGCTGCGGCGCAGAAACAACAGCTTCAAGCTGACGCTGCGGCGCGGGAGGCGCTGCGGCGCGGACAATGGCGCTACGGCGTGGGAACTGTTTCTACAGTTGACACTGCAGCGAAAACCAACCCAGAACCTCCTATTTCATCGATTTCAACATACCCAGATGCTATTAGACTAACATTTTTAACTTACTAACACACATATATATATATATATATATATATGCTTATATAACAGTCAATCGCCCCAAACGATTCCCAATTTCATAAATTCCAACTAATTTCACGAATTTGATGTTTTACAAAAATTGCAGAGCAAGAATGGAAATGAAAGTCAAGAAAGCTATATAGTGGTTTCATCATGTATGTATGTATGTTCATATAACAACAATATAAGGGTTCTACAAACCAATCATGAACCAATTTGGCATAATCAAGAATTTGAAGGAAACATCAGAAACAAAAAATGAAAATGAAGAACAAAGGAAGAGGGATTATACCTCTGTAACTGATTGAGCTTGCTGCTATTCAATTCTTACAACTCTAGACTGATATTATATATGCTCTCAATTTATCAAACTCAAGAAAAATCTCAGCAAATGAAATTGAAGGGGAAGAGCTTATATATATAGGAAAATCAAAACACAGTCCATGCTTCTGACTCTCAAAATAAACTAACGTATGTTTGATTTGCATGCTAGATAAGAAGAAGTTGGTAGATAGTTGTTGAAAGCCATCATCATGCCCACACCCCATTGTATGATTGCTATGAAGGTTTGCTGAGTTTTAAGGTTATAGGGGAGTAGGATAGCTTGAGTAAATCACGTGAAAGAGATAGTGACTCTCCCAGCAAAACAAACTCAGCCTTCTAGCAACATACCACACTTGATTCAATATAGACATATGTATTAAATACTTAGGCTATTTACATATATATATATATATATATATATATATATATTTTATACATATGTCTTTAATTGAAATGTCACACTATAATTCACATAATGTAATAAGTGTGACTTGTACACATATAATTCAGGTACATTTTTATCATACTGGTATAATTTTCTCGGATATAATCACATCACACTGTATCCTTTATTATTAAATTGTATTAATCAACAATTAATTATAATATATCCATGATACATTATTTTAATGTCTACACACTCACATAGTCACATCGGGATTATCATGTAGCTCTCATAATTAAAAAAACTTTACTATATAGTTTATATATATAATATAGTCACATAAATGTTGTACCACATTATATAATATAGTTGTATTCCATATACTTTATATTATTTAGCTATTGCATGTTTGCACATAATAATTAATATAATCTTATTATATTAATAACTTACTTATTTGTCAAATAAATAAATTATTTATCTCATTGATTAACTAACAATAATATTAATTAATTTATTCCTCATTGATTATTAATTTCCATAATAATCGATTAACACTTATATGATTAAATATCACATTAAATAAATATAAATCTTATTATATTTATAAACACGTTGCTCATTATTATTATTATATTTCTTGCAATAATAATAATCACATATGATTAATCAATCACAGTTAATATTCCACAGCAATTAATTAATATTCTACGATAACAATTAATTAATATTCTACAATAGCAATTAACAATTAATATAGATTAATTGTTTACTTAATAATTCATTCGTTAATCAATATAATCATTAATAATCCTCATCACTGTGCCACACAAGGCTATCAACGAGTTTATCGCAAACTCCATCAATTTCTCAATTATTATAATTATTCAATTTAATATAATTGAATTAATCATTCTCATAACACAAAATCATTTATATTCTAATAAATTCTCATTTCCATTAATATATTCATTTAATAATATTAGGAAATTCTCGGGTATTACAACAACTCCTTTAAACTCCTGTTATTTGGCACCACCATCTCCTCTTCTGATTCGCTTGAAGAAGATTGGTCTGAAAGTAGTGTGAGTGCGATGTTGAGGCCCGGTGATGAAGCTTCTTCGGAATCCGCAAGTGAACCTTGATTTTTCCTAGCTTCCGTCCTAAGCCTTCGTGCGGTTCTCTCTATTTCTGGATCAAATTTCAAATCAAGAGAGTGAGAGGATCGAGGCATAAAATTAAAAATGAAAACAATAGAATAAATAAAATCAAATTACACTCCCCGACAACGGCGCCAAAATTTGATAGCTGTCGTTTACACTACTAAATTTACCTTACTCGTTATTCAACTAACTTAAGAATTAGTATAGTAATAAGCAAGGATTGATCCCACAGAGAGTGAATTGTCTTATATCTATCCAAGTATTTTCAATGAATTGGGGGTTTTAGTTTGAAAAACTATAATTAACAAAAGTAAATTTAACGAAAATATTAACGAGTAGAAAGATTAATTCTTCAGTTCAGCATCCCTTTTTAACAATTATGATTTAACCGAATGTTTACACTATTTATCTTCTACTGAGATTAATAACCCTAGACAACCGCGATCGCAAATTACCTGAAATTCTCCTTAAGTGTAGATCTAATGCGACGATCGCCAACAAGAGATTCTAACTATCATACAACCTAGAACTATCAGCCTAGATTTAATATGATAGAAGCATTAATCATGAGAATTAGATTATTCCAAGTAATAATTACACAATCAGGAATTATTTAACCTGTCTTCTAAAAACCTTAACAATATTTCAAAGCTTGACCACAATAAAATATTGTTATTTGCTACTTAGATTAGACACACTTCGTTTGCTTAAAATCTGTCTTAATCTAGCAGATGATATCAATTTACTAATTTAATCTTGTAGAAACCAAATTAGTCAATTGGATAACATGTATGAAAGTTCATATGGATAATCAGAATAAATCTCAAGATAGAAGAATAAATAAAATAACTTGATTAAATCATTAATTGATAAATAAGTTCAACATCCCTTCAGAATTGAAATAAAGAACTTAGCCTGACATGCTTGAATCTCCAAAACAAAGGTTTGTAATCTCCAAGCAATCCAACAGAATGTAGAATAGAAGATGATTCAAAGATGATTAAAACTAATAAAACAACTCTTATAAATAGCCTAGACAAAACCCTAATCAAATAAGGTAAGTTACAATCCCTTTCCAAGTCAACTTTGTGTTTAAAATCCTAATTTCTTGTCAAATTCGACTGCCTAGCGCGCCCCGCGCCCGTCTCCTTCTATGCCTGGCGCGCCCCGTACCTAGTATGCAGTAACTCTGGTTCCCTCATGGCGCGGCCCGCGCCTCTTGTACCTTTGAGCCAGCGCGCCCCGCGCCCAGCTATCAGAAATGTTGATTTGCCAATCTTTTGTTCTCTACTCCTCTCTTTTGCTCCTTAAAGTTTAACTCCACTCTAATCCTGCACATGCAACAAAACATATGAAAAGTAATATGCATACCTAAGTATTAACAAAATATTAAGTCAAGAAATACCTATTAAGTAGGTTAAAAACCTACTTACCAATTTATCAAAATTGTATATCTCCCAATTACATCAGCTATGTAATCTACTTATACTAATAGAATAAACCCTAATTCCATATGGAATATGAATTTGCATGGAAATAGAAATCCTAGCTAACAAACCATAAGGAAATTAAATCCTATCTAACAAGCATCCTAACTATAATAGGTATCAGAATATATAGATTGAAAATAGCTAATTAAGGAAGTGAACCCGCGTCCAAATCTCAAAAAATGCGACAACTGAAAATCTTTGGCGGCACGGCCGCGCTGGTAGCAAATCTCAAACAGAGAGCAGCTCGTCGGGGCAGAGTCAGAAGGCACTGGGGCGAATAAATACAAATATGTATTCGCCGGGCCGAATTCAGAAAGACTGTTAAGTTCGCCAGGGCGAACTTCTTAACTTTCCAATTCTGCAGAGCGGCGCGGCCGCGCTACTTTTGGCCTGAGAATGGGCGCGACCGCGCCTGTCCCAGAAAAGAGGATTATTCCATTTTTGTTTTCTGGTTCAGCACGTCCACGTCAAACATCTTCATCAATTTCATAGGCTTGTATTCCAATGTAATCCTCTTTGCACAAATTTTAGCCCAATCACTGAAGCTCATTTATTGATTCCTCGAAATGTGGGTTGAGTCATTCTTGTTCGGAACAAGCCCGACCAGGATTGTATCATTGGACTCCACGGCACGCTTGCGTGAGGTGGTCGTCGCCCCGATCATTTCTAGCAAAGTTGTATGGTGATTTGCTTGCAACACCTTAAACCCTCGCCTATATGTAGACGGTAATCTTGGTACAATTGCTTGCGTTAAGAAATAGGCGTTGAATGGACACCAACGACACCTTGACCCCTCGTTTATATGTAAATGGTATTCTCGATACAATTGACGATTGATGTATAATAGAAGATGCCACACACAACTATGTATTATTGCATGATAAATTAATTGAACATCCATAGACAACCATGAATAATTCAGGAGTTCTCAAAAAACTAAAAGAAGAGAATAATCTCACCAAGTTTATTTATCAACGTTGTATATCTCCCAATTACATCAGCTATGTAATCTATTTATACTAATAGAATAAACACTAATTCCATAAGGAATAAGAATTTGAATGGAAATAGAAATCCTAGCTAACAAACCATAAGGAAATCAAATATTATCCAACAAGCATCCTAACTATAATATGAATCAGAATATATATTGAAAATAGCTAATTAAGGAAGTGAACCCGCGTCTAAATCTCAAAAAATGTGTCAACTGAAAATCCTTGGCGGCACTGCCGTATTGGATTTGTATTAAAGCGCGACGCGGCTGCGTTGGTAGCAAATCTTAGACAGAGAGCAACTCGTTGAGGCGGAGTCAGAAGGCGCCGGGGAGAATAAATACAGAGAGGTATTCGCCAGGGTGAATTCATAAGGCCTGTTAAGTTCGTCGGGGATAACTCCTTAACTTTCCAATTCTACAAAGCGGCGCAGTCGCACTGCTTTTGTCTTGGGAATGGGGGAGGCCGCACCTGTCCTAGAAAATTGAATTTTTCCCTTTTTGTCTTCTAGTTCGGCATGTCCACGTCAAACATCTTTATGAATTTCATAGGCTTGTATTCCAATGTAATCATCCTTGCATAAATTTTAGCCCAATCACTGAAGCTCATTTGTTGAATCCCCGAAATATGAGTTGAGTAATTGTTGTTCGGAACGAGACTGACCAGGATTGTATCATTCCCCTCTTCTTGAAAAGGATTTGTCCTCAGACATTCCCGCCTCTTGAAAAAGAACTAACCACAAACCTGTTCCTACACAAAAACAAAGTTATTAGCATCAAACACATCATAATTCCAAAAATCAACTTGCAAATGACATATATAAGCATCAAAAACTCTAACTCCTGCCAAGAACATAGCAATGTCTGACTGCTCTCCCAAATTGGTAATTTGTAGACAGTTACTTCCCAAATACTAACTATATAAACTAATCTACTATCTACTAAAACAAACGTGAATGCAATGCAAATAAGAATATGAAAAGTTCTATCTCCTTCTGGATCAAATATCAATATGACGAACTCTTCACGCAGTATAGCCAGCCATTTACGAATTCCAGGATCAAAAATCAATATGATGATCTCGATCAGTCGCAAACAAAACCACGTCAATGATCCTGGGTCAAATATCAACTTTTGAAACTCATCACGTCGCATAAGCCCATACACCTGAATTCATGGATTAAACACAAAATAAAATAAATCAACAAGTTCTTTTTGTCTAAACACAAAGAAATAAAATAAGCCAAAATCATATACATACTCTACTAGAACAATATTCAAAACACTTTCCTATAGACTCTCATCTCAATGCATTGATCGAATTGAATTACACGATCCATGATTCCCTAGATGAATATGATCCTATCACGAATCTACAAAACATAACCATCTTTTCTCTTCCCATTGACATCAACACAGTCAAAATCACATAATAGCACCAATGGAATAAAAAGGTCACAATCACAAGTTGAAACTTTAATAGCATATCGACGATGATCACAAGCAAACTTAACACATGCTAAAGAATTTTCCATAGTGTTGACAAAAATCAAAATATCATCAAAATAGAGAATACCAAATTTTCCCATGAAAGAATGCAAAATATGATTCAATAATCCCATGAAAGTATGCAATGCCTTAGCTAATCCAAGTGAACTAACTAAACATGAAAATAACTCATATCTCAATCAATCTCGATAATAAACACTTCTCAAATCAAAACCATATGATAACAACTCATGCAAGGAAAATTTTTCGAACGGACAAGCATGAACACTACCATTGTCAACTAACGACAAATCGTGTAAAGATTGACTAGCATGAAACCCTAACTCAACACATGGATAAGAAAACCTAGAATGAATTTCATGCAAGCAAGCACATCGCAAATGAGAAAACACATCATGATCATAAACTAACTCAACAAAGATTAAATATCCTCCATAGTTTATGATAAAGACAATGCTACCATCAAAATAGCTAAACACAAATTTTCCAATGAAAACATGCAAAACATGTTTTAAATAACTCGTAAAAACACTAGATGCATTAGTTAATGTAATACCCGTAAATTTTATAAATAATATTAGTAGTGAAAATAAACATGTTTGAAAATATTTGAGTACATGTATATATATATATATATATATATATTTGTTATGTAACTTAATAATTCAAATTGAATTGAATTAAGCCTGTGATGATTGAGAAGTATAGTGATGAGCTTGGTTGTAATTAATTAAGCTTAAGTGATAAGCCTTGTCTGACATAATTAAATACTTAATTGGATTAATTAAGACATGATTTAAGAATGTATTGGACTATAGAATATAATTAGGCCCAAGGTGAATAAATTGACGTGCCTACAAGTGTTAGGAAATATAGCCCAAGTATTATATGTTATGGAGTAATTAAGCCCAATGTGTAATGGAAATGAATAAGGTGTAATATATTTACATATATGTGGATGTATATATATGTATAGATATATAAGTGTGTATGTAAGTGTTTGTACCTAGCCCAATTCAAATATTATTACCCAATGTACATGGATTATATGATTAAATACATTTGTATATACATAGGATAAGTATATATATATATATATATATATATATATGTATATGTGTGTGTGTGTGTGGGGGGGCGGGGGAATATATAAGACTATATGCATATATATATATATATATGTATATGTGTACATAGCTAGCATATTGTACAAAAAGAAAAATAAAAATGCAACATGTGTGTAATAGATCCCCCATGGCCAAATTTTTGCTCCCATTAGAACAAAATGCTGAAAGTTTTGCTTAGCTTTGCAAGATTAGTCCATGTGATGCAATCATGAAGTAGTACAAGAGTTAGTGGGGAGTTGACAGCCTTTCTACCAACTAAACTTTTACCAATGGTTATTAACCTATTGGGTGTATAAAATACAAGTATTATACATGTATTAATACATGTATTTGGTACATGAGTTTGTCCTATAAATAAGTTATTCTAAGTTAATTTGCAAATGTTACTTCCATTTGCTAAGTTCTAGTATAGAGAGAGTTAGAGAGAAATTGAGAGAAAAAGAAGAAATCTTATAGAGTTCTTGCTTGTGGTGGATTTCAAAAAGGTTGGATCAAGGTGGAGAAGTGCTTAAGTTTTGTTGCTAGAAGAAATAAAGCGTTTAAGAGGTAAGTTCATATCTTAGCTTTAGTTTTTGTAAGACAAGTTGGTATACATATGATCCTAAGTAGAAATGCATGCTTGGTTGTGGGAGATTTATGTGTTATGGGATCATGATGGATCCGAAGGAATAAGGATGAGTATTGGAATGAGTTTTGTATGTCTTGTATGCTTGATATGTTTAGGTTTTAAATGAAACAAGAAATGCATGTGAGCATGAAATCTAGGTTATAATACTTGAAAACATGAGGTATGGTGTATTTGACATAAAATGTGTAAGTTATGTGTATAATCCAAAAATGTTATCCTGAACCTTTATGAAATACAAACACAACCCAAGTGGAATCGTCGGTTTCGAACTTAAAACGAACTCGTAGCAAAATGTGTAGTGAAACATGTCCAACTGTGAACCCTTGCTTGGAAAATCGATAAATTTGATTAACTAAATATTTTGGGAAGTGATTTAAGAAATCAAATATTGAAGATATGTAAATTTACAAGATAATGAAAGTGGTTTGACCTCATTTGGAGGTAAAATGAACAAGTTATGAAAGATTGAATTAAAGATGGTAGAAAATCAAAGTGTTGAAAACCTCAAGAAGTTCTGTCAGACTGGCGCGTCCTGCGCCGCCCAAGAATAAAATCTGGCGCGCCTCGCGCCAAGACCAAAATTGAGACTTTACAGGGGTAGCGCGGCCTGCGCTGCCTGCAGGCTTACAGCGGTGCGCCCCGCACCAGTCTCCATTCACAGTTAACCCAGATCTGGGTAAAACCGGGTCGGGTCATGGTGAACTGGGTCTAGTCGGGTCAAACCGGGTCCAAAAAAGAAAATTTTCCTAAAATAAAATATTAATTAAAATAATATTAAAGGAGTATTTTAATTAAAGATGGTTAAACAATTAAAGAAATTTTAATTGTGAAATACTAAATTATAATTTTTCTAGTATTAAGGATTTCTTTAGGGAATTCCTAAATTATAATTAAACAATTAAAACTAAAGGTGATTTTAAATTGTGGGATTAATAATCAATTAAAATAGTACTTATTTTAATTGTAAGCTTAAATCATGTGGTTAATAATGTGGTTTAATAAATAATAAACAATTACAATAATAGTAAAAACTATTTCTAATTATGGAACTAAAGAAGTATACACAATTAAGATGACCTTAAATAACATTTTAAATTGTGGACAATTAAAGTAATATTAAAAGTTAATAATTACTTTGACTATGAAATGATAATGATAAACAATTAAATACTTGAAAGACTTATTTACTTTATGTTCAAGTGAGATATAAATAATTAGAATGATATAAAGAGATATCTCTAATTATATCCCAAAGTAATAATGAATTAATTATGGACTAATAATGTACGAAAAGTAATTAAGGAAATTACTTAAAGCATAATTAAATAAATGAAGAAAGAATACTTTATGAATACCATAAGGTGTGAAACCTTAAATGAACCATTAAGATAATAAAAGATTATCTTATAGAATAAATGCAAAGATCAATAATAGTATAAAGGTGATGATAAGTAGAGAAACAATTAATAGGATAAATTATTTTGTGAAGTCTTAGTTATCTAAGGCTAGTATATTATATCAATTAAGATTTATGGGTTGATAGGGATTAACCGCTATGATAAACATAGGTTATTCAAAGGATAAGAAGTCAAGGTCGGATATAGTCGACTACCCAGGCAAGTATCCTAACCTATGCATTTACTTTATACAATGAATATATGATTACACAAGTTTCCTAACTTCATTTGATTTTTACATTAAATGCAAGTTCCCTAACTTACACAACTTTAGATATTGTGCAAGTATCTAAACCTTATCTCTTTTGTGCAAGTTCTCTACTTACACAACTTTGTGCATTGTGCCAGTTCCCTCACTTTGAGTAAACGAATTATTGTTCTACCAACTGTTATATATTATGAAAGTTCCTAACTTCTTTTGGTCTTCATATTAAATGCAAATATCCTAACCTACACAACCTTGAATATTATGCAAGTTTCCAATTGTTGTTATATCAACCATATATATTGAGCAAATATCTGAACTTGTACACTTATTGATCGTATAAGCAAATTGTTCTATAGAATAATTCTTGTGTTACCTAAATTCATGAAAATTATTATCCATACTTTGAAACTTGATTTAAATCATACTTACATCTTTGAAAATGATTCTTTGAATCTTGTTACAAACGTTGAGCGTATTGATTGTTCTTAAGTGTGTGAAAGTATGTTTATGCCATTTAATTTGGCTAGACCAATATCTATGAATTTGAAAGTGATCTAAATCAATTGCTTTGGTGCGGACTATTAAAAATCTACTGAGATAAACAACCCTCATAGAAGGGGAAACTATACAACGTCGGGGAACCGACACTTGTGCGAACAGCAGGGGGATGTTATGCATAACACCAGGTATTTTACGTTGATCATCTATTATCTTAGTTTGGGTTGCCAGGAGTTTTCCTGATGATTCTAGTAGAAATTGGGTTACCAGAAATATTTTTGGTGATTCTTGTAGAAGTTCATGGTCCACAGTGACTACTAAGTGTTCAATATTCATTAACTTGGAATCACTGAAATCTTTAGATTCTTTTAAAAATTCTTTGTCCATAGTGACTACTCAGTGATAAATATTCATTCACTTGAAATTGTTGAAATATTTGAATTTCTTTAATAACTTTTCGGTCCATAATGACTCTTTTTTAAATTAAAAAGATAGGTTTGAAACCATTGATATTTATTTTGTTCACAACTTTCTTATTTAAATTCTTGAGCTATCAATTGTCATTATAACCTTCGAGATTATGAACCTTATATATGGTCGTTCACATTTATTATTATATTACTTGCTGAGCAAATTTGTTGCCCACTCTTGCTTTCCTTAAACATTTCAGTTAGGACAGAGCAAGGTGAAACCTCAAGAAAGGACAATGACAAAGGTAAGGCTACGGAGTAGCTTTGTTCTTCTATGCTAGGATGTTATCCTTATATTGTATTAAGACTTAATTAATGTTATGTATTAAGTTATGTTTTGGATTAAGTTATGAGGTGTATTAGTAATAGTTTCGAGACTTGGGATGAGAATATTTATGTTATATCAATGTAAATAATTCTATTATTCTGTCGTATATGTTATTTGTATGTTGTATAAGTTATATCGTGGAGCACCAGATTCGAGGTACATATATCTGAATTTGGGGGCGCCACAGTTAATCTCACAAAAATAACTATCCATCTATACAATTCATATGTTAAAATAATTTTTCATTTATTACAGTCACGCATGCTAATTTGATTAGGGATTGTCATCACATGATCATCTTCAAGTGTAGATAAAACATAAGTACTATGCAATCTATCAAGCATATTATCTAAGTAAAGAAAAATATATCGATACTTGTTTACCAATTCAAAATCGATGTACAAGCTTGAAGTCTTATCCTCCTTAGGTACTATGACTTCATGAATATCATACGAACTCATGATCTCTACCATAGAACCTTGCTCCATCAACTCTTCAACCTGCCTTGGTGACTCATTCGTCTCCTCGGGAATGCTAAAAGCTGTATGGTATGGAATGTTAGCACCGGGTATGCGATTCTTCACCTATATAAGAGAAACAACAAAACTAGACAAATAAGAGTTAACCGGGTTAGTAGTCAAAAGCGCCATCTTGTACGAATGTACAGTCATTGGTTTTCAAAATACATTTCACTTTCCAACTTACTATTTTCTTCATAGTCACTTATTTTCTCTCTTCTTTTATCTTAATTGTGCTCTCAACTGTTTCTTTCTCTCGTTTATTTTCAAGCTCACTTTTTTCATTCTTTTTTTTCTTTTTTTCTTCATTCTTTTCAAACTTCTCTTTTACATTATCAATATTTTCAACAATTTATTTTTGTCGATTATTTTCACATGTAATTTCTTTTAAAAACTCATCTTCTTGATCACTTTCTTTCGAGTGTTCACCATTTTCATTGTGATCATTAGAACCCAATAGCTCTCTTTGGACTGCATATTCGATTATATCTTCTTCCTCCCTCGGCTAAACATGTTCCTTTTGCACCTTAGAAGTATATTGTAGCTGCATCCAATAATCTTCCACCCCCTTAAAGATCTCCTTGATGTCTTCCCTTAAGTTATTGGATGCTTTAAGAGTGTCTTGGGGTTGTTTCCAATGCAAATCCTCTTTGTTTACATATATGTGAACCCTCCATATATAGTCTCCTGTTGATCGCCATGAAAAGTGCTCTACATATCTTTGAGGTGTATACTCCTCCCTCCTATCACGTTGTACTAGAGCATGCTGCCTCCTCATTAGTGTTTTTAATTCTGCCCATGTCTTGATCGGACGCTCTGTGGTGCCCCCAAATTCGGATCCCTTGAACCTCGAACCTGGTGCGTCATGATACATTATCTTCATACACATTCTTTAACTAATGCGAAATATATAAACATACATGTTCATTACATAATGGTTCTTTATCATTTCCCCAATGGTCTATTAACCTTTATTGAAAACATACTTTTCATAACTAAAAAGGTTTACATAATCAACTCACTTAAACTATCATAATAGATAACATCGCATGTTATTATACTCTTGAACTTTTCCCCTTGTCTTTATCCTACCTGAAGTACTCGGGCTTAACTAAAATATTATCATGATATAGCAAGAGTAAGCAACTACTTTGCTCAGCAAGTTTAAATACGAGAAATATATATATATATATATATATATATATATATATATATAATGATTGAAAGAAGAATATAGCTTCTGATTTTTTCAATAATATATAACAATTGTAAAAGAATGAGAATCAGATTTCCATAACTGAATAACTAAATCAATAATGCTGAGTGGCCAACAACAACCTTGGACAAATTTGGTAATCAAGATGATCAACCTTTCATACCAGATAAACGTATACAACTTGCACTAAATGCAAATAACAATAATCATAGATGTGGAATAATTGTCAATGATTAATCCACTAGCATTCTTGAAACATAATAACTCGAGTTTGAGTTAGGAAACTTGTCTTATCCGTCGATTACTGCTACGTAATATAATTTAATCTCTTATGAAAGACCCGTCATTTATAAGATTGATCTTTCAATCAGCATATCATATCATACCTCATAATAAAACTATTCGTAAAATAAATTATCTAGTATTTAGCCACATAATCAAACATCAAATAATTCCTTAACTTATTAGAAATATTAGTGTCCTTTGATAATATTTTAATCACTTAATCATCATCTTAAAATTCCGTCTCATATTATTAATCACTTAATAATATCTTATTCACTTCTTAATATTATTAACCATTTAATAATATTATAGTCACTTACAAATATTATTAATCATTTAATAATATTCTAATCATAATTTAATATTATTAATTATTTAATAATATTCTAATCACACTTTAATATTATTAATCATTTAATAATCTCTTAATTATTTACAAATATTATTAATTCTTTAATAATATTTTAATCACTTACTAACATTATTAATTATTTAATAATATTTTAATCACCTTTTAATATTATTAATTATTTAATAATATTTTAATCATCTTTTAATATTATTAATTATTTAATAATATTTTAATCTCACTTTAATCAATTAATAATACTTTAATATAATATTATTAATCATTTAATAATATTTTAATCATTTATTAAACTCATAAATAATTTAATTTAATTCTTTATTCTTTACTATATCATTTATTTAACAAACATAATCTACCATAAACATAATATTTTATTAAAAATAACCAAAATACCCTTATAAAATCTGAATATATCATATTAAAGGTCATTAAGCACTAAAATCACATTTACGCAATTTTTAACTTAACATAACTTAATTTTCTCATTTATTTTTAACTTAAACAAAGGCATTAAAAATACCAAAACATCTTATAATTTTTTTATTTTTGGGAAAAAACAGTATATGATATTTAGTGATAATATAATTTTTCTATAATTTTCCAATTTCGTTAGATATTTTTAATTGCACTAAAACAGTTCGAAAGTGTAACATTTATCATAACTTATCCTTATGTCCAAAAATTATGAAAGTTTCAGGATAGTCTTGTGTTATCATTATCTAATTCCTGTAAACATTTCACATTTTTCTAAGTTAAACTAATTGAGTTATTTCCGTTCATTTTTTAAAAAGCATTTTCTTGCAAATATCAGAACTTGAGTTATAGACATCCAAAAATTTCCATCTTTAGACATGAATTAGTTAACTTAACATACTACCATACCACAAAATATCAGATTTTTCAGACCATCAATATTGGTCGAAACAGCGCCTAACATAAACTGGCCAGGGACAGTTTTAACCCTCTAGTTTTTGTTCTACCCGCCTGGACTATTTTACCAAAACAGTTGACATGGCTTGCTCGTTTATCCTTTTTAAGTGCTACAACTTGGGTTTAACATTTAACTCATAGATCTAACACCTCTCTTTTACGGATCACAAAAAAAATTTATAGATTTTAAATGGTAAGCGTTCAAAGTGTTTGAAAATTAGGGTTTCTTAAGCTTAAAAATAGTTTTTCTTTCTCTTCTTTAATCAAGCTTTTCAACACCCAAAATGATGAGATATAAACATGAAACACCCTACTATAACATGTAGATCTAGTGTTCTAGGTTTTAAAATTATGAACTCATTATTTTGTCAAAAATAACTACAATAAAACACATAACCTAGCTAGGGTTTGAGTAAGAAAACTTTTGAACCTTTTGATTTGATCTTCTTCTTCTAAGTGTGATATGATACATGAAAACACAATCAAACTCTCCTCTTCTCCTCTACCATAAGCCACGGCTAAGCCCTCTTCTTTTATTTCTCTCTCTAAGTTTTGCTCTCTAGCTCTTTTAGATCTTAGGAAGAAATGAAGATGGAGCAAACTTTTTCTCTTAGAAAATGAGGCCATCTATTTATAGGCTATAAAATGTTTAGATACAACTTATGTATATCTACATAATATCCTAGCAAAATCTCCCTAATCTCTTCCAATATCTTTCCAAATCAAAGGCTATCTTTCCAAATCTCCCCAAATATTCACTAAATATTTCAATATCTTGGCAAACTTCAAAGTCTAGAAAAATAGGGACAAAAGCTATAGATTTGGTAGATTTCTTTTGATTTTGTGGAGTTAAAAATTAAATAACCCATGTGCTCAATCTTCTCTCCCTTAACCGACCATTCCTTCATTTTCTAGCCCATTCTTGATTTTTATTTAATTCATTATTTTCTTATTAAATTATCTAGAAGATCCATTACATTTGGGCTAGATTTTGGGACAAGTCTCAAGTTCATTGAGGGCTCCCATTAAAATTGTTTGGGCAATATAAATTAATTAACATAGGTTAAACACATAAATTTTACCTTACCCTAATTATTTAATTAGGGTTTATAGTCCATTCATTATGAACTTAAATAATTACTCATATAGATTTAATTTTATAACTCAATTAAGCTTACTTTAATTAGGTTTAAAATAAATAATAAATTGGGATAATAAAATAAATCTCTTAGGTTAGTCCACTAGTATATAACTAAATATTTCGACTCTTTTAATAAATATAACCCTTAGGTTATTTAATTCTCATACCTATTATATATAATTAGGTTTCAAAGCTTTCTTTTTATTACCCATCATATAATGAATAAATATATATACATACTTACTATATATATTCATTTAATCATATACATATCCTTCATAAGTCACAAAATATTTAATATAAAAAGAAATATCCTCATTTACATTATGACCTAAAATTATTGGTTATACTTAATTAAGTAAAATTTCTGGGTCGTCACACGCTATCCGTATCTTTCTCTGCTAAGCACAAATTGATACCACCATGTAGCTGCATAACCGGAAAACTCTTGAACCGCAAGTTTGAATTTCCTCCGCTTGACATAGTCATGATATACAAACTCTCGCTCTATCTTTATCTCCCATCTCAAATAATCATATGGATCAATCCCGCCTAGGAATGTATTTTTTCGAGACCCATGAGAACCTTTATAACCATAATTATACATATTAGCTTCAAAGCAAAGGTTACTAGATAAAGAAAATTTTTCTCACACTCCCTTACATGTTTCACTCAAACAATGTATCACATAATTATGAAATAGCTCGTGTATTGTACAATTAGCTTTTACCCTCAATTGATATTACACTATTGCCTTTTACCGCTCTATATTCTCTCTTATAGGTTTTTTTGAATTCACTAAATAAATTCACAATTTTACAATGCAATTCAAAAGATCTTATCAGAAAAATAAAATATAGCAGTATATAACGTATGATAACTAATAGAATTTCCCGATTGCCAATTATATCCTTCTTGAATGAATCTTCAATATCCTCAAAATTCGTAGAAACTAAGTAATTACAACATATAATAATTTTCTGCAATTTTCTTTCCTTTAATTTTTTTTATACTCACGATTTTTTTAAATATGACAACAAAAAATTAAAGATAAGTAACTCACTAGAAAAATTTACTTTGATATCAAATGATGGACTTCACATCACGCTTGCGTGAAATGGTCGTCACCCCGATCATTTCAACAAAGTTTAGTGGTGATTTGCATGCAACACCTTAACCCCTCGCTTATATGTAGACAGTAATGTTGGCACAATTGCTCACGTTCGGAAATATGCGTTGAATGAACACCAACGACACCTTGACCACTCGTTTATATGTAAACGGTAATCTCGATACAATCGACGATTGATGTATGGAAGAAGACGCCACACACAACTATGTATTGTTGTATGATAAGTCAATTGAACATCCATAGACAACCATGAATAATTCAGAAGTTCTAAAAGAACCAAAAGAAGAGAATAATCACACCAAGTTTATTTATCAAAGTTGTATATCTCCCAATTACATCAGCTATGTAATCTACTTATACTAATAGAATAAACCCTAATTCCATAAAGCATATAAATTTGAATGGAAATAGAAATCCTAGCTAACAAACTATAAGGAAATCAAATCCTATCTAACAAGCATCCTAACTATAATAGGAATCTAAATATATATTGAAAATAGCTAATTAAGGAAGTGAACCCACGTCCAAATCTCAAAAAATGCGTTAAATAAAAATCCTTGGCAGCGCGGCCGAGCTGGATTTGTCCTAAGGCATAGCACGACAACGCTAGCAGCAAATCTCAGATAAAAAGCAGCTTGTCGGGGCGGATTCAGAAAGCGCTAAGGTGAATAAATACAAAGAGGTATTCACCAGGGCGAATTCAGAAGTCCTATTAAGTTCGTCGGGGCGAACTCGTTAATTTTCTAATTCTGTAGAGCGGCGCGGCCGCACTGCTTTTGGCCTGGGAATGGGCATGGCCACGCCTGTCCCAAAAAATTAAATATTTCCCTTTTTGTCTTTTGGTTCAGCACGTCCACGTCAAACATCTTCATGAATTTCATAGGCTTGTATTCAAATGTAATCATCCTCGCACAAATTTTAGCCCAATCACTGAAGCTCATTTGTTGAATCCTTGGAACTTGAGTTGAGTCATTGTTGTTCGAAATGAGCCCGACCAGGATTGTATCACAACGACTTGATGGATATCGTAGAGTTCTCTTTTATAAAGCATTTTTGACTCTACGATTCTCTTTTTACTCTATGATCCACTCTACGATTCTTGTTTCACTTTCTTTTGTTCTATGACTCTTCCTGTAGAGTTAGTTTTCTGTAAAGCATAATACTAAGAATTTAAATTCCACATTCATAATTCACTTATTAACTTATTGAATCTGGATTCATCTAATGGTTTGGTAAACACATCTGCTAATTAATTTTCAATAAAGATAAAATGTAGAGATATTTTTTCATTTTGAACATGATCTCTTATGAAAGGATATCTTTTGACGCCCCCAAATTCAGATACATGTACCTCGAATCTGGTGCTTCATGATTCACCTCAAACAACATACTAATGTCTCATACAACGAAATAATAGAATAATTTAGATTGATATCATATACATATTCTCGTCCTAAGTCTCATAACCATAACTAACACATTACATAACCATAACATACCTAATACATCATCATAATTAAGTCTTAATACAACATAATAAATAACATCTAACGTGGAAAAACAAAGCTACTCCGTAGCCTTACCTTTTCCCTTATACTTGCCTGATGTCCCATATTGTTCTGCCTTAACTGAAATGTTTAATGAAAACAAGAAGGAGCAACGAATTTGCCCAACAAATAATATAACAATAAGTGTGAACATGCATATATAAAGCACATAATCTCAAATGGTATAATGAAAAATGATAGCTCAGGAATTTAAAGAATAATGTTGTGAACAAAGAAATCTCAATAGTCCCAAATCTGACCTTTGAATTTTAAACAATGAGTCATTATAGATCGAAGGATTATTAAAAGAATTCAAAGGTCTCAACGATCCAAATGGATGAAATTTTAATACTGAGCAGTCACTATAGACCAAAAACTCCTGCTAGAATTAACAGTATTTCACTGGTAATCCAATATTAACAAGTACAATAAGTGATCAGCCTAGAGTACCCTACGTTATGCATAACATTTAAACATCCTGTTTGCGGGCATGTCGGTCTTCTGACAGTATATAATTTTCCCTTCTATGAGGGTTGTTCATCTCAACAGATTATAAGAGTCCGCACCAAAGCAATTGGTTTGGATAGCTTTCTAACTCAAAGATATTGGTTTAGCCGAATCAAATGTCTTAGACATCTTTCTCAATACATTTAGGAACTATTTATAAGTTTAATAATTTCAACATGATTCAAAGAATATAACTGAAATTTTAAATCAAACTTCAGACTATGAATAATAATTTTTATGAATTTAGATAACACAAGAACTATTCTATAGAATAATTTGCTTATACGATCAATAAGTGTATTTGCTTAAAATATATGGTTGCTATAACAATAATTAGAAACTTTCACAATATCCAAGGTTGTGTAAGTTAGGGAACTTGCCTTTCGCGTAGATTACAGTTCTAAAGCTTAACATCACTTCAAAGTCCTACATTAACATATTTATGTATATATATCTATACATTAATTATACATACTTGATATATATACCAACAATCCTACACATTTATTATACACATGTTTAGCTATGTACGTTATGTACATACATTCAGTCATATATTCGATACACATTCAAACCACATAAGTTGCTTAATCAGTTTTTTTTGTCTTTGAAAGTTTTATTTAGAAACCTTGTAGAAACTTTTGAAGTCTTGATTCTATATAGCTATTACATGCTTGAATACTTAAAACATCACTTTCATTCTGTATTATAGCTTAAGACATTAATATGTGCATGCTTCAAGCTTCATACCGCAGTTAAAAAAAATCAGACAACTCTACAATGTGGCGCGGTCACGCTACATTTTGACCTGGGAGTGGCGCGGCCGCGCTGCTCCCTGATCAGTCCAGATTTAAGCTTTCAATCACCCATATTACTTTCGTAGCCTATTGGACTACTAATACATAACACATACACATGTCTAATAGGTGTTGGATTAGGTTTGATGCCTCTTGTGCTCACTCTAAGTTTACCTTTTAAACTATATAGTTTTATTTTGAAGTTTTTAATCAACAAAGCTTAATGAGTTCATTTCACAAAGGATAAACTATATTAATCCCTAAACCATATAATGTTGCTAAATAACTCTTTAGTACGCATGTTCAAAGCTATTCAACTCATTTATTCATATTTAGTACAACTTAACATTTGGAAATTTATTTTAAACCATGCCTGAACAATTTATATCATGCCTATCTAGATGGATCAACATATCAGTCCTGCTTAGAAGCATAAAGAGTCCTAGTATGTCAGCTTATAAGGTTAGAATGCAAACAACACAATGCTCACAATTGTTTGTTTTCAAATTTCTAAGTTTTCTTTTAAAAATTTATACTAAACCAAGCTAATACAACTTATTATATGCAAAACAACTATGAATCACATGTCAGACCCATTTGCATATATAATTAAGTTAAACACACATGCCTAGAATATCAGATTGCAGTAAAAATCATTTTTCAAACTGTGGGGACCATCGCGGCCACACTAGTTTTAACTGGGAAAGTGGCGCGACTGCGCCACTTCGGGACAGACTCAAGACTGACTCTGTTTTTACAGAATCTCATAACGTAATATGATTATACCTTTAACCTGCATACTCAAATCAACCACATTGTTTCCAAAACATACTTACATCTTAGATATTCAATTAATACAAAATTTCCAAACTAACTACCAAGTAATTCATACAATTTCTATGAATTTATCTAATTGGGTAATACAAGAACATGATTAAGGACAAAGGTTATTACTAAAAGTAGTATACACACAAGCCAATCATATTTGATATGATGAATTATATACTTTGTAATAATCTTATTCATTTATTAATAAAAGAATTTTTTTTAAAGACTTTTAATTTATCTACATAGTGCTATTATATTAAATGTGATAAACACATAGTTTTAAGCTATGCTTTTAGAATCATGATGATGATCATGCTAATGAGATCAAAATTCTTAGATAGCTTAAAACTAAAATAGTTCCCAATCGATGGATTGCTAAAAAGGGGATTAGTGAATTCGGATAGATTGGTACATACGTTGCTTGATCTTTGGAAGAGAATGATCGATCTCATAATCATTTATGTGGAGACACTAAAGCAAGTATGTAAGTTCTTATTAGAGAATAAGTACACTAAACGTGGCTCGCTAAGGAATACCTAATAGAGTTTTACTTGCCTATCAATAGGAATTTCTTTAGTGATAGTAGTACAAATAATTCTTAGACTTGAGATCATCATAGTATTTTGTGTATGATGAGTTATACTTTGACATGTCTCTTAAGACCCTGAGTGTATATCAAATGGTATGCTTGAGTATAATTAATTATACATGGAGATAATGAATGACCAATAAAAAATCTACCGCTTCTAGTAAAAGAAGAGAATGTCTTATGTGATTTGATAAATGACAACTCAGTAGTCCTTGGCCAAGGCATAATGAAATTAGAAAGTAGTTTTTAATTTGTATTATTAGAGTTTGTGCATTTAGGATTGAAATACATATAATTAAATAAAATAAAACTTGATAGTAATTTCATGTCTTATATTTAATTAGGACATTATATGGTGGAAGGAATGAATTATACAGTAACTATTTACTCAAAAGTTCTTTTATAATTAATGTTGAAATTTATATTATCTGAAAAGTCGTTGACCGCAAAGGGGGCTTACCCTTATTGTAGAATAAATTTTATTTATTTAAATGAATTAATTAGTTTAATTTTTTATTTAAATAAGATTAGAATTATTTTAATTGATTTATTCACAACCGGTTTAATATGGAGAACCTAAAGGGTCACACCATAAAAGGAATGGTATTTATTTAAGAAGCAAATGATATAATCGTAATAAAAAGTTAAGTGTATTTAATTTAATCTATGATGATAGAATAAATTAAATAGCTTAATATTTATTATTTAATATTTTGAAAATATTAAATATAAATTAATAAGAGAAGTCTTATTATTATTATTATTATTATTATTACTATTATTATTATTAGTTTAATTCCTAAAGGAGTTTGGGAATTAATTAATAAAAGTACTCTCTCATATTCTTAAAAAGATTAAGAGGATAATTAATTAAAAGAGTTTAATTAATTATTCCTAATAAGATTAGGTAGCCTAAATAATTAAATGAGTTTAATTAATTAAAATGAAATTATAATCCTAAAAGGTTTAGGAGGGTTGCCTATATTTATAAATAAGAGGAGTCTTATTTTGATTTGGGATTAATGCAAATTCAAAGAGTTGGGAGAGCACACATTATTTTTATAGAGATAGAAATTTGGGTTTATCCATACACCCATCTTCTTGATATTTGTTCATCTTTGGTGGATCACCTCTAGAGGCCAAACACTTGGGTGGCTAGCGTTGATCAAAAAAAGAAATCAAACCCGATGGATTCAAGTTGAACGTCGAAAGGATTTAGAGTTGAACTCGTACCTGCAGTAACTAGTATCTTCAAGGGTATGAATCTTATTCTTTATCCTTTTGTTTAATTAATAATTGTGCATAAAGGATGATCAGAGTATATGGTTTGTAAAATTTTAAAACTATAATTTTTCACGTTTCCGCTCTATGTATGTACTTTGTTGCATTTTCATGGATCATATAAACCTAACAATTATCTCCTTGAAGCTGTGATGCTAACTTCCAAATTCTGATTGCACTCCCAATCAGCAGAACTCACTCTCTATTTTGGACATAACAGAAAACTAGCAGCTTGAAGTATGAAGGGGGAGCTCTTATTTATAGGAAAGCTCTTACCCATTTACTGGTTTTTTCTCAAGGATTGAACAAATGTGGAATGGAAGAAACTATCAGTTAAGGATAATTTGGTGAAAAGCTTCCAACTACTCCCTTCAGCCCACACCCCCAGCCATCTTTCACACTCTGATGATAAGCAACATAGGGGATAAGCCATTGGCCTAATTCGGCTGATGGTTCTAACGGGACTAAGAATATGGGACTAGTATTTTAATACCTTGCATTAGCAATATGGACACCAACACCTAAGGTTAGTCCTTTATTGGGCTCACAAGGCCAAACCTAATGACTTAATATTACTACCTTGGTTTACAATATTGGGCCATTATTATTCTATAATTAGTTGAGCTAGGATATAAATTAGCTGGGTACTAACAACCCATTAAGTAGTATGAAGATAAAATTTTATTTTCCATTTTGGGCTTTAATTGTGAGGGTCACAATATTATTTCCTCCATAAGCTTATTCCTCTAATACATAATTATTTTAATCACACATAATCAAACATACACTTTTTAAATTAATCTCTTCCATAATTGTAATTAAACCGTCAATTGGTTCATCATGAATTATTAAGCCACACAAGGCTCATTTAACCAAGCTTAGTAAATTTCATAACTTAAGCTTCTTTTCACATATAGTCTTACATAATGATTATTCTCATATTATAATTTATTCTTAAAATCTCATCTTATATTTTATGTATGATGCAATTATATTGTATTAACTATTTATATGATCACACAACACATATAATTTCACACATAACAACTAAATATTTAATAATAATAATAATAATAATAATAATAATAATAATAATAATTCCTCGTTAGTCCATCACATTATTTAATCATCTCTTACTTAAATTAATTAGGCAATTACGTAGTCCATCATTATACTACACTAGGCATATCTCATAAAATTAATTAAGCTCAACATCATTGCTACCTCATTTCTTAATTTCTAAACCTTAATTCAATTTAAATTGAATTACCACATTTTATTTCACACAAATATATATATATATATATATATATATATATATATATATATATATACTCTAATAATTTTAAACATCTTTATTTTTATTACTAATATTATTTGTAAATTTCACGGGTATTACATATCTGATATCTACATGCTTAGTACTAGAATGCATGACAGGATTATGGGGGATTTTTATTGCACTAGTATTATCGCAAAATATAAGAATATTTTTAAATTTAAACTCATAGTCAGCTGGCTGATTCTTCATCCAAAAGAATTTGAGCATAACAACGACTAGCAGTAATGTACTCAGCTTCTGTAGTTGATACTGAGTTTTCCTTCTTGCTGGACCATGAGGCCAATCTATTTCTAAGAATTTGACACGTACCATTAGTGCTTTTCCTATCTATTTTGAATCATGCAAAATCAGCATCTGAATATCCAATTAGATCAAAGGGAGACTTCTTGGGATACCATAATCCCAAATATGGAGTGACCTTGAGATATCTGAAAATTCTTTTAACAAACATTAAATGTGACTCCTTAGGATTAGCCTGAAATCTATCACAAATGCAAGTAGTAAAAATAATATTTGGTCTACTAGTAGTTTAGTAAAGGAGAGATCCAATCATACCTCTGTATTGTGTAATATCAACACTTTTACCTTGTTCATCTTTGTCAAGCTTAGTGGAATATGTCATTGGTGTTTTCATAGGATTAGTTGATTCCATGTTGTACTTCTTGAGTAAATCTTTAATGTACATAGCTTGGTTGATAACTATGCCTTCATCAGTCCGCTTCACTTGTATTCAAAGGAAGAAGTTCAGCTCACCCATCATGCTCATCTCAAATTTGCTATGCATAAGCTTGACAAATCTTTCACATAACTTTTCATCGATAAAGTCAAATATAATATCATCTACATAAATTTGTACTAACAATGTTTTATCTTTATGCTTCCTAAGGAATATGTTGTGTCTACTCTACCTCTAGTGAACCCTTTTTTAATAAGAAATTTTGTTAATGTTTTATACATGCCCTAGGTGTCTATTTTAGTCCATATATTATTTTATCTAACTTATAAACATAATTAGAATGAGTATGATTGAAAAAACCTGGAGGCTGTTCAACATAAACCTCTTCTTGAAGTTCTCTAATTAGGAAAACACTCTTGAAATCTATCTAGAATACTTTAAACTTCATGTGGGTAACATATATGCAAGGAAGATTATGATGGCTTCCAGTCTTACTACATGTGTAAAGTTTTTATCATAGCCGATTCATTCTTCCTGATAATATCCTTTGGCCACAAACCTTGCTTTATTCCTTGTGATCACTCCATCTTTATCAATTTTATTCCTGAATACCCATTTGGTATCGAAATATGGATAATCTCCAGGCTTTAGAACTAATCTCTATACTCTATTTATTTCAAACTAGTTCAACTCTTCTTGCATGGCTTTAATTCAGCTTGAATCTTCCAAAGCTTCTTTACTCTTATATTTGGCTCCATCTGAGAAAGAAAGCTTAGGAAGAAGCATTCATTGTGAGTCGCAGACCTAGTCCCGACTCTTGCAATAAGATCTCCAATAATCGGGTCTTGAGAGTGATCTATCGCCGATTTGCTTCCAGTTAGAACATCATTCCTTGTGCCTTATTATCTGAGTTCTTTAAGATCTTGCTTTGGTTCAGGAAAGTCTTCAATTGATAGAGTTTCCATCTCAGGAATTATTGACTCTATGATCTTTTCCTATGGCTCTGCGATCGTTGGATATGGCTCTACGATCGCTGAATCTTTGATCGTAGGGTTCTGCTACTCTACGTCTGCTTGATCTTGCACTATAATTTTATCGAAAGACACGACTTTTATTGGTTCCCCAATATTAAATTCATCAAACGTGACGTGAATTGATACTTAAATGTTCAACGATTTGTTGTTGAACACTCTTAAGTTTTGCTATCTTCAGAGTATCCAAGGAAGATTCCTTCGTCTGACTTAGATTAAAATTTGGTCAGATATCTTTTGCAGTTATTGAGGATGTAGCACGCACAACCAAAGACATAAAAGTAACTAATGTTGGGCTTTCTTACTCTCCACAACTCGTTGGGCGTCTTCGTAAAAGTGGAGTGGATGAGTGATCAATTCTGAGTGTAGCAGGTGGTGTTGACAACTTCAACCCAATAATATTTAGGTAGCCTTGTTACGGCTAGAAGAGTTCTTTCTGCCTCTATAAGAGTTTTGTTCTTCCTTTCAACTACTCCATTCTGTTGAGGAGTTCTTAGAACTGAGAAGTTATAATGAATACTATTATCCTCACAGAACTTGTCTACCTCTAAGAAATCAAACTCTCTTCCATGATCACTCCTTATAGCCTTGATCTTCTCACCTTTCTCATTCTCAACCAACTTGAAAAATTTGATCAACTGAGAGCTGGTTTCATCCTTAGAGCTCAAAAAGAATACCTATATGAATCTGGTGTAGTTGTCTACTATAACAAATGATTACCTTTTTCCTCAAAGGCTAACAGTCGGAGTAGGTCCAAAAAATCCATATGAAGTAATTATAGAGGTCTATTATTAGAGTTGACTGTTATACTTTTAAATGAGACTTTGGTTTGCTTCCCTAGCTGACAAGCTTTGCAAGACTTTTCCTTGACAAAGTATAGCTTGGGTAAACCTGAAACTAGATCTTTGGAGGCAAGCTTTGACATATTTTTAAATTTTAAGTGAGATAGTTTTCTAACCCACAACCAACTGACATCTTCTAAAGCTTTAGAAAAGAGTAGACAGTCTTTGTTGAACTCAGTTTAGCTAGATTCACCACATACATATTGCATTCTCTAGTTCTGATTAGCGTTAGAGAATTTGATTCAAGGTCTCTAAATTGGCATTGGTTGTTAAGGAAGATTACTTGATGCCCTTTGTCACATAATTGGTTGATGCTCATCAGATTGTGCTTCAGACCTTCAATAAATGTCACCTTACAAAAAGAAACTGCACCATTTCCTCTTGTCTTTCCAAAATTGTTATCTCCGAAGACAACTGCAAGGCAATCTTTTTCGTTGAATTTTGATAGGAGAGCTTTGTTGCCAGTCATATGTCTTGAGCATCCACTAGCGAGATACCATATTGAACTAGTGGAGCTTCTTTCATGCCAGAAACATTAAAATTTATTTTAGTACCCAAATTTACTTGAGTTCATATTTGTAAGTTATCTTAGGGACCCAAGCCTACTTAATTCTAGGTCTTACATTCACATAATAATGTTCAAAGTAACACATATCTGTAATATGTCCATATTCATGAAAATTATAACATTTATTATGATGTATGCTTGTGTGTGTATGGATTCCTTCTCTTCAAGGACATGTGTAAACTATAGAAGTGTAAGACCATTATTATTCTAAACAGTAAAATGTTAAATTAATAAAAGGTTAAAATTAAGGGTGACATGTGCATATTATAAAATAAAAGTATGTCGGGGAATATTTGTTATGTCGACGAATATTAGATAAAGTACGATGACTCTGAAACAACCAATTATTGGTGGGCCCCACAACAAAATAATTTTCGGATGCAGAAAATAACATAAATAACCTTTTTAATAAAAATTGTCAATGGATTTATCACTTTCAATTGTTAAAATATCCGGTGATAAAGGAATAGTAGCATGCACTATTCCATAATAGCACGCGATGTTATAGAGTAACACACAGTATTCCACTGTAACACACAATATTACATAGTAGTTCATATTATTGATTCAATAATTGTTACAGTAGCGACTGCATAATATTTCATATTATTGACTCAATAATTATTACAGTAACAATAAGATAGTATTTCATATTATTGACTCAATAATTGTTATAGTAGCAACTGCATAGTATTTCATATTATTGACTTCATAATTGAAATAATATAATTAGACCAGTTACATTATATATTGACAATTTATAAAAGTTCTGTCAAAGAAAGGGGTTTATTTGATTGTGCGTCGTTTATACGGAAGACCCCCTCTTTCTTGGGAACGATCTGAATGTCAATATTGTGAGTTATAATATCTATACCAAGAAGGATTTAATGTTGGATAATGAGCACCAGTCCACTATAACAAGTATATGGACTTGAGGATGTCACAATAATTATCACATCATTTCAAATTATTAAACCAAAAATTGTCATCGTAGCAAGGGTAGTAATGGTTAAAAGTCATATGTATTAAGTAGTTAGATAGACTCATTATTTGATAAACACTAATATCTGTGATATTAATACATTAAGTCAATATTGTAGAAGATAGATAATATAATAATAATTATGAATACTTGATTAATAAAATATTAAAAATGTGTTGATTAAAGTGTGATAATTTAGCATAAGGAGTTTTGTTACAAGTTTGGCTTATTTACTTTCATGAGACCCACAACTTTATTCCATGGGACTCACAACTTTATTTATTTCTTCAATGGGGCCCACAATTCCATTTATTTCTTCAATGAAACCCACAATTCCATTTTTTTTATTCCGTGAGACCCACAATTCTAATTATCCAACAAGTTTTTTTCAAACTTGGCGTGCCCATTTTCTGCTATAAATAGGTTGCTCAGTTGAGCAATGAGAGACAAAATTCTTCTAATACAATATTGTGAGTATTTTTTTTGAATGTAAGGATACTCTTAAGTGTTGCTAAAAGTGCTAGAATCGCTCAGGTTAATCTCTTACATAACAAGCAATATCTAGTCTCATTCTAAGTTAAGGGAAAAATTCCTAAAATGGTTATAATATCCTTAATAGTTTGTGCTTCATCTAATATCTTTTTACCTGAATATTCTTCCTATTGATTTTTAATTGTTATATTTGAATTGAGAACCTTATATATTAATCTTGAACTTAAATTAATATTCTGGATATCATGTTAAAAATTTGGACATTATTGGACTCTATAAAAATTAAATTGATAATCTTTAATGTTTATTCTTTATCTTATTATTCTGATTATTTCTATCCATCATTCATATAATTGTTATTTGTAATAATCATCAAAACTAAGTTGTTGTGAATATAATTGGCCTGGGTGCAAAGATAATATGATTATTGAATGTTTTTAGCCTGTGTGGCAAAGACACGTGATGAAAGTTCTCTTTGGTCTGGGTGCAAACAAAAATTGTTGATTGGCATGATTATGACCATGAACTGTTGAATGACATGATCATAACCATTGGTGTTATAGTTGATGAAATCTTGATGGTGAATTTTTCAATTAGAGAAGATAATAAATATTTTGATCTATTTGACTCTTCTAATGGATTGCTCATTCCACTGTTGTTAATTGTTGAAAACTCATATTATTTACCATATATTTTTAAATATCTGATCTATCACTGTTGAAGGTTAATGACAACTTATTCTTCATTATTTTAGTCATAATATTATTTATTGGGCTATTTGTGCTCACTATTTTATTTCATAATTCCTTTCAGGAAATAAGAGTGTAGTTGGGTTTAGCGGAGAATAGGGGAATAGAATTATGGTCCGAGTTAGTAGTTGTAGTAGTTCTCAATACATTGTAAAATAGTGTGACAATAATTGTAATGATAACTGAAAGTATATATGTTGTCGTATTTTCACAGCGTTGTAATAAAATATTTTGGGAATCCAAATTGGGTGGTGTAGACCCGAATTTAGGGGTGTCACAAGAAGCCTATTACCTTTCTTCTAGGCTCGAACTCTCTCTACTTCCACACTGTTCTACTATTCTGAGAATTCGTAAGGTGAAAGTTAACTTTACGATTCTTATCTGGTTGGTTCTTAGAGTGAGTTCGACCTGACTCTACAAACCTTCAAGACTTGAAGGTAGTGTAGGCTTTACCTTGCAGTTTCTTGAATCCCAAACCAGTGTGTGATATGTTGTTCTTAAGGATCACAACTTGATCAACATAGATTTTATAACTTGGAATGCTTGGCTCATCAACCTCCGTGGATTTCACAAACGCAATACTTCTATGTAGATTAGAAGCATTGTTATTGTTAGTCTCCAACACTGTGTCCACCCTAAGATCAGAGGACGAATCTCAAAATCTTAATCCTAATCGATTTAAGATAAATCTCTGACTTATGATCATAGAGTCCATTGAAGAAGAAGACTTGTTCCATGTAGAGATAGTCTTTTCTAGTTCCTTAATCTTGAAAACTAGAGTTGATACATTTTGTGTAGACTATTTAGTTATCTTTCTTTAATTCTTAGCCTCAAGATTGGAGAGAGAGATCCAACATTTTGTAGAGTTGTTTCCATCTCCACTTGTACTTTCTCTTTCCCCTCTTAAAGAAGAGAATGATCCCTTGATAGAACCCTAAACTATTTTATATATTTGTGCAGATCAAATGTAATATAATGCAATGCAATTCTAAGATCGTTAATATCTACATCGGGGGAATTAAAATCAAATACCTCACTGATATCAATTTCTTGATGATCAGTGGTGTGGTTTGCTTAAGCTTCTATGGCCATAAGACAAATATTGGCCATCTGATGTCCTTCATCATCACTAGACTCTAAACTCGAATCATTTTTAAAGTTGCTCTAAAATCCTTCTGCTACTAGACCTTTATCTTTCTTCTGATGCTTTTTGTAACTTCTGAAATCTTTCTTGAGAACATATTCTTTCTTCTTCTTATCTCTCTTCAATTCTTCTCTCAAAGGCTTGTTGCACTTAGTAATATAGTGAACTGGCATTTTGCAATTATAGCACAGGTCTTTTGAAGAATCTCGATTGTTATTGTATCTTTTAGGATTACTACTTCTGCCCTTTCTCATGAAATTTCCTAGCTTTATGATGAGAAGAGCAATATCTTCATCATCTTCATCATCATCGGATTAATCTTCCACTGGAGCTTTGAAAGATGCCTCTGAAGCTTTAAAAGTTGCTCCTCTTTCTTTCCTTCTTGATTCTAATGTAGTCTCTGGCCTTTGATTTAGCTCCAGCTCAAAGGTAAGAAGATTACCATAGAGCTTTTACACAGTCATCTCATGCAGATTTTAGATTGTCGTGGTTTTTTGCATCCCACTTGCTTAACAATGCTCTCATTAACTTGATGTTGAGTCCCTTGTTGAGATAGAATTTCTTAAATGCTCTGAGGGAGTTTAGCAGAATGTTGAACTTATCGTATGTTGCAGTTATGTTTTCACTGGGAATATGGGAAAAAATCTTATATTGTTGGGTGATGAGGGATTGTTTATTTTCCCTTACTTCCTCAGTCCCTTCATGCATTACTAGGAGAGCTTCCCACACATCCTTTGTAGTCTTGCAATTTACTATATTTTTGATTAGTTCACCTTTTAATGCCATGAGCAGGATGTTCTTGGCTCTCTTGTCAAGCTACACCAGCTGCTTTTCGATGTCGGTCCACTCTGCCCTTTGCTTGACAACTACTTTATTTGGATCATCAGTTATTGGAGCGAGCTTTGTAGGAACGTACTGCATCGAATAACTCCTCATCTATTACATCCATG
This sequence comes from Panax stipuleanatus, assembly GCA_020205555.1. Classification (NCBI taxonomy): domain Eukaryota; kingdom Viridiplantae; phylum Streptophyta; class Magnoliopsida; order Apiales; family Araliaceae; genus Panax; species Panax stipuleanatus. Next base: position 98,631,247 of record CM035118.1, on the reverse strand, counting down.
TAAGCCTGTATACGCCCTTTCCAATTAGAAAATTTATCTTTATTGCACAGAGTTGGATTGTTTCCACCACCAAGCTCAGAACTAGTTTTGTTTAGTGTTATGGATATACTTAAGCGATTTAATCTTTGCTCAAGAGAACGCTCCTGTAACGACCCCAAAATTCGTACAATACAACTCTCGACATCGGTCGTTAACAATACATCCTTATTCAGACTTTACATCATTAATCAATGATACAATCACTAAAAATACGGAATATTTAAAACTTTTATACTATTACTTCTTTATTTCCCTGAATCTTAACCTTTATCATTACATAACTTTGATTCAACTTTATTTCATGAATCGCTTCGTCGGAGTTATTATAAACTAAAACTTACAACCACGTTCAATAACCCTTATACATCGGGTAAAATTTAAACTTTACAACTTAACATCTGTTAACCATCATACATTATCAAACACATTATCTGAAAGCTTAAACAGGGTCCAAAATAACAACAATTCAGCCAAAGTATACAAATCTTTATGCATTACATCTGATTCATTTCTTTCAAGTAGCACATAGCGTTACCTTGAATCCTTAACCTGCAAAAGTGATTATTTACAAGAATGAGCTCGACAGCTCAGCATGATCTAACAGCTTTCATGCATCACGTAGCACATAAATACATGCTCAACATACATCTCATAATGATTAAAGTAACATGGCATACATGCTTTACTTCACATAACAAATATAAAGATTGAGTTCCTTACTCAATCAACATTCTTTAATCAATCAATGTAGTCATAAATTGACTTTAACATTCCATGCTTACAACCTATATACAACATATCATGCTTTTTTCAAAACAATTTAAAATAGTTCCTCATCAAGTTCACATAGAAAATAGGAACTGAAAGCCTTGCCTTGATCGTTGTTTACCAATAACAGTTTAACAGCTTACAGATATCTGCACTTCACGTGCCCTACACAATTATATAATCATGCACATCAATTATTAGTCATATAGCAATGCATATTAGTTGTAATGTAAACTTTACTCTACATCTCATAACCCTTCCTATTATCAATACACAACATTCAATTTGATTGTGTTAACTTTTGACTTATATCTCACTATATTTCTTTTTTAGTAATATTTGAAATTCATTCAAGTGTTTAAGTCCTGCTAGGACTACATATTGGTTTTATATTAACCATATTTCATATATAATAATGTTCGTTACGTTAGAATCGAAACACTATTTAAGTGTATTACCACATTACACGGCGTTTCGACGTTTATACGTCACACGCCTAACTCGCCTCTTTTGCATGTGCTTTGCATGCTCCTATATTGAGTTACATTACTGTATAATATTTCATTATTATTGAAAACATAATATTAAATAGGGTCATACACACTCGTTACGGCGATGCAACGCTTGCACGTCCGTACGTCAAACTTGCCTATTCGAACGCCCAAAGAACACGCATTTGCGCACGCTTAACATGCCCATACGACTTGTATAATACCCAAGGTTAATGCTAAGTATCATTATAATACATAATAGTCATGTTATGGAAGTTAGAACATCATTTTACATGGTTGGGAGCATTACATGTGCATAAGTGCATGCCCGACGCCCCCCAATTGCCTCCAAAAATACGTCAGTCCCCAAAATAACCATTTTAACCCCTGATACTGACCTCAAATTAAACAACTTAAAAAACAAAAGTTGTAGGTCTACTCGTGCTCGTTTCGGATCATCTTAAATCGCCTCAATCGGAGTTCGTATGAAAAAGTTAAGGCTGTTTTACCACAGGAGGTCAAAATAGTCCCGGACTGACTTTCCTCCCGGCGCAGCTGAGCCCCAACCAGCCTTAGGGGCAGTGCAGCTGCACCCCTGGCAGCGTGTTACGCGACGTTTTCCTTCAGTATGTTGTTCTGGCGAATTTTCTAACCCTTTCCTCCTTCCAATCATCATAAATCAAGCTATACACATCCGACTGAGCCCGTTTTCGACTCTATGAATTCGTGAAACACTGAACTACTCATCTACATAATAATTATAACACTTCAAGAACATTAACAATTCATTTTAAGGGTTCCAATTCAGTGTTCATGCTAATTCTTCATGTTTTACATATATTTAGCGAATTCAATCACTACGAATTCGTTTTACATCCGTTTTGACTCGTTCAACTTGGGTTATTTTGGTTTTTTCGAGTACAATCATAATACAAAATCAATTTGCAGATTACTACATGCTTTCTTAGCCAATTGTATCCTCAAAGTAGACCAAACCATATACATTACCATCAAAACCCAAATTCCTCTTCTTTAACATAAATGCATGAATTTGATTACTTACAAACAATTATAGAAGCTATATATCAGATTATACAGACCCATGTATATACATATACATGTATATACACAACATCTCTTGAATTCACCCAACCAAAATAGCTTTCTAAATGAAGAACTTGAGAAACTATAAATTAGAGTTTTAACACTAGAGTAATACCTTCGATTCTTCTCAAACTTGATTAGAGGATTAGAAATCTTCTTCTTCTTCCTTCTTAGAATCTCCAATCCTTCTCACAGAGAGTTCTTCTCTTTGTTTCTCCCATTCGCTTCTTTGTTTTCTCCTTTTCTCTTTTCTTCTCTTAGTTTAGGCTTAGAATAGAACTTAACGTAAAATTACACTGACATATAATACGTATATTAACTAATACTTATTATATTACTTAATATATAATTAAATTAGGGGTTATGAAAATCCAAAAGCCACAAGGCCATGTTTGACTAGCCCCTTCAATTCTGCTTTTAATTTATTTTAATTCCTTCCTTATCGTATAGTTTATTTGTCACAACCATTTTTAAATTAATCCTCAATATAATTATAACTTCCATTTTGTCAATATAACAAATTACTAAATCTCTAATTTAATTATTTAATTAAATTAGGATATTCCCTTCCATCAATATTATCACACTTTCATTAAATTATTCCGTAACGATTTTCATCAAATATTCATTTTAATTTCATAACTATTCCAACTAAAATATTTATTTTATTCGATAAATATTTTAACTATTCACGAGATTCACAATTGTAATACATTAACCTTTTACGTCTATAGGTAATATGTATTACTTTCTCATCTTATGAAAATAATATATTTACATTAATTCACTATTTTAATTAAGTGAATTACTCCCATTATTTATGAGATTTAATTCATAATAAATTCATTTCCACAAGGCATATAATCAAATTATATTATTCAATAATATAACTTTCTACTTAATTAAATTAACTTAATTCCCTTTGCAAACAATTTCATTTTCCTTCTTTAATAGTTAAAATAAATTAACTACTAAACCTCATTCCTCCATCATATATATATATATATATATATATATATATATATATATATCTTCTATATTCACACCACATAATATACTTCACCACATATAACACATATCCAAACTCAAAACATCTCGTAATAAAAATTTTATTTATTAAGTTCTTATTATAATAATTTTTAAAAATTCGGGTTGTCACATCCTTCCCTTCTTATAAGGATTCCGTCCTCGAAATCACCGAAATCCTACCTTACTCAGGTTTTCATCAAATCTCTTTAAAAACATTTATCGTTGAATAACTTCAACACAGTACCTTAACATAGGTTATACATATATATTTTACTACATTCAGTTCTTCAACAAATTTTATGTTTTATTTCATAACCTTCAATTAAACACAATTATGTTTCAAATATTATATATTCCCTAACTCGTTCATTTCCTTTCTAAGGATCATTACCATATACTTTACTCGTCGAAGACATATACTTCATAATTCACTATCTTATGAGTATTCGGGTTATCACATTCACCCCTTCTTCTAAGAATTTCGTCCTCGAAATTTTCATTAATCTTCATTCATTCAATCCATCAAAGTAGATTTTAAGTTAATCTTATTCACTAACTTGTTGTGTTATACAACTATTTCTTTCTAAGGAATATCATTCTTGCCACCTTCACCTTCAGAATAATAAGAATCTTCCACAATTGCTCAATAATTCGGAAGCGATATAAATAATAGGAATTTAAAAGATTCCAACTCATGTTGAGGGGTCATAAGACCTTGAACTCTTCTCCAGGTTTAATAGTGCATCACCACTGTAAACCATCTTTAACAGAATATTTAGCAATCATACAGACTGAAAACACTCTCTGCAAGTACTTTAGGTGATCAGCCTATCGTACCCCTACGTCGTGCACAACGTATTACATCTTAACATCGTAACGACTATATGCGTTACTTTCGGAACCATTGTCTCCAATAACATGTATCCCTTTTATAGGGTTGTTCACCTCAGCTTCTTAACATCTGAATCCGCACCAAAAAAATTTGATTTGGCATAGTTTGACCAAGAACGCTCAAATTTCATAAACATCTTTCAATATTTGTCTAGCTGAATCAAGTAGCATAGACCTCTAGCAACGATTCGGACATCAATCGAAATATATATATATATATATATATATATACATATATATTTTTAACCAACAAAATAAATATTTATTTATTTATTTTTTAAAAAAAAAACTTTGTAGTCTAAGGAAACAAAAGTAGATAAATCTCTTGTTTTTTATAGTTTAAGGAAACAAAAAATAGTAAGTAAATCTTTTCATAATATCCTAATACCATACCGTAATAATAGTACGTTGAGGATTTTGTCATTACATGACGTCGTCATACTACATCATACCATAGCGGGCTGACGATCATACGATAACATCCAACACTAGGTTTAACTGCATTGATAACTTCCTCGATTATTGTCTCTAAACCATATAAAATGATGCATAGAACATATAAAATATATTTTGAAAATTTAAAATTATTTTTGTCTAGCTGAAGCAATTAGCATAGACATGCGAATAATAACATTATTTTAAAAAAAATTCAATGGTTCCATCATTTGATCCAATATTTTTCAAGAAAATAGAAGGGCAACTGTGACGCCCCCAAATCCAGGTACTTCAATTTCCACGGGACTTGGTGTTCACTGTACAAATATCATCTATCTATCTACCCATAGTAAATGCAAACCATGAAATAAATAGAAATAATCCTCCCCTTATGGGGTTACAACATCTGAAAATAAATACATCAATCCCAGGTCGTACTTAACCTTAAATCTCAAATGCGGAAATATAAATAATTAAATAAGTCTTACACAACTTTAACATAAGTCTGAAACATAACAATTAAAATAAACAACAAGTCTTCATCACTTGTTGACTTTGCCTTTGCCTTTGCTAGTAGAAGGCTCGTCGGACCTTTCGTTCTTAACTGCAATGTTATTATTACGCAAGAGTGAGCACGATTGCCCACAAGTATAATAATATGACAACAATATAATAACATACGAGTAAATCAAAGACATCTGAATAAAGAAACTCAACTTCTGACTCGAGGATAAATAATAGGAATCAAAAGAACATCTGAGGGTCATAAGACCTTGAACTATGTCCTAGGTTGTAAAGTGTTTATGCTTTAAACCTTTAACAGTCATAAGACTATGGACTCTACTTCTCGTACTTAGGGGGATCAGCCCTTAGTACCATACTGTGCACAATATCTCAACGCTAAAGCGTAAATAATCCCCTATTAAAGGGTTGTTCATCTCAGTTTTGACATCGGAGTCCGCACCAAAGGAAGTTTGGTTTGGATAAGCTCAATAAGTATTCTAGAATTTAGAACGTACATCAACTATGGACTAGTCGAATAAATAAGGGTTCACTAGTCCTATAAGTTCAACAATATCATCGATATTCAACTTGAATGGTAAATCTCAAGAGTATACAATCGAATAAGTATTGTATAGCTGAATCATGCTTAAAAAAAATAGTGATATCTCATATGAAAATCTCAACTTGAATAAACAAGGATAAGAACTTGCTCAATGTAAAAGTAAGATTTGAGTTTAGGAAACTTGCAAAATATTAAACAAGTTTAAGGATAGAAAACTTGCCTCTTGCACAAGCTACAATTTATAATTCACGTTCTTTATTAAATCCTACATATCAATACGTTCACAATACACATTAATCAATAACTCGATATACGTATCGAATCACACACATCGGTCTTGAGCACGTTATTGGACTATACAATTAACGAATCAAGTCATGTAATTAACTTATTAATTACTCACGTAATATAAGTTATTAACCTCTTATTATATGTTTAATCATGTCTTCATGTTTATTACATTAGGTTACAATTACATTTCCTGGACTTGAACAATTAAAATCTCATTTTTGGGCAAAATTGCCAAGTGGCGCTGCAGCTCCACCATTTGAACTAAAAATGGCGCTGCAGCTCCACTGGCGCTGCGGCCCCAATCTTGGCGCTGCAGCTCCACTGGCGCTGCAGCCCCAATCTTAGGCTTAAAGTTGGCGCTGCAGCTCCAAACGCCATTTTCAGAATCTGCAGTTCACGAATAACAGAGAACCAGGCCCAGAGTAAATGCTACCACAACAATTTAATTGCTACCCATGAAGTATGGACTTCATAGAAACACTATACAATATTTCTAGCATGATCTTAGCATTCTAAATCACTTAATTACACAAGTTATAGCAATCAAATTCACTGTTTTTCATACTTTATCATGTTTTGAAGGAAAATCACGAAATTTAACTTTACGGATTCGTTATAACACCGAATCCGTTCGTTTAACTTCCGTTTTGTTCGTATAAACGTGTACAATCATATGTAAGTGCTAATTCAAAGTTAAATCATCGATTCATAGTATAAAATTGTACATAAGGGCTGTATGGCCATATATACAACTTTTCTACTCTGTGACTTTTGTAAAAATCAAATCAAGTATAATTGTATGAAATTTATCACATTAAATCATGCATACATGGTATAAAACATGTTATGATCATATAATAATACATATAAAATCATATCATGCATTAATCATCAAATTAGTCATTCACAGAGAACTTTTTAAGAATACGTTAATGGAAACTGTAAGAACTTGAATTTAAAAACGTAGGAGAAAGAATTACCCTTGCTAGTTAGTGATGATGATGCAACTAAATTCTTCAATCTCTTCTCTAACTAATTCTCGAGTCTTTTCTCTCAATTTCTCTCTTTTTCTCTCTGGAACTTAGTGTCTTACAAATTAATTATATGAACTGATATGTATATGTAAATTAATATATTATACGCGTAATTAGAAGTCGTGGGTTATGGGTCGTCAGTTAATCCCATAATGGGTTAACTGGCTCCAACCCCCACTAGGGCTTAGTTTGTTTGTCCCTTATTCCTCCTTTCCATTTAATTTAATTAACTTACTATTATATAGTTAATTAATGTCACACCCAATTAAATCAAATAATGCTATTTAAATTAATTAAATAAAATAGCATAAATCTACATTAAATCACATAGTCACATAATTAAAATTCTTATTTATTAATTATGTCTAATCATAAATCTCTAATTAATTATTAAATTAATTAGAATAACATTATGCTTATTAATTATTATATTAATCAAATAAGCTCAATTAAATACATACTTTGAATATAAAAATTTCACCACATTAATTTAACTAATGTGACACATATAATTAAATTACTCTACCACAAATTCATCAATTAATTATTTAACTCAATAATTAAATCATCAAAAAATATTTATTTAATTTAATAAATATTCACATTAAATTATAAAAATCTTGTTCGTCACATCTTTCCCCCCTTAAAAGGATTCTGTCCTCAGAATCACGGTTCAATTAAAAATTCGTCCCGTTACATTCTCCCCCCTTACAAATATTCTGTCCCCAGAATCGCATACACATAAATTAAGTAAATAAATGTGGATAATTCTTCATCATATGCTCTTCGAGTTCCCACGTAGCTTCTTCAGCATTGTGGTTCCTCCAAATTACCTTAACAGAAGGTATAACTTTGTTTCTGAGGACTTGTTCTTTCCTGTCAATAATTTGAACAGGAATTTCTTCATAGGATAAGTCTTTCTCAAAATGTAGGGGTTCATATTCAATCACATGTTTGTAATCGGGTTTGTAGGGGCGTAAAACTGACACATGAAAGACGTTGTGGACATTCTCAAGGGCCGGAGGTAAGGCTACCTCATACGCAACTTCTCCAATCCTTCGCAGCACTTCAAAGGGTCCAATGAACCTTGGGCTCAATTTTCCCTTCTTACCGAATCTGATCTTCCCCTTCCAGGGAGAGACTTTCAAGAACACATAGCTACCCGATTCAAACTCAACGTTCTTACGGTGTGGATCGGCGTATTTCTTCTGCCTATCCTGAGCTGCTACCAGTCTTGTTCTGATCACTTTGACTATCTCTGCTGTCTGCTGTACCAGTTATGGACCTAGTAGTTGTCTCTCGCCAACTTCATCCCAGTATAGCGGAGTTCTGCATTTTCTTCCGTACAACGCTTCGTAAGGCGGCATACCAATACTAGCGTGGTAACTGTTGTTGTAACTGAATTCCACAAGCGGTAGGTGATCATCCCAATTTCCTTTAAAATCCATGATGCATGCTCTCAACATATCTTCCAATGTCTGGATCATTCTTTCACTCTGCCCGTCTGTCTGAGGGTGATAAGCCGTACTCATTCTCAACTGTGTCCCCATGCATTCTTGTAGTCGCTTCCAGAAGTTTGATGTGAAACGCGGATCTCTGTCGGAAACAATTGACACCGGAACTCCGTGCCTCGAAACAATCTCTTTCACATATAGCCTTGCCAACTGGTCTAAGTTGAATCTGATTTTGATCGGAAGGAAGTGTGCGGATTTCGTCAGTCGGTCAACGATAACCCATACTGCGTCGTAGCCTTTCTGAGTCGTCGGAAGGCCAACCACGAAATCCATCGTAATGTGTTCCCATTTCCATTCTGGGATTTCCAGGGGTTGTAGCAAATCACTTGGTCTCTGATGTTCTGCTTTCACTTTCTGACAGGTTAGACACTTTGCAACACACTCAGCAACATCTCGTTTCAAATTCGGCCACCAGAAGTGCTGTCGAAGATCCTGGTACATCTTGGTACTACCGGGGTGAATCGAATATCGTGAGCTATGAGCCTCGTTCAAAATGTTATCCTTAATCTCTGGCACTGACGGTACCCAAACTCTGTTCTCAAATCTCAGTAGTCCCTCACTGTCTATCTTGAATCTCGGTTCGGTTCCTTCAGATATCTTTTTCTTAACCTTTTCACATTCTTCGTCCTGAAGTTGAGCTTCCTTAACTTTATCCAATAGGGTTGTACCAGTTTGCATCTGAAACAACTTCTCGTCAATCTCTATCAGATACTTCACTTCCAATTCCAGCTTTTCCATTGCTGAAATTAGCTCCTCCTGAGCAGTCAACATCATCAATTTCTCCCGACCCTTTCTGCTTAAGGCGTCGGCAACCACATTAGCCTTACCCGGATGGTATAAGATTTCACAGTCATAGTCCTTAATTAACTCCAGCCACCTTCTCTGGCGCATATTCAAGTCCTTCTGTGTAAAAATATATTTCAGACTCTTGTGGTCTGTATATATTTCACACTTCTCCCCATAGAGATAGTGTCTCCAAATTTTTAAAGCAAATACCACTGCAGCTAACTCCAAGTCATGGGTCGGATACCCCTTCTCATAGTCTTTCAATTGTCGTGACGCATACGCAATGACCCTGCCGTTTTGCATAAGTACACAGCCAAGTCCTTTATGCGACGCATCACTATAAATCATAAAATTTCCTGTGTCATCCGGAAGGGATAACACAGGTGCCGAACTCAACCTCCTCTTAAGCTCTTGGAAACTTTCCTCACACTTCTCTGTCCAAACGAATTTCACCGATTTTCTAGTCAAATTCGTCAGCGGAGTTGCGATCTTGGAAAAGTCCTGAATAAATCTTCTATAATAACCCGCCAATCCAAGAAAACTCCTCACTTCCGATGGTGTTTTTGGCTGATCCCAGTTCATCACAGCTTCTACTTTAGAGGGATCTACCGAAATTCCGTCCTTGTCGATCACATGTCCAAGAAATTGCACTCTTTCAATCCAGAATTCACATTTAGAAAATTTGGCGTACAACTTCTCTCTTCTCAACGCCTCTAATGTTAACTTCAGATGTTCTACATGTTCTTCCTTGGTCTTCGAGTATACCAAAATATCGTCGATAAAGACCACCACGAATTTGTCCAAAAACGGCTTGAACACTCCATTCATTAAGCCCATGAATGCTGCAGGAGCATTCGTTAGACCAAATGACATTACCAAAAATTCGTAGTGACCATATCGAGTCCTAAATGCTGTCTTTGGAACATCCTCTGGCCTCACCTTCAGCTGATGATAGCCACTCCTCAAGTCTATCTTTGAAAAGTACCTTGCACCCTTCAATTGGTCGAACAGATCGTCGATCCTCGGTAATGGATATCTATTCTTAATTGTGACCTTATTCAGTTCTCTGTAGTCGATGCAAAGCCGCATCGTCCCGTCCTTCTTTTTCACAAACAACACTGGCGCTCCCCACGGCGATACGCTCGGTTGGATGTACTTCTTGTCCAGTAACTCTTGCAGTTGTACCATTAACTCTTTCATCTCTACCGGAGCCATCCGGTACGGTGCCTTCGATATTGGGGCCGTCCCTGGCGCCAAATCAATCACAAACTCAACCTCTCTGTCTGGCGGAAGTCCTGGCAGATCATCCGGAAATACGTCTAAGAAGTCCCTCACGACTGGTATATCTTCTAATTTTGGGTTTTCTTTACGACTATCGACTATGTAGGCTAAATATCCTACACAGCCTTGTCTTAACAACTTCCTGGCCTGCATCATCGTCAGACAACTCGCTTGTCTAGGCGATTTACTGCCATAAAACACAACCTTTGACGGGGTCATAAGGTTGATACACTTTCTCTGGCAATCAATTACAGCCCCATAATTGACTAGCCAATCCATTCCCAGAATAACATCGAATTCCCCAAGTCTAATCGGGATAAGATTTACGTTCATAATGTTACCCTTAATATCTACTCTACAGTTCTTGTGTACATACTTAACAGGGATTACTTCTCTATTCGCAATCTCTATATTCATGGGGTATTCTAACTCGTCCATAGGAAGTTCTAAGTTCTTAGCAAAGTCATCGGATATAAATGAACAAGTAGCACCCGAATCAAATAGTACATAAGCATTAACTTTATTGATCGGAATGATACCTGACACCACATCGCGAGACTGCACAGCATCCTGCACGGTCATGTTGAAGGTCCTGGCGGTTGGTCGGTTGGTTGCGGTTGGTCCCGTGATAGTTAAAGCACTTCCACCGCTGTTTCCCCTGTTTCCACCTGATCCTTCCCTTCCAGATCCCTTCTTGGGACAGTCTCTTGCCAGATGGTCCTTTGAGCCGCAAGTGAAGCAAGCGCCCTTCTTTGGGTTCGAACAGTTAGGTGCTATGTGGCCTTCCTGACCACAATTATAGCATACTCGTTTTCCCTTCATACAGACCCCCAGGTGAGCTTTCCCGCAGGTCGAACAAGCTTCGATCCTCTTTTTCTGACCACCTTGCTGATTCCCAGTCGATGAGTTATCATTCCACCTCCTCTTCTGATTATTACTCCCTCCCGTGTTGCTACCACTAGCCTTGTTAATTCCTTCACCTTCACTCTTCTTCTTTTTCTGATCTTGGTTATACTTTGTAACTGCATCACTCCTGCCTTCAGCGAGAATGGCCTTCTCCAACACCCCAGCAAAAGTGTTCAATTGGAACATTGACACTTTGCTATACAACCAGGGCTTCAGGCCCTGTTCAAACCTCCTTGCCTTCCTCTGATCGGTGTGCACTTGATACGTGGCAAACCTAGCCAACTCATTGAATTTCACCGCATATTCTGGTACGGACATATTTCCCTGTTTCAGTTCCAAGAACTGGACCTCCATTTGATTCTGCGAGCTGGTCGGAAAGTACATTTCGAAGAACATCTCCTTGAACCTCTCCCAGGTAATCACACCTTCACCTCCCCGGACCTTATTCGCTTGCCACCAATAGCTGGCCTCAGATTTCAGCATGAACGTTGCATAGGCGGTTTTCTGGTCCTCTCTGACTCTGGCGACGTCAAAAACTTTTTCCATCTCCATGACCCAGGTTTGAGCTTCTATCGGGTTCATGGTGCCTTTAAACTCTGGCGGTCCCACCGCCTTGAAGTCCTTGAACGTTGTGTTCGGTGGAGCTTGAGGTTGGTTGTTAAGCGCTCTAGCAAGTAAGTTCGCCAACTGCTGAACGGGGTTAGCATTGGCGTCGTTGTTGTTGTTAGTTGACCCTTCTTGGGCCTGTTGACGGTTAGATCGTCTCCTTGGCGGCATTTTACTGTTAAGAAATACGCGTATTAGAACTTTATTCAATCTTTTAAATATCTAAGGCTTAACTTAAACATTTAGACACAATCAGTCAACACATTATCTCAAATAAACTCTGATATATTACTAAATCAAAAGTTTTAACATAATACGATAGCATCACTGCTATTTACATCAACTATCCTGAGATAAAGAATCTACAGGATTTAAAACATAAAATATTCCTCTGTTTATAAACACATTGGAATTTACATTATTAACTACCAGATAGGTTTCACAAAATCAAATGTTCCTATCACTGCCCATTAAGGCGACGAACAGCTTTGCCACGCTCTTCTTCCATAATCCGAGACATCGTCCTGCGATCTAGCATGTACGACGGTAGTCCTTCGAACTGAATTGGGTACCTCATAACCCGATCCTGGGCCTCGTCAATTGCATACTGAAGTGTAGAGTACGTCTCTTCAAGCTTGGCCTTCTTCGCCCGACAATTATCTTCTGCGAGATCTGCTCGTCGTGATTCCCTTACCCAAGCCTCCTCTGCTATGGCCAGCCTTGCTGATTTCTCTTTCAGTTCATTCTTCAATTCCTCTATTTCCTCTGACTTCTGCTCAGTTTTGCCTTTCTCGTGAACCAAATTCCACTCTACATTTCCCAAACGTGTGTGAAGAGCCTCAACCTCTCCATCCCTCAGCTCGATGGTAGACTGTTGAGTAACCGACCGCTCCCTCAGCTCCTGAACAGTCTCCCTCAGCTCCTGAACAGTATCACGTAACTCTATGTTACGGTCATACAGCTCGTCATACATCTCGGCACTGATAGAGCTCGGCGGGAACTCTTCAGGGTCTTCCTCAGAGTCCTCCTCTGAATCAGACACCGGCACATTCTCCTGACCAATGACTGTGATCAAGGGTGATGGCTCTCGTTGGACTAACTGCTCCCAAACTACGTGGATATCTCGGGGCTCCTCCTCTCTAGCCTCTAGGGGTACAAGGTCCCTGGACTGACTAGGTTCTCCAGCATTCGTCATCCTGACAAATAAAATTTTAAGTTTTAGTAATTACGTGATGCTAATCGAGACTCGAATATATAAGTATAAGCACGTAGCACATAAGGTAAGTTATTATCTTTCTTAGAACTCGATAAGAGTTATCATTACTATGTTCTCGATCTCTAAAAAGGCTACTATCCTAAGGTTTTTCCCCACCTAAGGTTCATAACCTACAGCTTTGATACCAACCTGTGACACCCCCAAATCCAGGTACTTCAATTTCCACGGGACTTGGTGTTCACTGTACAAATATCATCTATCTATCTACCCAGAGTAAATGCAAACCATGAAATAAATAGAAATAATCCTCCCCTTATGGGGTTACAACATCTGAAAATAAATACATCAATCCCAGGTCGTACTTAACCTTAAATCTCAAATGCGGAAATATAAATAATTAAATAAGTCTTACACAACTTTAACGTAAGTCTGAAACATAACAATTAATATAAACAACAAGTCTTCATCACTTGTTGACTTTGCCTTTGCCTTTGCTAGTAGAAGGCTCGTCGGACCTTTCGTTCTTAACTGCAATGTTATTATTACGCAAGAGTGAGCACGATTGCCCACAAGTATAATAATATGACAACAATATAATAACATGCGAGTAAATCAAAGACATCTGAATAAAGAAACTCAACTTCTGACTCGAGGATAAATAATAGGAATCAAAAGAACATCTGAGGGTCATAAGACCTTGAACTATGTCCTAGGTTGTAAAGTGTTTATGCTTTAAACCTTTAACAGTCATAAGACTATGGACTCTACTTCTCGTACTTAGGGGGATCAGCCCTTAGTACCATACTGTGCACAATATCTCAACGCTAAAGCGTAAATAATCCCCTATTAAAGGGTTGTTCATCTCAGTTTTGACATCGGAGTCCGCACCAAAGGAAGTTTGGTTTGGATAAGCTCAATAAGTATTCTAGAATTTAGAACGTACATCAACTATGGACTAGTCGAATAAATAAGGGTTCACTACTCCTATAAGTTCAACAATATCATCGATATTCAACTTGAATGGTAAATCTCAAGAGTATACAATCGAATAAGTATTGTATAGCTGAATCATACTTAAAAAAATAGTGATATCTCATATGAAAATCTCAACTTGAATAAACAAGGATAAGAACTTGCTCAATGTAAAAGTAAGATTTGAGTTTAGGAAACTTGCAAAATATTAAACAAGTTTAAGGATAGAAAACTTGCCTCTTGCACAAGCTACAATTTATAATTCACGTTCTTTATTAAATCCTACATATCAATACGTTCACAATACACATTAATCAATAACTCGATATACGTATCGAATCACACACATCGGTCTTGAGCACGTTATTGGACTATACAATTAACGAATCAAGTCATGTAATTAGCTTATTAATTACTCACGTAATATAAGTTATTAACCTCTTATTATATGTTTAATCATGTCTTCATGTTTATTACATTAGGTTACAATTACATTTCCTGGACTTGAACAATTAAAATCTCATTTTTGGGCAAAATTGCCAAGTGGCGCTGCAGCTCCACCATTTGAACTAAAAATGGCGCTGCAGCTCCACTGGCGCTGCGGCCCCAATCTTGGCGCTGCAGCTCCACTGGCGCTGCAGCCCCAATCTTAGGCTTAAAGTTGGCGCTGCAGCTCCAAACGCCATTTTCAGAATCTGCAGTTCACGAATAACAGAGAACCAGGCCCAGAGTAAATGCTACCACAACAATTTAATTGCTACCCATGAAGTATGGACTTCATAGAAACACTATACAATATTTCTAGCATGATCTTAGCATTCTAAATCACTTAATTACACAAGTTATAGCAATCAAATTCACTGTTTTTCATACTTTATCATGTTTTGAAGGAAAATCATGAAATTTAACTTTACGGATTCGTTATAACACCGAATCCGTTCGTTTAACTTCCGTTTTGTTCGTATAAACGTGTACAATCATATGTAAGTGCTAATTCAAAGTTAAATCATCGATTCATAGTATAAAATTGTACATAAGGGCTGTATGGCCATATATACAACTTTTCTACTCTGTGACTTTTGTAAAAATCAAATCAAGTATAATTGTATGAAATTTATCACATTAAATCATGCATACATGGTATAAAACATGTTATGATCATATAATAATACATATAAAATCATATCATGCATTAATCATCAAATTAGTCATTCACAGAGAACTTTTTAAGAATACGTTAATGGAAACTGTAAGAACTTGAATTTAAAAAAGTAGGAGAAAGAATTACCCTTGCTAGTTAGTGATGATGATGCAACTAAATTCTTCAATCTCTTCTCTAACTAATTCTCGAGTCTTTTCTCTCAATTTCTCTCTTTTTCTCTCTGGAACTTAGTGTCTTACAAATTAATTATATGAACTGATATGTATATGTAAATTAATATATTATACGCGTAATTAGAAGTCGTGGGTTATGGGTCGTCAGTTAATCCCATAATGGGTTAACTGGCTCCAACCCCCACTAGGGCTTAGTTTGTTTGTCCCTTATTCCTCCTTTACATTTAATTTAATTAACTTACTATTATATAGTTAATTAATGTCACACCCAATTAAATCAAATAATGCTATTTAAATTAATTAAATAAAATAGCATAAATCTACATTAAATCACATAGTCACATAATTAAAATTCTTATTTATTAATTATGTCTAATCATAAATCTCTAATTAATTATTAAATTAATTAGAATAACATTATGCTTATTAATTATTATATTAATCAAATAAGCTCAATTAAATACATACTTTGAATATAAAAATTTCACCACATTAATTTAACTAATGTGACACATATAATTAAATTACTCTACCACAAATTCATCAATTAATTATTTAACTCAATAATTAAATCATCAAAAAATATTTATTTAATTTAATAAATATTCACATTAAATTATAAAAATCTTGTTCGTCACAGCAACATCAGCACGAAGTCAATAAATTTCAAAAATCTAGCAAAGCTAGGAGATTTAGAATATAAAACTTTCTCCATCAATTAAATCTTTACTCCATCATTACTTAATCATTCTATCAACCTTAAACAACATCAATGCTTCCTACACCATAACCTTTCTATTCCCAGTATAGTTCATCAAACTTTCCACACTTTGGAAGTCAGGAACTTTTCACAATAATATGAGTTTAAGAACTTCCTAGTCAAACCATAGGCGTCCATTCGCTGAGGAGTTCCAAACATACCATATGATTATGAGTCATGAACTTACCATAAGCATGAGTTTTAAGAACTCGCACTTAATCCTAATAACATCTTACTAATCTTAATAGTTTCTAACTATCAAATATACACATGAGAAAAGAATCACCTTTTCACCACATATACATTGATAGCGCGACACCAACATTCCAATGATTATCAATGTGATAAGCTAAGTACAAGCACAAAACCCTCACCCATACAAAGGTTTGTACAACTCAGCCATCACATCGTGATTCTTCAATTAAAATCCCACCTAGCTCTATCTTGCTCATAACTTGCTTTTTACTCGATACGAATTTTCCGCATCTCATCATTTATAACTCCTCGTGAGTTAACCTCGTACTATATCATAGTACATTCTTGTTATAGCATCAAACTATAACTATTCAATCATTACTAACCATCTGTCTTTCAACTTTAAAAGATCATGTCGTGACCTTATTCTATAATCATCTCCCATATGATTCTTTCTTATCTTATTATCATTTTGTTTTAAAACTTCTTATCTTTTCCTTTCATCAAGTTATATCAGAACCTCATTATAATTTAATCTTATAGACTTCGTCTATTCATCGTTATTCGTCATCTTTAATATTGGAGTTAGGTAACTCCTGATTCTCATCTTCATATCTCTTCAAGATTCTTCTTTGAATCTTCTTGTTTATATATTAACTCTTCTTTTAAGAATTTCTAATTCCGTTCATAAAGTTCAGCATTTTATTCGAGTTTTATTCCTCGTTATTCTCACCTTCTTCTTATAACATTTCTAGGACTTAACTCATCCTATACTTCTACGTATGTGAAAGGAATCACCTTTTCGTTATACGTAACTTAACTTCTCATTCTTTAAGGTCATAGCCTAAGGTACTCTTATCTAAGGTGTATAACCTATCAGCTCTGATACCAACTGTAACGACCCCAAAATTCATACAATACAACTCTCGACATCGGTCGTTAACAATACATCCTTATTCAGACTTTACATCATTAATCAATGATACAATCACTAAAAATACGGAATATTTAAAACTTTTATATTATTTCTTCTTTATTTCCCTGAATCTCATCCTTTATCATTACATAACTTTGATTCAACTTTATTTCATGAATCGCTTTGTCAGAGTTATTATAAACTAAAACTTACAACCACGTTCAATAACCCTTATACATCGGGTAAAATTTAAACTTTACAACTCAACATCTGTTAACCATCATACATTATCAAATACATTATCTGAAAGCTTAAACAGGGTCCAAAATAACAACAATTCAGCCAAAGTATACAAATCTTTATGCATTACATCTGATTCATTTCTTTCAAGTAGCACATAGCGTTACCTTGAATCCTTAACATGCAAAAGTGATTATTTGCAAGAATAAGCTCGACAGCTCAACAAGATCTAACAGCTTTTATGCATCACATAACACATAAATACATACTCAACATACATCTCATAATGATTAAAGTAACATGGCATACATGCTTTGCTTCACATAACAAATATAAAGATTGAGTTCCTTACTCAATCAACATTCTTTAATCAATCAATGTAGTCATAAATTGACTTTAACATTTCATGCTTACAACCTATATACAACATATCATGCTTTTTGCAAAATAATTTAAAACAGTTCATCATCAAGTTCACGTAAAAAATAGGAACTGAAAGACTTGCCTTGATAGTTGTTTACCAATAACAGTTTAACAGCTTACAGATATCTGCATTTCACGTGCCCTACACAATTATATAATAATGTACATCAATTATTAGTCATATAGCAATGCATATTAGTTATAATGTAAACTTTACTCTACATCTCTTAACCCTTCCTATTATCAATACACAGCATTCAATTTGATTGTGCTAACTTTTGACTTATATCTCACTATATTTCTCTTTTAGTAATATTTGAAATTCATTCAAGTGTTTAAGTCCTGCTAGGACTACCTATTAGTTTATATTAACCATATTTCATATATAATAATGTTCGTTACATTAGAATCGAAATACTATTTAAGTGTATAACCACATTACACGGCATTTCGACGTTTATACGTTACATCCTAACTCACCTCTTTTGCATGTGCTTTGCATGCTCCTATATTGAGTTACATTACTCTATAATGTTTTATTATTATTGAAAACATAATATTAAACAGGGTCATACACACTCGTTACGGAGCTCCGACGCTTGCACGTCCGTACGTCAAACTTGCCTATTCGAACGTCCAAACGACACGCATTTGCACACACTTAGCACTCCCATACGACTTGTATAATACTTAATGTTAATGCTAAGTATCATTACAATACATAATAGTCATATTATGGAAGTTAGAACATCATTTTACATGGTCGGGAGCATAACATATGCATAGGTGCATGCCCGACGCCCCCCGATTGCCTCTAAAAATACATCAGTCCCAAAAATAACCATTTTGACCCCTGATACTTACCTCAAATTAAAACAATTAAAGAAAAAAAGTTGTAGGTCTACTCGTGCTCGTTCCGGATCATCTTGAATCGCCTCAATCGGAGTTCTTATGAAAACGTTATGGCTATTTTACCACAGGAGGTCAAAACAGGCCCAGACTGACTTTCCTCCCGGCGCAGCTGCCCCCCAACCAGCCTTGGGGGCAGCACATCTGTACCCCTGGCAGTGTGTTACATGACTTTTCCTCCAGTATGTTGTTCTGGCGAATTTTTTAACCCTTTCCTCTTTCCAATCATCATAAATCAAGCTATACACATCCGATTGAGTCCGTTTTCGACTCTATGGATTCGTGAAACACTGAACTACTCATCTACTTAATAATTATAACACTTTAAGAACATTAACAATTCATTTTAAGGGTTCTAATTCAGTGTTCATGCTAATTCTTCATGTTTTACATATATTTAGCGAATTCAATCACTACGAATTCGTTTTACATCCGTTTTGACTCGTTCAACTTGGGTTATTTTTGTTTTTTTCAAGTACTATCATAATACATCATCAATTTGCATATTACTACATGCTTTCTTAGCCAATTTTATCCTCAAAGTAGACCAAAACATACACATTACCATCAAAATCCAAATTCCTCTTCTTTAACATAAATACATGAATTTGATTACTTACAAACAATTATAGAAGCTATATATCAGATTATACAGACCCATGTATATACATATACATGTATATACACAACATCTCTTGAATTCACCCAACCAAAATAGCTTTCTAAATGAAGAACTTGAGAAACTATAAATTAGAGTTTTAACACTAGAGTAATACCTTCGATTCTTCTCAAACTTGATTAGAGGATAATAAATCTTCTTCTTCTTCCTTCTTAGAATCTCCAATCCTTCTCACAGAGAGTTGTTCTCTTTTTTTCTCCCATTCTCTTCTTTGTTTTCTCCCTTTCTCTTTTCTTCTCTTAGTTTAGGCTTAGAATAGGACTCAACGTAAAATTACATTGACATATAATACGTATATTAACTAATACTTATTATATTACTTAATATATAATTAAATTAGGGGTTATGAAAATCCAAAAGCCACAAGACCATGTTTGGCTAGCCCCTTCAATTCTCCTTTTAATTTATTTTAATTCCTTCCTTATCGTATAGTTTATTTGTCACAACCATTATTAAATTAATCCTCAATATAATTATAACTTCTATTTTGCCAATATAACAAATTACTAAATCTCTAATTTAATTACCTAATTAAATTAGGATATTCCCTTCCATCAATATTATCACACTTTCATTAAATTATTCCGTAACGATTTCCATCAAATATTCATTTTAATTTCATAACTATTCCAACTAAAATATTTATTTTATTCGATAAATATGTTAACTATTCACGAGATTCACAATTGTAATACATTAACATTTTACATCTATAGGTAATATGTATTACTTTCTCATCTTATTAAAATAATATATTTACATTAATTCACTATTTTAATTAAGTGAATTACTCTCATTATTCATGAGATTTAATTCATAATAAATTCATTGCCACAAGGCATATAATCAAATTATATTATTCAATAATTTAACTTTCAACTTAATTAAATTAACTTAATTCCCATTTCAAACAATTTCATTTTCCTTCTTTAATAGTTAAAATAAATTAACTACTAAATCTCATTCCTCCATCATATGAATATATATATATATATATATATATATATATATCTTCTATATTCACACCACATAATATACTTCACCACATATAACACATATCCAAACTCAAAACATCTCGTAATAAGAATTTTATTTATTAAATTCTTATTATAATAATTTTTAAAAATCCGGGTTGTCACAGCTACTCTGATACCACTTGTTATTTCCTAAAGGTACTGAGCGATCTAGAAGGGAAGTTGAATAAATTCTTTACAAACTTTTGCTTTTAAAGAGTTATTACCAACTTATAATTAAACATATTAATTAAGTGATTTTGCCCAATGGAATGATAGTTTATAAAAACTCCTTCAAAGATTATGGAAAAATCATAGTTTTAAATTTAGCAACTCAAAGTGGAACTAAATTACAAATAAAATCGTGAAAAATTAAAAATAACTTGACAGAAAAGTAAATGCAGAAAGTAAATGAGACAAGATAATTTTAGGTGGTTCAGAGCACAAAATCTCTTAGTCCACTCTTCTACTCCTTAAGTAAGAATAAATCCAATAAGGATAAGGTGATCACTAATATCTGTTCATAAAGAACAAATACAATAGTTGAATCACAAAGATTCCTTTAAGTCATTAAAACTTGGAACAAGTCACTAAGACTTGGTTACAAAGGTCAATAAGACCTACTATTCTCAAAAATAATAGAGAGATTTAGGTGCTGCTAAGTTGCTTGAAGCTCAGTACTAAATGACATAGCAACAAAACAAGATGTTCAGAAATCGTAGAGTGGGGCATTTTTTAATTTGGCAGTAGTTCAACTTTTTGATTGTTCGTTGGTTTTGTTTGTTTGAATTTGCTTGCCTTTTATAAACAATCTTCTAGATTTTTCCGTTTGGAAGTTGTCGTTGCTTATTTAATGTTTAGATCCTTGTAGATCTTTGATTGCTAACTTTTGGAGAAGATATGTGTCAACTTTCGACGGTGACATGTCTTTTCATAGAACTAACTATTATAGAGGCACGCACGTGGGATGCTGTCATTTCACCAATATAGTTGTTGAGCACAATTCTAATTGCTATTCTCCTTAGCCTTAAATACATGATCATTATTCTAGCAACAATGTAACTTAGGCATAAAAATAAATTGCACACTTGATTAAAACTCACTGCCTCTGCACAGGACACGGCGCAGCTGCGCCACCTTTAGCCTTGACACCGGCGCAGCTGCGCTGGTGTCAATCCTGAAAACCCAGCGGCGCAGCTGCGCCGCTTCTGCCCTTGCTGCCTGCGCAGCTGCGACAGCACGCAGACAAAAATAGAGCAGCTTACGAACAGTGTCGAGAAAAACTAAATTGGCTTAATTCTCCACATCGAGTTCTCAATTCAGCCAAAGATTGATTCATATAACATTACAGAAACATCATATAAATCTTCTAACGCACTTTTAACATACCAAGACATCAAATTACAATATTAAAACACTTAATTTTAAATAAAAACTTGAGAAAATCATTTTTCTCCCAAACTCATAATTTTCATAAAATAATTCACTGTAATTAAATTTCTCAACTAATTCAACTTTTAATACATGCATTATATCCGTAGTTGACGATAGCATCACAAGAAATTCTAAATAGATATATTAGCAACAATTAAATCATAACTTTTACTCTAAAACTCAACCAAATACATGAACTCCATATGAACATATATTATTCATTAAAACATGTTTCTACTATAATTTGATTTCTGAAACTCGTTTATAGCATACCAATCAACTATTGACAATACATGAACACCATATATATATATATATATATATATATATATATATATATATATATATACAATTCATGTTAATATATTTTCTTAAAATTTACAATAAACCAAAATTTACAGAAACTCAAAACAAGGAAGAACAACTAATTAAAATTTTTAAAACTATGAGATAGTAATTACCCTTTGTTTGATGATTGTAGAAGAATATGAAGATTAACTCTAGCCTTCTCAAGCTTTTTCTTCCTTCTCTTCTTCCCTTTTCTATCTAAATTCTCTGCTCTTCTTTTCTTTGTTCTTAGTTTATACTTAGGCTTAGAAAACTAACGTACTTAGTGTATATACAATATACATATAACACATATATTACATAAAACATGTAACTCCTAATAATAATTATATATACTAACTCTTATTAATTAGGTAAGTTACAAAATTCAAAAGCCAACTTGGCTTGTTTGGCTACAAGAAAATTTGAAACTAGGTTTATTAAAACCAAACATAGTTTAGGTAATTTAGGGTTAGCTAGTGTAAGGGCCCTGTTTGGCAACAGTCCTTTAAAACAAAAGCAAGGGCCTTGTTTGGTATAAATTATTTTAAAAATTCTTTTCCTTTTATTTTAATAATTCATTTTAACACCTACCTTAATGTCACACTTTAATTAATTAAATATTTAATATTCTTATTTAATCAATTAAAATCTAACATCAATTAATCACATAAAATTGCCACATAATTATAATTATTTGCTAATTATAATTCATGTAACACTTCATCACATAATTCATCTAATTCAATTGTCTCAATTAAATTAGAACTATAATATAGAATTAATATACACATTCATTTAATTAATATATAACACTTAATTAAATCACTTCCATAAATCACATAATTTATTTATTTCACTCTATAAATAAATCACATAAAATATTTATTTAACTCAATAAATATTTAAAATTAAATACAAAATCTCAATCGTTACAAATCCAGGCTGGAGAGAATTGAAATATATATAGAGCAATAAAGGGCGACGGATGTCAAATCCTATGCCCGGACTGGAATGAAAATATATATATATATATATATATATATATATATATATATATATATATATCTAAAAGCTATAAAAAGCCACAAAATTATCCAGGACAAACTGAAATATAAATGTTAATATATACAGTTAGTATATATATATATATTAAAGCAATAAAGGCCACGAATTTAGCAATCTAGGCCAAACGAAGTCAGAAATATTTATATCTATATAGTTATATATATAAAAGCAGTAGCTACCACGGACTTGCAATCTGGGCTTGACAGAATGAAAAGTTAGTATATATATAGTTAAATATATATATAAAAAAGTTAAAAAGGCCACGAATCAGCGATCCAGGCCGTGCAAGTTAGTACATATATGTATATATATACATAAAAGTGATTAAAAGCCAGGGATAGCCGATCCGGGCTGTGCAAATGCGAAAAAACGTATATATGTACTAAAATATACTAAAAAGTACGTAAAAACGGCCACAAAACTAAGTTCCGAGAAAAATCAGAAGATGAAACTTTACGTGCATGTGTATAAATATGCAATGAAATAGGAAACGAGTTCTGATCGTAAAAATACTTACAATGGACTGCTACACTGGCTTTTTGCCACTTCATAGGCTTCAAACGGGCATTTCCACCAGTTAAATTTTGGTATGTTGTAGCATATGAGTATACCTACGTTTTAGAGTAATAAAAACGAGTTTTGGAGTACAAGAAGTCGGTCTAGGAAATGAAATGAGATAAGTTTCATAGCGTTTTCTCTTTTTTCTTTCTTTTTTTGGCAAGGGGGCACTTGTATTTAAAGACTCGATGGAAGCATGACTACTCGAGGCAGCCGCGGGTCTACCTGCTGCTCCACGTGGTAGGCCCACATGGTGGGTCCCTTCATCTCGAAGTACATGCACTCTGAGAAATGCGATGTCAGGTTCAAAACTTTCTAACTTTTGAGCAGAGCGTCCGTTTGAGGTGTGCTATTCCTTTCCAGAAAGCCCTCGTCGAGAGCGTCACAATGACATGGGACTAAACCTTTTCCACTGGATTTGGTGTTCACTGTACAAATATCATCTATCTATCTACCCATAATAAATGCAAACCATGCAATAGATAAAAATAAATCCATCATCTCCCCTTATGGGGTTACAACATCTGAATAATAAATACATAATCAATCCCAGGTCATACTTAACTTTAAATCTCATTTACGAAAATCTAAACAAATAATAAGTCTTAAATATTACACATAAGTCTTAAACAAATATCATCAATTAAACAATAAGTCTTCATCACTTGTTGACTTTTCCCTTGCCTTTGCTAGTGAAAGGCTCGACAGATATTTCGTTCTTAACTGCAATGTTATTATTATGCAACAGTGAGCACGATTGCCCACTAGTATAACAATATAACAATAATAAAATAACATGCAAGTGAATCAAGACTTTTGAATAAAGAAACTCGACTTTTGAATCAAGAATGAATAACAAGAATCAAAAGAACATCTGAGGGTCATAAGACCTCAAACTATGTCCTAGGTTGTCAAGTGTTTATACTTAAAACCTTTAACCGTCATAAGACTATGGACTCTACTACTCGTACTTAGGGGGATCAGCCCTTAGTACCATACTATGCACAATATCTTAACGCTAAGCATCCTAAATCCCTTTTACAGGGTGGTCATCTCAGTTTGACATCAGAGTCCGCGCCAAAGGAAGTTTGGTTTGAATAAGCTCAATAATAGTTTTGAAATTTAGAACACTCATCAACTATGGACTAGTCGAATCAATAAGGGTTCGCTAGTCTTACAAGGTTCAACAATAAAGATATTCAATTTGAATAACAAATCTCAAGAGTATACAATTTAGTAAATATTGTATAATTGAAGTAATACTTAAAAAGGGTTGTAATATCTCATCTGAAATCTTGAACTTGAATAGTAAGAACAAGAACTTGATTGACATAGAATTATAAGTATCGAACTTGCGCAATCGAAGAATTTAGAATTTAAAGAAACTTGTTTAACAATAATAAGTTAAGGATAGAATACTTGCTCAATGTAAAAGTAAGGTTTAGAAACTTGCCTGGTGTGCAAGCTATAAATCTAGTTACAATTCAATTCGTCAACGTCCTACACATTACATTATGCATACGATATTGATTAGCTTCGTCACTTCTATGTTCAACTGTTGAAATTTTCATTTTAAGTCAACTTACAACTTGGTTCATAGTGTGAACTTATTAACTAACTACATAACATGAGTATGAATTCACAATATGCGTATCATATAGGTATAATCCTTCAAACAATCATAATCAAGTTTTACAATCACAATATTCAAGTTCGCACTTAGTTTGTTAACTTAAACCTTCACATTATCTTATACATGTCAATAACTTAGTTTATTAATCATGAACTTCAAATCATATAATATTCATTTTTATAACTTAGAACAATTTCTTTTATTATCGAGAGCACTACACTTGCGTACGTGCATGTCCGAGGCCCTCCAATTGCCTCCGAATACGTATCAGTCACAAAGCTGGCCATTTTGACCCCTTCTAACGACTTCAAATCGAAAAACTTACAAAATTAAAATTGTAGGTCTACTCGTTAGCTTTCCGAATCATCCTGAATCTCCTTAATCGGAGTTCGTATGAAGAAGTTATGCTTATTTTACTACAGAAGGTCAAAAATAATTTTTTCTCTGCACTTCCCCCATTGGGGCTGGGGTTAGGCCTGCTGGGGTGGGTAAAATCTGCATGGGGCCCACTGGGGTGGGCATAAAGCCAGCTGGGATGGGCATGCCCTTGCGGTTCAGCAACAGTTCGCGATTTTGACAGTTTTAGGCCAATTAAATGCAAATCAAACTAGTACCGTGATTTCTATGAAGTATAAACTTCATAGAAATATCATATAATGATTCTAACATGCTTTTAACACTTTATATCATGTAATTACTCGAATCAAATCATGAAATTTCATTG
This sequence comes from Panax stipuleanatus, assembly GCA_020205555.1. Taxonomy (NCBI): domain Eukaryota; kingdom Viridiplantae; phylum Streptophyta; class Magnoliopsida; order Apiales; family Araliaceae; genus Panax; species Panax stipuleanatus. The sequence goes on along the minus strand of CM035118.1, from coordinate 98,604,604 downwards.
TTCTTGGTGTTCTTGACGGCTTTGAAGAAAAATACGAAATTTGACGTCACAGATTCGTTATAACTCCAAATCCGTCCGTTCAAAATTTGTTTTCTTTGGCTTAACATATATTATCATAATTTACTGACAAATTTAAGTTAAACAAACAATTCATGGCATGCAATTGTTCGTAAGGACCATAAGGGCCATATATACAACTTTTATACTCTATAACTTTTGAAAAACTCAATTAAACATAATTACATGAAATTAATGGTTTGAAAACATACATAGATGGTAGAAAACATGTTATGATTATATCTTAATATTTATATACACATAAATCATCAATTCATGCATTGATCACAAAATAATTATTTTACAGAGAACTCAAAATAGTCGTTAATGGAAAACTCTGATTATAACATATCTATATGAAATTGGTTACTCTAGCATATGAATACATGATATAAACCATATAATATACATATACTAACATATATATCATCATATACCCACTAATTATAAATTTCTTCAATCACAGAGGACTTGAATAGTTTTTCATAAAAATATAAGAACGTAATTTAAGTTTGGGTTGAAGAGATTACCCTGCTAGATTGTGATGATGATTCAAGTACTATTCTTCTCTCAATCTTCAATCTCTCTCAACTTCTCTAAGTTTCTCTCTTTTTTTTTCTTCTGATAGGAATATGAAATAGAACTAATGTATATATGATATATGTATATAATATCACGTATTATATTCAACTGACGAGTTAGTGGGTAAGTTACTCCGTCATGGTTAACTGGTCCAACTCCCCTTAGGGGCTTATTTGGTTGTTCCTTAATAACTCCTTCCCATTTAATTTAAATTTATTCTTATCATATAGTTAAATAATGGAAAAAAGGCACCTTTACCCTATTGGGGTTGTCGTATTTTAAGCAATTGGCCACTGTGCTTTTAAAATATTCAATTAGCCCACTGTGTTTTTTAAAAATGTACAATCAAGCCATTCTGTCCAATTTTTGTGACAGACGTTAAAAAATTTCCCCATTTTTCCTATGTGGCTTTAAAAAAGAAAATATAAATAACGTGTATTTGCTGATGTTTCAGATATGGCACTGAAAAAAAAATCAAAAAATTATTATTATCTTATGTGGCAACACAAAAAAATAATAAAATAAAATTATTAATTATGTGGCAAAAAATAATTAAAATAATAATAAAATTAAAATAAATATTTTAATTCATTTTTTTATAAAAGAAAATCCTTTATCTCTTTTCCTTTCTTTTAATTATTATTTTTATTTTAAAAATTAATATTAATATTAATACAATAAAATTATTAAATTTAAACTTAAATATAAAAAAAACATACTATTAAAAATATTAAAACCTATTAATAACTAAACAGAAAAATAAAAAACAAAACCAAACAAAAAAAAAACTGAACCAAATTAAAATCAAAACAAAAGTGAAGATCAGTCCCGTGCTTCTTGTTCATCTTAAAATTCCCAAATCAAAAACCCTATTGCTAAGCAATATCTTTCTTTCTCTCTCTTGTTCATCTTTTCATCTTTCTCTGTTTTCTTATCTTTATAAACAAAGAGATGAGTTCATGGACAACTTGGGAGGAGCTGTTGCTAACGAGGACTGGAACGCCATAGCCATAGAGCTCCAGAGCAGAGCCTCCTCTGTTCCTAATCCTATTCTGTTAACAGCTCAAATCTGCCAGACCAAATTTTACGACCTTAGACGCCAATTCTCCGGAAATACTGCAAGTGTGCAAGCGAACAAAACGACGTCGTCAATCGCAGCGGCGAAGAGGTTGATGGCGGTGGTGGCGGTGGTGGCGGTGATAAAGGTGGAGGGGGACCAGATCTCTCTTTCCCTCTTAACAGCTCTCATTAATTTGTTCATTTGTTGTCATTTAAGGCCCATCCTTGATACAGTTTCTTGTTCCCCCTCATGTGCGACCAAATTAAAAGCCGAACTTCTCTTTCATTTTTCAATCTTCAGCCCCTGAAGGTAGACAAAACCTCAATTTTCTTTCTCTCCCTTAAATTTTCCACGACCGAAAAAATTTGCCCCCTTAGTCTCCTTTTGCAATTTCTGATGTCCATGGTCGAAAGTCATCAGATGATTTAATTGATGAACTTGGCGAAGGGGATGGCGAATTGGCAGAGTATCATTGTTTTTAAGGGCTTCTTCTTGTTTTGAACAGATTTAATTGATGAACTTGGCGAAGGGGATGTGATGAATAGATGTGGCGAATTGGCAGGCTTCTTGATTTAATTAATTTTAATTTTTAAAATAAAAATAATAATTAAAAGAAAGGAAAAGAGATAAAGGAAAAGAAAAAATTATAAAAAAATTAATTAAAATATTTATTTTAATTATTTTTTACCACATAATTAATTATATTTTTATTTTTATTTTTTGTTGAAATTAATATAATGTTGTTATAAATCTTATTGATACAAAAATTTTCATATATTATTTGTATTATTTGGAAATAATTTTTAAAATAAAAATAATTACTAAAAGAAAGGAAAAGAAAAAATTATAACAAAATAAATTAAAATATTTATTTTAATTTTATTATTTTTTACCACATAATTAATTATTATTTTTTTATTTTTTGTTGAAATTAATATAATGTTGTTATAGATCTCATTGATACAAAATTTTTGATATATTATTTGGAATTAATTTTTAAAATAAAAATAATTATTAATAGAAAGGAAAAGAAAAAATTATAAAAAAAATGAATTAAAATATTTATTTTTAGTTTATTATTATTTTAATTATTTTTTTACAACATAATTAATTTTTTTTTATTGTTTTGTTAAAATTAATATAATGCTATTATAGATCTCATTGATACAAAAATTTTGATATATTATTTGTATTATTTGGATATAATTTTTAAAATAAAAATAATTATTAAAAGAAAGGAAATGATAAAAGGAAAAGAAAAAATTATAAAAAAAATGAATTAAAATATTTATTTTAATTTTATTATTATTTTAATTTTTTTTACCAAATAATTAATTAGTTTGTTATTTTTATTTTTTGTTGAAATTAATATAATGTTGTAATAGATTTCATTGATACAAAATTTTTGATATATTATTTGTATTATTTGGAATTAATTTTTAAAATAAAAATAATTATTAAAAGAAAGGAAAAGATAAAAGGAAAAGAAAAAATTATAAAAAAATGAATTAAATTATTTATTTTAATTTTATTATTATTTTAATTATTTTTTTGCCACATAATTAATTTTTTTAATTTTTAATTTTTTTTATGTTGCCACATAAGAAAATATTAATTTCTTCATTTTTAATGCACACAGCAACAAATACACTTATTTTATTTTATTTTTCAAGAAGCCACGTAGGATATTGTTTAACGTCTGTCCAAGAAATTGGACGGAATTGCTTGATTTTAAATTTTTAAAAAGCACAGTGGGCTAATTGAATATTTTAAAAGTACAGTGACTAATTGCTTAAAACACAAAAATCACAATGGGGTAAAGGTGATTTTTCACTTAATTAATGTCACACCCAATTAAGCAATTAATCAAATATCTTATTTAAATCAATTAAATAAAATATAATAATTTCACATTAAATCACATAGTCACATAATTAAAATTATCATTTATTAATTATGTCAAATTATTAAATCTCTAATTAATTATTAAATTAATTAGAATAACATTATGCTTATTAAATAATTCATTTAATCAAATAAGCTCAATTAAATTCATACTTTGAATAATAAAATTCTCCACGTTAATTTAATCAATGTAACACATATAATTAAATTAATCGACCACAAATTCATCAATTAATTATTTAATTCAATAATTAAATCATCAAAAAAATATTTATTTAATTCAATAAATATTCAAATTAAATTACAAAAATCTTGTTCGTCACAGGTAGGATATCACTGGTAAGCTATCACAAACTGTTCTCGTCACTTTCTGCTGTGGATGACGACATTCAGGATAGCCTTTGGTGAATTCTCTTGACGCCTACTCGAACGACATCTTGCAAAGTCTCGATCACCACCAAATCTTTCTCGATGCTGTAGCGCCCCCAAATCCGGGTCCCCAGAACCTCGGACCTAGTACATTACGATACATCATTTCTATAACTATTGCGGAAGATATAAACATAAATTGTTTATACAATAACTTATTACAACATAATTCCCAAGGTCTGTAACCTTAACTTAATACCTGCCTTCAATATCCAATACGACATACCATGTCATTTGTATTCAATACTATTACAAGTTTAACCTGCATCCAAATCCAATTCTGGAGTTTGTCTTTGTCTTTGCATGTATCCGAAGTTTCTTCTAAATCTGAAATGTTTATCATGATATAGCAAGGGTGAGTAACAAGTTTGCTCAGCAAGTTTAAGTTCAAATGAAGATATATCATGATTGAAAATAATAATAAGTTGACAAACTTTCAACAATATAAATAATTGTGAAAGGATATAAATCAATTTTCATAACTGAATGACTGAGTCAATAATGAAGAATGGCCAACAATAAACATGAACAAATTTATCTAAACCAAATGGTAATGAAGGTGATCAGCCTTTCATACCTAATGAACATATGCAACATGCACTAAGTGCGAATCAATAAACAGTATAGATGTGAATAATTAACAATAATTATTCACAAACATGCTTTGAAATATAACTCAAAGTTGAGTTAGAGAAAAACTTGCATGTACCGTCGATTACTGCTACGCAATATAATTTAATCGCTTTATTGAAAAGACCTATCAGTTATAAGATTGATCTTTCAATTAGTATAACATACTTATCTCATAATACTATAACTTTAAAAGTAATCTATCTAACACTTAACCACATAGTCAAATATTAGATAACCTCAATACCATACTTATACACAAGTCTAAACCTAGCACACATCGAGTTTTAAATAATATTCAATATAGTATACTGCGTGGTTTCCCACAAATAACTAACAAATTAGCTTCCGTCTTGTCTACACAGTTTTCACAGTAAGTTAGATCGGTTACTAATTCGTAGATCCCTTCCCCATATGAAGGAGTCGTTTAACCCAACTACTATACATCAACCATTAAAGGGTACGATTGCACTACCTTAGACTTAACACTTACTCGTTCATTTATAAGTTCTTATTATAACTCGGTAAACTGTTTACTATTTCAACAAATCAACTTTCTTATTTCAGTAAACTGAAATCAATCTATCTTCTCTTCCTAACCTTATCAGTTTTCATTTCAGCAAGCTGAAACCAAACTGTCTTCCTAACATTTCAGTTTCCATTTCAGCATCCTGAAATTGTTCATTTCAGGAAACTGAAATACACTATTTACGAAAAATATCAAATCATCTTATTATTTATCTATCCTTTGGCCAATCATATATATATATATTCCATATACAAAAAGTATTTTTCTGGAATTTTTCAACTCCCTTGAGTATTTTTTAAAAATCCATTTCTAGTTAATTCCTTAACAAATTAGCTACCTTACGCTTAACTCCAGAAATTCCCGACACTTGGCGGGATCTTACACATGTTAACGTGAGCCTCCAGTTTAAATTTCGTGGCTATCGGAGTTATACAATTCCGGTTATAGCGATTTTCGTCGGAAAAATACAAATATTAAAATGGTCATAACTTGCTCAATTAAAGTCGGACTGAGCTCATTTTTGGACACAAGCTACTTTATAACATATATTTTAATGTCCCAAAATATTGGAATTTTTTTCAAAAATTAAATGCCCAAAACTGCCCTTACAATTTCTTGACAGCCTACTTTTTTTCAATTTTTAGATTTTGCTTCCTTTACTAAAATCAGTCCATACGGAAATCTACATGGAATTTTTCAGTGATTCCACTTGTAAAAGTTAGAAGACTCGTATATCTAACCCTAGAAATGGACCACACTCAAAAATTCGAAATACACTAGGAGATATGGTCGTTTTAATTTCATACTTCGTATTTACAAAAATTTGATTTTTCAAACTTGATGATTTCTAAGAAAACTTTCATATCCTTACCCTTTCACCAACATAATACATCATAACACCTATTAACACCTATTAACACCTCATATACTCATGGATATATCATGATCCATGATCTCATACATCAAACAATCACCAATCATAAGATAAACACAACCAAGGTTAAGAAAATTAAGTTTTCTTACTTTTGAAAAACATATTTTCCCTTTTATGCTTTAGATCCATTTTTTTTGACCCACAAAAGGGTTAGATCTAAAGATAAAACACTTTTAAACACATAAATCTAAAGATTTGAAACCTTAGATCAAAATTTTATAAAAATCAAAACTCAAATCAAATCAAGAACAAAAATAGATTATATAGGTAGGAATTCTTTATACCTTCTTTTGATTTTTCATTTCTTCTTCTTCCTAGGACTTGATTTAAGAACTAAAAAACCATAAAAACTCTCTCTCTCTCTCTCTCCTCCCTCTTGGCCAAAATCTTCACACTCTTTCCCTCTCTCTCTTTCTTATTTTTCTAAGTTATACAAATGAGAGGAAAGAGAAAGTGAAATGCTTTTGTTGATTTGTATAAATGAAGAGATGTATTGTATATCTCTTATTATTATTCCTACACTCTTACTCCTCCTCTCTTTCTCATCATTAAAAGGTTGCTTACAAGACTTAGATAACTTGCAAGTTTATCCAAAAGTGTTGGCTCCACTAATTAATCAACACCTCAAAAGCAAACTACCAACTAAAGTGGAAGTAATCATCACAAACATCTCCCCTTTCCCATCTCCTCCATAAATTTCGGCCCTAAGGCCTTCTTGGGCTCAAATTTGTCTTCTTTTTAAAGCCCAAATAGCTTACTTAGCATCCCATAGGTCCTCACTCAATTAGGTCACCAATTGGGCTACTCAAATAAATCTTTAGGGCTTGCAATGTTCATTCTTTGGACTAGCAAAACAACATAGTTTATACTTTTTAATTTTTATACTTACTTAATGACTTAAATATTCTTCCTCAAGTGGGCCAAGCTTGGGCTCTCACATAATTTCCTTTGGGCTTAGACTATTTCCTAAATTACTTACTAGATAAAATGAAGTTGGGCCTCCTCCTATAATTATATTAAATTGGGTCATTACTATACTTGCCCTATACATAATATATTGGGCTAGTTTAACAACTTAATTGCTATTAAATCAAATTAGCTACAAGTCCAATGCTCAAATAAATAATTGAGCTACTTAATTAATTCCTTGGGCCACAAAATTATCTTAGTCCATTAAATTTATTCTCACTAGAACCAATGCTCAACATTTTTGATATATACATATTCTTAATTATCTCTATATCCAAAATAAATGTATACACATTATATAATGTATATTTATTTAATCGTACACACAATTCACATAAGTCATAACATGCTCCACTAAATGTATTAACTTAATAGTCCTAATTGACTTAATAGGTTAAAAACACTCACATAATTCACATATCTAATTTAGATATTAGGTCACCTACTTTATAGGTATCGTAGTACCTTATCCTTAATATTCTATCAAGCACATAGATTCATCTCTAGGGTTTAGAAATTTTATAACCCATAATTCTTCTATTCTCAATCAAATAATAAACCATATAGGTTCTTCTTTAAAATTTTAAATTATTACTCTATTTCCACTCTAGGTTTTATCCTTTAACCTTTATTTTAATCATTTAAGATTTTCTAAATTTTTGGGTTGTCACAAATGCTCCCTCTAGGGATTTGTATAACAGATTCCATCATCTGTCCTCTGTGGGGATAAACTGATATACTATTTTCACCACTGGCTCATTCCCGATGCTTCGCTGGAGGTTTCGCCAACGGCTAATAGTGTCAGGCAATCTAACCTTTGCTGAAGTAGCCTTCAACGGCTGATGCCACCGGATCATTCCCGATGCTTCGTTGGGTTGTCGCCAACGGCTGATAGTGTCAGGCAATCTGACCTTTGCTGAAGTGGCCTTCAACGGCTGAGATCACCGGATCGTTCCCGATGCTTCGTTGGGGTTATCGCCAACGACTGATAGTATTAGACAATCTGACCTTTGCCTGAAGTGGCCTTCAACGACTGATGCCACCGGATCATTCCCGATGCTTCGTTGGGGTTGTCGCCAATGGCTGATAGTGTCAGGCAATCTGACCTTCGCTGAAGTGTCCTTCAACGGCTGAGATCACCTAATCGTTCCCGATGCTTCGCTGGGGTTGTCGCCAGCGGCTGAACTGTCGGCCCTGATCAATCTCGACGCGGGGGTACTCTGTCTGATAAATCACACCCTCAGATCAATCTGGATGCCTTGATATAGTCAGAACCTGCTGTTTATACCGTCGGACCTTCCCGGTGCTCTGACAGCGGCAGTTTTCAGCAGTTTTTCGTAGTTTTTCAGCAACTTTTCAGCAGTTCTCATCATTGGTCCCCGGATATCACTTTAGAATGATAACCAATGGCTTACATGAAGTTCTTCTTTCTATCAGGAATCCGTCGCTCATACGCAGGATTTCAAGATAATCCGCTTAATCGCGTACCAGTTTTTTCCCGGATTTAACTGTTTAGCTTTTGTAAACTCCGTTTCTAGTCGAACTGGACCTAGCCGGAGGGAGTGGGCCCCACCTTGCGGAGCCTCAGGTAGGGGTGCGGTAGCCGCAGTTGGGGCTGCTCCCTCCTGTGAGTTTAAGTTGAGCTCCTGTGCCTTTTCAAATTTATTTTCAATTTTAAATCCTAAAGGAAATCCGATTTTCTTTCTCAGATTTGCGGTGTTCGGGTAGCTTTTTTTAGATTTCATCAGCTCACAAATGCTCTACACATCTTTGGTAACGTTTACATCCTTTTTTTTCCAGTTTTGACAGTTAGAATGTTGTAAACTACGTAGTGTGCTTTTAAACACAATGTATCAAATATGTATGCATATATGACTTGATAAAAATTTTCAAACTTAGTAAATATGCATATTTTACTATACTGAATGTTTTGATGTAAAAAATTTTGAATTCTGAGACAGTCAATTGACGCTCTTTTTGATCAGTTTACTCATCCTTTTTGAGGCCAAGTGAGCCTAGATTTTCAACTAAAAATGCATGTGGTAATTTAGCTACCATGTGGAATTTACTTTTGATTATTTTTCATAAATATGAACTGTTTCTATTTTTTGGTAGGTGTGTTACTGAATGGCCACCTAGTCATGTCTGTGTGTCCATGCGGACATTCCATTTTACAAAGGAGACTCTGGCGAAGTTTTTTCAAAAGCCTAAGCATTTAATAAACATGTAATTTGACTCTACTGGGGATTTTGGCTGACTCATGCATGTTTTAGGACTTAGAAATGCATAAAGTACTAATTTAAATAATAAGCCACAGGTTTAAGGCTTACCTCACCCTTTCTGAGGTGATTTGGAGACTTTGTCCAGGTTATGGAGCCAGATAGACTCGGTAGTGCCAGCAGGGTCGTTCCAGGAGTTAGGCGGAGGAGAGTCTCTGATGTCCATCAGCCAAGACCAGCCCGACCGCCTCGCAGATTGGCTGAGTCAGTGATTCGTCCTATTCGGGTTGATTCGTCGGTTGATGTGGATGATGAGGATGTACATTTTGTTGATTCTGTCCCACCTCAGGCCCCACGTGCGGAGCTTCCAGGCATTATGGTGCCACTTTAGGAGTTTCTGGGAGATTTGAGGCGCCATCCATCTAGATACCTTCACGCCAACGAGGTGACTGAAGTTTTTCTTCTTCTGGATTTTTTTTCTTTCTTTTACCATTTTTAGGGCACAGGTTTGATCTGGACTGGATTTTTAATGCAGGTTCCCGACTTTACACAACCTAAGGGGAACTGGTTCAATGTCCATTCTTTGTACCATACTCTGCATCCAGAGTAAAGGGCCATTGTTGACACCTGGAGGTTTCAAGCATTCTTTTCTATCTTTCCCCGCCGTTGCCCCTGGGGTTATATGAGGGGATTTTTCTGAGCGCTGGTTCCACCTAGACCCAGTCTCAATATTTGTTAGATTACTAGGTGATGAGGACTCCTATGTACTGGAGGTTTATCATCAGGATAGAGTTCGTAGGTGAGCTAGTGTCAGTTGTGGCTGGCATTTCACCTACTGTCGTTCAGTCCCTCTTAAGAGTTCCTGCGTAGGCCATGAAGGGTCGGACGGTCCGTTCTGGTCCCTTGAGTGTAGATGCCCAGAGTAGGGCTTTGCTTGAGCCTTTGCCTGATGATCACAGGGCAAGAGATCGCATCCTACAGCGACTATTCTTAGTGATCATCAGGGGTTGTTTTCTTGCGGACAACTCTTCAACGATGTCCTTTGCCCTGGTCAGCGCTACTAGATACGTGGAGCACCTCAGTGATTTTGATTGGGGTACCTACAGCTTTGCCTATTTTCTCCAAGGGATGCGCATGCACTCGGAGGGTGTGACGGAGGCTTGGTTATGCTTTTACCTTTTCTTGCTGATGAGTATATCTTTATTGTACTATTTTGATTTCCTCATTTATATATGTCAGTCTTGATCACTGAGGACTTTTGATATTTACATGGCCAATTTTGGGCATATGAGAGGCTTCCTTGCCTACTTCCTGCCACTACTTTGGGTCTGGAGACTTATCCGAGGGGATGGCACTGACATCACTCCACATTGACGGAGGTCCCTGTAGCTGAGGGATTCACCCATTCCCACCTGCAACTAGAGCTATTGACGGCCGGATAGATCTCGTGGGTCCCGTATACCTCAGACTTTTTGACAGTCAGGTTTGAGGACGATTTTCCCACTGGTCAAGAGTTTGCATTATTCACCCACAGAGTCCCATTTTTTGATAGAGGGAGGTTGGGAGCTCAATTTAGGAGAACATGCTATTCGGAGCACCACGGGAGAGATCCGCATTCCCTTAGTTCCTCCTTCTTGGCATCATTAGCCACTATCTCAGCCACTTACGGACATTCCACTGGTGGGCGTAGATGGCTTCACCCTGTTAGAGGGTCCTTACAGCCAGGAGGCATTTCACAGCTGGTGGAGTCCTCGTACCATTGGGGCTCAGACTCGTGCTATCCAGTTTATGGCAAACATAGTGCCAGGGTCTGTGATTATGATAGAATGGATAGCTTGCCTCCGAGATCCGAATCATCTAGATCAGATTACAGGACTGACCCAGCAGTTAGAGAGAGCTCATTTGTTCATCAGGCACCTAGGCCGGGAGCCATCCGAGGCAGATTCTTTTGATCCATCCAGCTCCGGAGCTGGCCCCTCATTAGGTCCATTTTCTAGCAGCTTTGCAGGTGATGATCCTCTCTTATATCGATCGGACATTCCCACTGGCCGAGACTTTGTGACTCAGGAGGAGCTGGAGTAGGTTAATAGCCTGGATGCAGATATCCTTAATCTCTTTAGATAGCTTTTCTCGCTATATCTTTTGATAGGCCTCTGTTTAGCTATTGGGTTGCTGTGCCCCATTTCTCGCTATATCTTTTGATAGGCCTCTGTTAGTAGTTGGGCGGCTATGCCCCATTTCCCTGTACTTTTAATTTTGTATTTTATTGGCAGACAGAGATGATGCTTGCAGTAGATAGTTTATTTTATATATGCATGATATTTCCTATCTATTGCATCATGTTTATCATTATCATTATGTATATATTATGTCATGGATATGCACTTAGACAGGCGAGTTTAGATTTAACTTTTGGATGGCTTTATGATACGGTGATACAGATCACTAAACTCGGCTGACTCTCTAAGAGTCCAGAAATCATAAACTTTCTCCAAATCATCCTCAGACAAAGACAAAGTAGGTGATCGATGACTTAAGCTCCCTCAAAAGAGTGAAAATCTTGGAACTGATCAAACTTCCCCATGATAGATGGTGGATGATAAGTAGTCATATCTCTCAGACCAACTAACGGGAGAAAGTCCATACCTGTGGCGTGTGTGATAAAACTCAAAGGAGAGAAAAACCCAGAATAAAGTAGAATGGAAAAGGGATCCTAAATAGCGGTCAGAAAGTTAAACCAGGAGGCTGTATCCACACAATCAGTAGGGCAAAAGGAATAGGACATCACTATGTCATAACCGAAATAATATCCATGACGTCACGAAGCACCTATCCGTATCAGATGGGTCCTAAACTATACATATAATAAAACAGCATTGCCTCGGAAGTACCCATCACCATGAATGTGGCAGTAGGTACCTGACATATAAGTCTCTTCAAGAATCATGGGAAGAATGGTACAACCCTCCCATAAAGCTCTGACTGCAGTGACTAAGCTAATGTCTAAGTGGTCCATGTAAAGAGGCATATATAAATATGATATGACGCACATCAACAAGAGCGTCAACTCGTGCAATCCTCAATGATCCTCCGGGATCGCAAAATCCTCTAAGTGAACTAAAAAGATATCCAGAGACCCACAGTGGTCAATCATAAAGCCTTTGGACACAACATGGCCTGAGGTAATCTCATCTAATACCATAGTCCGCCGCAAGCCCGTCATAATCATGAACTGTTGGAGCGACTGACGGACAGCTACCCTAGCACAAGGGGCATCTAAAAGTAATCTAATAATACAAAAATACTCCTCTAGGGTAGGAGTTAACTTGTCGTACCAGTCCCTGCATAGTATTATATATGTGAGAACTACAGTCGGTATCCAATACTCAAGTAAAATTTTGACTTTGAGAAAAATTAATTTCAATCATAAACAAACCTGAAGCTTCTTCAAGCTTCTTCTGCTTTTGTTCTGCAAGGTACTTATCACAGTTCCTCTTCCAATAATTAGGCTTGTTGCAATGGAAGCACATTCCTTTGTTGTCTAGATTAGGTTTCTTATTATCCTTTTTCATTGCCTTGCTCTTAGCCTTCTTATTTTTTTCAGAAGATACCTTGAGCCTCTTCCTTTTCTTGGAAGAATCATCTACCATTAAGACATGGTCCTGCTTGGATGGAAAGTGAATTTAAGTATTTTTCAACATGTTAAGTAACTCAGGCAAGCTGACGTCCAACTTATTCATGTGAAAATTCACAACAAATTGTGAGAAAGTGTCTGGGAGTGACTGCAAGATTAAATCTTGACTTAACTCCCCATCCATGCCGAATCCCAATTGTTCCAGTCGTTCGATCAAATTAATCAACTTTAGATAATGAGTCTCAACAGTAGTGCCCTCGGACATACGAGATCAGAAGAGCTCCCTAGATATCTGATACCTAGCAGTCCTGCTTTGCTCACCATATAATTCTTTTAACTGCAGCAAAATAGAATAGGCATCCATTTTCTCATGCTGACGTTTTATCTCGTTACTCATGGATGCGAGCATGATGTATTGTGCTATAAATGCATCATCTTGCCACTTTTTAAAAGTAGCAATCTCTTCTTCGGAGGCTGTTTCTGCAACTTTTGCAGGGTCAGACGAATCTGGGACATAAGAAAGCTTTTCAACAGTGAGAACAATTTTCAAATTTCTTAACCATTCCGTGTAATTCGATCCAGTCAACTTGTTACCATCAAGTATTCTACGCAGTGATAGTGAGTGTGACATTTTTCAAATTCTGCATGTGAAATAAAATAACATTTTAGCATACATTCATTTTATTAATTACCAAAAAAATTAAGTCTTATTTTAAATTGGTATCTCCCACTATTTTCATCAAACTATATTACCCTCATAATATATAGTTCGACAAATCTATTTAAAGATTTGCTATTGAGAATAAGGATCCCATTTCAAATGTATATAGCCTTGTGGTGACACAACAAACGATATATAAATAAATAGGTTGACAACTATTGTTAATTTCATCACCATGTAACTCTTTATTTTCCCTCTTAGATTATTTTGATCAAGTGGTGATACATACGAACCAAAATTATCCAAATTAAGTCTAACCTAGCACTTTCATATATTCAAATAGAAAAATACCGTCCTTGTGATGACACAACAAAACAGTATTGTTCAATTTCTTTATAAGCATCAAATGTGATAAATCAACATCTTAAATATTTAATACTTACCTTGTGCTGACACAACAAACTCGTATTAAATATTTAATACTCTATATTAAATTTATCATGCTAGAAGGCGACAATCAATATTTCAAATATCTTTGAACGCTTAGGACTTAATATATTAATTTCTTTGAGGGGTTTTTTATTAATTATTTCATCTTGTTTAGCGCGTATGCACACACACATATATATACGCGTCATATTAATTAACATGCGAAGCATGTTGTATAATATATATATATATATATATATATATATAATAAGCATGCATATAGAATACTATATTCTACGCGGATTGATTATGGACTTTATTCTAGTTTGGTTCACTAGAGTCACCAAGTGAACTAAAAGGTCAAACCTAGGGGTGCAAGAATTAAAGTTAAACATAACTATTATATTTATATCTCGGGCTCCACTACAAATGGGTCTTCATGTGCTTCTTGCTCCTTGGTGTCCAATTCTTCAAGTAATTCTAACTAATCCTATTACATTAACTATCTACAATAAATAGAAACCTTGATCAGCAGTCAAGGGAAAGTACATAGGAGAGAGATAGAAATTACATCAAGAAAAATTAGAGAAGACGAGGTACGCAGAACTCATTTAATAAAACCTATACATTCATCCATCCAACTAAAATAAAATCCAATCGCATTGGTCAAGAGTCCATAATCAATCCCATTTATTATCATACATATCAACATATGCATCAATAAATAACATTTATCTCATGAATAATAAATCCATTCCATATATGCATCGATATCAATTAATGGGCAAAATTTTGCTAATATTTAGTTTTGAAACAAATTAAACTTCTTTTATTTTAATCTAAAAACCAAATTCAAATTAAACTCCTTTAATTTTTAGCAATCTGAAATCAAATTTTAAATAAAATAAACTCTTTTATTTTAAGTTTTTATCAATTAAATAAACTATTTATTTAAATTGAAGAAAACAAAAATTTTCAGATTCTGTCTAAGGTAAGGCGCAGCTGCGCCCATAAAGAACTGGGGCGAGGCGCAGCTGTGTTCCAAAGGGCAGACTTGATTTTCTGTTGACCGGCACAGCTGTGCTACTTGACCAGGAGAACTAAAACTGGTACATGGCGCAGCTGCACTCTAGAATGAACTAGAGGCAGCGCAGGTGGGCCCTGTCGCAGAACCAGAAATTTTTTCGTTACCCAAAAATTCGATCAAATCGCATATGATACATACATGGAATCAACAAAATTGATAATTAGCATATAGGTAGGCTTTGATACCACTGTTAGGTTTGTATATAACGCGAATACATAATCAAATTGCATAATTATAGCGGAAGCGCGAAAAAGGGTGTTTTTAAAATTTAACACAAATCATCACCATGATCATCCTATATGCTTAGTTATCAATTCATACATGAAAGAGAAGAAGATGAGATTCATACCCTTGTAGATCTAGCTTTCTCAGGTACGAGTTCTACTCCAATTCCTTTCACATTCAACTTGAATCCATGAGATTGATTCCTTTCTTTGATCAATGTAAGCCACCCAAGTGTTTGGCCTCTAGAGGTGATCCACCAAGGAAGAACAATTATTCAACAAGGAGGGTGTATGGCTAAACCCTAGTTTTTTTCTCTTTAGAAAAGGTGTGCTCTCCCAACTCTTGAAAATTGCATTAACCCTAAATCAAAATAAGACATCTCTTATTTATAGATGTAGGCAACCATCCTAAACATTTTAGGATTAGGGTTTCATATTAATTAATTAAACTCTTTTAATTAATTAGGCTTCTTAATCTTATTAGAAATAATTAATTAAACTTTTTTAATTAATTTACCTCCTAATCTTATTAGGAATATGATAGAGTACTTTTATTAATTAATTCTCAAACTCCTTTACGAATTAAAATAATAGTAATAGTAATAATAATAATAAGACTCCTCTTATTAATTTATATTTAATATTTCAAAAATATTAAATAATAAATATTAAGCTATTTAATTTATTCTATCACCATAGATTAAATTAAACATACTTAACTTATTATTACGATTATGTCATTTGCTTCTTAAATAAATATGCATTCTTTTATGTTGTGATCCTTTAGGTTCTCCATATTAAATCGGTTGTGAATAAATTAATTAGAACAATTCTAATTTTATTTAAATAAATAAATTAACTATTAATTCATTTAAATAAATAATATTTATTCTACAATAAGGGTAAGTCCCCTTAGCACTCAACGACTTTTCAAATAATAAGGGTAAGATACTATGATGATTTCAAGTCTAAAGATTATTTGTACTACTATCACTTAAGGAATTCCTATTGATAGACAAGTAAAACTCCATTAGTTATTCCTTAGCGAGCCACGTTTAGTATACTTCTTCTCCAATAAGCATCTACATAATTTCTTTAGTGTCTCCACACAAATGATCATGAGATCAATTATCCTCATCCAATGAGCAAGCAACATATGTACCAATCTATCCGGATTCACTAATCTCCTATTTAGTAATCCAATAATTGGGAACTATTTTAGTTTTAAGATTTTTAAGAATTTAGATCTCATTAGCATGATCATCATCATGATTCAAAAACATTGCTTAAAACTATGGGTTTATCACATTTAATATAACAACATCACGTATATAATGTAAACGCCTTTAATTAAACAATTCTTTTATTAATAAATGAATAAGATTTTTATAAAGTATATGCTTCATCATATCAAATATGGTTGGCTTGTGTGCATACTACTTTCACCATTATGTTACTCCGTTTAATTGGTCTGGATCCCGATATTCATAGAGTTCGGGGGCTTGCTTAATTGAGGAGAAGGTGTTAGGCACCCCTCGACTTCCGTAAAATATGGTTATCGCGACTTTTTCATTCCCTAAGCATGTGAAGTGTGTGTGTGATTAAATATGTAAAAGTGCTTAAGTGCTTTATTTTGAAAGTAGTGATATACCTCGTTAGACTGATAAGTAGGTTTTATACCTACTTATTGGCTATTTACTTGCTAGAATTATGGCTTAAACTCAAGTGTTTCAGTGTCTTTTTATGCTCTTTGTCTTTGTTTTGTAGGATTACAAGAAGGAAACTATAAAGTGAGCTAATGGAAATAATTGGCATGGAAATGGCATGGGTATGGCATGGAAATGGCATGATGGCAAGATGGTGTGCTAGAGGTGGACTAAAGATGGTAAGCATGTGGTGAGATGAAGATGAAGCACAGCATGCGGGCATAGAAATGGCATCTGATGAGTGGCTAAGGAAAGAAGAAAGAAAAGAAAAGCAACAACCAAGGCAGCAGCATTTCAATAGCAAAACACCGGCAGCAGCATGCAGAGAAGACCAGCCGCGGGGCAGCGCCAGTAATGGCCTTGAACACAGCGCGCCCGTACTAGGAAGCAGTCGGCCTGCAAGTTGGCGCCCCAGCGCCCCAAATGAACTACGGGGCTGCGCGACCACGCCAGTCAACTGGTGAAAATTATTTGACTTTTCATTTAAGCATTGGCTGTAGCGTGTTTTCCATATATGGGTGTATTTGCAAGTTATAAAGGAATTTCACTATTTATTCTACAGTTTTAATTTCTATTCTAGGGCTTAGAGGGTTAGATAGAGTTCATTGCTACACTTCACTCTTGTGGTTTTCTCTCTTCTAGTTCTTAGTAGATTTCCATTATTAGGGTTTTATTTTGGATTTTATTGTGATTCTGAACTGAGCTTGAAGGCTTATTCTGGAAGGAGGAATATCAGATTTGCACTATCCTTATCTATATATTCTCTTCTCTTTTAATATTTGATTTCAATGTTTAGATCAAATCCCATAATGGTTATTGGTTCAGAGATGAACTAACCACCATTATGGGATTCTAATGAAGCTTATTGTTTAATTCAGATGTATATGCCTCTTTGTGATGTGTGATTGATTATGTATGGATTGCCTAGCATGGTTGTGTTTAGTGTTTAGATGCTTGATCACCATCTACCTTAATAGTTTGTATTGAATTGAAAGAGGAAGTATAAACTCAGATTTGGCCATGCTAGCATATGTTTATGAAATTTGCATGTGATAGATTTTGTGATTTGTAATCCGGATAGGCATATACCAGCTTACCATTTGTAGTCAATTGAGAACTTGCACTTAAATTGATATTGCTTGTAAGTCACATAGACATATAGTGATTTAGGTAATATTGATGTTCATATGAATTCTATCTCTTTTGTGGATTTTATGTGATATGGACTTGGTTTATTGAAAGATAGCCATTTCTCACCTTCGTGCTCTCGACTAGCAACCCTAAGTAATTAATTAAGCTAAACAAGAGGTGTGTAATCTGGATGATGCAATAAGTGACATTAGGATCCCATATCTTCCCAATTTGAGTCAATCATTTGTTAATTAGTTAATTTTAGTTTATAGCCATTCTAGTTATTAATTCACATCTTGTTTACTCGTTTGAGCAGCCGAAAATAGCTATAAAGTTGTTACATGATAGTTTAAGTATAATTGCTTTTCTCCGTGGAAACGATCTTTACTTATCATATATTACTTGTTGACCGTGCATACTTGCACGCGTTTGTGTCTGTTTTGTTAACACTGAAACAAGCCAACAAGTATTTGGCGCCGTTGCCGAGGATAAGTAATTTTTTTATTACTATTGACATCAATTTAAGTTAAATTTGTCTAACTTGAACATTTCACACCTTATCTCATTTCTATTTTGTTTTTATTTGTGTTTCAGGTACTTGTGGTTAGTATATGCACACTCGATCTTCAAATTCTGTGTTGGTACCTAGACAGGATAATATCAACAGGGAAAGCTTGGAGAGCGGATACACGTACTACTAACACACAAGAAGACACTGAACCACCGGTACAAATGGCAGCCGAGGAACATAAAGCATTGAAGGATTACTCTATGCCAAACATCAATGAATTACATCAAGTATAGTCCGGCCAGCGATTGTGACACCCCCAAATTCATGACCGTCACTGGTCTCTCGAATTCGTCCGTCAGGTTCTCACAATAATACAATAATAATATCTAAAACATACATTCACAGCGGAAGATCTAATCTAGAATAATATACAATGATTTATTATAATTATTTCCCCAAGTCTCGCAACCTACAGTACTTAATAGATTACATAATAATATCAAATGTAGACTTATTACATAACTCTACTTAAGCTTAAACATAGTTCTGAAATAGTCTTAATATAACATTAAAGATTTTAAAAACATAAAAGGGACAAGCTAGTCGGTAGCCTTGCCCTTGCCCTTATCGACGCCCGAAGGTCCACCCTGCTCTGCCTTAATGAAATATTTTAGGGAAAGAAAGAATGAGCACAAATTGCCCAACAAGTAATATACAATAAGAGTAAAGAGTTTTATGAGTTTGAAATACCAAGGTATAATCTCAATGATAATCTAGAAGAATAATGTCATGAATAACGAGTATCAACAATTCTTAAATCAAATCCTTGGAATATAAAATGATAGCTCAATATAGATCAACAGATATATATGAATTCAAAGGAAATCAACGTATCCAATTGGATAAAATAATTTATACTGAGCAGTCACTAAGGACTATTGAACATCTACTAGAATTATCAATATTAAACTGATAACCCAAAAGAAATAAGTACGATAAATGATCAGTCTACAATACTTTATGTTATGCATAACACCACAGTAATTTTCACGCGTGTGTTGGGGCTTCCAACAATTACACTCCCCTTACCATAAGGGTTGTTCAACTCAGTTTTCAAGATTTTTGCACCAGTCAATTGGTTTGGACAGTTTTCTAAACATGCATATAGTCTAGCCGAATCAAATGGCATAGACACTTTCACGATATTCAAGAACAATACCAAGTTCAACATGAATAATAGTTTTCATAAGACTCAAATAGAATAAGAGTTTATTCAATAAGCATACTAACTCCATTTAAACGAGTAAGTAAGAAAACTTGCTTACAATATTCCCTGAATAAAGTAAACACAAGGATAGAATACTTGCACCGTAAAAGAGTGTAAGTTAGAGAACTTGCCTTAAGCGTAGTCTATCCACGTAAATTAATCAACACTTTCGAATCCTATTTATAGTGTATTATAAGTATAGGATGTTCATTAGCTAACACATTCGGTGCACAAGCTTGTTACTCAATTTAAATATACACACATGGTACTATCTTAGTCACACGTCATTACATACTTATACGCATATGGTATGAAATCAAATTTTAAGTTATCACGGAATCAAGTACATACTTATAACATAAATGATATTATAGCAATTCACAAGGCTTAAGTGGTTATGACCTTATATGATCCATGGACTTTCATTTTATAAGTTAGTCATTATCTTGTCACTTAATCATCACATATCATACATATCAGTAGGGTATAGACCATTTCCAGCAGCTTTGAGCAACAATAGGTACTAACCGACACGACCAGAACAAGCAAACTTTATTACTTCTGTCCGGCTTACCAGCAAACAATGTCATATAGCATATACACATATTAAGAGTGTTTTCATGCTTTCCCAAGTAAATCTAAGTTCCACTTTCCATGACATGCTTCTAGATTTACATCTTAGACAAATTAAGGCCTTACAACATCATGATATCATGTAAGCTATCATGCTTGTTATTTTAAACATACGAGGTGATCGCATAGCATATTTTAGGCATGGTCACAAGTAGCTATATCATACACGTATTACTAGCATCGTTACAACTTCGTTCATACTTCACTTGTGCCTAACTTGCTTCTATCATGGTAGATATATATGTTTGATACATTAGTGAGGTTAAGAGTATCATCAAACATGTCCATAAATATCAGAATTCAAATCTCAATGTAACATGTCAAGGTGCACGTTCAAAACTTATACTTTCATTAGTAAAGTTCACTAAAAAGGCTTAACATGTTCATGCTATATATATACATATGTTAACATGTCTAACATGCATTTCAAGGCCATATAAACATGCTTGCAAAATCAGAATGCATATATGATACTTACATGCCAAGGTTCACCTTTGAAACTTATATTTTCGTTAGAAATGTTCACTAGCGAGGTTCAACATGCTCATGTTACACTATGAAACATATATACGTAAGTTAACATGCTTTTCATGCATTCTTAAATCATACTAATATGCTTACAAGGTCAGAATACCAACGTGACTTATATACGTCAAAATTTGATTATAAAACCTTAAGTTTATTTTCAAACTATAAGCTTTTTCATCAAGATTGTATATCATCATGGTCAAACATACTCACGCTATGTCAACATACTTGCTTATACTTGTTACTCATGCTAACATGCTTGTTTATGTCATAATAATCAATTAACACTTAACAGATTTCTTAACAGAAACATAAACTGACTCCAAAGGCTGGCGTAGCTGCAATACGCCTCAGTTATAAACCGATGCAGCTGCGCCGCGATTGGTCTGTGCCAGAATTTTTCTTGCTTCGGCAGAATGCAGGCCAACCTCCAAATTTTCACCACAATTCTGATTCTACACAATCACATTGCTTCACAATCATACTCATAAGGCTATATAATAACTAGTAAACATTACCCAAATCATATTATAATTTAATTCAACCAATAATCAACAATCTACGGAAACACAGAAAATAAGAATGAAGAACAAGGATAGGATTATACCTCTGCTATATGAATTGAGCTTGTTACTAAATCAAACCTCTCCCTCTACTGATATATGTATATTGCTCTCACTCAACGCTTAAGCAAAATCTCAACAAATTGAATGAAGAAGGAAATGGGCTATATTTATAAAAGAACTATAATCCAAACAATGCTTTCAACTCTCAAATTAAACTAACGGATTGATAAATTATTTGATGGCTAATGAGAAGTTGGTGGTAGTTGGTGGAATAGTTGAGGATGTAGCAATCCAGCCATTCTCCTTCATAATGATAGCTAGCAAGCTGAGGTTATGAGTTTGAGAGCAATAGGCTTAGGCTTCATAAATATTTCACGTCAAGGAGGAAATGGGCTCTTGATTTGGGACAAGGTATGAATTCTCAGCATTATAACAACATGAATATATATATAACACTTAGTTTATCACACATTACATATTACATACTCTTAGGCTATAATTCCATTAGTCTCACAATATAGTTTTAAATGAAGAAACAATACTACAATATAGCAAGTTGGGTTGCACCCATCCATATATAATCCATGTACATTTTATCATACCGGTATAATTTAATCGGATATTATCACATTACATTGTCTCCTTTATTATTAAATTCTATTAATCAACAATTGTTTACAATATATTCATGATGTATTATTTTAATGTATACTCACACACAATTGTCACATAAGCATAAATCATTTAGCTTATTTAGTTTAATCAATCTTAATGCATGGTTTCTATATGTAGTATAGTCACATTTAACGTCACACTACACTATATAACACATGTGTCATTATTATATGTTATACTTTTAATTATCACATCCTTTGCACATATCAACTAGTTGAGCAAATACAATCTACTCGTTTATATATTATTATTCTCAATGGCAATTAATTAATTACTTATCTTATCAATTAATTAATAATAATATTAATTAATCCATCCCTCATCAATCAATGTAATTATTAATCTCCATAACAATTAATTAACATTTATATGATTAATTATCACATTAAATAAATATAAATCTTATTATATTTATAAACAAGTTACTTATTATTATTCTATTATTTGCAATAATAATAAATCAACAGACTCTTATTATATTTCTCATAATAACAATTAATATAGATTAATTGTTCACTTAATGATTCACTCGTCCATGAATTAATTAATTCATCCTCGAATCTATTATCGTGCCACACAAGGCATTCCAACAAGCTTATCGTAAACTCCACACTTTTCTCAATTACATAAATTCAATTTAATAATTGAGTTAACTTATTTCATAACACTTACATATTTATATTCAAATAAATATTCATTTCCATTAATATATTTATTTCATAATATTCAGAAATTCTTGGGTATTACAGCGATAGCTGCGAACACCTTTGAAGTAAAACCAGGAACAATTCAGATGGTTCAGAACACAGTCCAATTTGAGGGTTCAGCTACCGATGATCCAAACGAACACCTTCTGAGTTTCATATATTTATTTATATGATTAATTATCACATTAAATAAATATAAATCTTATTATATTTATAAACAAGTTACTCATTATTATTCTATTATTTGCAATAATAATAAATCAATAAACTCTTATTATGTTTCTCATAATAGCAATTAATATAGATTAATTGTTCACTTAATGATTCACTCGTCCATGAATTAATTAATTCATCCTCAAATCTATTATCGTGCCACACAAGGCATTCCAACAAGCTTATCGTAAACTCCACACTTTTCTCAATTACATAAATTTAATTTAATAATTGAGTTAACTTATCTCATAACACTTACATATTTATATTCAAATAAATATTCATTTCCATTAATATATTTATTTAATAATATTCAGAAATTCTCGGGTATTACAGCGATAGCTGCGAACACCTTTGAAGTCAAACCAGGAACAATTCAGATGGTTCAGAACACAGTCCAATTTGGGGGTTCAACTACCGATGATCCAAACGAACACCTTCTGAGTTTCATTGAAATTTGTGACACATTCAAGTACAACAACGTGTTGGATGATGCGGTGAAGCTTCGTCTCTTTCCATTTACTTTGAGGGAAAAAGCGACGAGTTGACTTCATTCGTTACCATCAGGATCAATTACTATATGGGAGGATCTAACTCAGAAATTTTTAGCCAAGTTCTTTCATATGGCCAAAACAACGAAGATGAGGAGTGCTCTATCTCAATTTGAGCAACAGCAGGGAGAATCTTTGTATGAGGCCTGGGAACGCTATAAGGAGATGCTAAGAAAATGTCCTCACTACGGGATGCCAGATTGGATGGTGATCAATACTTTTTATAATGGTTTGGGATGGCAATCTAGGCCGATCATTGATGCTGCAGCAGGTAGAGCTTTGTGGGCTAAGAGCTTTGAGGAAGCTTATGCATTGATTGAGACCATGTCGGAAAATGACTTTCAGAATCCGACAGCTAGAATGCCTCAACCAAAATTTGCCGGGGTATTAGATGTGGATGCCATCACGGCATTATCAGCTCAGATGGTAGCGATGTCTAAGAAAATTGACTCTATTTCTGAAAACAAAGTTCATCAAGTTGCTTTCATATGTGAGTTATGTGAGGGATCACACCCGACAGAACAATGTGCTATCACTACAGCGTCAGTTCAATTCGTCAGCAACTATCAAAAGCCACAGAATCAATTTTTGAACTCCTACTATCCAAACAACATAAACCATCCAAACTTCAGCTGGAGTAACAATCAAGGTGCTCAACAACACCAACCTCAACAATAATACCAAGCACAACAATCTCAACAACAGTACCAACCACAATAGTCTCATCAACAGTATGCACCTAAACCGTCCTACCCTCCCAGATTTTAGCAAAATCAACATCAATCAGCTCCCGCCCCTCAGCCGAAGAAGAAATCTGAAATCGAGAAATTGATGTTGAAGCATATGGCAAGTACTGAAGTATTGATAAAGAGCCAAGCGGTGGCCATCAAAAATTTAGAGAATCAGGTGGACCAAATGGCAAATATGCTGACCAACAGACCGCAAGGGACTCTACCAAGCAATACATAAGCAAATCCGAGAAGGGACGGGAAGGAACAGTGTCAAGCCATTACATTGAGGTCTGGAAAGCAAACTGCAGATCTGGAGACTGGAGCGGCCGTGCCCCAAGAAAAAGGAAACCTGGCGCGGGCGCGCCCATATGAAGAAAATTCTGAAGAAGCTTTGAATGATGGAAAGGATGGGGATCATGTAGTGCAATCAGAGAAACATGAAAAAGCTGAGAAAACCAATGCTACACCACAAGTGGTCTACCATCCTGCATCATACCCTCAGAGGCTTCAGAAATAGAAATTAGACAAACAGTTCGCCAAGTTCTTGGAGGTGTTTAAGAAACTGTAGATCAACATTCCTTTCGCAGAAGCTTTGGAACAAATGCCAAGCTATGCAAAGTTTATGAAAGGAATACTATCGAGGAAGAAGAAACTAGAGGTCTATAAAACAGTTGCCTTAACAGAGGAATGTAGTGCAGTATTACAACGAAAACTACCTCAAAAGCTCAAAGATCCAGGCAGCTTTACGATACCTTGCTCCATTGGAAAATTATCTTTTAATAAGTGATTATGTGACTTGGGAGCAAGTATAAATTTGATGCCTCTATTGGTATTCACACAGTTGGGATTGCCGGCTCCTAAGCCGACAAACATATCATTGTAGCTTGCCGATAGGTTCATCACATACCCAAGAGGTATCGTAGAAGATGTCTTGGTGAAAGTGGACAAGTTTATCTTCCCTGCCGACTTTATTATTCTGGACTATGAGGAGGACAAAATCATACCGATCATTCTTGGGAGACCTTTTCTAGCTAATGGGCGAACACTCATAGATGTACAGAAGGGAGAACTTACAATGAGGGTTCAGGATTAAGAGTTCACGTTTAATGTCTTCAAAGCTATGAAGTTCCCCACGGACGAAGAAGAGTGTTTCCGGGTTGATCTAGTCGACAAGGTGCTGCATGAAGAAGCTGAGCAAGTGATGAACATGGATCCATTAGAGAGTGCTCTACTGGGAGCCTCTGACATGGATGATGCAGATGTTGTGGAGTATGTACAAATTTTGAACACAGTGACACAGATGAGAAAATTCAAGATTCCCATTGAACCACTTAGACATACTGGGGAGACATCGGAGCGACTAAAGCCTTCTCTTGAGATGCCTCCCACCCTTAACCTTAAACCTCTTCCTGATCATTTGAGATATGCATATTTGGGGGAATCTTCCACGTTGCTGGTTATTATTGCTTCTGCCCTATCATCCTATCAGGAAAGCAAGTTGCTACGGGTTCTAAGAGAGTTCAAATCAACTATTGGGTGGACCATAGTTGAAATTAAGGGAATCAGCCCCTCAAACTTCATGCACAAGATACTCCGGGTGGATGACAGCAAGCCGACGGTAGAGCAACAAAGGAGATTGAATCCTATTATGAAAGATGTCGTCAAAAAAGAGATCCTAAAGTGGTTAGATGCCAGAATCATTTATCTAATCTCTGACAGCTCATGGGTGAGCCCGGTGCAATATGTTCCGAAGAAGGGGGGTATGACAGTAGTGTCCAATGAAAATAATGAACTTATACCTACCAGAATAGTTACAGGGTGGAGGGTCTGTATAGACTATCGCAGATTGAACAAAGCTACTAGAAAAGACCATTTCCCTCTCCCATTCATTGACCAAATGTTGGATAGGTAAGCGGGACATGACTACTACTGCCTCTTGGATGGTTATTCGTGGTATAACCAAATTGTTATAGCTCTAGAAGACAAGGAGAAGACTACCTTCACGTGCCCGTACAGTACTTTTGCATTCAGGAGGATGTCTTTCAGATTATGCAACGCTCCAGTCACATTCCAGAGATGCATGATGGCGATATTCTCCGATATGGTAGAGAAAAATGTAGAAGTTTTCATGGATGACTTCTCAGTATTTGGAGACTCTTTCAACATATGCTTGGAGAATCTTGTTATGGGATTAAAGAGGTGTGTTAAGACCAATTTAGTGCTGAATTTGGAAAAGTGCCATTTTATGGTACAAGAAGGCATTATCTTGGGGCACAAAGTTTCAGGGAAAGGATTAGAGGTGGATAGAGCGAAGCTGGAGACTATTGAGAGGTTACCTCCACCAACTTCTATGAAAGGGGTTCGTAGCCTCCTTGGGCACGCAAGATTCTATCGCCGTTTCATAAAGGACTTCTCAAAGATCACTAAGCCACTATGCAGTTTGCTTGAGAAAGATGTCCCATTTAGATTCGACGATGAATGCTTAGCGACCTTTGACCACTTAAAGAAGAAATTGACTACGGCACCCATTATTACAGCTCCTGATTGGTCTCTTCCATTTAAACTGATGTGTGATGTGAGTGACTTCGCTGTTGGAGTCGTCTTGGGGAAACGCAGGGACAGAGTTTTTTATGTTATTTACTATGCTAATAAAACCCTGACGGACGCCCAACTTAACTACACTGCCACAGAGAAGGAGCTTCTAGCGGTGATATATGCATTTGATAAATTTTGGTCTTATCTAATTAGCACAAGAGTTATCGTATACACCGATCATGCTGCAATCCAATACTTGATTAGTAAGAAAGATGCTAAGCCCCGTCTCATTCGTTGGATATTTCTTCTGCAGGAATTTAATTTGGAAATCAAAGACAGAAAGGGGACCGAAAACCAAGTGGTTGACCACTTATCCCGATTGGAGAACCCAGGAAAGGACTTGAATGATAAAAGGATGATTAATGAGTCCTTCCCGGACGAACAGTTATTTGTGGTGCAAGGCGAAAGCCATGGTTTGCGGACTTTTTGAACTTTTTAGTCAGCAACATCATCCTTTTTGATTTGACTAGAGCCTAGAAGAAGAAGTTTCTACATGATGTTAGATGTATAATTGGGATGAGCCTTATCTGTTTAAGCAGTGCACTGATAGGATGATCAGACGGTGCATCCCAAAAAGTGAGACGGACAGCAGACTTCAGGATTGCCATTCATCAGTCTATGGTGGACACTACGGGGGCGAGAGGACAGCTGCCAAGGTACTTTAGGCAGGCTTTTATTGGTCGACTTTGTTTAAAGATGTTTACAACTTCGTATAGAAATGCGACCGGTGTCAACGAGTGGGTAATATATCCAAACAGAATGAGATGCCTTTGAATATGATCCTAGAGGTTGAGATATTTGACATCTGGGGGATAAACTTTATGGGGCCTTTTGTTTCGTCATGTGGAAATTTATATATCTTGCTGGCAGTGGATTACGTGTCCAAGTAGGTAGAAGTAGCAGCCTTGCCGACTAACGATGCTAGGGTGGTCTTGCGATTTCTTCAAAAGAGTATTTTCACAAGATTCGGGACTCCTCGGACATTCATAAGTAATGAGGGCACCCATTTCTGCAATCGATAGTTTGCTGCACTATTGGCCAAGTATGGGGTGAATCACCGTATCGCCACGGCGTACCATCCCCAAATGAACGACCAAGCTGAGGTGTCCAATCGTGAGGTGAAAAGGATATTAGAGAAAATTGTAAATCCCATGAGGAAGGATTGGTCCCTTAAGCTCAATGATGCAGTTTGGGCATACAGGACTGCGTACAAGACACCATTGGGTATGTCACCGTATTAGCTAGTATATGGGAAGGCCTATCACCTTCCCATGGAACTTGAGCACAAGGCCTACTCGGCTATAAAAAGCTGAACTTTGACTTGAACGCTGCAGGGGAGAAGCGCCTTCTCCAATTAAATGAGTTAGATGAATTCAGACTGAAGGCGTACGAAAACTCAAAGCTGTACAAAGAAAAGGTAAAAAGGTGGCACGACCGTAAGATCATGGAAAGGAAATTTGAGCCGGGGCAAGCATTGTTGTATAATTCTCGTCTTAGACTCTTTCCTGGAAAGCTCAAATCGCAATGGTCGGGCCCTTTCACGGTGAAAACCGTGTTTCTACATGGTTCAGTGGAGATTTTCGACCAATACCCAGACAAACCATTTAAAGTGAATGGTCAGAGGTTGAAGCACTATTATGGGGGCGAAGTCGATCAACAGAAGGTCGCCTCGATCCTTTCCACTACTTGACCATGTTAGAAGGAGTTGGGCTAATTAACTTTAAACAAGCGCTCGATGGGAGGCACCCCATCATCTCTCTTCTCCCTCTTATTTAATTCTGGTTACATATCTCTATATTTCCCCCCTTGTTTAATTCTAAGCATTGTGAAAATTTTGAACATTTTTGAAGGTAGGATCTTATTGCATATATTTATGGAGTTCTGAGCATAATGCATATACACAAATATAGCATTTTTTTGGAGAATACACACACATCTTACATAGTTCAATTGCAAGTATGGAATTAGTTTACATCTTAGTTTTCAATGCTGTGTGCATGAAATGAATTGAATGTTGGTTTTCTGAATATCATGACAATTTTGTGATGAATACATATGCATATAGTATAGACAGATTCCAATATAGTATGGTGCAGAGAAACATAGTCCAATTTTGGGTTTCAGATTTTTTTATATCTCATTTTTGCATACATGTGTTCCAGGAAAAGAATGCTAGTCAATATGCTACTTATCTTCATCAGTGCTGCAAAAAAAGTTGTGTTGGGCTCAGGGCAGGGCGGTCACGCCAGCCTCAAGGCAAAAAGTTGGGTGGCCGCGCCAATATGCAGAGGTCAGAGAGCAAGTCTGGGTATCCACGCGGCCGCGCCCCACTCAAAGCCACACCCGGCGTGCCCGCGCCTGAACTCAGAATCAGCCAGTTTAAAATTTTTAAAAGTGTCGGCCAAGCCCTTATATCATACACTAAGTGGATCGACTTCTTTTATCAGAGCATTCACAAACCTATTCTCCTATCCTTCTCAAACCTCTCATATACACACTATAACTCCCTCTTATATATAAACTCCCTTTCATTCGAATCTCACCTCTCCTATTCTACCCAAAACCTTTCTAAGCCAAGCCCATCCCCTTCTCACAACTCATATTCTCTTCTCCTTATAGCGCCTAGCCACTACCATCTCATCATTCTATTCATATAATAGGGTTTGCAGTAAGGATTTTCAGAGGAAATTTGGGGAGTTTTGCAGCAGTACTAGGGTTTGATATACAGAATTTAAAGGCACAAGTTTGGGGGCTGTTCTTCAATATTCATCATCTAGGGCTTGTAAGGAAAATTTCTAAAATTCTCATGGGTCCAAAGAGAGCTAGATCCGCCACGCCTGATTCACTTTCGTAAAACAGCCAGGCTGAGGATACTATGGAGTTGAACAGGTTCATCAGTCTTGCGGCATAAATTGAATATTACCGAATTACTTCTAAGACATTTGTGAAGGAGCGGGGATTAAAACTGGGCAAAAAAGATGGTGAAATACTTGCCATGATCCGAGATAGGGCCTAGTTTGGAGTTGTGACAACGTTTGTGCCTGCTCCAATGGCCATAGTTTGCGAATTCTATGCGAACGCCAAGGAGACATAGAGCGGATTCTCGTTCGTCCGGGGCTTTCGAGTCGACTACCGTCCGCTGGCGATCCGTGAGGTTTTCAATTTGCCTTCAATCACGGCTGGTCGAGTAAATTGGGTTGAGGCGGAGCGTTTTGAGACTGACTTGGACAGGGTGATCATAGATTTATGCGTACCGGGCACGAAGTGGAACTATAAGGCGGGCACCGATACACGCACCAATTTCCCAAGCTCAGCCCTGAGCCGATATGCAAAGGCATGGAACCTGTTTATCTGCGCCAATCTGATGCCATCTACTCACCAGCATATCATTTCGATCGAGAAGGCAATTATTCTGTGGGGAATCATTACTGGGAAATATATAGATATTGGCCATTTACTCCATCAGAATATGCTGCACTACATGCGGGGCAGCACCACTGGCAGTATTCCACATGCGTCAGTCGTGACGCATCTGTGCGACCAGGCTGGTCTTGACTGGGATGACGAGCAGGTTTAGATGCCTAGCCCGGATATCACACACGCCACCATTAAGAAGTTTGAAGATTGGGTTGGTGGCAAGGCACATCCGCGGGGCAAAGGATTCATTCTGCCAACTCCTCCACTAGTTCCTCCACCATAGCCAGCAGAGGCAGCCGCCCCTCCTCCAGCCAGTGAAGTGAATCTGGATCGCATGATGAGGCAATTGGAGAGGAGGATGGACGCGTTGCATGGAAAATTTACAGCATTTGTCGATGAGCTATCGCATTCCTTGGCTGAGGCCTTTCCGTAGCAGGGATCGATGGTGGAGTGGTCAGTCTTCAGTTCTGCCATGCCTCACCCGCCGCCAGATTCTCCACCCGAGATGGGTGGCCATGTCGATACATAGGGGATTTTTCTTACCCATGATCTCCAATGAGGACATTGAAGTTTTAAGTTTGGGGGTATTGGGTTATAGTTAGTAGTAGTGCATATAGCTAGTTGCATATAGTTTAATTGCATGTTTAGTTTGTTTAGTTTGCATGTTAGTATTTAGTAGTTAAATTTTGCGTAAAATTTTTTTAGTCTTCTTTTGTTTTTGATTATTTAGTATGTGTTTAGTTGCATTGCATAGCATTATCCCATGCTTTTAGCATGTTGAATTCTAGTTTAGCCAATGATGATATTGAAATGTGATAGATTTTTGAACTCAGTTGATAAGTTAAGCTTAGTTATAAGTCCATACATGATGTAGTCTATGCCTGTTATTTTGATGTTACCGGATAGCACGACATTGTTATTATTTGCATGTTGGTTAGATTAGCACATGCTTGTCTTCAGAAGGGAAAAAATTATTTTTAATGATAGAATTGAGTAGAAAAATGAATCATGACCTTAATGACACAGAAATGCAAGTTTAGGGGAAAACATTGGGTATGTATGCTAAAAAGAAAAAGAAAAGAAAAGAAATTGAGAAAAAGAATAAATAGAATAAACACCTTGACTAGCTAAGTCTTATGGCCTTTGATACTCGACCAAGTACGCCCTAGGGGATTGTCTCTACACCCAATGCCCTAAAGCCTTATGGTTTGGGAGTCGTTGGTCGAAAGCTCGATAAATGGGTATCATTGAAAAGCCTAAGAGGGCTTAGCATTGCACAGTCGGGTGTAACCATGGGAAAGTGCGAATATCGCCCTCGTGTGTGAATAAAAGCATAATAAGCCCTTTGTTGAACCTTAGCTTGTTTTGATGTGTTGGATTGGTTGTTGTTCATATATGTGCAATTTTCTTGACTTAAAACCTCAGTTTTTTCTTCCTTAGAAGTACAGTATTTGGAATCTTCGCCTCTATCAAGCTTATTTGTGATATAGCACACACACACACACTACATCTTAGCCACAGGTTGTGATTTTCGGATTGTATGCCGTTATGACTTTAGCTTGGTTGTTGCTTTGTTTATAGTTCTTGTTATTTCTCTAAGGCACATCTTATTGGAATTCATAACATGGCTGAAATTTTGGGATTCATTTTCATAATAGTATAGCTGTATAGCATGTAGTTCGCATTTGTGTTTGTTGCTTGAGGGCAAGCAATAGTTCAAGTTTAGGGGGATAAGTAGGTTTTATACCTACTTATTGGCTATCTACTTGCTAGAATTATGGCTTAAACTCAAGTGTTTTAGTGTCTTTTTATGCTCTTTATCTTTGTTTTATAGGATTGCATGAAGGAAACTATAAGGTGAGCTAATGGAAACAATTGGCATGGAAATGGCATGGGTATAGCATGATGGCAATATGGTGTGCTAGAGGTGGACTAAAGATGGTAAGCATGTGGTAAGATGAAGATGAAGCACAGCATGGGGGCATGGAAATGGCATCTGATGAGTGGCTAAAGAAAGAAGAAAGAAAAGAAAAGCAACAACCAAAGCAGCAGCATTTCAATAGCAAAACAACAGCAGCAGCATGCAGAGAAGACAAGTCGCGCGGCAGCGCCAGTAATGGCCTTGAACACAGTGCGCCCGCGCTAGGAAGCAGCCGGCCTGAAAGTTGGCGCGCCCGCACCCTAAATGAACTACGAGGCCTCGCGGCCGCGCCAGTCAACTGGTGAAAATTATTTGACTTTTCATTTAAGCATTGGTTGTAGCGTGTTTTTCATATATGGGTGTATTTGCAAGTTACAAAGGAATTTCACTATTCATTCTACAGTTTTAATTTCTATTCTAGGGTTTAAGAGGGCTAGAGAGAGTTCATTGCTACACTTCACTCTTGTGGTTTTCTCTCTTCTAGTTCATAGTAGATTTCCATTATTAGGGTTTTATTTTGGATTTTATTGTGATTTTAAACTGAGCCTGAAGCTTATTCTGGAAAGAGGAATATCAGATTTGCACTATCCTTATCTATCTATTCTCTTCTCTTTTATTATTTGATTTCAATGTTTCGATCAAATCCCATAATGGTTATTGGTTCAGAGATGAACTAACCACCATTATGGGATTCTAATGAAGCTTATTGTTTAATTTAGATCTATATGCTTCTTTGTGATGTGTGATTGATTATGTATGGATTGCCTAGCATGGTTGTGTTTAGTGTTTAGATGCTTAATCACCATCTACCTTAATAGTTTGTATGGAATTAAAAGAGGAAGTATAAACTCAGATTTAGCCATGCTAGCATATGTTCATGAAATTTGCATGTGATAGATTTTGTGATTCGTAATCCGGATAGGCATATACTGGCTTACCATATGTAGTCAATTACAAACTTGCACTTAAATTGATATTACTTATAAGTCACATAGACATATAGTGATTTAGGTAATATT
The DNA here is from genome assembly GCA_020205555.1 of Panax stipuleanatus. Classification (NCBI taxonomy): domain Eukaryota; kingdom Viridiplantae; phylum Streptophyta; class Magnoliopsida; order Apiales; family Araliaceae; genus Panax; species Panax stipuleanatus. The sequence continues at coordinate 98,571,084 of CM035118.1, read as the reverse complement.
GATGTTCATATGAATTCTATCTCTTTTGTGCATTTTATGTGATATGGACTTGGTTTATTGAAAGATAGCCATTTCTCACCTTCGTGCTCTCGACTAGCAACCATAAGTAATTAATTAAGCTAAACAAGAGGTGTGTAATCTGAATGATGCAATAAGTGACATTAGGATCCCATATCTTCCCAATTTGACTCAATCATTTGTTAATTAGTTAATTTTAGTTTATAGCCATTCTAGTTATTAATTCACATCTTGTTTACTCGTTTGAGCAGCCAAAAATAGCTATAAAGTTGTTGCATGATAGTTTAAGTATAATTGCTTTTCTCCGTGGGAACGATCTTTACTTATCATATATTACTTGCTGACCGTGTATAATTGCACACGTTTGTGTCCGTTTTGTTAACACCGAAACAAGCCAACAAGTTTTTGTATATACGAAGGGTTTGACTTATAGAAAAGTTTATTTTTAATAAGTATATGAAAGTGATATTTTGAAAAGCTATTTTGAAACCCTTTCGCTCACATAGGAATTGAGGCATTTGATACTTCTAATTTTATTCTATATTCGGCTTGATTGATTTTATCGAGATGTGAAGCATCTTTGACAGCATTAAAATTATTATCTATAAGGGTCGTGCTTCTTATGGGTATGAAAGTCATCGAAGTAAGTCCGAGCACCACAAACTACGATTTCACTATATTGGGGCCTTAAATCTGAATAACCGTTTTAAGGCCCAAGATTACATGTACAAGGGGTTGCAAGCTGACTGTACAACTTAAACAAGTCCATTATGGGAATCGGATCTAGATCCATTGATTGAATTTTCAACCCTATCATTCCTAGGCTCACAGGATATCATTTAAAGCTTGAAATATGTATATTTAAACATAATATACACATATAACTTTAAAACTTCGCTAAACAAGGGATTTGTTGATCAAATCCTTGTACGCGAGTAAATAAGCTTATCGTTTCTTCTAGATAAAGATCTAAGGTCACGTGGTTGCTAAATATTTACAAAACTAGAAATTAAACTAGATATACATAGATCTTAAGCAATCTAGCTCGAAGGTTCTAATTTTACAACGTTTGAACTGGTTGAAAGCTAGATCTAGCTAGATTCAGGATAGATCTACTCAATACATTTTAATATCGACTATTTATACAAAATGAACGGTTAAAAGTTAGATCTATGCAATACTAAGCAGTATATATATATATATATATAGAACTTATATATATAGTAAAGTAGTAAACCAGCACAGATCTGAAGAAATCTTACAGTTTGACACGAGATTTGCAAACGAACAGCTTTTAGCTCCTTAAAACTTGATTTCAACTGGTAGAAACTTGATATATGAGTTTATATGTATATGAGTATTTATAACTGATATTTACAATATTTAGGATCAAGATATAGCCTCTTTCTCTCTCTAAAACTGACTCTCTCTCTCTTTGTCTAAATTTCTCTTTCGCTCACCCTCCTTAAAATGAGCTGCAAACTCGTCCATTTATAAATGAAAAAAGGGTGAGTCATAGGTCTACCTACTTCTTCCATCGGTACACCTACGGCAGCCCTAAAGTGGGCCCCACTTGCTCGATTTTAGTCCCGGGAGGTTAGTTTTTCATATTGCGCGCTGGGACGTTCATAACTCTCAATTCGAGAGGAGTTAGAATACGTATCATATTAATCCAGAAAGATCTTTCAGATAGCTTCGTAATGGTATATTATTTTCCCATTTCTGAGTTCAGGAAGGTAGAGAAAAAGGGGAAAAACTATCCCCAGGTAAATGCCAGCTAGCCATTCGACTTGCTGTGTGCTTGGAAGCTTGCTCCTTTCAATTCGAGAGTAGTTGGGAGTCGTACCTTACCATTCCAAAAAGCTTTTTCTGAGGGATATAAAATGATACTGGGCTTGCCCTTTTCTGAACCCGGGAAGATGGGTCCATAACCAGAATGACATCTTCAGGTCTTCGCAGGTAATCTGTGGAGCTATCTTGAATAGTTTGCACTTGGGATTGCTGCGGTGGTCCTTTGTGAGCCTATCCTCAGTCGGATGATTTTTTCTATGTTGTGTTTGGAAAATGACATATTTGCCCTCCCGGGGTTATCTCCGTGGTTAAAGTGGTTATTTTCCCTCAAATTTTTTTCGGGGCTGAAATTGTGATGTTGTTTTCCCTCGGGCTATCTCTAAGGCTGAAGTTTGTTGTTCTATCCCACGGGGTTGTCTCCAGGGGTGAAGTTTTGATGTTGTCTTCCCTCAGGGTTGTCTTTGGGTGTAAAAATGATGCTTCTGCCCTCCTATATGGTTAGTTAAAGAAAAGCAAAATTTCGAGTGTCTACAGATGCCCCTCTTTGTCATGTTTATGCAATACAATGAAATGAACATGACAAAGACTACTAGACACTTGAAATATTACAAGGTATATTTAATGATGCAGTGCAATGCAATGAATGGTATGATGAATGTTAAACTGCTTTTGCAAATCGCACTTCGTAAATTGTAAATTGCACTTCACACATCGCATTTTGCACATCGCACTTCGCATATCGCACTTTGCAAATCACATTTTTCACATCTCACTTCGTAAATTGCAAGTCATGTATTAGTGATCGCACATCACAAATTGCATATTGCATCACAAATCACATTGCCACTACCGAGTATTACTGATGCCTACGTTGGGGCTGACTCCAACAGTTGACTTCCATCGATGATTGATATCGATGTCTACTTTGGGGTTGACTCAAATGGTTTCATTTCCATTGGTGTTGCCGAGGCTTACGCTGGTGTTGACTATAACGGTTTCATTTCCATCAGTGCTGCTGATGCTTACGCTGGGGTTGACTCCAACGGTTTTATTCCATCGGTGTTGCTGATGCCTACGTTGGTGTTGACTCCAACGATTTCATTTCCATCGATGCTACCGATGCTTAAGCTGGTGTTGACTCCAACGGTTTCATTTCCATCAGTGTTGCTGATGCTTACGCTGGTGTTGACTACAACGGTTTCATTTTCATCGATGTTGCCGATGCTTATGCCGAATATAGTATTCAAAGGTTTACACTATCAGATATTCTTGAATTCATTGGTGATGGTTTTCAATACATACATTAGCGAATGATCTTGATGCCTAGACTGCCGTTAGTTTTCACTGGTTTACTTCACTGAACCTTCCTAAAGCCTACCCTGTCAGTAGCTTGAAAATGCTTACATCATCGGATAATCTTGATGCCTACCCTAAAGGTAGTTAATAACGGCTTAAATCAACGAACAATACCGATGCCTACCCGGAAGGAAGTTTACAACGACTTACATCATCGGACAATCTCGATGCCTACTTGGAAGGTAGTTTAAAACGGCTTACATCATCGGATAATCTTAATGCCTACCCGGAAGGTAGTTTACAATGACTTACATCATCGGATAATCTCGTTGCCTAACCGAAAGGTAGTTTACAACGGCTTACATCATCGGACAATCTCGATGCCTACCCGAAAGGTAGTTTACAACGGCTTACATCATTGACAATCTCGATGCCTACTGGAAGGTAGTTTTCAATGGCTTACATCATTGGATAATCTCGATGCTTACCCAGAAGGTAGTTTTCAACGGCTTACATCATCGGATAATCTCGATGACTACCCAGAAGGCAGTTTACAACGGCAAAAATTTTCAAATCTAGGCATTTAATGTGCACGCATATTTTTAACTCTACTGGGGATGCATGCTAAACTTTTTAATGGAGATGTGCGCTGATATAGCGCGGTTGCACATATGCAGACTGTAAGACCCCAACTTTTATGAATAAAGATTTAATTTTCTTTATATGTTATCTTAAATAATAACATGTTATTTTGATAAATGTGGTAAGTTATGGGTAATATGCGCAAAGTTTACAAAGTAAGCAAGTGGTCATAAAATATTCATTGTGTCGGGGAATATTTCTTTGGTCGGGGAAAATTCATTTGGTCGGGGAATATTCTTGTTGTCGGGGAATATTCGTACGACTGCGCAATCAATTATAGGCCCCATAACGGAAAACTGTCGGATGAAGAAAACGACAAGAATAAGTTTTTTAAAAATAACGGCAAAACTGTTACCGTTAAAACTGTTGAAATACTCGGTGGTTAAAGAACATTAATACGCGTTGTTGAATAGTAGCACACGGTATTTCATAGTATGTTAAATTATTGATTTTTACGTAAGAGGTCACTCATTCAATAATTGTCACAATAACCACTGCACTGTATTTCAAATTATCAAATCAATAATTCATATTATTTGAATAATATTATTAGATAGCATTATTGGCAATATCTAGGAAGTTCTGTCTAGGAAAGGGGTTTGGTCACCTAATTGTGCGCTAGTAAGGAAAAATCCTTATCGGAAAGCCCCCCCTTTCTTGGGAACGATCTGGTTGTCAATATTGTGATTCTGTAATATTATTTATGAATAATAATTGATTATTGATAAAAATGATAAGTAAAGATTTATTCAATTTTGATATAAATGGAGGAATTTTTAGCAAAAGAGACATTTGTTGAAAGTTGACATTTTATCTTTTTGATAAAATAATTCATTCAAATATATTATTATAATAGTATAATTTTATAATTTAAATGGTAATATTTTTATAATAAATTCATGATATATGAATAAAATGAGGTGGAAGAGAGCAAATTGGATCTGAATTGTTTTTGTTGCTATAAATGTTTTTTTGAATTAAAACATGTTGGTGGGCCCCAGTTGTCATTTTGTTTGTAAAATGCTGATTTTTGGTTTGGCCAAAGTTGGTGTGCGGAGGAAATCGTCCGTTATTAATTTTTTCAGCTTTGGTGTGCTAGCATTTTCCTATAAATAGGGTGCTTAGTTAGAAATAAAAATCACACCATAATCAGAAAATTTTCTCTCTATAATATTGAGCGTATTTCTGGTGAGTTTAAGGATATTTTGAGTGTTGATAACAGTGCAAGATTTCCTCAGCATAATCTTCGTTATTCCAATCATAACTACTTTTTTTATTAAGGTAAAGGATGTTATTTTCGTTTATTATTCGTAAGGGATATTATTTTTCTCGTAAATGATGTTACTTTCTTTCAATATTCATAAAGAATATTATTTTCTTTCATATTTCATATTATTAAAGTGATAATATTTCATTTCATATCCCCAAATTCAAACTTACTACGGTAAGTATTGCCTCTATAATTCCTAAAATGATCAGAAATTTCTTGAGTTTTGTGTTTCATCTAATATCATTTTATCGGAATGTTGGTATGAACTTTCTTATGAAATTTTTACCTTTTCATGTCGGGGATTACTATTCATCTGTACGGTACTATTCATAAATACGGTACTATTCATACGTACGGTACTATTCACGAGTACTATTCACAAAAAAATTAAATTTTCTTTTCTTTGTCCAGGTTATCTGTTATGCTTCTTATCTTTGATTGGATTCATGTTTTGAACTTCATTCTTGAATTTTGCTCCATAATTGATTATTATTGAATATACTTGAACTTGGATAAATTAAATTACGAATCCCTAATATATGTCCTTTATCTCACTGGATTCGTTCTTTATATTATTTTTCATCATCCTCAATCTTAAATTGTGGTGAAAGTTATCTTTGGCCCGTAGTGCAAAGATGAACCGTTGATTGATGAATATCTTTGGCCTGTAGTACAAAGATGAATGATTAATTGATGAATATCTTTGGCCCGTAGTGCAAAGATGGACATGTGTTGGTATGATCATGACCACTAGTGATACAAATGAATATCTTTGGCCTGAAGTGCAAAGATGAATATTTGATTTGAATATATTGATTGATGTTACAGGGATAAAATATTGATGATGGACTTTTAAATCATAGAAGATAGTAGACATCATTCTTTACTTAACTCTTCTAATGATTTGTTATTTTCGCTGCAGTTGTTGACCTAAAACTTGTTGTCCATAATATTTTATCTGATTTAATGAAGGCTAACGATAATTTTTTTTTAATTATCTTAGTCATAATATTCTTTACTGGGCTAGTTGAGCTCACCCTTTTCTTCCATTGTTCTCTTCAGGAACTGAGAATATAGCTGGGACTAGTAGGGGAACGGAGTGATGGTCCGAGAAGAGATGTAGAAGTCCTCACTATTTTGTAAAATAGTGTGATAATAATTGCAATGAGGACTTAGTTTGAGCATTAATATTTTTTACATGTCTGTACTGACGCCTACAATTGTGCGGTAATATTTTGCACGACCGTTTGATATAAAAGTTTTGTATTTGAATTCTCAACCATGTATTTAGCGACTCAGAATAGGTTGTGTATTGGACCTATTTTGGGGGCGTCACAGTTGATATCAAAGCTTAGGGATATGATATCTGGCGGAGATCGGGGAATAGAATTAGGAGGGGAGAGATGAGTAAAATCTTCGCTAGTGTGTCTTACCTAAGCTTACTTGTTATTTAATTGGTTAGTCGGAACATAGGGATAATATGTGACATGTCAATTTCTTTAATTAACCCTTGTTTTGTGACAGTATTTAAGAATGGCAGCTGAAAATCTAAGCAATGGAGCATTTGAGACCATTGAGGCACCGCTAATCACCAACCAGGATAATGTACACAGGAAGGCAATAATCCTCCTTTAAACAACACCACCGGTAAAACGATGAACGATGGGATGTTTAGAAGATTTTTACAGTTCATCCAAAACCAGACGAGGGAGACTCGTGTTCAAAATATAGGTGGAAATAATGGTAATTCGCAGCTTGTCACTGCCAAGCAATTCAAAGAGTTGGGACCACCAGAGTTTTTGGGAAAGCCAGATCCAATCAAGGTAGAAACTTGGGTTAAGAAAATCACCAAGATATTTGATGTCTTAGGATGCACAGAGGAGGAAAAGGTTCCATTTGCCACCTTTATGTTCCGTGGAGAGGCATATTACTGGTGGGAATCTGTGAAGCATACTCAGCCTTTTGCACTCAAGATGTCTTGCGAGGAGTTCCAGAAATTATTTAATGACAAGTACTTTCCAGAAAGTATTTGTAATATGAAGGAGGTAGAGTTCATCAAACTGGAACAGAATAACATAACGGTGTCCCAATATAAGGCTAAGTTTGCGGAGTTATCTCGATTTGCATCTCATTTGGTGGATAATGAGGAACGTATGACACGGATGTTTCTAAGAAGTTTGAAACCTGAAATTCATCAATACCTCATTTCTCACAAACTTTCTTTATATTCAGATGTTATGAACAGAGCTCAATTATTAGAACGAGATAATGAGTCTGTTCAACCAAAGGACAACAACTAGGGTCGTACCGGTGGCAACAGTCATCGGAACAATGATAGACAACGTGGAGGAAATTATCATACCAGAAGCGGTAACCACTTGGTGGAAATCATGGCCATGATAATAGAAGAAGTGAGTCGGGAGGAGATTTTAAAAATAGAAGGTACAATAATGACAACGTGAAGACGTCGGCACCATGATCAACAACCGTTTCTAGGGGAGGAGAACGACCACCAGTCGTATGTTATAAATGCGGACAAGAGGTACACATCAGTCTAAACTGCACACAGCAATCCAAGGTGTGTTATAACTGTGGAAAGGAAGGTCACATAGCTCGACCGTGTCCTATAGCAAAACCAAGTCCAGCGGGTATGGTGACTCCAAAGGCTATCCTGGACAAGTCAAAGTCAGTGGTTCTAGGGAGAGCATTTGTCGTGACTACCCAAAAAGCGAGGAACCCGAACGGAGTTATTATGAGTAAGCTAATCATAAACTCTTGCGAAGTCTATACCTTATTAGATACCGGTTCTACCCATTCTTTTATTTCACCTGCTTGTGCTAAACGTTTGAACTTGACCCCTGACAAATTAAACCTTGACTTATCTATTGAAACTTCGTTAAGAAAAACCTTCGTTACATCCACAGTTTACAAATCTTGTTTGATTCAAATTGGCACCCTAACATTACCTGTTTATCTTATCTCTTTGAAAATACTTGTATTTGATGTGATTTTAGGAATCAACTAGTTAACCACTTATCATGCCAAAATTGATTATTTTCGTAAGGTTGTTAGTTTTTATATTCCTAACTAACCTATTTTGAGAATTCAAACAACCAAACCACTAAAATCAATCAATGTTATTTTAAGTCATAAAGCTATTCGTTTATTGAAAAATGGATGTCAAGCTTTCTTAGCCCATGTCACTGATTTAAACCAAAATATGTCAGATTTGAATGATATTTCTTTTGTTAATAAGTTTCCTGATGTATTCCCCGAAGAACTTCTTGGTCTACCCCCAGAATGTGAAGTTGAATTCTTTATTGACCTTGAACCCGGTACAAAACCCATTTCTAAAACCCCATATCGAATGGCTCCTATTGAACTTCAGGAGTTAAAGGTCCAACTACAGGAGTTGTTAGACATTGGTTTCATTCGTCCTAGTACATCTCCTTGGGGTGCTCCTGTTTTATTCGTAAAGAAGAAAGACGGGAGTATGCGACTTCGTATTGAGTATCAAGAATTGAACCATATCACCATCAAGAATAGGTATTCGTTATCTCGCATTGATGACCTGTTCGACCAGTTGCAAGGTGCACAATTCTTCTCAAAGATCGATCTTCGTTCTGGATATCATCAATTAAAGATTAAAAATGATGACATTCTAAAGACTGACTTTAGAACTCGATACGGGCGTTATGAATTCTTAGTCATATCTTTTGGATTGACTAATGCTCCTGCTGCTTTCATGGATATGATGAACCGTGTATTCAAGGAATATTTGGATCATTTTGTAGTTATCTTTATTGATGACAATCTCATTTACTCCAAAAGCTGTGAAGATCATGAACAACACTTGAGGCTGATACTTTAAAAACTTCGTGAAAACAAGCTATATGCCAAGTTGAAGAAATGCGAGTTCTGGCTTGAGAAAGTAGCATTCCTTGGACACGTGGTATAGAAACATGGAATATCAGTTGACCCGGTGAAGATTGAAGCAATACAAAGTTGGGAGCAACCTAAGTCGGTAACCGAAGTACGTAGCTTTTTGGGCTTAGATGGTTATTATCAGAGATTTGTAGAAGGATTTTCTCGAATCGCTACTCCATTAACTCAGCTGACTCGAAAAGATACAAAATTCGTATGGAACGACGAATGCGAGAAGGGCTTCCAAGAGCTTAAGAGGAGACTCATCTCGGCACCTGTTCTAACAATATCATCTGGTTCGGATGGATTTGTCATCTACAACGATGCTTCGGGCAAAGGTTTAGGATGTGTTCTCATGCAACATGGGAAAGTCATAGCCTATGCCTCACGACAACTCAAAGAATATGTGAGGAATTATCTTGCTCATGATCTAGAGTTGGCAGCAGTCGTTTTCGCGTTGAAGATCTGGAGACACTACCTGTATGGGGAGAAAGTGGAGATCTATACGGATCATAAGAGCCTTAAATATTTCTTCACTCAAAAGGAACTCAACATGCGCCAACGACACTGGCTTGAGCTGTTGAAAGATACGACCATACCATCCAATACCATCTTGGAAAAGTAAATATGGTAGCTGATGCGTTGAGTAGAAGATCGTATGCGGGAACGAGTGCTGTGCTGTCAACACAAAGACCCATTTTACATGACTTACAAAGGATGGAGATAGAGTTAAAGACTCCACGGACCCACGTGATGATGTCAAATATACGTGTGGAACAAGCTTTAATTGATAAAGTTAAAGTTGCTCAAGCTACAGACCCGGAGCTGATGAATATAAAGAATGTGCTATTCCAGAAGCAAGAATCGATGAAGAAGGAATACTTCGAGTCAACTCCAGACTTTGTGATCTAACGATTCTGATTTGAAGTATAAAATCATGATGGAGGCACACAACACACCGTTCGCAATCCACCCTGGAAGTACCAAAATATATCGTGATCTTCGGCATACATTTTGGTGGAGCAATATGAAGAGAGAAATCACTGAGTTTATCTCGAGGTGTTTAGCGTGTCAACGTGTCAAGGTGAAGCATCAAGTACCAAAAGGTCCATTGTAACCACTTGAGATTCCAAAATGGAAGTAGGAACACATTAACATGGATTTCGTTACGGGTCTTCCTAAGGTTTGTCAAGGCATAGATGCGATTTGGGTTATTGTCGATAGATTAACCAAGTTTGCTCATTTCTTGCCTATACGAGTGACTTATTCACTTGAACGTCTAGCTCGTATGTACGTAAAGGAGATTGTGAGATTTCATGGCATGCTAGTATCTATAGTTTCGGATCGTGACCCAAGATTCACTTCACGATTTTGGGTCAGTTTGTAGAAAGATATGGGCACCGATTTACAATTTAGTTCTGCATATCATCCTCAAATGGACGGACAATCAGAAAGGACTATTCAAACTCTTGAAGATCTATTAAGACTTTGTGTTCTAGACTTCAAAGGAAGTTGGGATAAGTACTTACCATTGGTAGAATTCTCCTGCAATAACAGTTATCAGGCAAATATAGGCATGGCTCCATTCGAGGAGTTGTATGGACGGAAGTGTCATTCTCCAGTATGCTGGGACGAGGTGGGTGAAGCAACATTGTTGGGACCGGAGTTAGTACATATAACTACGGAAAAAAATTCAAATGATCTGGCAACATATACAAACGGCACAAGATAGACAAAAGAGTTATGCGGATCTTCATCGAAGAGGCGTGGAATTCAATGTCGGAGACCGTGTATTGTTACGTGTTGCTTCGTGGAAAGGAGTTACGAGATTCAAAAAGTGAGGAAAGCTCAACCCATGATTTATTGGTCTATTTGAGATCCTTGACCGAGTAGGAACTGTGGACTATAGACTCGCCTTACCTCCAAGCATGTCTCGTGTTCATAACGTTTTTCACATATCCATGCTTCATAAATATGTGAAAGACCCAAACCACATTATTGAGTTAGAACCAGATGAGATATCCGAAGATTTAACCTACGAGAAGGTACCTGTCAAGATCTTGGATAAGAAGGAACATGTCCTACGCTCAAAGATTATACCTTAAGTTAAAGTTTTGTGGAGGAACCATGATATCGAGGAAATGACCTAGGAGTTAGAATCGAAAATAAAAGCGAGGTATCCTCACCTTTTTGAAATACCACGCACGTATGTTAATTTCGAGGACAAAATTTTATATGGAGGGAGGTTGTAAGACCCCAACTTTTATAAATAAAGATTTAATTTTCTTTATATGTTATCTTAAATAGTAAGGTGTTGATTTGATAAATGTGATAAGTTATGGGTAATATGCGCAAAGTTTACAAAGTAAGCAAGTGGTCATAAAATATTCATTGTGTCGGAGAATATTCGTTTGGTCGGAAAATATTCTTGTTGTCGGGGAATATTCGTACGATGGCGTAGTCAATTGTGGGCCCCATAACGGAAAACTGTCGGATGAAGAAAACGACAAGAATAAATTTTCTAAAAATAACGGCAAAACTGTTATCGTTAAAACTGTTGAAATACCCGATGGTTAAAGAACAGTAATACGCGTTGCTGCACAGTAGCACACGGTATTGCACAATATGTTAAATTATTGATTTTTACGTAAGAGGTCACTCATTCAATAACTGTCACAACAACCACTGCACGGTATTTTATATTATCAAATCAATAATTCATATTATTTGAATAATATTATTAGATAACATTATTGACAATGTCTAAGAAGTTCTGTCTAGAAAAGGGGTTTGATCACCTACTTGCGCGTCAGTAAGGAGAAATTCTTATCGAAAAGCCCCCTCTTTCATGGGAACGACCTGGTTGTCAATATTGTGATTCTATAATATTATTTATGAATAATAATTGATTATTGATAAAAATGGTAAGTAAATATTTATTCAATTTTGATATAAATGGAGGAATTTTTAGCAAAAGAGACATTTGTTGAAAGTTGACATTTTATCTTTTTGATAAAATAATTCATTCAAATATATTATTATAATAATATAATTTTATAATTTAAATGGTAATATTTTTACAATAAATTCATGATATATGAATAAAATGAGGTGGAAGAGAGCAAATTGGATTGAATTATTTTTGTTGCTATAAATGTTTTTTTGAATTAAAATATGTTGGTGGGCCCCAGTTGTCCTTTTGTTTGTAAAATGCTGATTTTTGGTTTGGCCAAGGTTGGTGTGCAGAGGAAATCGTCCGTTATTAATTTTTTTAGCTTTGGTGTGCTAGCATTTTTCTATAAATAGGGTGCTTAGTTAGAAATGAAAATCACACCAGAATCAAAAATTTTGTCTCTATAATATTGAGCGTTTTTTCTTGTGAGTATAGGGATATTTTGAATGTTGATAACAGTGCAAGATTTCCTCAGCATAATCTTCATTATTCCAGTCAGAACTACTTTCTATTAAGGTAAAGGATGTTATTTTCGTTTAATATTCATAAGGGATATTATTTTTCTCGTAAATGATGTTAATTTCTTTCAATATTCATAAAGAATATTATTTTCTTTCATATTCCATATTATGAAAGTGATAATATTTCATTTCATATCTCCAAATTCAAACTTACTACGGTAAGTATTGCCTCTATAATTCTTGAAATGATCAGAAATTTCTTGAGTTTTGTGTTTCATCTAATATCATTTCACCGGAATGTTGGTATGAACTTTCTTATAAAATTTTTACCTTTTCATATCAGGGGTTGCTATTCATCCGTACGGTATTATTCATAAATACGATACTATTCATACGTACAGCATTATTCACGAGTACTATTCATAGAAAAATTAAATTTTTTTCCTTTGTCCAAGTTATCTTTTATGGTTCTTATCTTTGATTGGATCCATGTTTTGAACTTTATTCTTGAATTTTGCTCCACAATTGATTATTATTGAATATACTTGAACTTGGATAAATTAAATTACGAATCCCTAATATTTGTCCTTTATCTCACTGGATTCGTTCTTTATATTATTTTTCATCATCCTCAGTCTTAAATTGTAGTGAAAGTTGTGACACCCCCAAATTCGGGTACTTCGTTTTCATATGATTTGGTGTTCACTTTCTAATATAACATACATCTACCGATTGAATAATGCAAGTAACTACAACTTAAATTAAAATAAATAAATCTCCCTTACAACAAGGGTTACAACCTTTGTAAAATAATCCCGGGTTACTCTAACCCTGACATGAATATAAAAAGTGCGAAAATAAAAACATAACATTCAAGTCTTATTACAATCATTCTCAATTAAATAAAATAAGTCTTCACTTGCGTTGCTTTCCCTTACCCTTACTTGTAGACGGAGCATCAGCGTTATCAACCTTAACTGAAATTGTTATTAATGCAAGAGTGAGCAAACCACAGCTCACTAGAGTTTAACAATAATATATACATGAAATGATATCTTTCACAGAATCTGAATAATATGATTCGCTTCAACAATAAAGAATTGAATAATAATTCTTTCATCGCAATTATAATTCAAAAATAGAATTTATCTGAGTGTCATAAGACCTTTGAACTCTTGTCCTAGGTTATAAATATTTTTATTTAAACCTTTAATAGTCAATAAGACTATGGACCTTAACTCGTACTTAGGCGGATCGGCCCTTTGTACCATGTATTGTGCACAAACATCTTAACACTATGCTTAGTAACCTTCCCTAGTAAATAGGGTTGTTCAACTCAGTAATTTGAATTCAAGTCCGCACCAAAGAAGGTTTGGTTTGGATAAGCTTACAAGGGTAATTTAGAATTCACGTGCATCAACTAAGGATTAGTTGAATCGACTTTCAATAATTCATAAATAAAAGAATTATGAACTAACATATGCTTTAGAACCAACTTAAAGCATTTAAAATAATAATTAGATCTTAATTGAACAATAAGTTAAGATCATTTTAATTAAATAAACAATTGTCCAATATAGAAATGAAAAGGACATTCTCAACAATGAATATATGAATTCAAGAAATTGTATAGAATTAACAAGTTTAAGGTTAGAAGACTTGCATAAAATTAATACAAGATTAGGGTTTAGAAAACTTGCATAAAAAATTAATACAAGATCAGGGTTTAGAAAACTTGCCTTACGCGCAAGCTACTTAAATCAACCACGTACGTAAACACTTCCTATACACATTCAATTATAATAATCTAAATCAGTTAATACATAACTAATTCACATAAGTGGTTAACCCTCATGGTTAACTCACTCTAATTAAATAAATAATCATAATCAACTATCATATAGTTAATTACATCACACACATATTCACATAATTAAATTTATTATGTATTTAACTAAATTATAATTAAATAATTATAATTCAAACACTTAATCAAATTATAATAACCTTTTAAATTATAAACAAGTTATAATTTATAATCAATTAAACTATATCATGCATTATAATTACACAAACTATAATTAATCATGAAATTATCAATTTATAATCCATAATTAAACATGCATTTATTAAATTATAATTAAAATTAACATCTAATTGATTAAAATAAATCAACTTCTATACCTTATAATTTTACAAAAATTATAATTTAATTTAAACATTTACTCTTAATTATAATTAATCAAATTATAATTAAGTAACTTATTTTACAATTAAACAATTATAGTTTATCATTTAAATACTATACTAAGTTTTCAAAACTTCCTTTTTTCTCAAATTATAACACATGTTATAGCAGCTAGATACATGCTCATTGTCATAGAATAATTAAAATAAGCTTAGAAATAACACTGCACAAATAACTAGCATTCACTGCCTCTGAACAGAGCATGGCGCAGCTGCGTAGCCAGCTGCCTTGTAACCGGCGCAACTGCTCAAGGAAAGAATCTGGGAAGGCCAAGCGGTGCAGCTGCGCTGCTCCTGGCCTTGCTGCCGGCGCAGCTGCGCAACAACTCGACCAGACGCAGACAGCCACGGCTCTCTGCTTTACTGATTAACTCAAACAAGCCAACAAACGAAAAATTACAGTAACGTAGACATTATAAATCATACATATGCAATAATACATATATATATATATATATATAACATGCTTCTAAAATACAAAACCATCTAAACAACAAGAATCAATGGTTTTAAAAGTCCAGTTTGGCTATGTTCATAAAAACTCATATTTTAACAAAATAAGTCACTGTAATAAAATTTCTCAAGCAATTCAACTTTATATACATACATTATTTATGTTATAGAAGCTAGTAACGTAACAACTACCAATTTGTATAATTCACATATATAATTCATAAATTTTTACTCTAAATCAACCAAATACATGAATTTCCATACGAACACTATTTTCACATATAAAACTTGTTTTTACGGTACTTTGATTTCTGAAAATCATTTATAGCATATAACCCACTATAAAAAACACATGAACACAATCTATAGATATACCATTCATGTTTATACAATTTCATAACTTATTTTTTTTAACAGAGAACGAATATGAAAAACATATAACTGAGTTCTATAACAATTAGAGATTATAGATGATACCTTTTGTTAATAGGTTGAAAGAGAAGGTTATGTGAGTTTAATTTTAGAAATTCTTCTTCCTCTTTTCTCTTCTTCTCTAACTCTTCTCTGCTCTTCCTCTCTCTGCTTTCTTTTTTTCTTAGTTCTTAGTTAGACTTAGGATTAGAACTAACGTAGTAGATATATTATAACTGATATAATATACGTATATAATAGACATAATAACATGCAACGTAACAGACAAATATATAATGTCTAAATTAAATAATTACCAGTTATAATTTGTTTTGAATTTTAAAAGCCATAAGGTCATGTTTGGCAAACCTTTTATTTAAAAACATATTTTAGTTACTAAGGCCATGTTTGGTAGGAATAGGTTTAAAACAAATACATACAAGGGCCTTGTTTGGTAAAAAATCATTTAAAAATTCTTTTTCTTTTATTTAATAAATTATTTTAACACATACTCTAATGTCATATTTTAATCAATTAAATATTAATCATCTAATTTAATCAATTAAAATCTAACATCAATTAATCACATAAAATTACCACATAATTATAATTACTCGCTAATTATAATTCATGTAACACTTCATCACATATCTCATCTAATTTAATTATCTCAATTAAATTAGAACTATAATATAAAATTAGTATACATTAATTAAATAATTATTACACATTCATTTATTTAGTATATATCACTTAATTAAATCACTCCATAAATCACATTATTTATTTATTTAACTCAATAAATAAATCACATAAAATATTTATTTAACTCAATAAATATAAAATCTCAATCGTTACAATCTTCCCTTCTTAAAAGGATTTTATCCCCAGAATCACACAAAAAATTTCCGCCTTTTATATTCTTCCCACTTTAAAAGGATTCTGTCCCTAGAATCAGTATACAAGAGGTTACACACAACTAAGCAAATAAATACGGATAAGATTTCATCATAACATCTTTGAGTTTCCACGTAGCTTCTTCAGCACTATGGTTCCTCCAGATTACCTTAACAGAAGGTATCACTTTATTCCTAAGTACTTGTTCCTTTCTATCAACTATTTGAGCAGGCACTTCTTTATATGTTAAGTCTTTATCAAATAGCAAAGGTTCATATTCTATTACATGTTTATAATCGTGATTGTAAGGTCTTAACACAGAAATATGGAAGACATTATGTACATTCTCGAGCTCCGGAGGTAATGCAATCTCGTAAGCAACCTCGCCCACCTTTCGTAGTACCTCAAAAGGTCCAATGAATCGGGGACTCAGTTTTCCCTTCTTATCGAATCGAATCTTCCTTTTCCAGGGAGATACTTTCTGGAACACGAAACTTCCTGGTAAGAATTCTCGGTTCTGTCGATGAAAATCGGCATACTTCTTCTGTTTGTCTTGAGCAGCAACTAATCTCATTCTGATCAGCTTCACAATTTCGGCGGTTTGTTGTACCAATTCTGGTCCCAACAATTGACGTTCACCGACTTCATCCCAACACAAAGGAATTCTGCATTTTCTGCCGTATAATGCTTCGTAAGGCGGCATGCCTATACTCGCATGGTGACTATTGTTGTAGGCGAACTCCACCAATGGTAGATGATCCTCCCAGCTTCCTTTGAAGTCCATCACACAAGCTCTCAGCTTATCCTCAAGCGTTTGAATTGTTCTTTCGCTCTGGCCATCGGTTTGAGGATGATACGCTGTACTCATTCGCAATTGCATTCCCATACATTCTTGCAAACACTTCCAGAAATTAGACGTAAAATACGGATCTCTATCAGACACAATCGACACTGGAACACCGTGTCTAGAAATAATTTCCTTGACGTATAACTTTGCTAGCTTATCCAGGTTGTACTTAACCCTGATCGGCAGAAAGTGGGCTGACTTCGTCAGTCGATCTACTATATCCAATATCGCATCAAAACCCTTTTGAGTCGCTGGAAGACCTACCACGAAATCCATCGTGATATGCTCCCACTTCCACTCTGGAATTTCTAACTGTTGAAGCAGTCCACTTGGTCTCTAGTGTTCTGTTTGACTTTTTGGCACATTAAGCACTTCGCAACACGTTCAGCAACGTCCCTCTTCATATTCGGCCACCAGAAATGATGCATGAGATCCTGGTACATCTTCGTACTCCCAGGGTGAATAGAATATCTAGAACTATGAGCTTCGCTCAGAATCTCCTCTTTGACCTCTGGTACTGACGGTACCCAGATTCTATCTTCAAATCGTAACAGACCTTTATTATTGATCTTGAACTTGAACTCTTCGCCATCAGTTAACCTCTTCTGAATCTTTTCACATTCTTCATCATGAAGTTGTGCTTCTTTCACCTTGTCTACTAGAGTAGAACTAGTGGTTACTTGAAACAACATCTCATCCGATTCCTTCGAAAACTTCACTTCCAACTCCAATCTAGCCATCTGTTCTATCAACCGGTCTTGATCAGTTAACACGTTCAGCTTCTCCCGACCTTTCCTGCTCAAAGCGTCGGTAACAACGTTAGCTTTACCCAGATGGTAAAGTATTTGGCAATCGTAGTCTTTAATCAGTTCCAACCATCTTCTTTGGCGCATGTTCAAACTTTCTGGGTAAATATATACTTCAGACTCTTGTGATCTGTGTATATTTCACACTTCTCTCCATATAAGTAGTGCCTCCAAATCTTTAGGGCAAACACTACTGCCGCCAATTCTAGATCATGGGTCGGATACCCCTTCTCGTAATCCTTCAGCTGACGTGACGCATAGGCAATGACTTTGCCACTCTGCATCAACACACAACCTCATCCTTTATGTGAGGCATCACTATATACCACGAAATTCCCCGAACTATCCGGTAAAGATAATACAGGCGCAGTACTCAGCCTCTTCTTCAGCTCTTGAAAACTTTCCTCACACTTCTCCGTCCAAACAAACTTAACTGTTTTACGAGTCAAATTCGTCAAGGGAGTTGCTATTATAGAAAAGTCTTGGATAAATCTATGATAATAACCTGCCAATCCTAAGAAACTCCTCACTTCAGATGGCGTCTTCGGCTGATCCCAACTCATTACGGCCTCAACCTTCGACGGATCCACTGAAATACCATCCTTGTCGATCACATGGCCAAGAAATTGCACACGTTCTAACCAGAATTCGCATTTCGAGAATTTAGCCTAAAGTTTCTCTCGTCTCAGGGCTTCTAAGGTTAGTCGTAAGTGTTCAGCATGCTCCTCCTCGGTCTTAGAATAAACCAGGATGTCATCTATGAACACTACCACGAACTTGTCCAGAAATGGCTTGAACACCCTGTTCCTTAAGTCCATAAATGCAGCTGGGGCATTCGTGAGACCAAATGACATTTCCAAGAACTCGTAATGACCATATCGAGTCCTAAAAGCCGTTTTAAGTATATCTTCCTTCCTCACCTTCAATTGATGATACCCGCTTCTTAAATCAATTTTCGAGAAGTACTTCGCACCCTTCAACTGATAAAACAAGTCATCGATCCTAGGTAAAGGATACCTATTCTTGATCGTAACTTTATTCAACTCCCTATAATCAATGCAAAGACGCATCGATTCATCCTTCTTCTTTACGAATAAAACAGGCGCTCCCCGCGGTGAAACACTCAGTTGGATATACTTCTTGTCTAGCAATTCTTGCAGTTGAACCATCAGTTCCTTCATCTCGACTGGAGCCATTCGGTACGGAGCCTTCGAAATTGGAGCAGTTCCCGGCGCTAAATCGATCACGAACTCTGTCTCCCTATCCGGCGGAAGTCCTGGCAAATCGCTCGGAAAAACATCCACAAACTCCTTAACTACCGATATCTCCGCCACCTTCGGGCTCTCCTTACGTGTATCTACTATGTAGGCTAGATATCCTACATAGCCTTGCGTCAGAAGTTTCTTGGCTTGCATAACCGTTAGATAACTTGCTTGTCTAAGCAATTTGCTACCATAGAACACCAACTTCGACGGAGTCGTAAGGTTCACCGACTTCTTCTGACAGTCAATTACCGCCCCATGGTTGAACAACCAATCCATAACCAGTATAACGTCGAATTCCCCAAGTTTAATCGGAAACAAATCTACTCTAAGTTCCTGACCCTTAATGTCCAATCTACAATTCTTATAAACGCTCCTAACAGGAATAACCTCCCTATTCGCAATCTCTATGTTCAAAGGGTAAACTAACTCCTCTACAGGTAAGTCTAAGGTTTTAGCAAAATCATCAGATATGAATGAACAAGTAGCACCCGAATCAAATAATACATATGCATTTATATTATTGACCGGAATAATACCTGACACCACGTCTTTTGATTGCACAGCATCCTGCACCGTCATATTGAATGTCCGTGCAGTGGGTCGAACAGTTTGCAATGGTGAAGCAATGGTCACGGAACTGCCGTTTCCATTCCCTCCGCTCCCTGTTGACCCTGCCGTCAGCTTCTTCGGGCAGTTGCGAGCCATGTGATCTTTGGATCCACATGTAAAGCAAGCTCCCTTCTTCGGGTTTGGGCAATTAGGTGCAATGTGGCCTTCCTGACCACAGTTGAAGCACACCCGCTTCCCCTTCATGCATACGCCAGTGTGATTCTTACCGCATGTAGCACATGCTTCAAACTTCCTCTTCTGTTGGCTTCCCTGCTGACTCCCAGCAAAGGTTATATCAGACCACTTCCTCTTCTGGTTCACAGCGCTGCTACCCCCAGTCTTTGTTTCTACCTCATTCTTCTTCTTCTTATCTTGGTTGAACTTCGTCACCGCTTCGCTTCCTCCCTCAGGAAGTATGGCTTTCTCCAGCACAGCTGCAAATGTGTTCAGCTGGAATATGGAAACCTTGCTGTAGAGCCACGGCTTTAGTCTCTGCTCAAACCTTCTCGCTTTCCTAGCGTCAGTGCTGACCTGGTAAGTAGTGAACCTGGCCAATTCGTTAAACTTAGCGGCATACTAGGACACCATCATTCCTCCCTGCTTAAGCTCTAGGAACTGGACCTCCATCTGGTCCTGCGAACTCGCTGGAAAGTACATCTCATAGAACATTTCCTTGAAACGTTCCCATGTGATGACTCCCTCTTCCTCTCGGGTCTTGTTAGCCTGCCACCAAAAGCTAGCATCTGACTTCAACATAAAAGCCGCGAACGCTGTCTTCTGGTCTTCCCCTACCCTAGCCACGTCAAATGCCTTCTCTATTTCCATAACCCATGTCTGAGCTTCGATAGGGTTAGTCGATCCTTTGACCTCAGGCAGTCCTACTACCTTGAATTCCTTGAACGTTGTTCCCTGCACTTGCGGCTGATTCGCAAGAGCTCCTACCAACAGGTTCACCAACTGCTGAACCGAGTTGGGGTTCGTCCCATCGTTATTGTTGTTGTTCGTCGCACCCTCGGGGTTTTGACCTGTTATTCTTCTTCTAGGAGGAATTTTCTGTTAAGAAAATATTATTATTAGATCCTTTACTCAATTTTTAAATATTCAAGTTCATACTTAAACGTCTAAATGACTCAGTTCACATATAACACATAGCACGCCCATAAACTTCTTTTATTCATTACTCGTAGTTAAAAAAACATCAAAAAGATAGCATTTCTGCCATTTACATCATCCTTTCCTGAACTGTAAAAGTTGCAGGATTACATTATTAACTCATCCCATTCTTATCTCAAATTATGAGATTTACTTTATTTACTACAAAAAGCAACACATAAACCAACTCTACTACTGCTACTACTGCTACTGCCTAGGCATATTAATACGTCACACAGCCTCTCTGCGTTCCTCTTCCATTACCCGAAACACCGTTCTTCGGTCCACCACATACCACGGTAAACCTTGGAACTGAGCTGGTTAGTAGAAAACACGGTCCTGAGCTCTTTCTATAGTTGTGTGGAAAGCATACTCTGTTTCCCTCAGCTTGGCCCTCTTGGCTTCAGCTTCACCTTTAACTCGATCGGCTAGTTGAATAGCCCTCAAACTTATCTCTTCAGCTCTGGCTCGCTTTCTTGACTCCTCCTAGATGTCTTGCTTTAACTTTGCCAGTTCAAATAGAGCAGCATCTCTATTAACCTCCATATGTATCAAGTTCCACTGTGCATCTCCTAGGTCACTTGCTATTTCCTCGATCGTCTCGTCTCGCTGCTGAATGGTTTCTTTGAGCTCTCCGACTCGACCATGAAGCTCCACATTGCTATCGTAGACTGCCTCGTACATCTCAGCACTAGTAAAGTGAGGTGGGAATTCCTCTTCGGGATCCTCTTCCTCCTCTTCAGACTCGTCCTCGTCCTCATCCTCTAGAATAGGTGTCAGCTCACGCTCCCGACCAGCTATGGTGATCACTGGAGATGGCTCCCTCCTAACCAGCTGCTTCCAAACAACATGTATGTCACGGGGCTCCTCATCTCTAGGCACCTGAGGTACATCCTCTCTAGCCTGACTAAGTTCTCCAACATTCGACATCCTGACAAAAGAATTTTAAAGTTCATTATTACGTGATAACGAATCGTCACTCTTCGAATACTATAATGTAAACACATAGCACATAAGGTAGTTTATTATCTTTTACCTATCACATCTATCTTTTCGATCTTACCTATAAGGCTACTACCTAAGGTTTCCCCACCTAAGGTTTCATATCCTATAGCTTTGATACCAACCTGTGACATTCCCAAATCCGGGTACTTCGTTTCCACATAATTTGGTGTTCACTTTCTAATATAACATACATCTACCCAATGAATAATGCAAAGTAACTACAAATTAAATTAAAATAAATAAATCTCCCTTACAACAAGGGTTACAACCTTTGTAAAATAATCCCGGGTTACTCTAACCCTGACATGAATATAATAAAGTGCAGAAATAAAAACACAACATTCAAGTCTTATTACAATCATTCTCAATTAAATAAAACAAGTCTTCACTTGCTTTACTTTCCCTTGCCCTTACTTGTAGACGGAGCATCAGCGTTATCAACCTTAACTGAAATTGTTATTTAATGCAAGAGTGAGCAAACCACAGCTCACTGGAGTTTAACAATAATATATACATGAAATGATATCTTTCACAGAATTATTCGCTTCAACAATAAAGAATTGAATAATAATTCTTTCATCGCAATTATAATTCAAAAATAGAATTTATCTGAGTGTCATAAGACCTTTGAACTCTTGTCCTAGGTTATAAATATTTCTATTTAAACCTTTAATAGTCAATAAGACTATGGACCTTAACTCGTACTTAGGGGGATCGGCCCTTTGTACCATGTATTGTGCACAAACATCTTAACACTATGCGTAGTAACATTCCCTAGTAAATAGGGTTGTTCAACTCAGTAATTTGAATTCAAGTCCGCACCAAAGAAAGTTTGGTTTGGATAAGCTTACAAGGGTAATTTAGAATTCACGTGCATCAACTAAGGATTAGTTGAATCGACTTTCAATAATTCATAAATAAAAGAATTATGAACTAACATATGCTTTAGAACCAACTTAAAGCATTTAAAATAATAACTGGATCTTAATTGAACAATAAGTTAAGATCATTTCAATTAAATAAACAATTGTCCAATACAGAAATGGAAAGGACATTCTCAACAATGAATATATGAATTCAAGAAATTGTATAGAATTAACAAGTTTAAGGTTAGAAGACTTGCATAAAATTAATATAAGATTAGGGTTTAGAAAACTTACATAAAAATTTAATACAAGATCAGGGTTTAGAAAACTTGCCTTACGCGCAAGCTACTTAACTCAACCACGTACTTAAACACTTCCTATACACATTCAATTATAATAATCTAAATCAGTTAATACATAACTAATTCACATAAGTGGTTAACCCTCATGGTTAACTCACTCTAATTAAATAAATAATCATAATCAACTAT
Organism: Panax stipuleanatus; assembly: GCA_020205555.1. Classification (NCBI taxonomy): domain Eukaryota; kingdom Viridiplantae; phylum Streptophyta; class Magnoliopsida; order Apiales; family Araliaceae; genus Panax; species Panax stipuleanatus. The sequence continues at coordinate 98,547,680 of CM035118.1, read as the reverse complement.
CACATAGTTAATTACATCGCACACATATTCACATAATTAAATTAATTATCTATTTAACTAAATTATAATTAAACAATTATAATTCAAACACTTAATCAAATTATAATTACTTAAATTATAATTACCTTTTAAATTATAAACAAGTTGTAATTTATAATCAATTAAACTATATCATGCATTATAATTACACAAACTATAATTAATCATAAATTATCAATTTATAATCCATAATTAAACATGTATTTATTAAATTATAATTACATAAATTATAATTTAAATTAACATCTAATTGATTAAAATAAATCAACTTCTATTCCTTATAATTTCACAAATATTATAATTTAATTTAAACATTTACTCTTAATTATAATTAAGTAACTTATTTTACAATTAAATAATTATAGTTTATCATTTAAATACTATACTAAGTTTTCAAAACTTCCTTTTTCTCAAATTATAACACATGTTATAGCAGCTAGATACATGCTCATTGTCATAGAATAATTAAACTAAGCTTAGAAATAACACTGCACAAATAACTAGCATTCACTGCCTCTGAACAGAGCATGGCGGAGCTGCGCAGCCAGCTGCCTTGAAACCGGCGCAGCTGCTCAAGGAAAGAATCTGGGAAGGCCAAGCAGCGCAGTTGCGCTGCTCCTGGCCTTGCTGCCGGTGCAGCTGCGCAGCAACTCGGCCAGACGCAGACAGCCACGGCTCTCTGCTTTACTGATTAACTCAAACAAGCCAACAAACGAAAAATTACAGTAACGTAGACATTATAAATCATACATATGCAATAATACATATATATATATATATATAACATGCTTCTAAAATACAAAACCATCTAAACAACAAGAATCAATGGTTTTAAAAGTCCAGTTTGGCTATTTTCATAAAAACTCATATTTTAACAAAATAAGTCACTGTAATAAAATTTCTCAAGCAATTCAACTTTATATACATACATTATTTATGTTATAGAAGCTAGTAACGTAACAACTACCAATTTGTACAATTCACATATATAATTCATAAATTTCTACTCTAAATCAACCAAATACATGAATTTCCATACGAACACTATTTTCACATATAAAACTTATTTTTACAGTACTTTGATTTCTAAAAATCATTTATAGCATATAACCCACTATAAACAACACATGAACACAATCTATAGATATACCATTCATGTTTTATACAATTTCATAACAACTTATTTTTTTAACAAAGAACGAATATGAAAAACATATAACTGAGTTCTATAACAATTAGAGATTATAGATGATACCTTTTGTTAATAGGTTGAAAGAGAAGGTGATGTGAGTTTAATTCTAGAAATTCTTCTTCCTCTTTTCTCTTCTTCTCTAACTTTTCTCTGCTGTTCCTTCTCTCTGCTTTCTTTTCTTCTTAGTTCTTAGTTAGACTTAGGATTAGAACTAACGTAGTAGATATATTATAACTGATATAATATACGTATATAATAGACATAATAACATGCAACGTAACTGAAAAATATACAATGTCTAAATTAAATAATAAGCAGTTATAATTTGTTTTGAATTTTAAAAGCCATAAGGTCATGTTTGGCAAACCTTTTATTTAAAAACATATTTTAGTTACTAAGGCCATGTTTGGTAGGAATAGGTTTAAAACAAATACATACAAGGGCCTTGTTTGGTAAAAAAATTATTTAAAAATTCTTTTCCTTTTATTTAATAAATCATTTTAACACATACTCTAATGTCATATTTTAATCAATTAAATATTAATCATCTAATTTAATCAATTAAAATCTAACATCAATTAATCACATAAAATTATCACATAATTATAATTACTCGCTAATTATAATTCATGTAACACTTCATCACATATCTCATCTAATTTAATTATCTCAATTAAATTAAAACTATAATATAAAATTAGTATACATTAATTAAATAATTATTACACATTCATTTAATTAGTATATATCAATTAATTAAATCACTCCATAAATCACATAATTATTTATTTAACTCAATAAATAAATCACATAAAATATTTATTTAACTTAATAAATATAAAATCTCAATCGTTACAAAAGTTATCTTTGGCCCGTAGTACAAAGATGAACTACTGATCGATGAATATCTTTGGCCTGTAGTGCAAAGATGAATGATTAATTGATGAATATTTTTGGCCCGTAGTGCAAAGATGGACATGTGTTAGTATGATCATAACAATTGGTGATACAAATGAATATCTTTGGCCCGTAGTGCAAAGATGAATATTTGATTTGAATATATTGATTGATGTTACAGGGATAAAATATTGACGATGGACTTTTAAATTATAGAAGATAGTAGACATCATTCTCTACTTAACTCTTCTAATGATTTGTTATTTCCACTGTAGTTGTTGACCTAAAACTTATTGTCCATAATATTTTTTCTGATTTATTGAAGGCTAACGACAATTTATTCTTCATTATCTTAGTCATAATATTCTTTACTAGGCTAGTTAAGCTTACCCTTTTCTTCTATTGTTCTCTTCAAGAACTGAGAATATAGCTGGGACTAGTCAGAAAACGGAGTGATGGTCCGAGAAAGAGATGTAGAAGTCCTCACTATTTTGTAAAATAGTGTGATAATAATTGTAATGAGGACTTAGTTTGAGCGTTTATATTTTTTACATGTCTGTACTGACGCTCACAGTTGTGTGGTTGTATTTTGCACGACCGTTTTGATATAAAAGATTTGTATTTGGATTCTGTACCATGTATTTGGCGACTCAGAATGGGTTGTTTATTGGGCCTATTTTGGGGGCGTCACACAGACCATGCATGATGTGATGATCTAAATTTATCCTTAGAAGTCTGTTGTCCTAGGTTGATGAACATATTTAACTAAATTGATTAGATATAGAAACATACCTCCCCCTTTCTGAGGCGATTTGGAGTTTTTGTTAGCTGTTGGGCGCCTATTTTTGAGTTAAGGATTCTCTTGAGAATTTTTCCCTTCTTTTGTCATGGCAAACTTATGTCGCCGTAATTTCATTTAGGAGTCCTCTCATTTTTTTTTATGAGCAGCTTGGTCTCGTCTTAGACTTCTTCCATTCCATTGAATTGTAAAAATTCCCAACCCTTTCGCATGATGTTATTGGGGATTTATATAAGAAACTTGCTTTGTTGGCCATGTCGAGAGTGAGCAATTACCTGCACATCAGAGAAATAACAAAATGCACCAAAAAGCTTGATAGCTCAAGCCGTCGGGATTAGTATAATCTTGTTAATGAGGAATATAAAGTTAAACTTCATGAAATTGAATGCTCTCACTCGCTGAGTTTTTATCTTATCACTAAAGATCTTGAAATTGAGTATGAAAAATTAAATTATTCTAAGCAAGTTACGAATCGCTACCTTCATGGTTTAATTTTCCCATTTTGACAAACTTTTCATTTAATAAGTTATGAAATCGCAAGAAAACTTTTAAGCATCCGTGGTCATTGTTCATGGGTAAGCCTAATTTCAAAATATTCATCTCCTCCTATTGGAGATATTTCGTCTTCACTCTAGACGTTGTTCTTCGCATAATTGACTTCATATGACACGTGCACTATGAGTGACGCAACCCTTAGTAGGGGTTTCACTTCTATGACTTCTATATGATCTCATTTTCGTCTTGCCAATTTTTCTTAATTCCAAATTTTCCTTTTTCATTTTCCCTTGCTTAACTTATCTCGTTTTCTTGGACTATTCAAACCTACCCATTTAACAAGTTTTGGACCAATGAATCCCAAACCAAATGGCTTTAGGGCACTAGGTGTAAAGACAGCCCTTCGGGTTTACTTGCTCGAGTAACAAAGGCAACGTTTCAAGATAAGTCAAGTGGTCTATATTTGCTCCTCACCTGAGCTTGTGCAAGATTTGTTTTCTTAGGCCTCCTAATCTTATTAGGAGCAATTAATTGAACTCCTTTAATTAATTTACCTTCTAATCTTATTAGGAATATGGGAGAGCCCATTTATTAAGTAATTCGCAAACTCCTTTAGGATTTCAAATTAATAGTAATAGTAATAATAATAATAAGACTCTTCTTATTAATTTATATTTAATATTTCTAAAATATTTAATAATAAATATTAAACTATTTAATTTATTCTATCACCATAGATTAAATTAAATACATTTAACTTATTATTACTATTATGCCATTTGCTTCTTAAATAAATATTCATCCTTTTATGGTGTGACCCTTTAGGTTCTCCATATTAAACCGGTTGTGAATAAATTAATTAGAACAATTCTAATTTTATTTAAATAAATAAATTAACTATTAATTCATTTAAACAAATAATATTTATTCTACAATAAGGGTAAGCCCTCTTAGCGCTCAACGACTTTCCAGATAATATAGATTTCAGCATTAATCATAAAATAACCTTTGAGTAAATAGTTACCATAAAATTCATTCCTTCTACCATACAATGTCTCAATTAAATATAAGACATGGATTTACTATCAAGTCTTATTTTATATAATTATATTTATTCCAATCCTAAATGCACAAACTCTGATAATGTAAATTAGAACTACTTTCTAATTTCATTCTACCTTGGCCAAGGACTACTGAGTTGTCATTTATCAAATCACATAGGACATTCACTTCTTTTACTAGAAGTGGTAGATCCTTTATTGATCATTCATTATCTTCATGTATAATTAATTATACCCAAACATACCCTTTGATATACCCTCAAGGTCTTAAGGGACATGTCAAAGTATAACTCATTATACATAAGAAACTATGATGATCTCAAGTCTAAGGATTACTTGTACTACCATCACTAAAGGAATTCTTATTGATAGGCGAGTAAAACTCCATTAGGTAGTCCTTAGCGAGCCACGTTCAGTGTACTTATTCTCCAATAGGCACCTACATACTTGCTTTAGTGTCTCCACACAAATGATCATGAGATCGATCATCCTCTTCCAAAGAGCAAGTAACGTATGTACTAATCTATCCGGATTCACTAATCCCCTATTTAGTAATCCATCGATTGTGAACTATTTTAGTTTTAAGCTATCTAAGAATATAGATCTCATTAGCATGATCATCATCATGATTCTAAAAGCATTTCTTAAAACTATGGGTTTATCACATTTAAATATAACAGCATTATGTAGATAATATAAACGCCTTTAAATAAATAATTTTTTTTATTAATAAATGAATAAGATTGTTACAAAGTATATGCTTTATCATCATACATGATTGGCTTGTGTGCATACTACTTTCAATCTCCCACTTGCACTAAAGCCAATCGCCATAGTATCTAATACCCATCTTCTCTAAGTGACGATCAAATTGCTGTTGTGCTAAAGCTTTAGTAAATAGATCTGCAATGTTGTTTTGAGTGTCCACACGCTCTAGGGTGACATCTCCTCTTTCAATGTTCTCTCTAATCAAATGAAATCGCCAAAACACGTATTTGGATTTCTGATGAGACATGGTTTCCTTGGCATGTGCAACTGCTCTGGTGTTGTCACAGAATAAAGGTGTTGCTCCTCTAATGCAGAGAACCACGCCAAGTCAGTTATGAACTTTTTCATCCAAACAACTTCCTTTGCAGCTTCATTTGCAGCTATGTACTCTGCCTATGTCACTAAATCAGCAACTGTTTGCTGCTTGGAACTTTTCCAACTCACTGACCATAGTTACAGAAAGTTGTCTGCATAGTTTAACAAAAGACAGAGAAAAAGGGGGTTGTTAGACGTTTGTTGGGCAGCGAGATATCGGGCTGGCTTAACGATCTATCTTTTCCACTATCAGGTAAGGAGCATGGTAAATTGAGAGCAGTTGGTTACGGAATAACTCATAACTGGACACACTCACCCATGTGGTTTGAGTTGCCATATTGGGTCACACTTTCAGTCCGTCATTGTATAGATGTCATGCATACAGAAAAGAATGTGTTTGAGAATCTGTTTTACACTGTGTTAGATGCGAGTGGTAAAACAAAAGACACTGATAAAGGACGTTAAGATTTGGAGGAAATGAATATCAGGTCGGAATTGTGGCTTTGACCTAATAACTCAAAACCAAAAGCGTTATTTTGTCTAACCAAGCAACAGGTTGAAGACGTGTGTAAGTGTGTAAGTGCGTTGCAGCTCCCGGATGGATATGCTTCTAACATATCTCGTTGCACCAAGGTTGAGCAGCTGAAAATGACTAGGTTCAAATCTCACGATTGCCATGTATTCATGCAGAAGTTGATGCCAATTGCATTTCGTGAGATATTACCTAGGAAATTTGTTGATGCCTTGGCCGAAGTATCAGCTTTCTTTCGGGATATGTGCTCAACAGTAATAAGGTACAATGATGTTGAGCAGATGGAGAAGAATATAGTGCTGACAATGTGTAAGCTCGAAATGATCTTACTTCCAAGGTTCTTTGACTCGATGGAGCATTTGCCTATACATCTACCATATGAACTGATCTTGGAGGACCGGTGCAATATTGCTGGATGTATCCTTTTGAGAGGTAACTAATATCATCTATTTGTTTAAATTTTGATGATTTTTCCAAGGCATATTATTAGTAATAATTGCGTGCAATCATATTTCAGGTATATGCGTCGATTAAAGCAAAAAGTGAAAAACAAAGCTAGTATAGAGGGTTCAATTGCTGAACGTTATACGGAGGAAGAACCTGTCAATTTCTGCTCTCTGTACTTCGACGATGTAGTCTCAACTAAGCATACTCGTTTAAGTAGGAATGAGGTCCTTGGTGATCAATCTCATTCTGATGATGAGTTAGCTGTATTCATATATCCGACAAAACCATTTGGCCATGAGACAATGACTTACTTAAGCGGCAAAGATTTGAAGATTGTATCCACATACGTGCTTCTAAATTTGCCTGAATTGGCGAAAGACATCAAGTATGTATTATTATACGTACACATGTCAATTGTAATACCCGAGAATTTTTGAATATTATTAAATGAATATATTAATGGGAATGAATATTTATTCTAATATAATGTTTATGTGGTAACGAGATGAGTTAATTCAAATAAATTCAAATTGAATATATATAATAATTGAAAAAATATGGAGTTTATGATAAGCTCGTTGAAATGACTTGTGTGGCACGAGAATAGAAACGATGATGAGTTAATTAAGTCAAGGATGAAGGAATTATTAAGTGAGCAATTAATCTATATTAATTGTTAATTGTTATTATGAGAAATATAATAATAGTATGTTGATTTATTATTATTGCAATTAATAGTATAATAATAAGTAAATTGTTTATAAATATAATAAGATTTATATTTATTAAATTGGTGAGGAATGTGATAATTTATCGTATAATTATGTTAATAATTGTTGTTAAGGGTAAATTAATGAGGGATGGATTAATTAATATTATTGTTAATTAATCGATAAGATGAGTAATTAATTATTATTGCATTTTTTGATATTGTGAATAATAAAACAAACAAGTAAGTTATTAATATAATAAGATTATATTAATTGCATGTGCAATGTTATGAGATATCGGACATATAATATATCAAAGCTACAACTATATTATATAGTGCAATGTGACGCATTAATGTGACTATACTATATATGTTATGACTAATTAAATAAGTATATGAATATATCATGAAACTATGTGACAATGTAAGTGTGTGGACATTAAATTAGTATCTCTTGAATATATAATAAACAATTGCTAATTAATGATATTTCAATATTTGATATGATTGAAATAATAGAATTAGGATAGTATATGAGATAATACCTAATGGAATTACATTTGGTGTTAACAAAATGTGCATGGATTATATATGTGCAAGTTGAATTACCTACATTGTAATATCTCTCATTTAATTGAATTACCTTGTGACACTAATTTATAACCTAAGTATACCTTTATAACGTATGTATATTATTATGAGTATGTAGTAAACTAAATGTTATACTTAGTTCACATTTCATGTGCTGAGCTTATTTTGCTCTGTCCCAATATGAGAGACATATTTCTTCCTACACGTGAAAGGCTACAAGCCTATTCCCTCTTCTTCTCCCAAGCTCATGCTAGCTATTATGATTCATGGGGAGTGGCCTTCATGATGCTTATCACCAACTACTCACCAACTTCCCCGTAACCACTATACAATTCATTCTCCCTTTGGTTTATTTTGGGGTGCAAAAGCTTTGTCTGAGTATTGTAAACTCTATAAATATAGCCTCTTCTCCTTCAAATTCATTTACTGAGATATTGAGAGCATATAGAGAGTAAGATTTCATTAGTGATATAGCAGCATTGTGAGTTCGGAGATTTCAGCAAGCTCAATTAGTTTAACAGAGGTATAATCTACATTCCATGTTCTTCATTCATGTTTTCTGCAAATTTCTTAGATTCTTGATTTTGGTTGAAATTCATGATTATGTGATTGGGTATTATTTGATAGTTGTTGTATTAGCTTGCTAGTATGATAGAACTGTAATATAGCTTGGTTACAGTCAAAATTGTTGTGAAATTTGGAAATTGGCTTAAGTTTCTGCCGAAGCAAAAACTGCATTGCTGCTGACCGAGACCCGGCGCAGCTGCACCAGTTTTATACTAGGGCGCAACTGCGCTGCGCCAGGCTCTTGTGGCAGTTTTCTGGTTCTGCTGCAAGTTTCTAGGAGATAACATGTTCAAACTTGTTTAAACAAGCATGATGACTAGTTTAGCATATGTATTAGTATACCTAGACCTAAAGAGAACATGTTTTACTATGTTAGCATGCATGATTGATGAAAGGTTATAGTTTCAAAATAAACTTGGAGTTTTTAAAAAGGGGACCTTAATATGTTATATTCATGTTTATATTCTGACGTTTGATGCATGTTCGTATGGCCTAGAAATGAATAAAAAACATGTTGACTTGTGTATATATGTTTCATGATATAGCATGCACATGTTGGACCTCATTAGTAAACATTTACTAACAAAGATATAAGTTTTGAAAGCGAACTTTGACATGTAGGTATCATATCTACATTCTGATTTTGCGAGCATGATTATATGGGTTAGTTATGCATGAAGTGATAGTCTAACATGTGGAGATTACACTAGTGTACATGATTTACTTTTAAAATGATTTCAAAGGTTAAACTTGAAAGTTTTGGAAAACTAAAGTTGCATGAACCGAAGTCATAGTGTTTTGATATTTTGGACATGCATGAGAATGCTCTTAACCCCACTAAAATATAGCATACATGTATACATACCATGATAGATGCCATGAAAACTAGTTAAGCACAAATGAAGTATGATTTAAGCTAGTAACGATACTAGTTACACGTATATGATGTAGATACTCGTGAGCTTGCCTAAAACAAGTTACATGACCACCTTATGTGTTTAAATGACAAGCATGATAGCTTATGTGATTTCATGATGTTGAATGGCCTTAAGTTAGTAAGGAATGTTAATCTAGTACATGGAAGGTTGGACTATGATTGACTTAGTAAACATGAATGACCCGTTAACATAAGTATATACTATGTGTGATATAAACTGTGTAGCTAGGTTAAAACCTAACTTATGTGTTGATTAATAAAGTATGATGTTAACTATATAGCTAATGAATATCCAATACATGTAATATATTATAAATAGGATTCGAAAGTGTTGATTAACTTTACGTGGATAGACTACGCTTAAGGCAAGTATCTTAAACCCTTGCATTACTTTATTCAATGGATATTGTAAGCAAGTTTTCTCTTACTTACACTCTTTTATTGTGCAAGTTTCCTTGAACTCGTTCTTGTATTGTTAATTACAAGTATCCTAACCTTTGAAATGGATCCTTGTGAAAGCAAGTTGTCTTACTTACTCGTTTAAATTGAGTTAGTATGCTTATTGAATAAACTCTTGTCTTATGAAAGCTATTATTCATGTTTAACTTAATATTGTTCTTAAATATCGTGAAAGTGTCTATGCCATCTGATTCGGCTAGACTATATGCATATTTAGAAAACTATCCAAACCAATTGACTGGTGCGGAATTTTTGAAAATTGAGTTGAACAACCCTTATGGTACGGGGAGTGTATATATTGTTGGAAGCCCAACACACGCGTGAAAATTATTGTGGTGTTATACATAACATAAAGTATTGTAGACTGATCATCTATTATACTTATTTCTTTGGGTTATCAGTTTAATATTGATAATTCTAGTAGATGTTCAATAGTCCTTAGTGACTACTCAGTATAAATTATTTTATCCAGTTGGATACGTTGATTGCCCTTGAATTCATATATATCTGTTGATCTATATTGAACTATCATTTCATATTCCAAGGATTTGATTTGAGAATTGTTGATACTCGTTATTCATGACATTATTCTTCTGGATTATCATTGAGATTATACCTTGGTATTTCAAACTCATAAAACTCTTTACCCTTATCGTATATTACTTGCTGGGCAATTTGTACTCATTCTTGCTTTCCCTAAAACATTTTCAGTTAAGGCAGAGCATGGTGGACCTTCGGGAGTCGATAAGGGCAAGGGCAAGGCTAACAACTAGCTAGCCCCTTTTATGTTATAAATATCTGTGTGTTGTATGATGTCTATTAAGTTGATGTATTAAGACTGATTCAGAACTATGTTTAAGCTTAAGTTAGATTATGTAATAAGTCTTTATTTGATATTATAATGTAATCTATTAAGTACTATAGGTTGCGAGATTTGGGGGAATAAATATAATAAATCATTGTATATTATTCTAGATCTTCCACTTGATTGTATGATTTTAGTTATTATTGTATTATCGTGAGAACGTGACGAACCGAATTCGAGAGACCAGTGGCGGTCCGAATTTGGGGGCGTCACATCAATACACTAAGATTATGATTGTAATAATGATTTTATTATATTATTTCAGTGCATTCGAAGAGAAAGCGAATGCTTCTAATCCGAGAATGACTCCAGCACAGTTAGAAATTCACTACTGAAAATTTTCACCAGTGGTTTAAGAGCAGGGTTGAAGCGGATAGCGCTTGTAAGCGTTTTAGAGACGTTGTTTCAGGCCCTTACAAACTAATAAGTTCATTTTCTGGTTTCATCGTGAATGGGTATAGATTCAAAGTTGATGACTTGAATGAAATGACATCAGTCAATTTGGGCGTTGTCGTGTTGGGATGTTGCTACCAAGACTCCGAGTCCAATTACTAGGGACGAATAGAGGAAGTGGTTGTACTAAATTATCCCAATGGTAAAAAGGTCGTTACATTCAGGTGTCGCTGGTTTGATACTGTTAAGGGTGTTAAAATTGATCGTAATAGAATTGTCACGGTAGACATAAAGTCAAAACTATAGTATAATGATGTATTCGTTCTAGCCAGCCAAGCTACTCAAGTGTACTACGCCCCGAATGTCTTAAATTATCGGAGCCCCTGGTATACAGTTGTCACAACAAAGACTCGTGCTTTTGATGGTACTAATCTGTCGGGAATAGATGAGCCGTTGTAAGAACAAATTAGCAATCCCGAGGTAGATGTCTTACGAGATGATGATATGGTTTTTGACCTCATTGACAAACCTGATGTTAAGGAAGACGTGGTTGTAAATGACTATATTATTGTACATGAAGACAACGAGTACGAAACCGATACAAAGGTAGAGGAGTCAGAATCAGATGACGAAGTTGAGATTGATTCTGACGGGTTTGATGACGTACGTAGTCTTAACTTAAATGGTTTTCTGTAATCGAACGATAATTTAATTTAGATAAATTAACTACAACTTAATTAATAGATTAATATGTTGGTTATTTCAATAGTACGCTGATATATGGCTAGACATAGCGGGGGAGGTCATCGTGGTGGTGGTCGTTCGGGATCAGATGACGACACCCACGGCCAGGGATCTTCATCAGATAATATGTTTCCAAACTTAAATATTAAATTTATTGGAATTATGAAAATATTATATTTATACAATGTTATTTATACAGATAGTGCTCGTCGACGTCAGCGAGGCACTAACCTCGAATTATTTGGCCGATCGCCAGCACAGCCACACGTTGTCCGGGTAGATGTCGACTCAGCGCAGTAAGTATCATTTTTAATCTGTCAATTGTAATAAATTAACATTTATATATATATATAATTACATTATTAATATAACAAATTATTTTATTTCTCTCTCATTATATTGTAGCATCTTGGACACTGTCGCTAAAGCTACGCTACACGCCATCTGCCTGACACATTTGCCTACTGGCTGTATGCGCTTTAGCCAGTTCGCCCAGTATGATGCATCATTCATGGATACTGTGCTGCGTGATTTTCACATAAGTCTAATTACATAGCTTCAAATAAACAATGCATTATCTTTTACCATTATATACTTTTCAAATGAATTCTGATATGTCGATACAACTTTTCTTATAGGCTTATTTTAGATACGAGGAGGGCATATCTCTAGTAGTCGGAGACAGTGTGGGACTACGATTAGATCTCATCAGCCCCGCATAGTCGGTGATTAGGCTTGGGAGGCTATGTGTCGGCACTGGGATGATGAGGTGTTCAAGAAGAAGTCGGAGCAAACGAAGAAAAATCGGAGCCAGCTCCGAGTCGTACACACGACTGGCTCACAGTCGTTTGAGGAGGTGAAGTCGGTAAGTATTGTGTATTTTGTTGTTTAGTTAGTCAATTGTTAGTAACATACTTAATACAGTTTTAATTATCTTAATTATTAGGCCATGAACTTGAGGTTGGGCTAACCCCCTACGATGACTGAGTTCTGGGATAGGGCCCACACCCCTAATGAGTCTCGCATATTATTTCCTGCAGCCTTAGCTATATGGGTAAGACTTAGTCTAAATTTGAAGTTATTATTAATATTAAAATGTTAATCAAATAACATAATTAACTCACGTATACAAATAACATTTCAAGATCAATTTCAGTCGCTTCGGGACGCCCGTCTAGCTGAGTTGTTGGCTGCTAGGGGGGATCCTGAGCCGTTAGATTCCACCACTCCTCTGCCTGAGATTGAGTTATCTCGGGATGAGGAGCTGAGACTATGGGTTGCGTCTCAGGATACCTCTACTTCGAGTACCGGCAGGTATCGCGTGTTGGGACTACCGAGGATACCCGTGTATACCCTACCTGGAGGTAATATATAATATATCTTAAGTTTTAAAATAAAATAAAATTTATATATACTACGTAATAAATTGGTTTATTATCGTAGGCTCTAAACTGGATCATCCATGGAGTCTATCTTTGATTTCATGGCTTCTACCCATTTCCATGAGTCTTTATTACTCATACCCTGTTTGTAATTCAATGGATCATCATCATTCATGATGTGTACCTCATCGTCATCCTCTATGATGAATCCATACCTATCAGGTATCTTCGGTACTCTTACAGATTTACGAATAGGGTGTCGTACAGTATGTTCATCCACTTGATCAGGTACCTGACTTTGATCCGTAGTAATTTGTGGTTCTTGAACTTCTTCAAGATAAATCTTACTCCCACTGACCCCTTCACGGATAAACTCCTTTTCCAAGAAGGCAACATGTTTTGCAACAGACACCTTTTGATCAGTTGGATGATAGAAATAATACCCTAGTGATTCTTTAGGGTATCCCATAAATCTACACTTATCGAATTTAGTCTGAAGCTTATCATTTTTAAACTTTTTGACATAAGCTGGACAACCCCAAGTCTTAACATGCTTAAGATTTGGTTTGCTCCCTTTCCAGATCTTATATGGGGTCTTTAGGGCGGATTTGGTAGGCACCTTGTTAAGTAGTTATGCAGTCGTTTCTAGGGCATAACCCCAGAAAGAAATTGGAAGATCGATAAAACTCATCATGAAACGAACCATGTCCAACAATGTTCGATTTCTCCTTTCAGATACTCCATTTAACTGTGGTGTACCTGGTGGAGTCGATTGTGAGATTATATCATTATCTTTGAAACAATTGAGAAACTCACTGCTTAAGTAATCTCCAACTCGATCAGATCAAAAAATCTTAATACTTGTGCCAGTTTGTTTCTCTACTTCACTTCTGAACTCTTTGAACTTTTCAAATAATTCAGATTTGTATTTCATTAAATACACATATCCAAATTTTGAGTGATCATCTGTGAAAGTAATAAAATAGGAATACCCTCCCTGTGCATTTGTTGT